>OY728133.1:934767069-935392069 GCA_963277665.1 Viscum album | reverse complement strand
CCAGAAATTATGTTTATATGTGAAAATTAATTTTGGTAACATGTGGGAATTGTTTGAGCATAAAGGGGGAAGCCCGAGTGTCTCGGTGGGCAGATGTGTACTAGTACGCTAGTGATCTGGAGTGGTTTTGTCCATGTTTCGCTTAGAAATTTGGACATTGAAAACAATAAAAAACTATAATGATGATGATTGGGGACCACTAGGTTATGGTTATGTTCCCTACTAGTTGATTGTGCATGATAATAGATATGGTTATGGTTACTTTACACAGAGATACGAGGTTTTTGGGGCCCAAAACTAACTATTTCCTAGGGGTGTTCCTGAGATTAGTTCTCATTGAATATTTGATATTAAAAATTGTATTATGATGTGTTTGTATAGAAAATTAAGAATAATATATGTTTTATTTAAATGTGTTCACTCTTTGGAATTTACCTTTAAAAACTTCTTACTTTTAAAAGTTTCGTTCTTTAGAAATTATTTCCACCATTTCTTATTTATTAAAACTTGCATGCTTTTTATATTATATTGATTACTATATGGAATATTTGTGTGGTATCATATTGGTCTTAGGATAAAAACCTACTTACACAATTGGGTGTAAGTATACTTGATCCTGTTTGACATAGTTAAAGTCAAGGCCTTGGGTGATGGCAGTCCCGGTTGTTCGTTTCCTTCCATGGCGCGGTGTTGTAGAGACGACTCGTGGGTGGTGGACCCTTATTGGGAAACATTACTAGGGATATTTTTCTACTAATTTTATATATCTTTGGACCTCTTGTGTCATGTTGAATATCATTTATTCAGTTCTAATTTTTATTTAAGTCTTGTTTTTTGGTAATTTTCAGATTTAGTTTATTGATTGTCTTTGGTTGTTAAATTATTCTAAACTCTGCCGAATGACTCCCAAACCAATATTTAAGATACATGGGAACTTCTTCCATCTTGTGGGGATAGAGAACACCCTTTGGGCCTTTACATGGACCATGTTTGGTGTCAGTTTTCATGGTGACCAGATTCGGTTCGTGATAGAGAACATACTAGAAGAGTTGATAAGTTTATAGAAGTTCCCAAATGAAGTTCAAATATTCAAGAAATTAAGATGTGTGAATTTGGATGAAAGGGGAAATATTTCAACTTTCCCACCCTTACTATTTCTAGTCTTCTTATAAATACAGATGGAATGTAAAACAATTTTTGTTTCTATTCACCCATGCATAAAAGATGAAATGTTATAGATTTGGTATCAGAATTGATTTTTCTTTCAAAGTTTAAAAAGAGTTTCTGAATAGTATCATTGATCAAAAGATCAGATTTAGAAAAGTTTAGTTTACTAGATAGAGAGAATTTAACTGAGGCTATCAGTCTATGTTTTTTGAGAAGAAGTTTGAGATGTGAAGTTTTGTTATACTAGTAAATCTAATAGTTTATAACAACATAGAATGAGAAATGGTCCATCGGTCTGATGCTATCAGACCGAGGCCATTGAACACAAGAAAATCAGACAGATGTAGACTAGATACATATTTTTATATAGTCCTTTGTGGACAATAATGTTTCAAAGTTAATTTTCCTTTTGTGGCCCAATTTTTGTAAAAAAAAATAAGAAATGATGGGAGTTTCTATAATCATTCCTATTATGATATAGAACATTTACAATGGGATTTTACAATAATTGTATTCACTTCTTCATAATATTGAATTTCTATAGACCCACTGGAGTGGATATGACAAGGATATAAGTTCTCGTATTGAGGTCGAACCTTGTAAATTGTGTGTGACTTGTTTAATTTTCTATTTCTATATGAATCTGATTTTACTAAATGTTGAGAAGTAAGAAACTATAACAAGTTACATGGGTTTAGTTTCTTAATGTTAAAATTTTTAAAATAACAATAACCAATTCAACCCCTCTTAGTGATTTAACGATCCTTAGGAACTTCAATTGGTATCTAAGAAAATGTTCCCTTATTTAATCCTTATCATGGATAATATCAATTCTGTCAACAGTAGATCAATTCTTACTTTCTATAAAAAACATCATGGATAGAAAAAAATAATGATTCCATTTCTTCCATCACTTGGCCTGAAATTTATTGATGCTACTACAACTGGGTTTCCACTAATTGAGAAATATGCTCCGATGACTTTTGTTAATAAGAGAAAAATTGAAGTTTATGGAAAATCTAGAAATTATATTATAATTTCTCTATCAAAACATGTTTATATGAATGTGATGGTTTAAAAAATATTATATGGGACAATATTGAAAATATTTCCAAAGAAAATACTAATGTAATGGAAGAAAAATAAAAAATCTGGCATAAAACTTTTGAAGAAAAAAGAATGTGAGATAAAAAACTATTATTGGGTACTTCACTAGAGTGAATGGATTTTTTGAAACATTAGAGGTTTTAAATATGTCTTGGAATATTATAAAATTTTTAGGAAATGTATTATAAATTTTTAGACAATTTTGATTATAAAATCTATTATTTAAAAGATAAATATGATTTATCCCTTGATGAATTGAACAAATTTATTGTTTATTATTAAATGAGGACAACCCCAAAATTTAAAAATAAATTTTAAGATGAAATGGAATTTGAAATTTTGATAAAGATGACAATTCAAGATGTAAAAGATGTTGATCCTTATGATTCTGAGGAAAAGGAGGATAATGAGTTGAATGAAAAAAAATAAAATCTCTTATCTTTAGGAATTATCAAATAGGAAAAAGACAATATGGAGGAAAACTTCCTATAATGATTTTTTTAGTGTGGTAGAATTGATCATTTTTCTATGAATTTACTGAAAAAAAAACTTATCAAATTCAAAAGTTTTTCTGAAGAAAAAACTTGGTGGAAGAAGCTTGATAAAAATTATAAAAAATAAAATAAGTACACTGGTGGAAATTAGTTTACTGGAAAACAAATCATGCTAAGTAAGAAAGTAAAATATGAATTAGATGATAATGATTCATCAGAATAAGAATATTTAGAAATAATTAGAACCATATTTTCAAATGTTTAAAAAAGAAAGATTTTTCAAACTATAAAGAAGAAATTAAAGAATCTTATAGATAATATCTACTCAGATAAGAATTTGTTTCATCTCTTGAGAAAAATAGAACTCTCAAGAAAGAAATCAGAATGAATAACAAGGATAGTGGAAAATATTATAAATAAATAAAATATATTGCTAACCAGGAAGAAGAATACATCCAGGAGATCTTATGTTACAAATTTAGAATTGATGAATAGGGAAATATGGTTGAAAACATCATTATTAATTTGGAATTTAAGGAAGATTAAGCTAACAAAACTCAACAAAAACTCCTTGAGGATGAATGTAATTTAATAAATTTAAATGATAATTTTAGCAAGGCTTTAAAAGTAAAGGTTGAATCGTCTAAAACTATAAAAAAGGCCCATTCCATGAATCTAGTGAATTTTCAACCTTCCAAAAAAAAGTTTCATCTTATTGTTCTTATATTTTATGTATGAATAAAAGTGTTGGGAGAAATTGGGAAGATAAAGGTAGTGAAAAATCAATAACATTCCTAAAAAATTGAAATTTTTTTCCATAATAAAGATGGTACACACCTAGATAAAGTTAGAGAAAAAAATAAGTTATGAACCTCCACAAAACTTCTAAAAACCAATATTTGATGATTTTTTGGTACTGTGGAATAAATTGTAATAGGGAGTATAACAGTTGGTATAATTTTTCACTTCCCAAAAGAAGTTATGAATAGAGGGGAAGCAATGGAGGAATCATAATGATTAACTTTCCTAAAACACATATATTTGGAAAAGTAAAATCTCAAGATGTTAGAAAACCCCCAACAAAAAACAAATTTGAATGTCTGGAAGAAGTATATGGAAGATGTGATAATGTTGAACATCTTGTTGAAGAATGTATGAAAAATATTTTAGGGAAAAGTTCTTATGCTATAAAAGAAAAAGAATCTTGAAATAAGTAGGTCAAGGAAAAATAATTTGTTGTTGAGACAACGCTTAAATCAAGTAAAAAATAAAAAACCATAGATACCGGATAGTGTTTTTCATCACACATGATAGGTGATTTGAAAGTATTTTTTTTTAAATTATGATGGAGGAGATGTTACCATCAATAATGAAAGTTCTTTAAAAATTAGAGTAATTGGAATAGATGAGATTGAAGAAAAAAAGTTGAAATCTATGGAAGTTAAATTTTTTGATGGGATAAGACACAACTTAATTAGTTTAAGTCAACTTTTTGATGATTGGAAAAAATTTATTTTAACAAAAACTTATTTTATCATCAAAAGTGTGAATGATGGAAATTTTGTAACTAAAGGAGAATAACTTCTGAAAATATTTTCCACATAAGAGAACATTGTGAATCCTATTTTCTAAATGATGAAGATGAAAATAAATTGTGGAATTATAGACTTGGACACCTTAGTAAAAAAATCATGATCAAAATTTCGAAAGTTGATCTTAAATGAATTTTTCTAGAATTGAGAAGAAGAGAAAATGTCATCTGTTTAACTTGTTAGAAAGGAAAATTGGTTAGTAGAATCTATAATAATGTTGAGATTTAGTCTACCAAACCTATTGAACAAATTCATTCAGATATTTTTGGACCAATAATTCATGAATAATCAAAATTAGATTTATAATTTATAAATTTTATTAATTATTTCACTCATTTTACCAACATCATGTTTATAAAACACAAGTATGAGGTTGTAGAAATGTTCATATTTTTAAAAAAAGGTGTTGATAGAGAAATGAGGGTTTATATAAATAAGTTTAGAATATTTAATGGTACAGAGTTCACATTATATTATTTTTAATCATATCTAAAAAATAATTGAATCAAACATCAGTATAGTGATCCATACAACCCACAAAAAAATGGAGTTGCAGAAAGGAAAATCAGAAGGTTAGTAGAAATAGGAAGGAGCATGTTGGCATAATACAAACTTTCAAATTTCCACTAGAGATAAATTGTGAATACTACTGTACATGTACAAAATATATGTTTTATAAGGCCATAATAAAATAATACTATCTATGAAATGTGGTATAACAAAAATAATCATTGAAATACTTCAATGTTTTTGAAAGTACCTATTTACTAAAAAATAAAAAATATGGATCATTGAAAATTTGATGAAAGTACCGAGGAAGAAACATTAATGGTATAATCATCCAATGGGAGAAGTTATAAATGTTTGAACAAATGTTTAAAAAAGTTAGTGGATTCCTATGTTGTGAAGGTTATTAAAAATTAAATTACCATCACAAAGGATATTGAAAATATTGAGGAAGAAAAACTGAATATTTCTAATGAAAGTGAAAGTGATTCAAAATAGATATATCAAGACTTCGAGGAATCGTGTGATGAGAGAAGTGTATCTGTAAAAGAAAGTATAAAATTTTATACCTTACAAAAAACAATTTGAAAAGTAAAATATAATTATAAATTATAAAGATCTAATTTAGACTAGAAGAATTTTGAGATTAGAAAATCAGAAATCAGTCATTTCACAGGTTGAACCATAATCAATTTTTGAAGTAGTAAAACATAAATAATGGGTGAATGAAATGAATGAAGAGTTTAATAAAAATGAGAAAAAAAAATGTTAACTAGTTCCATGACCAGTATGTAAAAATATTTTTGGGAAAATGGGTGCTTAGACACAAGTTGAATGAACACGGATAAGTTTCAAGAAACAAAAAAAGACTTGATTGTAAAGGCTATGTACAGGTGGAAGTTGTGGATTTTAAAGAAATCACTACCCTCATTACAGGATTAGAAACAATAATAACGTTTATAGTAATGAATTCACATCAAAGTTACAATGTTTATTAGATGGATGTAAAGCCATTTTTCTTTAATGGTGATATTGAATAAGTTTACAATGACAAACCATATAGATTTTTACTTTATAAAGATGGATGTAATGTTTGTAAATTGAAAAAATTATTGTATCGTTTGAAATAATACCCATATTCATTGTATTCCAAACTTGAAAATTGTTTGATAATATTGATATTTTCTAAAAAAAAAGGTTGATAACAACTTATATGTGGAAGAAGTTAACTCCAACACACAAATTGTAATTTTTTTGTTTGGATGATATAATTTTTTATGGAGATTAAGAAAAAAAAATTATATAATTTTTTGAATAAATTAATAAGAAGTTTGATATCTAAATATTGGGAGAATTAACTTTATTCTTTGATTTAAATGTTCAAAAAAAGGAAAAATACGTTTTCATATCTCATGAAAAGTATGTCAATGAATTATTACAAAAGATTGGTATGGAGGAATCAAAAAAAGTTTATACTCCTATTTCAGTTGGGATGAAGATGAGTAAATATAAAGCTAGAAAAAGAGTGAATTATAAAGAATTTTGAAAATTGTTTGGAAGTTTTCTTTATCTAACAACTTCATGACCTGATATTGTTTATAATGTGACTTTGTATTCCAGATTTTAAAGTGATCTGAAATAATATCATATGTTGGAATCAAAGATAATTCTATGATATGTTAATGGAACAAATTCATATTAGATGATATACAAAATAAGTTGTGAGATGAGGTTTCATAGTTATACTTATACTGATTAGGATGTCGATTATAATGATAGAAAATGAACATCAAGAGGAACATGTTTCTTAGGCGAATATTGTGTGAGTTAGCAAAGTAAGAAATATATCTCGATAACTTTGAGCACAAAAAAAATCAGAATACGTCACATCTACACAACATGTACTCAAATGTTGTTGATGAAAGTTAGGTTGGAAGATTTGAAAGTCGAAGTTTTCAAACCATTGAAGATACTTTGTGATAATTAGAGTGTAATTGATATTTATCAAAATATTGTCTAACAATCAAGATCAAGGCAAATTTATATTAAGTTTCACTTCATAAAAGATAAATTTGTTGGGGGATATTATTTTTTGTATTATATTTATATGAAATATCATATTGATGAAGTTTTTATAAAATCAATTCCAAAAGAATGACTTGTGCAATTGAGGATGTAACTTCATGTTTATAATCCACCAATGACATATTAAAGTTCAAAATGAGGAACCCCTATTATTCTTTTGATTAAGTTGACAATGGGGGAAAATATGTACAACATTATCCTAGATAAGGTAGATAAGTACTTTTCATACATAAATGAATTTGAAGATATGGTTATCATAAAGTGGGGGAGAGAAAGAAAAGTGAGAGAAAAATAAAAGTGAGGGGGAATTTATTTTAACATGGCTGAGAATTTTCTTGTCACTGAGGGATGAAATTCCTTCAACAAATTACATTATCTAGTAGTGTGGTGTTAGGATGATCTCTTTTGAGAAAGGATATGATTTGGTAAAATTTAAAAATTTGAGTTGTTAAAAAAGTGAGTTGTGAAAAAGTATGAGTGATAAATGTGATGAGCTGAAAAATCTGTTAATGATAGTTTTCAATAAATCCAAAGGGGTAGATTGAATATCCTTTGTGATTTTTTTGTTTTAATTATTTTTTTTTGATAAATAGTTTTTTTATAATTTTTTTGTAAATCATGTGAAAGATGTGTTCCTGGAAGTTATTAAAATGTTTGTTGTGAAGTTGTTGCAAGTATAAATAAAGATTGTGTTTTTCAATGTTGTTGATCTGAAGATCCATCATATGAAAGAAATGATACATATATCATCATAAATTTTGTTTGTTATAAATTCTTAGTTTTTATGAGGATTGAGATCTTAAGACAAAGATCTTGTTGGGAGGATAAAAGTTACTAAGATGAAGAAAGTTTGAATGTTACTGATATTTGGAATGTTAGGAAGTTAAAAACTTTCAAAAATTGAGTCAGATGATGATTTTATAATCTTAAATTTCTCAACATCATGGAAAACCTCATGATATAATATTTCTATGAAATGAAGATATTTGATTTCTCTTGACACAATTATTCAGACACAACTTATCAGACACAGAAGAAATGAACACAGAATTTGTTAGAAATAAAAAAATATGAATTATCAGATGTTCAAAGAATTGCAATGTGGCTGATCAGATATTACTACAAGATAGAGACACAATAGAATATTTTCTATACAATGTTTATGTTTCTATACATTGATCTCTAGACAGAATTCTCAAGACTAATAAATTGAAAGATAGAGGGTGAAGTATAATGTTAGTGAATTTCAATGAAATAAAACCTTATTGTTGATCCAAAAAACCTTCCATATAGAATATTCAGACAATGGTTTTTTTAGAATATATAAGTTTGTGAAAATCATTGAGTTTGTGAAAAAAATAAAAATATGAATATTCTGGTTTTTAGTCAGGCCAATAATGAAGAAGTTTTTATAAGAATTTTCAATGTCGTAACATTACATACCAATTTGATCAGATCAAATTGATTTAGCGAACTAACTAGATTAGATGATGTAGAGCTGATAATGTAAATTGAAAAAGAGTTTTATTGATGATTTTTTGTGGTTTTGAAAAATTTGGAAGAATTAAAGTGTGTTAAGAAATTTATATCTGAATGACCGAGTAAAGTAAAATGGGGAGATCATGTTTTCAATCAGATACTTATCTCCAAAAAAATAAGATTAGATGCTATTTTACTAAGAGATCAAATTCAGTTGAGGGGACAAAGCCTCCAGAAAAAGACAGAGTTAGATATTTTGAATTTTCTACTATAATGACATGGAGTAGGTGAATTATGTCTTTAAAAGTTTCAACAATTTGGTAAACCATTTTTAAACTGGAAAAACATATTGAGAAATGATTTCTTTGTTTGTTTTGATAGTGTTTTTTAATTATCTTCAGTGGGTCGATAGAATTTAACAAATGGATAATAACATCAATGTTGTGAAGTTTTAAATCATTGGTTAATGAATTTCCATTGGATGATTAATTTTTTACAAAGGAGTTCTAATAAAATTTATTTTTTAATGGTTTAAGAGAATTTGATTGAGTTGTTTTTAACTAATTTGAAGATGAAGAAGTTCAGACAAATAAGGTACAGAGAATCATTTTTTCCAAAATGAAATTTTGTAGAACCTTATGAAGTTCCAATTTGAGTAACACCAAAGTTTTGAATAATTTAAGATGATTTGAGAAGCTACCTGTAATGTCTCAGACCTGGATGACACCCAATAGTGCCCCGAGCCCAATTGGAAATATGGACTCAAGCTCATCTACCTAAACTTTAGAGGCTACCAACTAGCAATGAGGGCCTACGTGAATTAGTGGGGAGGCTATTCCCTCATTACTAGAGAATGAAAACAGAAGTCAACCATATAATAAATAGTATAAGTGAAATAAATAGCAGTCAACTGAAAGTAAGCCAATATTGGAATACTTATCAATAACAAGAAGTGTCTCATATAAAAAATTATTCATATTATACAACTATCTAGAAAGTAGCCAAAATAGTACATGGAAATACAATACACTGCAAGTATCTCAAAAGAACAAAAGACTAAAACGTGTTCGTAGCATTGCAAGACTCAGATCGGTCCTATTCTCTTCTCCTCCAAAGCCACAATCAATAACATGTACTAGGGTGCTTTCCCCTATCATCACCGTCAACCATGTAATCAGTTTGGGTCCCCAAGGAGGCCTAAATAGGCTGTGAGATAAACATCCTAGTAGGCAACCACCCAGGTCTATACATTTCGAACAATAATATACAAAGTTCAAGAATGTTTATGGAAAAAAGTAAAGTGTGTATGCCCATGGTATATGTCTACAGTAATAAGTAATACTGAACATCCCCTCAAGGATACCTGCAAAAGAGTTATCTCCTAACAAGGCGGCTATAACAAGTAAAAAAGTCACACGTCTTCACTGTACATCCACCTGTATCAAATAAACAACAACCCCTTTTTATAAAGAAGTCATGAAAATACCATGACCACACCATATACTAAAAATTAGAATCCCACGACCATGTCATATAGTTAAATGTATAATCACATGGCCATGCTGTATAGTAAAAATTAGACCCCAAGGGTCAGATCCAAGGTGTCACGTACTAGGGCATCCATATAATGATTCTACACCATGAAGGAAAAAATCCAAGGAGCTCATCCAAGGTATCCACAATAAGTCCCGTGGGCATCCTAGTGGAAAATAAGTCTAGAAACTGGTTGGGTTTCTATTAGAATGGCAATGGAATGTCCTACACAAGCCCATGCAAGACATATCCATGGAGTAGTAAGGCCCGATGAATCCCATGAAATCAAGACCCAAGGGGAAGAGTCAACCTAAAGAGTCTACTACCACATTCCAGACCCATGGAGAGCAGTCCACGACATCAATTAATCATTTTATTCAAAGTATTAAATTTAAAAAATTTAAACCCATGTGAGTATACCCCCTCACATAATCCAACACAAGCCAGGAGTATACCCACTCATGAAACCCATTTATCAATTACAAGCATATGGTCCTACCCTCCCATATCAACCATTTAACATGACATTAAAAATTTCATATAGGTATACACAGCCATATCATCAATTTCATTTAATCCAAACCATCATAATAGGCATGTCATCACAATATATTTAACAATAAGGAGGCAGTACATCTCTTAAGCATATATTAAAACCCTTTAAAAAATTTAAGGGATTCTACTAACTAAGAAATCACAAGAAAACACCCCTTGGGTGTTTTAAATAGGGAAAACATGTTAATTACTTAAGGTTCTATTCTTTGGTGACCTTTAATCGAGTAATGGGTGCCAACACACCTAAACAAACCTATGGGTATCCTCACTAAGTCTGACTACAACTACTACATGAAACTCATTAAAAAACGAGGTAGCACCAGAATGTCCGATGGATGGCGAAAAGTACGAATGCCCAAAAAGCACCCAAAAATATGAAAGAAAGTATAGACCACCTACCTTGGCTCGATAGTCAAGAGATAATCCACTATCAAGTATAGATTCATCCAATTTTTGCATAAATATGAAGAACATGTGAGGAACATGATATTTGGGCATATGATCCTAAATCCAAATAGTGCAGTTGTTGTTCTAAAGAATCAAGAATGACTAAAAATGAATGAATTACTCACCGATGCAATTCCAATGAGATAAAACATTCTTGAATCAGAGTACAAACAAATTCTAGATCTAAAAACCCATATTAGATGGGTTTAGGCGCTCAAAAAATGAGAGATAAGTGTTCTGTCTGTCAAAATAATTGGCTACTACCTTTATTTTTAAAAAGCAGATGGGAAAGCACATGACGTGCACCTATAGTACACAACGTGTACCTCTAGAACACGATGTGTACCTATAGTACATGACGTGTACTTACATATTTTATTTTTCTAAATAAAATCCCATACATGCTGTGAACTACCACTACACTAAGTGTAGCTAGCCTATAACTAGCCATCAACATCTTTTCCCCTTCCTTTCCCAAAAACAACCCAACCGGCCCACGAACAAGTTTAGGGGCTAAGACAAAAAAAATGTAAACCACATTTATCCTAAAAGAAAATATCCATACATCAAGAAAAATCTAGGATCTTACAATCTTCCCCCTTATAGCAATCAATCCCCAAATTGATCTCTGAAAGGTGGTCAGGGTTCATTTGAGAACAAATCTATCCACTGAGCACATACGTTGGCCTCCCTCTATCACGTCTCATCAGGTAAATGGTCGTGCTTCCATAGTACCCATACTAGAGGAAATAACCGGCCTTATAGAACCTTCACAGTCTTATCAATGATATGAATCAGATTATCCTCAAAGGATGCATCAACCTAAAGCTCAACCTCCTCAGGTTGAAAAACATGAGATATTTCTGAGCAATAGTGGTGAAGTTGAGATATGTGGAAGACAATGTGCATGGCTCGGTACCTCATAAGTAACTGAAACTGACCGAAAAATGACCTAACTCTCTCCAGAATCTCAAATGGCCTGAAATATCATGTGAAAACATTATCCTATTTTCTGATCCACCTTTTCCCCAACCTCGGTGAAACACGCAAGAAAACTGGATCCCCGACCTCGAACTCTTGAGGTTGTCTGCGATGATTGGCATAAGATTTCTAATGAGATTGTGTAGTATCCATCTAATTTTATATCAACTAGACCTACTAATAAGTCTCCTTCATGATATGTGATCCTAGTAAAGTTATCTCATCTACCTTTAACCAGCATAGGGGATAACATCCTGACCTACCATATAAATCCTCTTAAGGTCCCATCTATATCATCTCCCGATAACTATTATTATAGGTGAATTCAACCATGGGAGTGTGCCTATCCCAACGTCCATTGAAAACTCTGCCGGAAACAAGATGTAAAGTGGGCGTCCCTATCTGAAATGATAGTGTGCGGGACCCCATGTAATCATACTAGCTCTTGGATATACAACCTTCCAAGCTCATCCAAACTAAAGGTATCCTTGATCGGAAAGAAATGAGAGACCTTCATAATCCTATCAACAACAACCCGCACAACATCATTACCTCAAAGAAAAAATAGGTAAACCAATCATGAAATCAATCAATAAATCATATAATTTCCACTCTGCAATAGGTAACTACTATAAAATCCCAACTGGTCTTTGATGTTCCACCATCACCTCCCAACAGGTGGAACACCTCGTAACAAAACCAGCCACCTCACACTTTATTCTTGGACACTAGTACTGATGTTGCAAGTCACAATACATCTTGGTGACCCCGGGATGCACAGTCCAAGCTGAAGCATGAAACTCTCGCATAAACTCCCCACACATATCCACTAGAACCCAAGCAATTCCTTGGATAAGAAGAATCTTATCATCACCTATCATCCAACTATGAGAAGAGTCCTCACCTGTCACACACTCTCGTAGAACTAGGCCTTCTAAACCTGATAGCTACATCATCCTAACTCTATCTAGAAGAGTAGAGGTCATAAAAAAGGATGATAAATAATTCTGTCCCTATCTGTTGTGCACCTTCAGATGCATCTTAGAGAACAACGCCATGAGCTGACACTTGTTACTAGCCTGCTGCACTACTGGTATCTGAGTCATCTGGTTTAGTGCATCGTCTAATGCAATTCTCTTACCAGAAATGTAGGCAAGATTTAAATCAAAGGACTGTATGTACTCTACCCATCTTCACTACCTCATATTCATATCATACTTCATAAATATATACTTTAGAATTTTTTGGTTTGTGTACACCACAAAATACTCTCCTAGTAAATAATGCCTCCAACCTCACAAAGCATGGAAAACTGTAGATAAATTCAAACCATGCATAGTGTAATTACTCTCGTGAGGCATCAGCTATTGAAATTCGTATGCCATGACTCGATCTCCTTACATCAACACTACCCCCATCCAAATACTGGAGTAATTATAGTATAGAATGTAGCTCTTTACCTACTCTAGAAGTATCTGGACCGGTGCTGATGTCAACCTCTCTATCAGGTCCTGAAAGACTGTCTCACAAGATTTTGACCACACAAACTTCACACCATTCTTAGTCAATCGCTTCAATGGTGGTGCTAAGCATTATAAGTCCTATAAAAAATTCCTATAGTAACCAGCTATCCCCAAGAAACTCTGTATGCCAAAAACATTCTTGGGTTTTTCCTAGGAGAATACTTCTCTTAACCTCTCTAGGTCCACTTACACTCTTATATAATAGATAATGTGACCTAGGAAGTGAATCTGATCCATCCAGAAGTGGCACTTTAAGAGCTTATCATATAACTGATTCTCTCTCAGTGCATTCAAAATGATCTCATGAGGGTTGGTATGGTCGTGTCGATTGTGAGAATACACCAAGATATCATCCACAAAACTACCATAGAATAATCTACATAAAAATGGAACACTCAGTTCATCATTACCATGAAAACTATTGGCACATTTGTGAGACCAAACAACATAACCAGATACTCGTATAGACCATACCTTCTACGAAAGGTTGTATGAGGTATATTTTCAGGTCGATCACACACTTGGTAATATCTGGACCTCAAGTAGATCTTTGAGAACACTCAAGTTCCTCAAAGCTGATCAAACATTTCATATATTTTTTGGAAACAAATATCATATTTTAACCATTAAGTGATTTAGTTTATGACAATCCATGCATATAATAATATTTTCATCAGAGTTTTTCTCAAAAAGGACTGGTGAACCCCATGAAGAAGTACTAGGTCTGATAATTCCTTTCTCTTCCAAATCCTCCAGCTTCCTATTGAGCTCATGTAACTCCATTGTAGCCATCTTGTGAGGAGGAGTGGATACCAATGCATCTCTTGGAACTAGATATATGGATAAATACACCTCTCTCTCAGGTGGTAAACTAAAAAATTCATCAGGAAAGACATCCCTAAAGAGGTCAACCATTAGAGGGAAGTCTGCCTGACTCACTCCCTGCTCATCTAGATACAAACTAGAAATCTGGGTTTTCATCCCGCCTAGCCCACGATGCTTACATCTATCTCGGTTGGCATGGACATCCCATTAATAATTTTAAATAAACACTACACCCTATGGTGATGTGAAAGTAACCCTCTAGTGATAGAAGTCAACGTACATTCAATACTCTACTATCCAATCCATCCTGAGGATGATGTAAAACCCTATCATCTCGAGGACATAAAGATCCCAGATGAAGTAACACCCTCTAACCTCAAGGAGACACTCCATACACTAGTGCACATCACTCGTTCTACCTTGCAACGGTGTGTCTAGCATCAAAACACACTTCATAAAGTAAAAACACCAGACCAAGGCTTTTAACCACCCATGAAGATATAAAATCATATGATTCACCTATATTGAAAAGAGAAAATGCAATGGTATAATCTACTAAGATTGTACCTCTCACCATAAATGGTCTTGGATACAACGCTTATTGGTTCTGTTACACAACATATGTCTGGCCTATACTTTGGCCCAGTGACCCTGCCTGGCTACGTTGAGCTAATCCACCCTATTTTTTCTGAGATCCCAGTGTTTGGATAATATGTCCATGACCACCAGTACCTTTTCCTGACTGGCATGCACTACTCTAGCTCCCAGACTATCATGGAGCTGAAGAACCTACTCCTAAACCTGACATCGGAGTTGACCCTTACCACTCATAGCTGGAGGTAAGGTCTTGGAAAATGGTTGCAAGTGACCCATCCTGCCATAAGATCGACACTCGATTGGGTTGTGGTCACACTGATTCTTCATGTGGCATCACCTACCATACTGATGGAAATACACCAAGCTGCTTATACCCACCGATTGACTAGCACTAACCTCACGGGAAGCCTCAAAACAATGCTTACTTCCTGAAGATGTGAATCCACTAGGGTGAGAAATGGAACTCCCTTGTTCTGTACCCTAATCTTCCCTCATTTTTCACTCTATAATCAGTTTCTGATTCACAATATCAGTGATAATAGTCAATCTAAACATGTTGAACTATGATTTTATAGCATGTCTAAGACCTTCCTCAAAGCATCTCTCTCTCGACATCTCATAAGTAAGATACCTCAATGCAAAACCTACAACTATGTAAAGCATGTTGATTATTCCATAACTATAATCATGCTCTACTCCAGATGTTTAAACTCATTAATTCACTCTACTCTTAGAGTCATAGGTTAAAACTAGTCAAAGAAGCATGTTTAGAATTCATCCCAACCCATATCCACATCCCATCAGCCTGGTTCAAAACATCGCAGCAGCACATTGTCGCTCCACATAGCATATAAGTCACGAGCTTGACCATCCACTTCAAATGCATCTCCAGATGCTCAAAAATTTCTAGTGTGGTCTCTAGAAACTACTCTCTATCTTATGGTCCATCATCCCCCAAAAATATAGGAGGATATTTCTACTGTAACACCCATGTCAACTCATGCATACTTAAGGATAGTTGTGGTGCTCCCTGGATTGTCTTCATATACAAAAGAAACCCCTCATGGAACTATGAATCAATTCCTATGTTCGAAACAGCTCTTGGTGGTGCAGTTGGCACTAAAGGAGATTCAAAGAGTAGTAGATATACCACCAACTTCGAAGTATGGTCATTGCCTCCCTCGCGACATACCAATGTAGGTCGTTATAGTGGAATGTCTCTATAGGGACAAACACACACCTTAGGTAAGAAAAACATCAAAGAACACATATCAATGAATAGGATAGTTCAAAACCCTCCTAGAAACCAATTCAAACCCATGGCCTGGTCCTAAATCAAAGACTGTATAAAGAACAACCATCGAACCACTATAGACAATGCCTCTTTCCCACTCAAAAGTCAGGTATAGTTCAAGTATCTTTCCATACATTCCAGTTTCCACTAAATTTTCATTTATCATTCAATTATTCAAATTATTTAACTGATGATCCACCAAATTCTAATCCTCGAGGGCCCATAACAACTCATGAACCAATGTTTGATGACCATATAATCCGTATATATCAAATTAATTTTAGAACTTTCATTCCATTGGTGTGCCAATTCCCAATACATAAGGGCCCATACTCCTTATAAATTGAAATATTATGTCACACCCTTTATCTAATTCACCAAAAAAAACACAACAGGAGACATAACTATCACAACAACTATCACAAAAACATGAAAAATCTAATTCATCCTAGATGTCAAGGAATAATGCATGGAATGTGATTCTAACAAGTGTCTATATGATGCATGAGATGGAATAAAATCATCTCATTGGGTTTCAATATAAATAGAACCCACAACTACATTAATAAAAACAATATAAACCAAGTGTGTTTCCCAATGGTAAAATCATAGAAACTTTAATCATCAAAATCCATACAAACAAAAGTCCATTAGAGGAAATTTGGAATTTCCCTGTATGTGGGGTAGCTACTCCCAGCCAGATTTTATTACCAAGATCTATTTCCTTCCCATCCCTATCTATTGTCACCAAAAAAATAAGGGACAAACAACTCCCCTGATGCCACTTTGCAATGTCCCAGGCCCGGTTTCCACCCAACGGTTCCCCAAGCCTGGTTTACCACATAGAATCAAGCATATCTCCCCAAACGACAGAGGCTACTGACAAGTAGTGAGGGCCTAGGTGAGTCAGTGGGGAGAATATGACCACATTACCAGAGTATCACAATAGAAGTCAAACATACAATAAATAGCAGAAGTGAAATAAATAGCAATCAACTAAAAGTAAGACATGATAGGAATGCATATTAATTACCAGAAGTGTCTCATATAAAAAATTACGCAGATGATATAAGTATGTAGAAAGAATCCATAACAGTACATGGAAATACAATATAGTAAAAGTATCCAAAAATATTAAAAGACCAAAAAGTGACCATAACATCGCAAGGATCAGCTTGGTCCTATGATCCCATCCTCCAAAGCCACAATTAATAGCATATATCAAGGTGCTTTCTCCTATCATCACTTGAAACAATGTAATCTATTTGGATCCCCAAGAAGGCCCAAACATGATGAGAGATAAACATCCCAGTAGGAAACCACCCAAGTCTATACAGTTCTAACAAAAATATACAAAGTGTTTGCAAGTGTAAAAAAATAGTAAAGTATGTGCGTATACCCATGGAATAAGTATACTCTCATAAGTAATAGTAAAAAACCCTCTAATGATTTCATGCAAAAGAGTAAGATACTAACAAGGTAGCTATAACAAGTAAACAAGTCACACGACCATGTTGTACATCAATCTGTATCAAATAAGCCACAACCACACTATATAAAGAAGTTAAGAAAATACCATGGCCATTTCGTATCATGAAAAGTATAATCCCACGACCACATTATATAGTGAAATTTAGAATACCACAACCACACTGTATAGTGAAAATTAGACCCCAAGGTCCGGATCCAAGGTTTCACATTCCAAGGCATCCTTTTAATGATTCTAGACCATGATGGGCCTGATCCAAGGAGCTCATCCAAGGAATCCACATCGAGTCCCATGGGTGTCCCAGTGGGAACTCGGTTTAGGAATTGTTTGGGGTCCTAAGAGCATGAAAAGTTCATTTCTTATGTGATCCCATGAAAGATGGATCCACAGGGTAGCAAAGCTTGAGGCATCCCAAGGAATCAAGACCCAAGGGGTAGAGTCAAACCAAGGCATCCACTACCACATTCTAGACCCAAGGAGATAAGTCCATGGCATCAATCAAGCTATTCATTCAAAGCATTCAATTTAAAAAATTTAAACCAATGTGAGTATACTAACTCACATAATCCAGCACAAGCCATGAGTATACCCACTCATGCAATTCATTTATCAATTATAAGCATATGGGAATACCCTCCCATATAAACAATTTAACATTCCATTAAACATTTCATATAGGTATACCCACCCATATCATCCATTTCATTTAATACAAAACATCAGAATATGCATGTCATCACAAGATATTTATTAACAAGGATGTAGTACATATCCTATGTAGATATTCAAACTCTTTATGGAATCTAATGTCTTCCTCTAACTAGGAAATCCCAACCACATACCCCTCGGGTGGTTTAAATAGGTAAAAAATATTAATTCCTTATGGCGTAACCCCTGGGTGACCTAGAATTGAGCAACATGTTCCAACACACCTAAACGAAACCTAAAAGCATCCTCACTAGGTCTGACTATAGATACTACATGCAACTCACTAAAAAATGAGGCCTCATCGGAATGTATGATGGATGATAAAATGGTCTAATTCCCAAAAAGCACATGAAAAATCGAAAGAATGTATAGATTACATAACTAAGCTCAGTAGTAGACAAATCATCATGTATCAAGTCCTAATTCATCCTAGTTTAGTAGAAATTTTAAGAATAAACAAAGAACAAGATATTAGGGCATATGATCCTAAATCCTAATAGCACAGTCAATGTTCCAAAGAATCAAGAATGACTAAAAAGGAATTGAGTACTCACCGATGTGGTTCCATTGAGAAAAACCACACTCAAATTAGAGTATGGATGGATTATAGACCTTAAAAACGATATTAGAGGGATTTAGGCTCTAAAAACGCGAGGTAAGTGTTTTTTTCTATCAAAATAAGATTCCAAAACCTCTATTTTTTTAAAAAACATAGTAGTAAAGTACACGATTAGTACCTCCAGTACACGACATGTACTTCCCAATTTTATTTTTTTGAAGAAAAACCCATACACATTGTGAACTGCCACTACACATTGTGAATTGGGAGTACACGATGTGTACTTCTAGTACAAGATGTCTAGCTAGCCTACAGTCAGCCTTCAACCTCATTCCTCCCTTCTTTCCCAAAAAAACCCAATTGGTCCATGACCCGACTTAGGGTCTAAGACAAAAAGGAAAGTAAAACACATTTAACCTGATATAAAAGAACTATAACTTAAAAACATCGGTATCTAACACTACTATAGGAGTTTAAAAGCTTTTAGAAGATCTCAAATGATGTTCAAATATCCAAGAATTTCGGATGTGTGAATTTGGTTGAGCAAGAAAACATTTCATCTTTCCCACCTTTACTATTTATGGAGGGCCTATAAGTACAGATGGAAAGTGTAGGGGTACTTATTAATATTCTACCATACATAAAATTTGAAATTCTACATATTTGTTTTCATAACTATGATTCCTATAAAATATGTGTTGAAGAAGTGTTTCCAAACAGAATCGATGATCAGAAGATCAGACTGAGAAAAGTTCAGTTTATCAGACAGAGAGAATAATATTGAGGATATCGTTTTGATTTTTTTGAGAAAAAGTTTGAGAATCATAGTTTTGTTATACAAATTGATCAAAATGTTTGGAATATTGAAGATTGAGAAAATTTTCATCAATATGAGGCTCTTGAATGTAGGCCATCAGACACAAGTAGATCAAAGAGAGGCTAATCAGACATAGATTTCTAGAAGGAAATTTGTGAAGCATAAAGTTTCAAAGTTATTTTTCATTTTCATGGATTAATTTTTGTAAGGAAATTTTATATACCAGTGGGAGTTATTATAATCATTCCTATCGATAGATAGAAGGTGTCCAATAGGAGTTGACACAAGTTGTATTCAAATCTTCATAGTAATAAATTTTTATAGACCTAAGGGAGTGGCTATGAAAAGGATGTTGGTTATTACATTGGGGACGAACCTTGTAAATCATGTGTTTTTTTAATTTTCTATTTCTACATGCATATAATTTTACTAAAAGTTGATAAGGAAGAGACTCTAACTAGTTACAAGTGTTATGTTTCTTAAAGTAAAAATTTGAAAAAAGACAATCACTAATTCAACCGCCTCTAAGTAATTCAATGATCCTTAGAAACTTTGGTGTTAAAATGTGGGATTTCAGTGTTATTAACATTTAAAATTTTAATTGAAAAGATTAATTTTCATGTCTATAATGTTAGTTTTAAAAACTGGATGGTTAGTTTTAAAATATGGATTCTTAGTGTTAAATTGCAGATGATCTGTGTTAATTTATGTAATATTGATGTTAAATTCTATAAAAGACTCATTTTAAATGCCTATATGTTATTATCTAGAATTTTTAATGATAAATATTTATTTTTATATATGTAACTAACATTTTTATGGCCATTATATATTATAGTATATCAATGTTCTATATGATGGATATATGAAAGGTGTCAATGATAACTTGCATGAACTTCTTAGAGTTTATGGTAATTTATTGGTGGAGCCTCTACTAAAGAATTGGAAAAAATTGATCATGATCTAGAGGAAAAATATGATATGATGGATATTATGAGGATAATTAAATGGAGTTTGAAGAGGAAGTGGAGGTGATAGATTAATCTGAGGAGGTATGGGAAGATGTAGAGGAGGAAAATGTATTGAAGTTATGCGATGAAAATAATGAAGAATAGGGGGGAGTATTGGAAGTCAACATGGAAGTAGAACATGAAGTGGGTAATGTTTCATTTGAACTAATATTAAGATACTGATCTATAGGCATGACTCCTAGTAGGTCACAAAAAAAGAATACCAAAAAAATGGTCAGTTTGGGTTCAATAGCCTCTTAACGGATGATCCGACCTTAAAAGGGGGGCTTAGGAATTGGTAACCTTAAGAAGGAATCATCGAAAAAAGGGAAGTAGGCTATAATAATATTAATATTTTAAAGAATGAAATTTTATTTAAATGTATTTTATGTACTTATGGTCCATGGTTTTAATGCATATTTTTTTGTTGAAATGTATAATTAGTATATGTTTGAACATGAGTGTCGTTGTTTGGTCCCTATGGAATGGGCCAACAATAAGGTTAGTATATGAATCCTTTTTAATCTGATAAATAATCAGTATCATATAAATGAAAATGTCAAAATCACTGATGGTTTACATTATTACAATAACCCTTATCAATAATCATAGATATTCCAAAACTAAGAATAGATACATACTTGATCCCTTATTCTGGGTTATAATTTTAGGCATATATAAATGTACAAAAAATGTTATGTTATGTTTTATATACTATGATAATATATTGTTTTAGTATAATATTATCTCATGTATAGAAGACTGGAAAGTCACTAATGTTTTGATCTCTATCATTCATAATGTTGTTGGATACAACATAGCAGAGTGACAACTCATTTTTTCCACACTTTGATGAATTTTCACTGGTTTTTCTACCGCAATGACTTAGAGACAAAGAAATTTAATGTTATGGAATCAATTGGTATTGATTCCAATAATAAACAAAATAAAAACCTTTCTAATTTACCAGTACTTAAAATGGCCTTCCCCATCATTTGTTTATTGTTTAAAAAACATAGTTACTGATTTAGAAAGTAGTAATTTATTATATATGTTTAATTTCAAATATGGTGAATTCCTTTTTTCCATGTTGTGGTATCTTTCATGATGTGGATTTTATTTTCCATATAAATATGATGTTGTGTATGTATATTTTCAACTACAATAAAATTGGTAGACTAAATTACTCAGTGATTTATCTTCCAAATCCAATTTTTTTATCTAATGGGGGTTTTTCAGTAATGATTTTGTAATTCATTTGATTAGATACCTATAATAATAGGACAACATGAAAAAGATGAACAACTATATTAATATATTTATTTTACACTTGTTTACATTTTTTTGTCTCACTAATATATAGAATTTTGTTTCATGATATATTTGTAGAATAATATTTAAAGGAAAATGGTTGAATTACCATGGTTGTTGGTGAACCATGGCTCAAATTCAAGGACAATATTTTTGGAGGAGTTATCTAGTTAAAGAAATAATTTGTTTGGGAAATGTTTTTTTTGGAAATTGTTAGTGATTTGTTAGTTTTAAGTTGAATTTTTTAGGTGTTTGGTCGTATTATGGCTATGTATTTTTTGAATCAATGACATAATCAATCCTATATTCAATTTTTATTTTCTTTGAACCAATGGTGTACTGAATGTAGAGTAGTAGTGTGACCAACTTCATTACCATTATTAAGGAAAAAAAATCAATTATTTTCAAATTTACATCATTTTCGGCTCTAAAATTCCCTTCTATGGAAACATATTAGGTAGCATGCAAAATAATAACCACTAAAAGTTGTCACATCAACACAGACTGGTATTTCTACACATTTTTTTTCATGTGACAAACTTCTTTATAATGATGTAGAAAAATCTTTAGTGGATGAAAAAAAGTTTCATCCATTTGATCGGTATATGTAAACACATTCAATTGTAACATAGGTGTTTCAATCTAAAAATTATGTTGAGTAAAATTCATGGAGAGTTAGTGAAATTTTCACAAAAAAAATAATAAAACATGCAGGAGGAGTGTCAAAATCTAGAGGCTCAGAGTTAAAATCTATAAGGTAAGTGTTAAAATCAATAAATTATGTTGTCTAAAATTTTTTACATGATTTAAATTCCATAATTTCAAAAATCTTTCTAACTACATAAATTAATTTAAAAAAATTAGTGATTATTCATACCTCAACATCATTGTATGTAACATAAGACAAAAAAAACTAGAATTAATTGGATCTAAATAATGGAACTCCACAAAAAACATATTTCAATTATTTTGAGATTTAAATCATTGTACTCTGTAACATACCCTTATTTGGAAACATATTAAGTATCATATACAAAAAAAACTCTCTTGAAGTTTTCACATCAACTTGGATTGGAATTTTTACACCTTTTTTTGCATGTGACCAACTTCTTTACAATGATGAAGAAAAATATTCTATGGATGTAAAAAAGTTTCATCCAATTAATTGGTAGATGTAAATTCATTAAATATTAAAATTGGTGTTACAATCAAAAAATAATGTTATGTAAAACTCATGGAGTGTTAGTTGACTTTTCAAAAAATGAAAAAACAAAAATAAACCCTAGAGTGGGAGAATTAAAATATGGAGGCTCAGTGATAAAACTGGGAAGGTAAGTATTGAAATATATAAATTATGTCATATAAAAATGTTGACATGGTTTAAATTTTATAATTTCATACATATTAATTTTTTAATCAATTAATTTATAAACACCCGTGATTATTCATACCTCAACATCATTATAAGTAACACAAAATAATAGAAAATGATAATTAATAGGACTTAAACAATAGAAATCAAATAAAATATTTCATTTTTTTAGATTTACATCATCATACACTTTAACAAACCCTTATTTTCAAATATATTAGGAAGAATACAAAAACAACACCCTCTAAATGTTTTTACATCATCTTGGATTGGGATTTCTCTACCTTTTTCACATGTAACCAACTTTTTTACAAGGATGTAGACAAATGTTCGATGAATGTAAAAAAATGTCATCCATTTAATTGGTATATTTCAATGCATTAAATTGAAACATCATTGTTAAAATCTAAAAATTATGTTATGTAAAATTCATGGAGTGTTAGTTGACTCTTCCCAAAAACCAAAACAAACAAATGTGGAGCCAGAGTGCTAAAATATAGAGGCTCAGTGTTAAAACCTAAAAGGTTAGTGTTAAAATCATTAAACTTTTTCATCTAAACATATTGACCTGGGTTAAATATCTGAATGTAATATATCTCCTTGATTGCATTAATTATTTTTTAAACACTCGTGCTTATTAGTACCTCAACATCATTATAAGTAACACAAAACCACAAAAATCAGAATTAATTGGATGTAAACAATAGTACTCCACAAAAAAAATTCAATTATTTTAATATTTATATAATTTTACACTATAATATTCCATTATTAAAATGATATTAGGCATCATTCAAAAAAAATAGAACCCTCTCAGATTTTCCACATCAACTTGGATTTGGATTTTTGCACCATTTCACATGTGACCATCTTATTTACAATGATTAATACAAATATTTAGTGGCTACAAAATAATTTAATACATTTAATTAGTTAATGTAAATTAAATAAATTGTAAAATTTTTTATAATCTAAAAATTATGTAATGTAAAATTCACATATTGTTAGTAAAAATTTCACAAAAACAAAAAAAACATAGAGTAAGAGAGTTAAAGTCTAAAGGCATGGTGTTAAAACCCAGGAGGTCAGTATTAAAATCTAAAAATTATGTTATATAAACATATTGAAATGATTTAAATTTTATAATGTCATACATCAACCTGAACTCATAAATTAATTTATAAAAATCAGTGATTATTCACACCTCAACATCATTATAAGTAAAACAAAACCCCAAAAAACCAAAATTAATAGGATTTAATCAACACAACTCCACAAAAAATATTTGAGTTTTTTTTAGATTTATTTTATTTTCCACTATAACTTGCACTTATTTAGAACCATATTTGGTGTCATACACAAAAAAACACCATCTGAATGTTTTTACAACTACATGGATTGATATTTCTACACCTTTTTAGTGTGAGAAAATTCCATACAATGTTGTACACAAACATTCGGTGGCTATAAAAAGGTTTCATCAATTTAATTGGTATATGTAAACAAATTAAATTGTAACATAGGTGTTACAATTTAAAAAATATGTTATGTAAAATTCATGGAGTTTTAGTTGACTTTTCAAAAATACTAAAAGAAAAAATGGAGTGGGAGTGTTAAAATCTGGAGGCTCAATGTTAAAAGTTGGAAGGTCGGTTTTAAAATCTATAAATTAAGTTATCTATTTTTTTGACATGGTTTAACTATAATAATTTTATACATATTCATGAATGTATCAATTAATTTACAAACACCAGTGACTATTTATACCTCAACATCATTTTAAGTTACACAAAACTAAAAAAACCCGAATTAATATGATTTGAATAGTAAAACTAAAAAAACTTAATTTTTTTTTTCAGATTTACATCATTGTACCATATAAAATTCCCTTATTTATAAATAGATTATAAATCATAAAAAACAACACCCTCTCAAAGACATCACATCAACATGGATCTGTATTTCTACACTATTATCACATGTGACCAATTTCTTTACAATGATGAAGACTAATCTTCAGAGGGTGAAATTTTTTTATCCATTTAATTGGTATATGATAACAAATTCAATTGTAACATAGGTGTTATAATACAAAAATAAATTTATGTAAAATTCATGGAGTGTAAGTTAACTTTTCACAAAAACATAATAAAAAATGCCTATAGGAGGATTATTAAAATCTGGAGGCTCAGTGTTATAACCTAGAAAGTCAGTGTTAAAATATATTAATCATGTCATCTAAACATGTTGAAATGGTTTAAATTTTATAATTTCATACATCTTCAAAGATACATAAGTTAATTTATAAACAATTGTGATTATTCATACCTCAACATCAATGTATGTAATATAAAACCATAAAAAACTAGAATTAATAGGATTTAAACAATATACATCCACAAAAATCAAATTTAATTTTTTTCAAATTTATATCATTTTCTACTCTAACATTACCTTAATTAGAAATAAATTATGTATCATACAAAAAAACACCCTCTCAAACCAGTCACATTAACTTGGATTGATATTTTTGAACCTTTTCACGTGTGACCAACTTATTTACAATGATGAAGACAAATCTTCGGTTCATAAAAAATAGTTTCATCAATTTAATCATTATATTTCAACATATTCAATTGTAACATAGGTGTTATGATCTAAAAATTATTTTATGTAAAATTTATCGACTATTAGGTTACTTTTTACAAAAACCAAAACAAAAAACCTAGAGTAGGGGTGTTAAAATCCAGAGGCACGGTGTAATAAACTAGAAGGTAGTGTTAAAATATGTAAAATATGTCCTCTAAAAATGATGGCATGGTTTAAATATCATTATTTCATAAATCTTCCTGACTTAATAAATTAATTTATAAACACTGAGAATTATTTATACCTTGAAATCAATTTAAATGAAACAAAACCACAAAAAATAGAAATAACCACATTTAAATAGAATAAATCCACAAAAAAAATATATTTCAATTTTTTTTAGATTTACATCATTTTTCGATCCAAAATTCCATTCATTGTAAATTGATTAATAAGAATACAATAAAACAACATCCCCTCAATGTTTTCACATCAACTTAGATTAAGATTTATACACATATTTCACATGTGACCAACTTCTTTACAATTATCAAGACAAAATTTTTTTGGCTACAAAAATATTTAATCCATTTAATTCATATATTTAAAAATATTAAACTCTAACATAGGTTTTGTAATCTAAAAATAATGTTATGTAAAATTTATGGAGTGTTAGTTGACTTGTTCACAAAAACAAAAATAATAAAACCTAAAGCAGGAGTGTTAAAATCTGGAGGCTTGGTGTTAAAAACTGTAAGGTCAGTGTTAAAATTTGTAAATTATGACATCTAAACATGTTTAAATGGTTTAAATATAAGTATTTACTAAATTTTCTGGTCTTAATATACGAATTTATAAACACCAATGATTATTTATACCTCAACATCATTTCAAGTAACAAAAACCACAAAAAACCCATATTAATAAGATTTAAACAGTAAAACTTCACAAAAACACATTTAAATTGTTTTTAAATTTATATCATTATATGATCTAACATTAAATTATTTAAAAACATATTAGGTAGTATACACAAAAACACCCTCTCAAAGTTGTCACATTAACTTGGATTGGGATTTATGCAGATTTTTTACATGTGAGAATCTTCTTTACAATGATGAAGAAAAATATTCAGTGGATAAAAAAAGCTTCATATATTTAATTGGTATATTTAAATGAACTAAATTATAACATAGGTGTTACATTATAAAAAATATTTTTTGTAAAATTCATGGAGTTTTATTTTACTTCTCACAAAAACCAAAACAAAAAAACATGGAGTATGAGTGTTAAAATCTGGAGGCTTGTTGTTAAAACCTAGAAGGTTAGTGTTAAGATTTATATATTAGGTCATCTAAACATGTTTACATGGTTTAAATGTCACAAATTCATATATATTTCAAAATTTATCAATTAATTTTTAAATATCAGTGATTATTCATACATAAACATCATTAAATGTAATACAAAACCACAAAAAACCATAATTAATAGGATTAAAAAAAACTCCATAGAAACATATTTCAATTGTTTTTAGATTTACAACATTTTTAAATATGTAATAACCTCATTTAGAGATATATTAGTAAGTATACAGAAAACATAACACCATATAAAAGTTTTCATATCAACATGAAATGGGATTTCCCTATCTTTTTCATGTGGGACCAACTTCTTTACAATGGTGAAGAAAAATATTTTGTGGCTGCAAAATAGTTTCATCCATTTAATTTGTATATGTCAATGAATTCAATTATAACATAGGTTTTACAATCTAAAAATTATGTTATATAAATTTCATGGAGTGTTAATTGAATTTTCAGAAAAATCTAAAAAAAACAGAGAGCAGGAGTGTTAAAATATGGAGACTTGGTGTTAAAAACATGAAGGTCGATGTTAACATCTATAAATTTTGTCATCTAAACATGTTGAGTTAGTTTAAATTGAAAAATTTCATCTATCTTATTTACCACATCAATTAATTTATAAACACCAATTATTATTCAAACCTCAATATCATTATAAGTAACAAAAAACCACAAAAAACCTAGAATTAATAGGATTTAAACAATAAAACCCCACAAAAAACATATTTCAATTATTTTCATATTTTCATTATTGTCCTCTATAACATGAAATTATTTAGAAATATATTAGGTATCATATACAAAAAACAAAACTCTCTCAAAGTTATCATATCAACTTAGATTGTAATTTTTATACCTTTTTAATGTGTGCCCAAATTGTTTACAATTAAGAAAAAAAATATTTAGTGGTTGAAAAAAAATAATCTATTTAATTTTTTTATATCAAATAATTCAATTGTAACATAGGTGGTACGATCTAAAAATTATTTTTATGTAAAATTCATGGTGTGGTAGTTGACTTTTCACAAAAATAAAAAAACTGGAGTAGGAGTGTCAAAACATAGAGGCTCTTTATTTAAACATAGAAGGTTTGTGTTAAAATCTATAAATTGTGTCATATAATAATGTTTATTTGGTTTAAATTTCATAATCTCATACATCATTCTAACTACCACAATTAATTTTTAAGAACCAGTGATTATTCATACCTTAACATCATTGTAAGTAAAACAAAACCATAAAAAACTAGAATTGAAAGGATTTAAATAGTAGAACTCCCAAAAAAACATTTCATTTGTTATTAGATTTACATCATTTTCCAATATGATATTCCTTTCTTTAGAAACATATTAGGAAGAATATAAAAAAATTACCCAATCAAACTTCTTACATCAACTTGGATTGTGATTTATGCACCTTTTTCATGTCTGACCAAGTTCATTACAATGATAACAGTGATACAACTTCTAATTTTAAAATTCAGGATCAATATGATTATGAGATGGTCTATCAGGAGGATGAAAACTCTTCAGTGGTTTCAAAAAAAATTGATCCATATAATCATTATATGTCAATGCATTAAAATGTGGCATATCATTGGTCTGAAGTAGATGTATAACTCCAAGATAAATATTTTCTTGGATGTTAAACATATAATAATATATTACATATCTTTATATGTTACCATGTACTTTTGTTATTTTTGTGCATGAATGAGCACAAGGGATCCCACTCATTTTCTATTCTTAATAAGTTCATTCCTGACTACCGAGTTATACAGTGATATCCACATTACTGATCCTAACTAAGACAAACTTATGTTCATACTACTCTCCTATTAATGTTTCACACCTTTACACATCTACCTTTAATTTTGCCTCAACATTGGGAACAACTCTATTTATTAACCTTTTAATGTCTTCATTGGTGGTAAAATAATTCTTACTCAATTTCTCATGATGTTCATTAATCAAAACACTATTATTGTGTCTCATCTCCTTGGAAAACCATGTATTTAATGATTTGGATAATTTGGTATTGATATGATCCCATTGATGGTGTGGAAATTGTGACATTGTCCACCAATCAACATCACCATCATTTTCAACCCATATTTATTATTCTAGAAAAAACATTCTCAAACTCTTCATAAAAACATAGAAAAACATTCCAACCAAAAATAAGAAATGGAATCCAATTGTTGGACTCACCTGTTTTGATAATCTCAAATATGATTAGATATGTTCTGATAATCCCAAATCAGGCTTCTGTATATAATATTTATGTTTCATAACCATGCCTTCAAGTTCTATAGTTAGTATGGATTTCAAAATAATCATATAATATCATGGAATATATTAATAAATTCTTATTTATGTTTAACAATGATGTCGTATGATATTAATTCAATGTGGAAGTAATATGCATAGAACATTTACTTTGTAAGTATTTAAATTTTTGAGTCACTGATGGTTATAATTCTGATTGATATAGATTAGGTCACCGATACTGACTCGCTCACTGATACAAGTTCACTGTTAGACAAGTCTATTGATAGACTAAGTCTACTGATAGACAAGGTTGCTGATATACAAGGTCACCGATACAAGTACACTGATACAATATACCAATATAATGGAGCTACCAATAGAGGAAGCTACTGATAGAGAGATATAACACTACCGATCATAACAACTACTGATAGTGAGGAAGAGATACTAACAGAAGTTAACCTTTACAAAGATCTATCGATAGAGTGAAGCTACCAATACAAGGAGCTACCGCTACTCATGAAGAAACAGATACATGAGCTACTGCTATAAGATCTACCATTACAAGTCTACGAATAGAGAGCTACTGATGGAATATGACTGTTAACCAGTCACTGTTACTCAAACTCTATAATCTGTTAATATTATTAATATAATGTTAACAGTCATTTTTTCTTAATTTTATGCAACTGCTATTAATTAATGTGGGTTGTTGGCATGTCAGGGAACCATACCTCGTACCTGTAAAAGGTAATCATTCCCATTTCCAGAGCTCAAGGAATAAAAGGAATATTGAGCTACTGGAAAATATAGATATATACGTAAGGAAGAACAAAAGATACATATGAGAAACATACAAGAAGATACGCACATACATGCAGAGAAGAACACTTCATGAACTCTAAGAACACTCATATACATCAAGAACAGAAGTTAAAAGAGTATGTTCAAGTGATACTAGTAATAATCTCACATCCATGATGAACACCTTTACTGGATGTGTAGGAACAGAACCACAACACTCTATTTTCTAGACAACTTCTAGAGAAGGACTCAAAGCTTCATCTGAATTAATCAAAAAAGAGTCCAAAGCTACATTGACATCCCACAAGAGAATTCTAAACTCATATCCATATTATTACTATGTTGTGATCATTTTTATTGCATTAAAAGCTGTGTGTGCTTCTGACTTTTTGGATACACACTAACTCCAAAGATGAACTGGAGGATACTGAAATCCTCACACCAAACTATTTATACCTTTGTGTTTCCCACGTAGAACTGTGGTAGAGGTCTGAGGACCTGGATAGTCTGAGTACTATTGTAAAACCCGATCCAGGGTGTGGATCAAAGTTATATATAAACTGTTTGAGAGGACTAAGTCTTAATTTGAGATTGAACCTCTTGGTTAAAACTATTGTGCATTTTATTTTAGTTTAAACCACTTTCAATATTCTGCTGCTAATTACTTTAAAATTCAAATATATTTTAAATTAACTCTTATAGTTGAACTAGAAAGTGTTTGTAATTATTTCTAGCCATTAAGTTAGTTTCAAAAGCTAACTTAAACTTTAGATTAAGTTTATTGAGAAATACTCAATCTTTGAGAAACTAATTGAACACTTACAATCTTTATAAATACACTACACTATAACTTGTTTTATGAATTGAAGGATTTAAATATAAATCTTTTAAACAAAAATTTTTAATAGGAACTCAATTCACCCCCCTCTTGAGTATTCCTGTGGGAAAACATTTGTTATCAAAGGTAGTAGATAAAAGTTTTTCAAAACACTCTATTTGTGAAAAGTTTTCAACTGTGATTTTAGTTTTATCTTAAAGATCTCAAAATTTCTGTTAATTATAAATTTTTATATATTTATATATATTTTTGAAAAAACATTGTTATTATGGATAACAGATTAGAAGGTGTAGCTACCAATAGGCTACCCTTCTTTAATGGTGCCAATTATGCCGAATGGAAAATAAAAATGAAAATTCATCTAGATAGTATGGGATTTGACAACTGGACTACTATAGAGACTCAGTATAAGATTCCAGAAACCGCTATAACTACTTGGGATGAACCTAAAAAAGCTTCTTACAATAATAATTATAATGTAATGAATATTCTGTATTGTGCTTTCAGAGATGAAGAATTTAATCGAATATCTGCTTGTAAGACTTATGAAATTTGGGATACTTTGGTTGTTTCCCTTGAGGGAACAAACAATGTTAAGGAAATGAGACTAAATACATACACTATTAAGTATGATAATTTTAAAATGAAATATGATGAATCTATTTCTGATATGCATCTCAGGTTTAATGAGATAGTTAATACAATGAGATCACTGGGAAAAGCTGTTCCAGCAAAAGAGAAAATCTTGAGGATACTAAGATGCCTACCAGACAGATAGAGAGGAACTTTTGTCTCTATACGAGAATCATGTGACATTGTCAAGATACCTGTTAAAGAGATGATTGGAAAGTTTATGACTTATGAAGAAGAGTTAAAATTGAATAAAGAGGAAGATGTGGAACCCAAGAATAAGTTAGTGGATTTCAAGTCCACTTCTTCAAAGAGAAAGGACAAAGAGAAGGTTCAAATAACTGAAGATAGCTCAACTAGTGAAAATTCTGACTCAAACAGTGATGAAGAGATGGCTTAGATATCCAAGAAATTCAAGAAATATTATAGAAAGAATAAATTATTTAGAAAATATTATTATAAGGGTAAGTATGATTGACAAGGAATATGGAAGAAATATTGTAGGAAAACTGATAAAGATTATGGAAAAGTTTTCTATGAGTGTAAAAGAAAAGGGCATGTCAAAGCTGACTATCCAAAACTGAAATTTAAGAAAAAGTATGACTATAAGGATAAAAAAGACAAGAGATCCATGAAAGATACATGGATTTCTCTTGAAGTCATATCAAGTGGACATGAAGCTTCTGATTCTAAAGAAAAGAATCATGCCAACATGTGTTTCATGACTGAAACATCTAAGGTAATACTTAATTCCCCTATGCACAATGATTATTATTCTTGGAATGAAAGTGATTCAAATAATGATGATAATATGTCTAAAGATGAATTATTGGAATACTATAATATGTTAGAAGATATTTTTAATGAACTGAAAGATAAGTACCAATCATTAAAGAAGCAGTATGCCTTGACTAGTATTGTTAGTTTTGATCTTAATATAGAAAAGGAAAAGAATTCTCAACTCTCGAAAGAGAATACTGAACTAAAATTGTCTAATTAGCAACTTAGAAAAGACTTAGAGAATCTTAAAAATGGAAATAATACACTAACTAAAATTATTGGAAAACAAGTTGCACCAAAATATACTACTGGTATAGGTTACCAGCTTGGACAGAGAAAGATTGTTAAAAATAAATTTATTCCAAAATATGGACTGTATGCTGCTAGTTCATGTTCTGGAAATTCTTATGCTTCATCTAGCTATTCAAATTCTTATAGACCAAAAAAAGTTTATTTATCAAAATCATTTGAATCTATTAATTATAGGAAACCCATTAGACAAATATGGTTGCCTAAAGTTTTACTTGCTAACCTTTCTGGACCAAAGAAAATATGGGCACCGAAATTATCTCTTGTCTAAATCTGTTTTATAGGAAACTTGCTTGAAAAGTTAATGTCGGAAGATATGGTACTTGGACAGTGGATGTTCAAGGCATATGATAGGATACTACTCATGATTTAAGAGATTAATCAAAGTTGATCGAGGACATGTCACCTTTGGGGATAACTCAAAAACAAAAATCATCGGCTTATCCCATATTGGTAACACTGATTCAATTTTAATTTCAAAAGTACTATTTGTTGATGGATTAAAATACAATATATTAATTATATATCTGTTATGTGATGATTGATTCAATGTAAAATTTGAAAATGATTCATGTAATGTGTTTAATTCTAATTTTTTTTGGTATTTACTGCATTAATAAATGAAAATATATTTGTTGTATATTTGAATTATTTAGCAAAAAAAATGTTACTTGTTTAAATTCCTTTCATAAGGAATCCTGGATATGGAAAAAATGATTAGGACACTGCAATGTTCATTCACTCAGGAAGTTGACAAGGAATGGTTTAGTTAGAGACCTGCCCAAAATAGAATTCCCAACAGATAAAGTTTGTAATCCTTGCAAAAGGGAAAACAACATAAAGTTTCTTTCAAATCAAATAAAGAAGTTTCAACTTCTCAACCTTTTGAGTTGGTTCATATGGATTTATTTGGACCATGTAGAGTTTCTAGCTTAAATTGGAAGCACTATATCTATGTCCTTGTAGATGACTTTTCTAGATATACTTGGGTATAATTTCTATCTCACAAAAGTGAAGCTTGTTATTATTTCATTAAATATTACAAGTCAGTAGAAAAACTAAGTGAACTTAAGATTAAGAAATTGAGAAGTGACCACGGTCGTGAGTTTGAAAATCATGATTTTGAAACATATTGCTCACACAATGGCTATAGTCAGAATTTCTTTGCCCCCAGAACACCTCAACAGAATGGTGTAGTAGAAAGAAGAAATAGAAAACTTCAAGAAATTTCAAAAACAATGCTTAATGAATATGATCTACCTGTTTACTTTTGGTATGAAGCTGTCAATACAACTTGTTATATTATAAATAGAGTCTTTATTAGACCAATTCTCAAAAGGACCCCTTATGAGATATGGAATAATAGGAAGCCTAAGGTTAATTACTTTAATGTTTTTGGTTGCAAAGTCTTCATCCTTAATACTACAGATAATCTTGATAAGTTCGTATCCAAAAGCGATGAAGGAATATTTCTAGGTTATTCTATATCTATAAAACATATAGAGTATTTAACAAAAAAACCAACTGTGTGGAAGAATCTGTACAAATCAAATTTGATGAAACTGATCGACATGAACCTAAGACCCCTCTTGAAACTCTTGAAGAAGATATGTCAATTCTAAACCTTAATGAAAAAATAGTGATCCTATTGTTAAGACAATCAATTCTGGAAAGTTTCCAGAACCTGTTTCCATTGAACCAGAACATGTAAATGAACCAAAAATTTCTAGCCCTACCTTTACTAGACTAACTAGGACCCTTAAAAACCATCCTTTAGATTTTATAGTAAGAGATTTAGATAGATTAACACAAACTAGGGCTTCTATAAGAAATTAGGTTGAACATCAAGTTTTTCTTTCACAGTTAGAACATAAAATATCAATGAGGATATGAATGATGAATTTTGAGTAATGGCTATTCAAGAAGAGTTAATTAAATTTGAAAGAAACAAATTTTGGGAATTAGTAGATAGACCTAATGACACTTTTACCATAGGAACTAAATGGGTGTTTAGAAACAAAGTTGATGAATCTAGAAATATCATTAGAAACAATGAAAGTCTAGTTGCATAAGGATATAGTCAAGAAGAAGGAATAGAATATGAAGAAACCTTTGTACCTGTATCTAGGTTAGAAGCTATTATGATTCGACTTGCTTATGTTGCTCATCTGAATTTCAAGTTATATCAAATGGATGTTAAAAGTATTTTTTAAATTGTTTTATAATTGAAGATGTTTTTGTTGAACAACCACCTGAATTTACTATTCCTCATTTTCCAAATCTAGTTTTTAAACATTCTAAAGCTTTGTAAGGTTTAAAACAAGCTCCACGAGCTTGGTATTATTGAATTAGAAATTTTCTTATTTCTAAAAGTTTTACTTAAGGGATTTCTGATCCTACACTTTTTATCAAAAGGATTTCCAAAGATGTTTTGATAGTACAAATCTATGTTGATGATATTATTTTCGGATATTCTAAAAATGATTTGTGTATTGATTTTTCAAAGAGTATGAAAAGTGAATTTGAAAGGAGTTTGATATGAGAAATCAAATATTTTCTTGGTTTTCAAATTTTTTAAAATATTGATGGTATCTATTTAAATAAAATAAAATATACAAAGGATCTTTTAAAACGTTTTGGTTCAGATAGTAATAAGGAAACTTATACACCTATGAGTACCACTTGTAAATTTGAAGAAGATGAAACTGGGAAACCAGTGGATCAAACCAATCATAGAGGTATGATTGGGAGTTTACTTTATCTTACTGCTAGTCGACTGGATATTATGTTTAGTGTGTGTATGTGTGCAAGATTTAAATCTAATATAAAATAGTTACACTTTCTTGATGTTAAAATGATTTTCAAATATCATAAACATACTACTAATTTAGGATTATTTAATCCAAAAGCAAAATCATTAGATTTAATAAGTTATTCAGATCCTGAATTTTCTGGTTGCAAGTTAGGCAGGAAGAGCACTTCTGTAACATGTCATATTCTAGGTTAGTCCTTAGTATCTTGGTGTAGTAAAAAGGATATTTTTGTTACATTGTCTACTACTGAAGTAGAGTACATAACTTCTAGTAGTTTCTATGTACAAATTCTGTTGATGAAACACACTCTATTTGACTATGGAGATCAATTTCGACATGTATCTATAAACTCTGACAACACCAGTGCAATCAACATTTCCAAGAATCTTGTGTCTCACTCTAGGACCAAGAACATTGATGTAAGACATCACCTTTTGAGAGATCATCATCAAAAAGGTGATATAACTCTTGAATTCATTGGCACTGAACATCAGTTGGATGATATATTTACCAAACCTTTAAATTAAGAGAGGTTAAATTACATCAAACATGAATTATGAATGATAAATTTTTTCCTAACAATTTAAGACTACCTCACCATTAGAACCTCACTGTTACTGAACCTCACTGTTAGAATACCTCACCATTAGAACCTCACTATTAGTGGACTCCACTATTAGAATACATCACCATTAGAACCTCACTGTTAGTGGACCTCACTGTTATAATACCTCACTATTAGAACCTCACTATTAGTAGACCTCAACGTTAGAACCTCTCTGTTAGTGAACCTCACCGTTAGGAATCCTCATCGGTATATGTTACCACTAGTTTGCACTGTTTTAAAATTTGGGTTTTTTAGTCACCGGAATCTGTATCATTTGTATGATATTTATTATGTTTCATTTATTTGTTTATTGATTCCTAAATGATAATACATTAGATTTTACCTCCTTTCAATCCACCTCGAACCCTTTAACATCAAAACTTAGCTCCCAAAACACAATTTCTCACAAAACCTAAGCCTCACGATTCACAGAATGGCAAGAGTGAAGAGAACAACAGTCAGTGAAGATGGTGATGAGATGAATGCCAAAAGACTCAAAGGAGAGTATAGTAGTGGCAGTGAAGTCAAAAAACCTATAAAACTGCATCTCATAAAAAGTGAAATAATAGTTGAGAAAGAGCTATGCGCAGAATGGTTGATGACCAGTAAGACTTTGATTATAAGAATATTAGAGGAACAAGGGTGGCTCGAATGTTTTGTGAATAACAATGATTCTTATTATTAGAAATTGGTAAAGGAATTATTTGAGTTTGTTCGTTTTGAGAATTCTAAAGGTGATAATAGAATGGTATGAATAGTGAGTGGAAAGATAATATCTTTTTATTCTATTGAATGGGCTGAGTGCTTGAAAGTTCAACACGAGGGTGATTTTGGATATTTCTAAAATTCAGTACCTCCTACCAGTGACATTTTTGAGTATGAAACTGCTTTGTAAGAGCTCACTAGAGGTGGAACACCAAGAAAAGTAGTTGCTATAAAAATGGAAGGAGAGAACCGGTTGTTGTTCAAATTTATCCAGAATGTGTTAAGTCCAAGAAGAGGGGATTTTTCAAACTTCAGATTCCAAGATATATTATTGTTGTATCTTCTAAAGCATAGTTTCAAAGTAAATATGTGTAGCCTTCTGATGATTCAAATTTAAGATATGACAATGCCAAATTCAAAAACAAATTCCTTATTCTTTGCAAAGCTGGTTTCTTTGAAAATCTAGATAAAATTTGTGGATGAGTCACAAGATGAGATTGTAGTTGTAAAATAAAACTACTGTATCACCAAAACCGTTTACAAATACATCAAGATTAACTGGAAGCCACAGAGAAGAGAATGGGCCAGTGATGAAGGGAAGTTATATAAAAAGTTCAATCATGTGGACCATCCTTTCAGACCAAAGAATGTGATGGATCTAGGTCTAGGAACTGACGAGGAGGAACCTCAATACAGTAATGATTATGTTGAGGAGGATACCTCTATAGAAGATTGAGGGGATCCTAATTTTCCTCCAAGCCCATCTGCTAAAAAGGTATCATAAGGAAAAGCAAGTCCACATGTGACCCTACCAAGAAAGAAAGTAGTTCCGGGAGAAAGTGTTGAATAAATCTCTATAAATGAAGAAGACCTTCCTAGATCAAATCATGAGGAGACTACTCCAGATTATAGTAGTAGTGATTATGAATAAGAAAAAGCATCTGAAAATGGAAGTACCTGTTTGAGTCTCAGTCCTCTGATTGAGTGCTCTATTATGCCTGTTGAGGATATTTTTAAAGTAGACAGACCAGTGTATATTGATAATATACCCCAGCCCGTGACACCTGGTTTGGATATAAATACGGCTGTAGATGAATTTTCTTGAAGAGGAAGTATCCAATGAGGTTGCTGCTGCTGCAGATATGGTGATGGAAGCCCAGGATGAGGGGAAGAAACCTATAAGGATAGGATCAGTTTCTGTGACCTATGAAGTGGAAGATTGGTCTGTGGATCCAGGATTTTTTGTATTGGGACTAGAATATCCTGATTCTAATGATTAGACACCCATTAGAAGGCATACTATGTATTATGATATTTTCTCAGAGGAAGGTAGTAGTTAACTAATAGCTCCTCTATCTCTGCCTGAAGACATCGTGAGAAAAGGAGGTCTTGAGGAACTGAAATCTGAATTGAAAACCTGTTTTGTGGAAGAGCTATGTAAGATGGAAAGTTATTTGTTATCTTCTCTAGGAAGTGTTTTTTAAAGTGCTATGACACAAGTGATGGATGAAGTAAAAGAATGTAAAAATCAAATTAAAATTTTATCAGAGGCTATTGATTCTTTAAGGATATCTGTTGCTTCATATGTTACCCTCATGAGTTCTAAATCTCAAGTTGATACTGAAATCAACTACATTCGAAGTGTAGTGAAACAGTTTGTGGTGTGTTTGAAGACTTTAAGAAGACCATAAAAATGCTTGTCAGTAATCAGGATTTTGTTGTGAAAAATTTGATAAGTAATTTGACTCGGTCTGTCACAACCCGACCCATACCAGTGGTCTAACCAAAACTACCCTAAGCCCGCCTCCATAGGCCAGGGGCTGGCGACTAGCGCTAAATGCAAAAAAAACTTGGGGAGGCCTTTTCCTAAGAACCTATACACACACACAACCAACTCAATGAAAAAGTGCAGAGAAAAAGAAGAAATCAGGGTTTAAAACTACCATAAAAATAGAACAAAACAAAAATTCATCAACCTCTCACAGTAAAAGTACAAGAAAAGTAAAGTTGAAAGGGATAGGGAAAAAAATACCGACTCAACTAGAAATGCACCACAACTCGACAACAGGTGAAAAATTAAAATAGCTCGTGGTGTCCCACTCCTAAATTCCAATCTACAACCACCACACACGGTCCAAGCACCCCATATCCCAAAGATCATCTGATGTCACGATCAACCTGTCCGTCGTCTTTAAGGGCACGCCAAATGCTGGCAAAACCCAAGTAGGGATGAGTATAAGAATACTCAGTAGGATGACCCGGAGGCTCGAGGGATCAGCAAGAGATGAAATGAAGAGGAGAGTTGTAAGAGAGAACAAGGTATAACAAAAGTGAACAAAAAGAGTATAGCTCCACCCAATAATATATATGATCGCTCAAAAAAACCCAAACGAGAGAGTAAGGGGATCTTCATCTCACATCTCACACTAGGTATATGACCATACACATACCTAGGGCAACCCGATATACTCGTAACGTAGACCTGTAGTCTAGAGACAAGTTAGAAAACTACATACCCATGCTAGGGATCTAGTTCGAAGATTCCACAAAGCCCTCATCCAGGAGAACTCATTCCATGAGTCTGATAGCTCTGATAACGTCCGTCCAGAAAGTATCATTTATTGGAAAGGTCATGAGAGATTGATGCAATCATTATGGGAGAACACAATATTGAGTGGGGAAAGATCACAATAGATATATGTACTCATTACGGGAGACACACTCCTGAGTGTGAAAGATCACGATACACATATGAGGATCACTGCTAGGGCCAAAGAGGATACCGGGACTCATACAGATTCACCATCTAGATGGATTCACCAACTAGGTAGAGGATCAATGCCTGATAGAGTTGGTCATGTCGAATCCTGACTCTACCTAGGGTCAAGAATGGATAGATGATCTTGCTTCGGGCCTCTCGGATAGATGCCGACTCTATCATAGAAAGTCCTGCTGATGGGATCATACTCCTGTAGAATTAAACAATGTCTGACCTTTAGGGGAACGGGAAGAATGGGCACTAACCCAAATGAAACATGTCCATGATATGGTGAACAATAGGACCACGACATATTCCAAAAAGTACATGGCGTGTAGAAAAGTTACACGACGTGTTGGTTCGCCCCGGGTACTGCCTATGTATAACGACCCGTGTTGTAAGGTTGTTCATGTAAAACACAACTATACAACACACAAACATGATCACTCGTCATGTCAAACTATCTGGGGTCTGCTCCATGTATGCTGTCCATGTTCTTGTACACGACCTCAACCCATGTATGTCAACCCGTGAAATAGGTACACAGGGTGACCCGCGTTACTGGCCTTGCCTGGCCATGTGGTGGAGTACTGACTCGAAAGATAAGAAAAATATCTAAGAGGAAAACAAACCAGAACTCATGAGGTGGGGAGTCCCATCTCTAATGGAGAAGAGGAGTATGGAATACTCATTCCTAGAGTCATTAGGGAGTATTCTTCCTAGATCTCACTAAAATAAACACCCTGGTTTGTCTCCTCATGTTATCAGTAATACCTCCACCACCACAAAGTTCCACAAGGAAGTCACCCTAAGGACTACCATGTCATAAGGGTTCCAATATGATAGATGGTGTGTCAATCTGACATCCAATCTGTATGTTATAGACATTTTAGTGTCGATGGCTTGACTGGATTCATGTTCGATCCAACCCGACTACACTTCAAACGACACAGGATAACCAAACAGGTCACACCGTTGCGATCCACATGAAAAAACACACGAGATAGACTACCCATTTGTCCAAAAAGGATACTTAGTAAAAAGGTTGTATTTCACCACCACACACGTGAACCGAGACTCATGGGTCCCACACCTCAACCTCGACATAAAAATCTGAAATTGGTCTTGAATCATCCATCTTATTTTCAGGGTTGCAATGTCACAGATAGTTCACCATTTCGACACCAATTTAGGGAGATATATTGGATACAAGATCCCATAATAAAAAAAATAATATTATTATGGGGTGTTCCGTGGACCCAGGACATGAACCAAAATTTAGTATCCAAGATTATACATGAATCAATCATATTAAATAAAGGGTCACGTCGCCGCTGACAGCCAGTCAATCGGACGTCGCACACAAAAGTTATGATGAGTCGAAGATTTAATAATAATATAAAATAAATTAATTCAAAAGAGTTTCGAGTGATCAATCTAAAAACCCGAAAAAGACACCCAATATTGTACTCATAAATTCCATCTTGAAGTCAGGGTTGCACTAACGCTGACGGTTCATGAAACCGAGGTCGCACGGGTAAGTTACGGATGGAATAGTGTTTTATCAACAAAATTAATAATAACAATATTTTATTATAATTATTAATTGTTTATTTATTTAAATATTTCATAACTCCAAATCCATTCCATGCATAAAAATTTCTATTCAAATTTGTGCGCATCACCCATTAATCAGATTCTTTCTTTTCTTTAAATTTTAATTTATTTTCTTTAAACTTTCTCTCTCTCCAATCTCCTTCTCCATTCATGGTTTCTTCTCCCCAAACCCTACCGGACTGGCCTTCCCGTGACTGCCTCTTATGCCGAATCTTCCGTCTCCAGCCTACCGCCGTCTCGACCTCCCACCGCGCCGCCGCACTGCCCGCACAAGTCATGTCGTCGCACCGCCTGCACAAGCCGCACCGGACCGCCCCTGCTATGCCATGTTGTCCTGCTGATCAGACCACCTCACCTTGCCAACCTCACTTTGCCAGACCGCCCTACTCATGCCGTCCCGGTCTTCCACACCGCTCCAAACCATCAGAGTCTCCTCTCATGCCACTGGAGCAACCTTTGCCAGCTTCCATGATCGCCTGATCACTTCACCGAACCTCCACCTTGAACCACCGAAACCCTCATCAGACACACGCCACAAGATCCTCCCACACATCATTCCGACATTGATTTAACTCAAAAAAAGACAAATGTGGATCCATTATCCTTGTGTTGATACATTCACGTCTGTATGTCGCGCTCAATGAAACATTGAGTTTCCAGTGCTCTTAATTATTTGGGGATGAAGAACACGCGAACAATGAATAAGGAAATATCATGGTCTAAGTGAGGATCGATATCTGTTTTAGTTTGGCCATCATTTTTGAGAATCAAGAACATGGGGAATTGGCAATTAAATATTTATCATGCTTCAAGAAATTCAAATTCAAGATAAACAAGTAGAAAATTAATCCAATCAATTGTTTATCGATTAACAAATTATTTTATTTAATTCACGTTCATCATGAGAAATTGAACCGGGGTAAGGAATCCAAAAAGATAAAACCTACATAAGGTTTCGATCGATCATTGAACAAGACCGCGTTCATCAAGATCCACTCGGTGTTGAAGAAGATTACACTTGCACAATGATGAGAAGAAGATGTTGCGTTCGTCGATCTTCGAAGCGCTTGGATCCAAGGCTTCATCGTCGTTCCTCAATGGAGAGGAGGATAGGAGAGGAGTAGAGGCTTTTTCATTGTTGGAAAAACTAACTTATGAGGAATAACCCTTAAATCCACTTATTTATAACCTCTTATTTGGTTAAAAAATATTTTAATCAAATAATTAAATAAATAATTATTTACTTATTTAATTATTTTCCCATGATGGCGCAAAATCCGAACACCCGACGCCAAGATAAGTTATACCCTACCTAGGGTAAAACCAACATTCTAAACTCATCGATGGTCTCAGATTTTTCATCTGAGTCCCTATTAGAGATATATTCAGGTTTGAGCTATTAAATGAATAAATTAATTATTTAATTTATCCATTTAATACGCCACCAACGAGAGAGGGGTCTGAACATCCCAGGCTGACTTATTTTTTATCACGTCTAGGGGAAACACTACATTCTAAACCCAACTGTGGTCTAAGATTTACAATATGATCAACCGTTTAATAGATATCATGTTTTTTAGTTAACTACACATGCGTAATATAAAAACACTTAACATTTTTATAAAATTAATTCCGGGAACACTGAGCCTCAGAATTGCATGCCATCTCAGCGCCCAGCTTTGGAAATATTCATAGAAATATTTCAAAGTCTTATTAGGAAAAAAACCTGGTCCTTACATTATTCCATCTTTCATGCTTTTCATCCTTAAAAAAATCTATGGAAATCCCTCAGGATACTGATCCCACACTTAGCTCTATAGATCCTAGGGAAGCCTGTTCATTTCTATGCTACCAAAGGATGTGGACCAAAGGGTTGGTCCACCCTTATAAGGATTTCTTAGGTTGATGACGTGTGTAGGAACACACATGTATCTCCTCAGTTGCGACACACGTAATGCATCATATACGCACTCCAACAATTTGGGATAAGGAAAGGCGATATGCAACCTTGCCATATCCTTTCACAATATCGAAAAACATGATAGAACTTGGGGGAAATTTTTCCGCCTTGACCGAACCTCTACATCACATGTTAGAACTAGAATCACTATTTGTCACTAGGACAGAGTATCGTGATTCCCTCTTTCATAGTATCCATATGGTGAAACACCTAAGGATATCTGGTCACATAGGATTTCATAGTCAATGAATTGAAACTAAGACTCTCTTACATGCTCGAGAAGCGAAGGAGTCAACATCGTCGACTGAAGAGAATTTGTACCCTCATGTTCCACCAGGGTCATCTGCAGGGAATTTAATTGCTCTAAAACATCCCACGCTAGGTGAGTCTGGGAATTCCCGCACATCTCGCTAAGGGTATATGCTACATTACCACACCTGGATTGCACAAGTCCGCAAGATTCTTCTACTGTGCTTTTGATGCACTTCCTGGGTCCCATATGACCATGTGACTGTGACTGATCATGATAAGATCTCCTACGTTGAGATCCCATCGTCTGGCGTCTTCTAGCTGCAGTAGACATCTCAGCTCTGTTTCACTCACTATCACACCCAGCTGTATGGTGTGGCAGGAAGATTTCTACCACTAGTGCCTACTCTCACACCTTGGCTTAGGTGGGAATGCAGAAGGGAACTATAATAGCATAGATCTCTCTACAGAGTCTATGCTCGAACATCTGTTCTCGTAATCTACCGTTATAGACTAGTAGACCACCGAATCTCGCCAAACCTCTTCTATATGAGGGCCCGACTTTTTACGAAAGTGCGTTCAACCTACACACATCCTCAACCTGATCAGCTGGGGTTGTCTTCTTCTCAATAGGTAGGGGGGGTTTTACCTTCCCACCTAGAGAAGGGGGATCACATGATGGGTCCTGAACTGATCTCTCATCACTCATAGAATCGTCACCACGAATCGTAACTAGTATCCTAGATGGTTGTCGTCACGAAGACATCCTGAATTTTATCAAGGATTTTTGTGGTCAGATGAGCATATCTATATATATCAACAATGATGGGGAGATGACTTGAGAATGGTAGTTGAAGACTTAATCCTATATGATGCATGTACCATTGTTCCCTGCAACAAGTGTCTCAGGGTGTCAAGTCGACAAGCGGGTAATCAGTGTCTTAGTGAATGGATATGTTGGTCGCTCGTACCATCACTGGACTCCCTGGCCTGAGAGCCACTCTTGAGATACATCGACAATGTTGCCCAAAACCTAACCAAGACCATTTTTGGGAAATGTCCGAACAACGTCCCAATGGTTGAACTACCTCTGATACCACTATGTCACGACCCGATCCATACTAGGGCTCGAACCACAACTACCCAAGCCCACCTCCATAGGCCAGGGGCTGGAGAATAGCGCTGAAGGCACAAAAAACTAGGGGAGGCCTTTTCCTAAGAACCTGTACATACCTAACTCAATGAAAAAGTGCATAGAAAAAGAAGAAAGCAAGGTTCCACACTAACATAAAAAGAGAACCAAACAAAAATACATCGACCTCTAACAGTATAAGTACAAGAAAAGTAAAGCTGAATGGGAAAGGGGAAAAAATACACACCCAACTAGAAAAGTGCCACAACCCGGCAATAGGTGAAAAAGTAAAATAGCGGGAAGATTCCCACTCTTGAATTCCAAGATACGACCACCTAACGCGGTCCAAGAACCCCGTATCACGAAGCTCCTTTGATGTCATTATCAACTTTTCTGTCGTCTGCAAGGGCACGCCAAATGCGGGAAAAACCCAAGCAGAGGTGATTATATGAATACTCATTAGGATGCCCCGACGGCTTGAGGGAGCAACAAGAGATGTACTGAAGAGGAGAGAAGTAAGATAGAACAAGGTACAACAAGAGTGAACAAAAAGAGTACAGCTCCACCAAAAAATAGATATGATTGCTCAAAGAAACCCAAATGAGAGAGTAAGGGGATCTTCATCTCACATCTCACACTAGGTATATTCCCATACATATACCCAGGGAAACTTGATATACTCGTTACTCAAAAATGTAGTCTAGAGAAAAGTTACACAGCTACATAACAATGCTAGGGATCCAGTTCGATGATTCCACAAATCCCTCGTCCGAGAGAACTCACTCCATGAGTCTGATAGCTCTGATAATGTCCGTCTGGAATGTATTGTTTTTTGGAATGGTCATGGGAGATAGATGCACTCATTATGGGAGAACACACTCCTGAGTGGGGAAAGATCACGATAGATAGATGCACTCATTATGGGAGACACACTCCTGAGTGGGAAAGATCACTATACACAGATGAGGATCACTGCCAGGGCCTTGGCGGATACCGTGACCCATCCGGATTCAAAATCTAGGTGGATCCACCAGATAGGTAGAGGATCTGTGCCTGGTAGAGTTGGTCATGTTGGTGCCTGACTGTACCTAGGGTCAAGAATGGATAGAGGATCATTCTCAAGGCCTCTTGGAGGGATGCCGACTCTATCACAGAAAGTCCTACTGAAGGGATCATACTCTTGTAGAAGTAAACGATGCCTGACCTTCATGAGAATGAGAATAAGGGGCACTAACCCAAATGAAACATTTCCAAGATACGGTGAACAAGAGGACCATGCCATTTTCCAAAAAGTAAATGACGTGTAGAAAAGTTACACACCGTGTTGTCTGACCCCAGGTACTACCTGTGTACAACGACCCGTGTCGTAAGGCTGGTCATGTAAAATGCAACTACACAGTGTGTAGAAAGCATCACTCGTTGTGTCAATGTATCTTGGGTCCGCTCCATGTATGCTGGCCATGTGCCCGTACACGACCTCAACCCATGTATGTCAACCCATGAAATCGGTACATGAGGTGACCCGCGTTAATGGCCTCAACTAGATGTGTGGTGGACTACTGACTCTAATGATAGGAGAGAAATATCGGAGGAAAACAAACCCTCACTCATGAGGCAGGGAGTCCCATCTCTACTAGAGTAAAGGAGTAAGGAATACTCACGCCATGAGTCATCAAGGGAGTAGTCATCCTAGCTCTCACTAAAAGAAACACACTGGTTCTTCTCGTTAGGTTATTAGTCATACCTCAACCACAATGAAGTTCCACAAGGAAGAAACCTGATAGACCACCGTGTCATAAGGGTTCCAACACAACAGCTGGTGCGTCAATCAGATGCCTAGTATGTATGTTATAGGTATTTTATTGCCAATGGCTTGGATGTATTCATGTTCGATCCAACTCGACCGTACTTCAGACGACACCAGATAACCAATCAGGTCACACCGTTCCAATCAACACGAAAAAACAAACGACATGGACTACCCATTTGTCCAAAATGGATACATAATGAAAAGGTTGTATTTCACCGCCACACGCGTGAACTGGGCCTCATGGGTCCCGTGCCTCGACCTCAGCATAAAAATCTGAAATTGGTCTTGAATCATCCGTCTTAATTTAAGGGTTGCAACGTCAAAGAAGGTCCTCCATTCCGACACCGTATGAGGGAGATATGTTGGATACAAGATCCCGTAATAATATTATTATTATTATTATTAGGTGTTCCATGGACCCAGTCCATAAAGAAAATTTTCTTATCCAACATTAGACTTGAATCGACTGTATTAAAGTTAGGGTCACGTCGCCATTGACAGCTAGTCAATCGGACGTCACACACAGGATTTATGACAGGTCAAAGATTTAATAATAATATTAAATATATTAATTCAAAATTGTTTCAGGTACTCAATCTGAAATCCCAAAAAATAGATCTAATATTGGACTCATAAATTCCGTCTCTAAGTCAGGGTCGCACTAACACTCACGGTTCGTGAAACGGAGTTCGCACGGGTAAGGTACGGACGAAATAGTGTTTTATCAAAAAAATTAATAATAACAATATTTTATTATTATTATTAATTGTTTATTTATTTGAATATTTCATAAGTCCAAATCCATTCCTCTCATAAAAATACCTATTCAAATTGGTGTGCATCACCCTTCAATCGGATTCTTTTTTTATCTTTAAATTTTGATTTATTTTCTTTTAAATTTTTCTCTCTCCTATCTTCTTCTCCATTCATGGTTTATTCTCCTGCAAACCCTACCAGCCTGGACTTCCCATGGATGCCTATTATGCCAGATCTATTGCCTCCAGCCTATCACCATCCTGTCCTCCTACCGCGCCGATGCACCGCCCGCACCAGCCGCGCCAGACCACCCCTGCTATGCCGCGTTGTCTCGCTGACCGGACTGCCTCACCTTACCAAACTCGCTTTGCCGGACCACCCTACTCGCGCCCACCCGGTCTTCTACACTGCTCCAAACCGTCGAATCTGCCACACATGCCACCAGAGCTACCTTTCCCAGCTTTCGCGCTCACCTGATCGCTTAACCGAACCACCACCTTAAACCACTAAAACCATCGTCAGACCCACACCACGAGATCCTTCTGCACGTTATTCCAGCTTCGATTTAACTAAAAAAAGATGAATGTGGATCTATGATCCTTGGGTCGAGGCATTCACGTCTGTATGTCGCAGTCAATGAAACATTGAGTTTCCAGTGCACTTAATTATTTGGGGATGAAGAACACGTGAAGAATGCGAGAAAAATGAATAAGGAAAGATCATGGTCTAAGTACAGATCAATAGCCATATTAGTTTGGACATTGTTTTTGAGAATCAAGAACATGGGGAATTGACAATTAAATATTTATCATGCTTCAAGAAATTAAAATTCAAGAAAAACAAGAATAAAATTAATCCAATCAATTGTTTATCGATTCATGAATTAATTTATTTAATTCACGTTCATCATGAAAAATTAAACCTGGGTAAGGAATCTAAAAAGATAGAACCTACCTCAGGTTTGGATCGATCATTGAATAAGACCGCATTCATCAAGATCTTCTTGGTGTTGACGAAGATCACACTTGCACAATGATGAGAAGAATATGTTGCGTTCGTCGATCGTCAAATCGCTTGGATCCAAGGCTTCATCGTCGTTCTTCAATGGAGAGGCGGAGAGAAGAGGAGTAGAGGCTTTTTTATTGTTGGAAAAACTAAATTATGAGGGAAAAACCTTAAAGCCTCATATTTATAACCTCTTATTAGGTTAAAATAAATTTTAATCAAATAATTAAATAAATAATTATTTACTTATTTAATTATTTTCTCATGATGGCGCAAGAGCCGAACACCCGACGCCAACAAAATTTATACCCTGCCTAGGATAAAACCGACGTTCTGAACTCATCGGTGGTCTCAGATTTTTCTTCCGAGTCATTTTTGAGATATTTTTCGGTTTGAGATATTAAATGAATACATTAATTATTTAATTTATCCATCTAATACACTGCCAATGAGCGAGGGGTCCAAACAACCCATACCGACTTATTTTATGTCGCGTTTAGGGGAAGCACCGCATTACGGACCCAACCGTGGACTCAGATTTCTTATCTGATCAACCATTTAAGAGATATCATGATTTCTTTACTTAATCGCGCATGCTTATTATAAAAACACTTGACATTTTTATAAAATTATTTTCGGGCACACCGAGCCTGAGAATTGCATGGTGTCTCAGCGACCAGCTTTAGAAATATTCATAGAAATATTTCAAAGTCTTATTAGGCCAAAAACCGGGTCTCTACACAGTCTTTCAATGAAACAGTAGCTTTTATTATAGAACCTCTTGGTGCATACAAAGTATCAGTTGATGTGGAACAATTTAGATCTGTGCTAAAAGAAGAACTTGGTCATGTTAGTGCTATTAGCTCATTTGATTCCCATATGATTACTACCACCAGGGATATTAGAAAAATCATCCAAGATTATATGAGCTATTATACTATAGACCAGAATAAAATCAAAGACAAAATTGATTATTATTTTCAGAGATTGTACACTAAGAATCAACTAACCAATCATTTCAAGCTGCTGTTAAAGAATCTGAAACTGCCCCCAGTTATTCAAGCCCTCGGAGAACAAGTTAGTAAACTCAGGGAGTTGACCCCTACTTTGGACAAATTTATGGAGAAAAAGGATAATTTAATCTCTACCATGGAGAGAGGGGGAGGTATCATTATGGATTTCAGGAATCTCTTACATCCATTCTCACATGTGGATAATACACCTATCATCGTGCCTCCTGCATTACCTGCCACTGGTTCTACTGGTTCCACACCTCAAATGACTCCTACTCAACAAATCAGAAGCCTGACTCCTATGATCACACAGAGGAGTACTATTTACAGACCTGGAAGTGTTTCAATAGCTAAACCACCTTTGATAATTACTGGAGTACCCAATCCTGCATCTCAAACTACCCAAACATAGTCCTCTGATCCTAAAGAGAAATCTAAAGTGGGCATCCAGGAGGTTGATTGAATGAGGATAGATATTTTGATTGGAATATTTGTACTTATTGTATTTGTTTTGTACTATATCGTGTAACTTTTTCATTTGAAATGAAACTGTATGTTTTCTCTCTTCTTCTTTTATGCTCTGAACCATTGTTTTTCTCTATTTTATAATCACAAAGGGGGATAAAAATTATAATATTGGGAGAACATACAATATTGGGAGAAATTACACTAAGGGGGAGAAAATTATAATATGTGTCTTTGGGGGATAAATAAATATTCTATTTACTCTTATGTTTGTTCATAGTTTAACTCTGATACATTTTATTTTTATTCTCAACTTTTGAGAGTTATAAAGGAGCTCTGATACATTTGAAAGTTTATTTTGTATTATAATGCCATAATTTGTGATTTTAAAAAAGGGGGAGATTTTTGGACTCACCTATTTTGATAATATCAAATATGATTGGATATGATCTAATAATCCCAAATCATGCTTCCCTATATAATAATTATGTTTCATAACTTTGAATTCACGTTCTAGTGTTAGTATAGATGTCGAAATAATCATATAATATCATGGAATATATTAATCAATGATTATTTATGTTTTACAATGGTGAAGTATGATATTAATTCAATCTAGAAAAAATATAAATAGAATAGTTACTTGGTAAGAATTTAAGTTCTTGTGTAACTAGTAGTTATAATTCTGACTGATATAGATTAGCTCACTGATACAAGGTCACTGATACTGACTAGCTCACTAATACAAGTTCACTATTAGACAAGTCTACCGATATACAAAGTATAATGATAGACAAGGTTGCTGATATACAAGGTCACCGATACAATTCCACTGATACAATCTACCGATAGAATGGAGATACCGATAGAGGAAGCTACTGATAGAGAGAGATATCGCTACCGATGATAAAAACTATTGATAGCGAGGAAGAGCTACCGATAAAGGTTAACCATTAGAAATATCTACTGATAGAGTGAAGCTACCGATACATGGAGCTACCGCTACACATAGAGCTACTGATACATGAGATACTGCTACAGGAGCTACCGTTACATGTCTACCAACAAAGATCTATTGATGGAAGATGACTGTTAACTAGTTACTATTACTCAAACTCTATACTTTGTCAATATTATTAATATAATGCTAATGGCCATATTTTCTTAATTCAATGCAACTGATATTAATTAATGTGGGTTGTTGGCATGTCAGGGAACCATACCTCGTACCTGTAAAAGGTAATCATTCCCATTGCGGGAGCTTAATGAATAAAAAGAATATCGAGCTACTAGAAACTATAGATATATACGTAAGGAAGAATAGAATATACATATGAGACACATACAAGAAGATACGTACATAAATGCAGATAAGAAAACTCGATGAACTCGAATAATAATCATATACATCAAGAATAGATGTTCAAAGAGGAGGTTCATGTGATACAAGGAATAATCTCACATCCACGCTGAACACCTGTAGTGGATGTGAAGGAACAGAACCACAACACTCTATTTTCCATACAACTTACAAAGAAGGACTCAAAGCTTCGTCTGCTTTAATCCAAAAGGAGTCCAGAGCTGCATTGACATCACACAAGAGCATTCTAAACTCATCTCCATATTATTACTATGCTGTCATCATTTTTATTGCATTACGAGCAGTGTGTGCTTCTGTCTGTTTGGACACACACTGACTCCTGAGCTGAACTGGAGGATACTGAAATCCTCACACTAAACTCTTTGTACCTTTGTGTTTCCCATGTAGAACTGTGCTAGAGGGATGATGACCTTGACAACCTATGTGCTGTTGTTGTTTCTTTCCCACGTAGAACTGTGGTAGAGGTCTGAGGACCTGGATAGTCTGAGTAATATTGTAAACCCCAATCCTGGGTGTGGATAAAAGTTATATATAAACTGTCTGAGATGACTAAGTCTTAGCTTGATACTGAACCTCTAGGTTAAAACTATTGTGAATTTTATTTTTGTTTAAACCAATTTCAATATTCCACTTCTAATTACTTAAAAATTCAAACATGTTTTAAAGTAACCCTAATATTTGAACTAGCTAGTGTTTTTAATTATTTCTATCCAGTAAGTAAGTTTCATAATATAACTTAATCTTCAGATTAATTTAACTGAGAAATAATCAATCTTTGAGAAACTAATTGAACACTTACAATCTTTATAAATCCACTACAGTTTAACTTGTTTTATGAATTGGGGGATTTCAATATAAATATTTTAAACATAAATTTTTAATAGGAACTCAATTCAAACCCCTCTTGAGTATTCTTGTGGGACAACACAATAAATTCAAGGCCCTTTCCTTAGTTCTTATTCATATTCCCCTACATAATTTTTTAATTTCAGTGAAAAAATCTTCTTTCACATTATAGTAAAAACATGCTTGTCTATCTCCACCAAAAATTGTTCTAACATCACCTATGATCAAATTGTGTCAATAAAATACAATAACCAGTTGAATAAAACCTATAATTTATGTTATATTCATTAAAAACCATATACAATCATCATTTGTTTCACCACCAACAATTGAATATGCTAATGGGAAAAGGCTTGCATCTACACCACATGCTGATGCTGCCAACATGGTACCTCTATAAAGACCACTGAGGTGATACCTATCCACAAAAAACACAGGATGAGGACTTAATAAGAAACCATTTATGAAACACCCATATACGATGAATAATATTTGGAATCTACCTTTTTCTGAAGATACCCACTTCACATTTATTTTCATATCAACATCCATTATTATATTTCATATCCAAGGGATTAATATATAAGACTGCTTTGGAACCCCATATATTCTACCGACTACTTTTTTCCTTGTCTCTTAATGCTTGATGTTATGTAAGGGAAATACTAGTCTCTATACAATTCATCTTTAATTTCATTGGTAGATTTTTCCACATTTGACTTCACCTTATCAAAAATAATATACGACATTACTGATTTCCTTGATTTCTAAAAAAATGTTAGTATATCTTGAGTTGAGTTCATATTATCATTTTGGAAAGTGTTCACACAAAGAAATAGAGTGTAATTCCCCAAGGCACGTTCCATTAAATTCTATATGCAACTATCAACTTTGCTGTTAGAAATAATATTTTCAGCACTATTTCTTATATATTCATAGTCAAAACGGTGTGTAATGATATACATTAATACCATCTCTATTAATTATTTATCTGAGGGAGAAATCTGGCCAACATCCATTAATAATTCATTTCACTTTGATGCATTTAATTATAGCCTCGAACATGGAAGGCTACTAATTGCACAAGCTGGAATCATCGATTTGACTTCAAGAATTCATCTAGACTCAAAATAATTTAGACATGTGAAAAATTTTCATTGAATGTGAACAATTGATCAACTCCCCTATCATCTATAAGATCTAAAAATAATAATATTTTTAAACATTAATGTATATTTTAAATTTAATAATGACACATAACACTTCAGAATTGATGATTCCAATATTTATATTTTATCAAATGAAATTATTATTGTCAGAACTCTACCGATTGGTCTTGCACATTCACAATGAATTTTTTCATGTGAATCACTAACAAGGACTCTATAAAAATGAAAATTACAAAACATTTCTTTTTTCAAGTAATTTAACAACATCTTATATCAATCAAACTGCAACAACAATGAATATAAGACATTAAAACTCATTCTCAATTCATATTTTGATCAATTAAAAAAATAAATTAAAAAAATATAGTAAGAATAGAATTTTTAGAAAATTTGGTTTCAGATACACTAGGCTCTAGGTTAAGGGAAAGGGCGATAGGCTATTGGTGAGAATGAAGCCAATGGTGGGAGGATGGAACTTATATGATCTAGCTAACAGCGACACCAGAAGGATGATTGTAGGAGACGATAGTGGGACAAGTGCATGAATGAAGGATCCTGCAGAAGGATGAGTAGAGTAACACACTATAGAGGTGACAACCAGATGATTGTGGGAGAGGAGGTGGTGATGAGACGATCACTTTATAGGAGGCAACAACTAAATGATCATGGGATTGGATGTAGTAGCTATATGAGTGTGAGAGAGGATGTGGTGGTAGGATGATCATGGGAGAGGAGGGATATGAGCACCATAGGAAATTAGTTATGAGAAAGGGGGAAGTTTTTAGGGTATAAATTCCATTTTCAAACCCAATTTAAATAAAGAATGCCCCCTATTTAAATTTTCTCAATTTTTGGTCCTTACCCCAAATTATTCCCCTATTTTGGTCTATAAGTGTCATTCTCCCAATTAATAAATTGATGAATATTGATGATTTTATAGGAAACTCAATATTTAAAATTATGAAAATATACTTATGAAATTAAAAAAAATGATATATATTCATCATAATTTCTAAATAGCAGAAAATTACACGAAAATGGAAATAACCTTAAAAACATAAACATTGAATACTTACTCATCTTAACTAGACATATCAATTAACCCCAATCATGGATAAATCTTAGTTTAAATTATAATCAATTGATAAAAAGATAATTATATAGTTTTTAGTTATTGTTTTAATAATCAACTCTAATAATCATTTTTATTATTTTTTTCAGCTTTGATCCTCAATTTTCCATAATCATTCATTTATTTTAATTTTGATTTTTTTATAACCTTTATGTAAAAAATCCTCACCCCAACTACATTTGAAAAAAATCATTATCATGAATAAATCCTTAAATTTTATAGAAAAACCTAATTTTTAAAATAGAAATATTTTATTTTTTGATTATTTTAATCAATCACATGGGTAATTTTTAATTTTTAATTAATGAAAATTTAAAAAATATATAATTGGTTATTTATTATATTTTTATTTACTAGAAATAATAACAATTTTTTTCAATTATTAGTCAAATAAATTTGGTACTAACCAGAACCGATTTTAGTATAACCCTTTGGTTATTTTTTATTCATTTCTCAATTAACTATTCAATTAACATATTTTTTTTTCATCCCTAATTAATTCTCTCGATCGACTCCAGACTCTTTGTTAAATGTACCTTTTTTTACCATGGATTAATTCCACTTTTTTACAATGTACCTCTCTAATAATACTAAATTATATCAACTGTTTCATTTTGTATTAATTTGAAACCAACTATTGAAAACAACTTATTGAACTAATGATTTATGGTGAATAATTTTGTACATGTTTTTTCTAATTACTTATTGAAAAAAGTTTTTATGATGCTGATTTAAGTGATTTTATTCTAGAATTTTTGTGGGAATATATATGTTTTGAAACAAACAAAAATAAACTTATTTTTCAAATCAGTTACCATTAGTGAAAAATAAATATTTTTAAATAAAAATTGTAAAATGTTCCCTTAATTCATATAAAATGATATAAAAATTATTACATGCAAGATACCACTACAAGAAAAGATATAATTTTCCCGAATGGACTGAAGGCCTCTTTTTTGTTGATTTTTGATAACCCCCCTTTCAAGGGATGAGGGAGAATCCTTACAAGGCCTGTAGGCTTAAGTGATTACATTTCTTGTAGGATTGAGAGATATTACATGACCCGAAGGTCTTAGGGAATTAAACTAGACTATAACTACAAAGAACTGCCCCTTCCCAGCATCTGCATCATGTTGGTAGCTCTCCACCTTTGCATGGCCATCTAGCTAAGCATCCAGTGCATGTTTAACATGGTCCAAATGGGGTAGCCATACCCTCTCATTCTTTCCCAATCCATTTGGTTATGCTTTGGTGAGTGCACCTGCTCTGAATCCTCCTATGTGCTGCTCCTTTTTTTGTAGAGTCTGTCTGGGTTAACTAAATGTGGCCCGAAGGCCTTGAGGTGGCCTGAAAGCCTTAAAGGTGTCCCAAAAGCCCTACTGACCAAAAGTCTTGGGTGGCCCAAAGGCCTTAAGGAATCCAAGCCCAAACCGGTGGCCTATGGTGAATAGTTCCTATCTACTACAGTACTGAATAATACCTGCTACAATACCTTCTACAATTACTACTACAGTGTTGCACAGTACCTGCTACAGTACTACTATAGTATTGCTATAGTCCTACTATAGTACCCCCCAAAAAATATGCCTCCACCTGGTTTCAAACCCGAGTCTTGTGGATGCACTTAAAGATACCTCACCAACTGGGCTGAGGCTCATGTGCAGAGAAGATATAATTAGTGGCGGTTCTTTAGTTATTGATTCCAAAACCACTACAAAACAATTATATATTTTATTTTTGGTGACATTTTTTAAAAAAAATTATTAAATTATGTATTTTGAGATAGTTTTATTTACAAGTTATGATAAATAATAATTAGCAGTAGTTATTATTAGAACCACCACTAAGATCCTCAAAAAAATCACATCCTTCTTCAGTTCATCATTACCCTCAAACTCAATCATAACCCTTAGATGTGCACACCTCCATCACCACCCTTTAGGGTTGACCTCCTCCATGGCTGACCACCCATCATCCTCCACTCTGAGATCATTTCCCTCCATAGTCGACATCCTCTACAGTCTACCTCTTATCATCCACCAATCTATGGATAACCTCCCATCATCCACCATTCCAATGTGTCGCTCCATATTGGATCAATATAGACGGAAATAATAGAATAGTGATGGGTTTAAAAGTATTTTAAATATTTTTTTAATAAATAATCAATCGATGTATACAATTGAATAATTAGCAGTGAGTACAGTGTATAAAATAAAGTGCATAAAAAATTAAAATATGAACACAGTATTTTTATAGTGGTTCAAAAAACCAAAATCCTAGTCCAGTTTTCAATCTTATTTAATCAAAGTGAAGATAAATACCCACTAAGGAAACTCAATTTTAAAGGAGTGATAACCATTTTACAAACTCTTCCTTTTACAATACTTGGAGGCACAACCCTCACTTTTTATAGGAGTCTCAACCTAGCATGACCTGACTTTTTTTAGAAGTCACAACCAAATATAACCAAACTTTTTTTCAGGAGTCACAAGCTAAGAAAATTCATTTTAATTTTTAGTATAACCAAAACCATCTTTTTTTTATTGTGAAAATCATAAACTGACCATAATAATTACAAACAAATGAAAGAAAAATAATAAGTTGAAAAATGGAAAACAATGAAACCAATACAGATCATAATATGTTAAAGACATTATAGCTCGATGATATTTGATCAATTCAATAGAAATTAATTTTACATATAAGTTTATTTGTGACCATAATAATGGAAAAATATTCATGAAATAACTTCATCGAGTTTTAGGAAAATCATTCTTCCTGTTGTGTATTAAAAAATTCATCAAATATTCAAATAGTCATCAAAAAATATTTTCATTATATCCCTTGGTCTCTATTTATTGACCAATAACCGACAATCATATTCATTTTTCCTTGTTCATGTGTTTCATATACTGATCACTTCCACACAACAGTTAGAAATATTTAAAATATTTCAACACATCGTTACCTATTAATACTCCACACATATTCACAAATAATGTTAACTCACTTGAATTCCTACATTAAACTCATTAATAGAAATTATAATATGATAGTTAGAGTAGAATATAATTATTCAAATAAATGAAACAATATAAAAAATCCAACTCAATTGCAGTAAATCAATAATTTAAAAACATATAAAACAAAGTATAAAATAAAAAATATAAAAAATATTATTTCCATGAAATTTTTTCATTCAATATTTTAAAACAAATTTTTTATAATATATGTTTATTTTTCAAAGCAATGTGATAGTGAAAATAAATTAAATAAACATGTAGTTAATAATTTTTTAAAAATATCACTAAAATAGAGTATACTAGAAAAATTTGAATTTTCATAAAATAAAAAAAGTACATACTTGACCGTGTGGGGCATAAGCCTTGTGGTCAGTATAATTACTATTCCATCACATGTGGTTCGAATAATGATCGTGAAATTGTTTTTTTTGCTGTAGGTATATTATCAGTGAGAAATAATTTCTCGTTTGGTAGATATACTGACCGTATGAACAAATTATTAATGTGATCACTTTTAAAAAATAGTACTTGTGATAAATTTTAAAATAATACTTCTGGTTGGTTGAAAAATAACACTCACAATCAGTTGAAAAATAATACCTACGATTAGTTACATAATAACACTTGATGTCAGTTTCATACCCACTGTAGGTACGTTGAAAAATTGAACTTATGGTAAATAGGAAAAGTTGAACTCATGGTCGATTGAGATGTCTCCATTACTACAGGTTGGAATTAACTCGAACTCAGGTTAGGTACTTATATCATGTGGTAGGAACTGTAACTCATGATAGGTTCAATTTAAGCTTCACAGTAGTTTCAATTTATGCTTCACAATAGGTTGTGATAAACTCATTATAATGTCAACAATGCACAATAGGTTTTCTAAAGTAGTTGAGCAGGTGAATATTCGTTCACTATAAATATAGTGTTGATCCACTGCAATGACACGCTATATGAGAGAAGTTTGTAAGATGCTGCCATATAGCTACTCGGATGAATGGATGATGCTTCTGTGAACATGAACAAATAAAGAGACCCAAATAGTGCATGGAAGAAGTATGCTGGTGCATTTTAATTCTACTACAGATGACAGAGCATGACAGGATGGGCTACCAGTGAACTGGAGTTATAGTGATATCATAAAGAGGAAGTGTATTGTCCAATCTGGTGGATTTATAAACTATTGAGACTACTTCTGGGAGTTGTTCCAAGGAAGAGAGAAGGTTTTACCATTTTTGAGTTTCAAGAGAAGTGGCACACAGAGGAGAAGAATAGAAATATGGGCAATACATGTATATATATTGATATATATTGTTTATCTATAAACACACACACACACACACATATATATGTATATTGGTTCATATATATCTATATAAATTGTTTTAAACATATCTATAATGATATATAAAAAATGAAACATGATAATTATAAAACATACTATTTTAAAGAAACTAATATTAATATTTATTTTTTTAGAAAAAAAAATTCAGAAAAAAAATTCCTAAAAATATTATTAACATTTAATTCCAATAAAAATGTGCTGAAAACAAATAAAATAAAAAAAAAATTCCAACACAATCTCCCATTTTTTGTAAATTGAAAAACCAGACTTTTTATTTTAAACCCAAATTTTCTCCCCTTTTTGAAATTTATCCAAAATCTAAAAAATTACAGATCATTCAATATATTTAAAAAAAATTTAAACATAAAAAGATTGTAGAATATTTTTATCACAAATCAATTAATTTAATATTATTTATTACTTGATATGAACAAATAAATCATTATCCTTATTACATAAAAAATGATAAAACCGTTTTCTTTAAGAGTTTAAAAATAAACTCACCCAATTTTACTAATTAAAAATACCCGATAAAAAATAGATCATCAAATCAAATTATATTGTCAATTGTATTTGAAAAATTTTATAGATTTATAAAAATTTAAACAAGTTGGAATAGGTTTAAATAAATGATTCAATCCAAGAAATTTATCTTAATTTCAAGTACAAAAAATATGTTCACTTTTTACGGAATAAAATCTATTTAAGAAAAAATTAACAATTTGAAAAAATTTAAATTTTAAATTTTCAATGATTCAACCTTATTTTAAACTAGGATAAACTAAATTGTAATGCATAAAATATATTTATATGTTATAAAATACTTCTCTAATTTATAAGAGTTTAAACTTGTATTTCAAAGAACCACTAGAAGAAATAAACTATTAATGTAGTAGATGGTTAACTAATTTAATAATAAAAACTATCGAACATTGAAGTGTGAAATAAAAAAATTTATTATAAGATAATAAATAAAACATGAGTTCTTTCTTAAAACTTAAATAAATTATTCAAAAATATTTTATACATTGTAATCAAATCTAAAATCAGCATATACTAACCATTTGGAAACTAATTTATAACTTACATACTCATATTTTAATTAATTTAAGAAACAATGGGCAACTCCCCCTAAATTTATACTTCTCTAAAGATATTAAAACTTTATGTATATGAAATATAAACTTATAATTAGTATATATGAAACTAAAATTTTATCTATAAAAAGTTTATTACAACCTTAATTTCTATAACAATAAACAAATAGAAGTTATGGTACTTCAATAAAATCAAGAAATTAAAATAATCATCATAAAATATATTAGATATTATTCATGGTATAATACCAATTTATGAATCAGTAAAAAGTATGCATGATGTTTAATATAAAATACTTACCTGAGCATGGTGACCAACATAGGTCCAATATAATTTGAGTAACATCCTTTTGGTACCCATGCTATATTGGATTCAGCAGAATTGATAGTTGAACTTATGGCCAACCAAAAAGACTTCAAATAACTATTTTTGGGTATGTATGAAAATTAATCCTTAGATAAAATAGTTTTAGTATGAAAAAAAATGATCAATTAAATCTCAACGAGAATTCATTGGAATAATCCCCTTACATTATACATTTAAATAAAGTTTCAATGGAAATACACCCTTTTGATCTTTTAACAAAAATAGTTTAATTTATGTTTAGTGAAAACTGTTATAAACAAAACCATTATTATTATAGTTTTGTTTCATCATAGAGATCATTTTATCATATTTCTCTTTGTCTTAAACAAATGTCAATAAAGTTTCATTGAGATTAGAAACATCACTCTTCAAATCCAAATATTATTTTTTGAATAAATTCTAAGTGTAGATTTTCTTATTAGAACCATAAGTTATATTTATAATTTTATTATTTTATTTCTTGAGCTTCTTACACTTATTTTTAACTCTATTCATATTATATAATACTGAATTAAACCTTATTTCTTGATATTTATTATTTAATACTAGAAAATATTAAACTCTCTCATTTTCTTCTTTCAGTTTCAAAATATCATAATCACAAGTTTTTATATTATCTATTTTTTGAAACACTGATATTCATATTTTCACTTTCCTTTTGCAGCTTCTCATTTTTTTGAAAAATTTCTTCTTTTTACCTTTTAATTTTATATATTATTCAATCATTTTGATAATATAATTCCTTAATTTCTAATTTTCTTTAAGAATTTGTTTAACATTAGAATTCACAAAATTAGATTGAGGACATGTATAAGAATCAATATCCTTTTCATCTTAACTGATAACATTAGGATCGATATTTGTCGGAGCTATTAATTGAGTAAATAATGAGTCAATTACCTCACATTGTACACCCATCAGAGAAAAGTTACCTATTTCCTTTTCATTTCCCGAGTCACTACATGAGTTTGAACTGTCTGAATATTCCAATCCTCTAAAAAAAGATAGCTTTTCTTTTCTTTTTTGATCTTTATAAATATTTTAATTCTTTAATTTGGGGAAATCAAGCCATATGTTACCTTTATTCCTTCACTAATAACATGTTAGATATTAAATTTCATTATTCATTCTAGGATTACCTTTATTGTATTACTTTTCATTATTCATTTTGAAGTGCTTCTTGAAACCTTTATTTTTCATATATTTGAAAACATTTCTACTTATTTGAGTCACATCTTTATAGCATCCCTAAGTTTTAGATTTAGAAGTGTTATATAATTCATTTAATTTTAGCCTAAAGAAATCTTTTTTTTCTTATAAACTAATCATCAACATTTCTTTTCAATTCAAGCTCATACTGCAGTAAAGAAACAATTAGTTCGTCCAATGTATACTCTTGAAAATTATAACTTTAATTGATCCCCACTTTTTTCATGCCATATTTTTTTGGAAATCTCTAAACACTATTTCTATTAAAGTTATGTTGTCCAGTAATTCACCAAGTTCACTCATATCATTTGTAATTCTTGTAAATCGATGGAATATATGGTTCATAGACTCATCTTCCCCCATATTGAAATCCCAATATCATGTTCATAGGATTCCAAGCTTGGTTTCTTTAATATTATCTATCCCATGGTGAGTGAATTGTAGAATTATCCAAATTTTATGGGATGTATTATAGGTTAACATATGGGTACATACACTTTTAATTATTACACAATACATAATATTATGTACATTATAATTCTAAACTTACTTTACCATATTATTACCTACAAGTGTCCCTAGATCAAATTTGAGTAGCTCACATATTTTCTCTATGATTGTCTAACGATCTACACTTAACTATTTCAGGTATTCTTCTATTCTATCTTGCTAGTACCCGAAGTCACTTCCATTGAAAAATGGGGTTTTTAGGAATAAATACATCATTGTAATTAATAAATTTCATCTTTAAGAATTGATCTGTATTCTTTAGACTATTAGTACTAGGATATTTAGGTTAGAAAATTAGAAAAAAAACAAATATTCATAAGTATTACTCCCTTTGATACCAATTTTTTGGTATTAGATTAAAAAAATTAGAGATGTAACAATGATTTAATGAACCATGTTATGATACTAATTTTTAGATCAATATAAATGAAAATATTAGACTAGAAGGGGATGGATGAATAGTATTTTATAAATTTTGGAAAAATTAATAAATCAGAGTATATAATTGAATAATTAACAGTGAGTTTAGTGTCCATAATAAAGTGAAGTAGAAACAAAAATATGAACATAGTATTTTTATAGTGGTTTAGATCACCGAGATCCTAGTCTACTTTTCAATCTTATCTACTTTATGTGGAGATCAGTACCCACTAATAAAAATTAATTTTAAAGGAGTGATAACCTGTCTTTATACTCTTACTTTTACAATACCCAGAGGCACAACACTGACTTTTTATAGGAGTCACAAGCTAGTATGACCTAACTTTGTTTGGGAGTCAAAACCCAATACGACCTAGTTTTTGTTCCAGAGTCAAAAGCTAAAAAATTTCATTTTGGTTGGTAGAATAACCAAAACCAAATTCTTTTATTAGGAAAATAATAAACCAGTGAAACAAATTAAAAATAGATGAAAGAAAAATAATACAATGAAAACTAGAAAACAATGGAACTTGAAGAGATCATAAGATACTAAAGATGATGTAGCTTGATGATCTTTTATTAGTTCAATAGTAATGAATTGAACATATACTTTACTTTGTAATTGAAATAATAAAATAGTAGTCATGTAAGAACTTTGTTGAGTTTTAAGAAAATCATTCTTATCATTGAGTACTAAAAAATTAATACAGTATTAAAAAGGTCATAAAAAACTCTTCACACTATATCCTTTGAACTTTAGTTTTCAACTAATTGCCAGTGATCATATTAATTTTTCTTTGTATGAGACTTTTCTAAACTCATCACCTTTATAAAATGGTAATAAATATTTAAAATATTTAAACACATCATTAACTGTAAATACTACACACATATTCAAAGTTAATATTTACTTTCTTTAATTCATGAATTAAAGTCATTAAAATAAATTCTAATCTGATCATTATAAAAAATGATAATTATTCAAATTAATTAAAAACACTCCCACTCACTTGTAGTAAATGAATAATTAAAAAACTTATAAAATAGAGTATAAAATAAATAATATGAAAAATATTATTTTCGTGATATTTTTCAATTGACTAGTTTAAAACTTAATTATAATAATATATATTTAATTTTCAATTAAATATAACAATTAAAACAAATTAATCAAACTTATAGATAATAAATTTATTAAAATATCACTAAAACACAGTATACTACAAAATATGAATTTTCACAAAATAAAAAAAGTACAGAACTGACCTTGTAAAGCAAAAGTCTTGTGGTCAGTATACTTAATGTGTCATCATGTGTGGTCGATATATTGTATGTGAAAACAAATTTTCCATGTGCTAGGTATACTGACTGTGTGAATTTTTTTCATGCAGTAGATATATAGACCATGCGAGAACATTTAATGTGCTGTTACTTTGAAAAAATAACACCTACGGTAAGTTGAAAAGTAATAATTATGGTCAGTTGTAAAATAATACATGTAATCTATTGAAAAATAATACTTATGGTCAGTTTCATAAAAATACATGTGGTCAGTTGCATACCCACTCATGGTAAGTTGAAAAAAAATGAACATACCGTAGGTAGGAAAAATTGGACTAATGGTCACTTAAGGTGTCTTCTTCATTGTAGGTTAGAATTACCTCAAACTCATACTAGGTACACATATCATGTGTTTGGAACTATAACTCACTATATGTTTAATTTAATCATCATGATAGGTCCAATTTAATTTTAATGGTAGGCTGTGATAAACTCATGGTAACCTCAATAATGCATGGTCGGTTGTTCGAGGTGGCTGAGAAGGACAGGAGGCTATCACCATGATGACAATGTTGGGCCATTGTAGTGTCATTATATATGGGAGAGGTTTGTGAAATTATATTATGTTTCTACTCGATGGGATGGTTGATTCCACCATGAAGGTGAATAGAAAATACAACCAAAACAATGCATGAAATAATTATATTGGTGCACTTTTGTTCTACTATGAATGAAGGAACATGTTTTGATGAACTGCTGGTGAACTAGAGTTGCAATTATGATGTGAAGTGAAGGTGTGCCACTGAATACAATGGCTCCATAGATGGATGCACCTACAATAGGGTGTTTCACCAAGGAAGAGAGACAATGCTACAACTTTCAAGCTACAAGATATGTCCCGCACAAAGGAGAAGAAGATAAACAAGGGTGATACAAGTATATATATATATATATATACTGTTTATCTATAAACACACACACACACACATGTATGTATATTTAATATATATATATATATATATAATGATATATAAAAAATGAAATAAGATATTTATAAAATATAATATCTAAAAAGAAAAACTAAAAATAATATTTATATCTTTAAAACAAAATAATTTCAGAAATATAATTGTTAAAAAATTATTAACATTTAATTCCTATAAAAATATGCATTATCAATTAAATGGTTTTAAATGAAGATATTTAAATTAGGGGTTGTGAATTAAGGTATTTTAAATTTATCAACATAAATAAAATACATAAAAAAATTCCTAACACAAACACTCCCACCTAATAGGCCTCCACACCATCGATATTCTACGGTCTAGCTTCCCTAGAGTTGTCAGCATAAGGTTAGAACACCCAAATATCAATCCCTTATCTTGAATTTTGGTTACATATCTACACAAGGATTCTTTTTATCGTGTAAAAACTACTTTAAATCATGTGTAATTCATGTGCACTATCCAAGGGAGTTGACAGAAAGAATAATACATGTCATCGATATAACTATATATTTATATAACAATATTGTTTTCAGGAAATTCATGGTCTAAGTGGTTTCAAGATGGTAGCTTCTTTAAAACATAGTATAATAATCATACTCTTACTAATGATGGTGGACTAGGAGTATAGGAGTGTAGATCAATAAATGATACATAGATTCCATCAGTTGCACATGATAACCATTCCATGCCTACTAAACAATGTAAACATGGATTATAGGAGAGCTGATCTACCTATGTTATATAGGGTACACTTCATCAAATACCTTTCATAATTTCTATTACTCTATCATCGTATCTTATTATGATTTCATCTAATGTTATGCCTACTAGTGAGGATGTTGGGGAATCAGGCATTCATACCATGAATTAGTTGCCATCAAAAGGTTATTGGAATTTCACTATTATTGGTATATATTAAAATGTGATTAATTCGGTTTGTTAGAGTATAATAAAATTTATTAAATCAAGTATAAGAGATTAAAAAACCCCTTGTATAAGGATATCCACGAAAAATAATATGAAAGTTGTGTAAATTAATGAAATGAAGAACTACTGTAAATCTGGCATACCTTACATCAAAGATCTTATGGTACCCTTTGATCTTCATTTGATGTCATTGATGTAGATCACGAAAAGGGGAAAAAGAATCCCACCTCCGTAGTGTATCCATAGGATTCACCTAAATCACTAGACAGTCAAGAGAGATCCATATTCTCTACATGGTATTCTAGTACCTATAAATGAAAAGGAGGAAGCTGATGGAGATCCACGAGTCAATAGGAGTCACTAGATGAATATCCACACCACCACAAATCCATCAAATAGAAGAAAGGTTTTTATTGAACTCAAGGACACTATTGGGTGGTTTTTTCATTTAATCATTGGTTAAAACACATGTATAAATTCCATGATTAATGCATGTATCATGTGAAATTTCTCCCTACACATTTCATGTAAATATGAAATGATCTCATTTTATGATAGCTTACATATGTGAAACAAAATGATAGTCGGTAATCATTTGATGCAATATCATATTGCATAAAATAATATAGCATTATGTTCTTGATCATCATGATATACGTGCTATAAAAATTAGATCATAATTATATCATATAAAAATATGGATTTAGGGTAAATATACTTCAATCTCTCACTAACAATAAATCATAAAAGACTATGTTCAATTTCACCTTATATTGTATCGTATACAATAAATTGTGAAATCATATCCAAAACTCCTTTTTGATATCTTTTAAAACACTTTTGGAAGTCTATCATTAACTTCACCTTGTATCACATCATATGAAATACCTTGTGAACACTTATCTAAAATACTTTTGTATTAACTCTAAAAAAACATTTAGAGTAACTCTCTGAGTCAAACTGAATACCCATTTAGTCAACCAAATTTTTTTACCCTAGGTGACTTTACAGAGTTTTATAAAAATATGAATATCCAGATCCATATTTATATGCAAAAGTGTCCTCTATCAAAGCATTTGTGCTACTCAAGTTATAAAGAGATATAACAGGATCTCCATGAAACACATGTATCTCTATACCTATTTCCACCGGTTTTCATCATATGAAAGTGTTCATTCTCATATTTTCCATTTCTACAAGATATCAAGTGGCCATGGGACACAAAACTTGTCATTACCAAATAGTCAACTCATATTTTCTCAATTATCTAAGTATAGACTGAACTAATTAATAAATAAATCATATATCATTCATCCTTTGGATAATTACATCACATGTCCCTTATCTAGATAGATATATATATATAATATCAATGTATGAATGCACAATATTGTTGTCTATCTCAATCGAGGGCCCTGATGATATACTCATAATATGAGAGGAATAATCTCATCTTGGTTAAGATCAAACTGATGAAATGATCAACAATATACCCAACCATCATAGTATTAGCTAAGTAAATATATAGACTTGCGTAGGTATGGAATAAAAATATGAAGGTTCTCATGTAGGTATCTTTCCAACCTCTGGTAGTGGGGACTCAAATATGACCCATGAAAACCTATCATACCTAAGACATCTCTGTATGACACTCCATGTGGTATACTTATTAGGTTATCCAGCATACACAAAGAATCCTATTATTTTTATTATAACTCATGATCATATTTTGTATCCCTTTACAAGAATAATTCTCATTCAAACCTTAACATTTCATCAGAAACTAAAATACTCTATTAATTACATCAAATAGTGACAAACTCAAAGTTATACATTGAGAGGTAAATTATCATCACACTTCATGAAATTTTTATCTACATATACATTCATGTATACAACATTGAGGGATGATAAAATAACAGTCACATTTTAGTATGAAAAATTTTAATATTCTTAAACTCTTTAAAGATATTTAACCAAACTTACATAAGAACCAGTTTATCATATAATATATGATAAAATACCATATCAACCTTATGTTTTCTATACATTTTGGGTTGTTTCAATCTTTAAATCATATTTAATTCATGTCACATCTCTATGTGACCATTTTATAAAACCCTCCCACTAAACTCTTTAGTGAGAAAAATCTTTGAAGTAATCTATTTTAATTTCTAAATATACTTAGGAAACATATTCCTAACTATTCAAATTTTTAAACATATTTAAAATTCTTAAATTCACAACATAAAATGTTATAATGTGAACTTTTTTTTTGTCTACTCAGAACTCATTGTAATTTCATCATCCTATTTGGATATCTATTACATTAAAATATATCCTTGAAATAATGTAACTACTTACATTATTGTTTACTAGTCCTCTTAACTCTTTTAGGATAAATTGAAAACCACTTTAACATGGAAACTAATGTAACTCTTTACATTTATCTTTACCACCATACCCTAAAACATTTTAGGATAAAAATTATAATTAAATTTTCATTTTGACTCGTATAATCTTTCAAGAAATATGGTCTTTCATTTTCATGATAACAAAATGTAACTCTTCAAATTTTTCTTTATCATTACTTATCTGAAAAACTTTTACAATATTGAGTGAAAAACACTTTATCTTACACTAGTATAATTTTGATATCCACATTCTAAAAGGAAACTAAATGTAACACTTTACATTTTTCTTTACCATCACATATCCTGAACATTTTATAATATTAAGTGGAAAACAAAATTAGTTAAGATTTTTATTTTCCTTTATTTGTTAATTTGAAATTCTATAATCCCAAGCATACTCACACTAGTATATTAGGCACTATTCTATTCATAATATCTTGATAAGATACGCAAAACCTATTATGTTAAGAAATAAAATTTATTTCCTTTTATTAGAAATATAAAACAAATAAACTATGGTTTACATATCATATAGGGTGTTATATGTGTTTGTAATTTTTTAATTTAAAATTCAGACATTATTAAAATATACCACTGATGAGAGGAAAAAACACATTTTAACATATTTTTATCAAATAAGTGGATAATCAATTTTAACCTGGATAAAACACTTATATCCATATCTTCTTATCAAAACATATTATAGAAATTGATGAATAATAAACCATGTGTATTTATTTAATAATCACATACTCATTCATAACAACTATTTTTTATCGAACATATTCTCTTATCACATAAGAAAAATGACATTGTGATACATATATTTTACTTAGATTCATTTGAGCTTAATAAAATTAATTATATTCAAATCATTGATGTGGTAACTATTTACTTCATATCATGAATATAAAATACAATATCAATCAATTATTCCTTTGATTTTAAACTCCGATATATTTAAAACACTTTGTAAAATATAATTTCAGTATTTTATACCTTTCAAAATAGAATAAATAATAAAACAACATCCATACCTAACATGGATATTCCATGGATTTTCCCAAGATACTTCAAGTATATCTTGTATAATAAAATTAGATTGAATTATTAAACTTCTTTCTTGACAACCATAGGTTTAAATGACCTTTATTGTATTATTGAAGATGAATTGTTGAAATATTCAATGAACTTTTCTTCTTATGGTTTGAAAATTTACTAACTTGTACTATCCATACAACACATTAGAATCTAGACATCATATGACTAGTTCATAAATGTTCCCTACACTTTGAAAATTCTAGGTAAATGTTCTTAGAATTTAATCATATTGTTTTAATATTTCCCAAAATGAAAATAGGATAAATTCCCAAACTAGAATAATCTATTTGTTTTCTCTACATAAAGAACATTATAGAACTAAACAAATCAAAAACTTGTGCATAAAATACACCTTATCTCATTTTTTTATAAAAAAATTGTTTTAGTGATCTACATAGAAGAAAAAGGAGATAAAATTAACATCTTATGACGAGTTTATCCAAGATTTAAGCATACAAGTTATCATTGTATTAACTCCTTTCATCCATCACAAGAAATAAAACGTCAAGATTCAATTATTTTCAACATTTTACCTTATATATATTTAAAACATTTTTAAAACATGCAATTCATATCATATATATGTTAGAATAATAGAATTTATTTCTATAACCAATTTTTTTTAACTAAACCTTTATGTCTCATAAAGCTATAAACATATTCAATCATACTAATTATCATTTGATATACCCAATCATATTGAGTATATGAGATTGAAATTCATTAAATAATTTATGTACCTAATCATATTGAGTACGTGAGTGGAGGATAATATTCCTTTGGTAATTTTTTTTATAATGCCTTTGAAACCTTAAATGAATCACTTTGTTCTTTTATAAGTATCTAGATTCACATGAAGAAACAAATTCAACATATGGTTACATAGGAAGTAACTATTTCGACGCATAGAATTTTCCTTGAGAATTTTTCTTAAGTCAACACTCTTAATTAAGATATTTTATTAAATTAACAATCCTTAGAGTAAATTATTTTAGATTCTCCTTATCCAGGATTAATGAAAAAGTGTATCTTGATGATGATGACGATATTATTTACAATAGAAGATTTTATCAAATGAGTATCATGTATTATAACCATTGAATAAAGTATTTATTAAATGGGGTCCCACTAAAATTATGAAGTCTTTAAAATCTATCATACACATTAGTATACCATGATCCATATTTTACTAAGAAATGATTCTATTTTTGTGTTTCTCTTACAAATTTATTATTTAGGTAGGCCATCATCCTGATCATATCATTTATGAATACTGGATATTTGATTGGATAAACCTTTTTCCAATCCATACTATGGATAAAATAAGCTCTATTACTATGGTAACCTAATTCTATTAGGGTCTCCCAACTAGTGTAACCCAAAAAATCACAAAGAATAATCTAAAAAAGGAAAATCAGGTGGCACCCAACTTTGGTATGACTTACCTAGGGATGTTCTAGTGCCACCTATAATTTCTTTCCTCACACAATATGATCTAGGGGAACCCATCTTTGGAAGAACTACCTAGTTGTATGAACAATGTCTTGAAAAGTGGTAGTTTAGATTAAATATCACACTTTGTATTTGAAGGGGATTTTAATCTCACCATCTTATCTCATGTTATTCCATTTTAAATATGAATGCTAATAGAACTTTAGTTTGGAATCCTATTCCCACCACCAAATCAACATGTTCAAACCACATTGATGTGTAATCCTTGACATAGCCCACAGGTCTATGTTACTCGTCCAAAAATATAATCCATACATATTCATACCTATCTAGATGTATCATATGAATAAGGCACATGAACAATTCATGTAAATCCATAGCCTTATATGAAACAGAAAATATCCACACGAGTTAGCCCAAAGAGAAATATAGCGAATCTTATTAACCAGTGAAGACATTGAATAAGCCTCCAGTTAGGTAGATAGTCTTCCCCCAAGACCCTCTACACAGGGATACTTTAATCAAGAGAGAATCTAATTCATCCAAACTATAATCACCTAATACATACAAACTAAATTCAACAACTAAATTAAAGCTAATAAGTTCAATGGAAAATTGTGATCAAGGAAAATGAAAAATTAAAATTATTAAAATTTTCTATCATATAATTCAAGGATCTATATAGAATAATTATCACATTTTAAACTAAATTCTAAAAAATATTTACATTTTTTAAACAATTTAATAAACATGAATATAAAAGGAATAAAAATTTAAATAAAAGAACAATTCAAATATTTAAAGCTAAGAAAAAAATTTATGAACAATTCATAAACCAAATTTAATTATCAACTTTGTTGTAATTTTCACCTTTAAAATTAATGAAATTTCATAATTTTGAATATAAACATATTATATTCACTTTAATATGAACTCTTTCATATTTATTTCAAAATTTTGAATATAAACACTTTATCTTCATTCCAATATGAACTCTTTCATGTTTATCATTATATTAAATTTCCATTTTGAATATATGATATTTTATGAATTATTAACAATTTATAATTCAATTCCCATTATGTAAACATTTTACATAATCTAAATATTAATACTTAATATTTATTGAAACATTGATCATATCATTCATCAAAACACAATTTTTATGTGGCTTAAATAATATCCAAATAATTCCCCGTAAATTTTAATAATTAAAATTAATTAATTATAAATAATTCATAAATTAAATATAATTTTTTTATATTTTGGCCTTATTTTTAATGATGGAAAATTTTATAAATGAAATCCCTTTTTTGAATGAATAAATGAATTATTAAGTAAAAAAGTTATAGAAAACACATGCAATACGTTGGTTATTTTGGAATGTTATATCCTATGGAATTTAAAATACTATTATGAGTAATACCTATTGAAAATATAGATATTGAACAATGATCATATGATTAGTATATATAAAGGGTTGTAATAACGTCCAATTGACACAGATGGAAGAAGAAATACCCTCTACTAGTAGGATCATACCCTATGAAGCCTAGTTATCAGAGCTTATGAGGGAGATAAAATCACTCATATATTCCCTTGATCAATCCCAAGACAAGATTAAATAACTAAAAAACATTTATAAGAGAATTTTAAGCTCATTGAGATCACAACTCAAACCCTATTTTCCAAACCAACCTAAGAAAACATCACCATCACATACCTTACCCTTATGGAATTTGATGGTGTAAAAAAGAGTTATGTATCTAGACCCTAATATTATGAATTTTTATATTTTATTTTAATTAAATAATGATTGTATTTATCTATTTTTAATATTAATTTTTTATTTATTAAACAATGGCTTTGATAAAAATTATATTTTGATATGATGAATCAAAAATTGTATTTTTGGGAAATGTATAGTTTCAAACAAGACACACTATTTTAATGAATTTAATAATTTTTGGAAATAAATTATATTTTAATAAAATATTATTATGAAATAATTTTTATTAAATACAAATTATAATATAATTTTATGAAGTTAGAAATAATTTTAATAAGGGTTACAAAAATATTATTATAAAAAAACCAGTATTTTTCTATAAATTTGTTTTTATTTATTTAAAATTATAATGTAATGTCTCATATTTTCCATTTATTATTTTAAAATGTTATATGGAATTATTTTGAGACCAATCATGAAGACGACATGTAATTTTAAGGCTTGGTGAGCCCGAAATGGTAGTTTGAAATTTTTTTAGTAAAGTGAGTCGGCGTGTGTGCGCGGTTGTGGTCATTTCCAAATGGATGTCCGAATTAAAAATATGAGGTCACCATTGAATATGGGTTGATAAATTTACCTAATAATGTTCCTAACCTTGACTGGCATGGATCGATGAAAAATGTTAATTTTCGGGCCTTTTTAGTAAAAAAAAATAAAATAAAATAATTAGAAAAGGTTATTTTTTTTTATTTGGAAATTTTCACTATAGCGCAACAACTGGGAAATTGTTTCAATAATTAATGACATGATATTAATAAATTTGAAACAAAAAAGCCGCCTCATTAATTACACAGTGTAATAGAATTATGAAATGTGTTCCATTATTTTAATAAGTTAAAAAATGTTTATCGTTGGCCAAAAGATTAGAGAAACTCTGAGGAATTATTGGAGCTTTGGAGAGAAATCTTGACAATGAATGAAGATGAATAAAAGGCACGAATCTCTACACCAATGGAATTGAAGGATCTCAACAACGATGACAGTATGATTCCTTCCTTAGCAATCGATCCCTTCTCGAGGTAGGGGTTAGGTTTTAAAGTTGTTTTTTCCCTGTTCTTTGAATTTAATGATGAACACATATCAACCAAGGAACCAATTAACCCACACATCATCATTATTGTTGGAGGTGTTTATCAGGTTAATTCATGGGAGTTTGATTGTCATGTTTCAATGTTTTTAAATTTCCTTATTTATACCTTCTAATGGGAGTGGATTAATGTTGTGACAAACTACGGTGGGGGTTCATTCCTTCTTGTTGACTTTTTCTTCTTCCTCCACCCTGTGTTCATTACATTCTTCATGGGGAGATGAACAATAGATCATTTCATATCTGTATCATAACACAAAAAACCCATATTGAAGATCTGACATCATGATGAACTAGAGGAGGTGCGACAGGGATGACAGACGACGAATCAGCTAGGATCGGGAGAGACCATTCTTCGAGCATCCTTTATGCGGGTGGATCAATACGCATTTTCAGGGCTGATAGAAATCCCAAAATAATGTATATGACATTTTGATGTCAGGGTAACCTTAAATTTTAATTTTTGTGGAAACAATCATCAGATCTAAGATCAGAGTATCATCGAGGTGCGGCAGAGAAGCTTCACATTTCAATAAATTTCCAGAACACACAACATGTATCCCGAAGAACAGATTGTGTGGTATCAAAGGTAGCAGCTAGGGTTTGAAAACTACAGGTGATGAATAACATGGTGTGAATCTAGGGAGACACGGTTTTTGGGCCCTGCCCAGCGGCGACAGGAGTTCTAGGCGACAGGAAGCACTAACACGGACCGTGACCATTTTCACATGACATGTGAGCCCTTACACGGACTCAGTGTGTATCTCGGAAGATATATAGACATGGGGTGGGTACACAGTCGTGTACTCCACCAGACGACCAAACCAGGCTGGCTGCACAGGATAACCCATGTACCGGTTACACGGGATGGCACGCACAGGTTGAAATCATGTAAGGGCACACGACCACATACATGGACGAAACCATGGTTACTCAGGCATGGAGTGTGGTACATACTACACTCCATTTACTTATTTTTCTAAATAGAATGTGCTTTTGACTTAGGCCATTTTACATGAGAAGTACCCAGAGTCAAGAGACATGGCGTGTGACCCTTATACATGTCATGTATATCCTGGAACATGGACTAAACCTTTTTTACTCCTTATCTTGGACATGTGTTATTTGGGTCAGTGCCCTTTTTCTCATTCTCCTCAAGGTCATGCATTGTTTACATCCTCAATAATATGATTCCTTCAGTAGGATATCTCGAGATACAGTCAGGTTTCCCTCCGAGAGGCCCAGAGTGAGATCCTTTATCCATTCTTGACCCTTGGTAGAGTCAGGTATCGACTTGACTACTAAAACATGATACTGATCCTCTATATAGCTGGTGAATCTGGATGAGTCGCAGTATCCGCCAAGGCCCTGGATGTGATCCTTATATGTTTATCACAATCTTTCCCCACTCAGAAGTGTGTTCTATGAGAATGAGTGTATCTATCTCTCATGACCTTTCCCAACAAATGATAATTCTCAAATTTATGTGATTAGAGTATCAGACTCGTGGAGTGAGTTATCTCGATGGATTGCTTCGTGGAACCTTCGAATCGAATCCTTAGTGGGGGTATACAGTTGTGTGACATGTCCTTAAACTACGGTTTTGAGTTTTGAGCATTTCTAGATTGTGTTTCTCTTACTATATGTTTATTAGACATATTATTTTCAGTGATGATTTTACCTTTAATTGTGTATTACTTTTTGGTTTTTGGGGTCCTCTACTGAGTATAGTTATACTCACCCCAACATGGTATTTTCCAGCACGTTTCATGTCTTGTGTAGACGACCAAACTTTTGATAGAGTCTAGGGAGAACTAGGACTAGACCGAGCTTTCTGAGTTCCCTATAGGATGAGGTGTTCCTATGGATACAAGAAGTAATCCCAGTACCTATTTGTGCTTACATGTTGGACTTTGTAGTTTGAAAAATCATGATTTCAGTGGTCTTGTATTCTGGTCCAGTTTACTTTCTGCACTTTACTACCATTGTACTCTGTTGGTTGGGTTTAGTTGTATTGATGAATTTTGTTCCTTAGTGGTTTTTACATTTCAATAGTTTGTGGTATTGGAGATGTGTTCATGTGTATATGTAATTAGGCAATGCCTCCTATGTTAGTGATATGCCTACTTGGTGCTATTTAATAGCCCCTAGCCTATTGGAGGCGGGCTTGGGGCGTTGTGGCACATTCCCCTCTAGGATGGGTCAAGAAAGAGTGGTATCAGAGCTGGTCAGTTCTATCTTAGGACCACGAGTCTATGAGTTTGGTTTGGGACAACAATGTTAAGTGGTTTGAGCTCGACTTTTAGGACAGAGACTCCCGTGCTGGCTCGGGCGGCTGACGTATCCATACACCTGGAATCTGATAACCTAATTTTCGACTTAGTACATGAAACCACTAGTTTTGGGGAAGTAAAACAATAGTTCATGCATCATATGATAATGGGTTTTGTTTTCAATGTTCTTCGTGTCACTTATCTAGATATACTCGTTGACCATGATACATCTTGTTTCTTTATATTATGTCTCCACGATTCATACCCGCAAGGATTCAGCAGCTCAATAAGGAGGATCAACCCCTAAATGATGAGGCATTGATATAGGGACTAGATCCCAAGGTGTTACCTCCAGGTGGTGCACCTGATATACCACCACCAATGGAGAAGCCCGTGGTACATGAAGTACTAACAGACGAGGGATGTAGGCTAAGAGTACTCCATGAGTTCCATAGATAGAGACCCCTCATGTTTCGAGGCGAGCCTGACCCTCAGGTGGTTGAGTACTGGCTTGAGGTGGTGACCAAAGTTTTCCGTCTAGTGAGGACACCAGCAGACTAGATGGTGATCCTAGGAGCGAGCCTTCTTTAGGGTTTAGAAAGATGATGGTGGAGTTTGACCACACACACTCATAATAAGGAGAATCATTCATAGATTTAGTTTGAGTGACTCTTTAAGGAGGAGTTCTCTCTGGTTACACTGAGAGCAGTGCATATCCAGGAGCTTCTTCATCTCCAACAGGGCAGTTTGATGGTGTATGATTATTCATCGAGGTTTACCAACCTCACTAGGTACTCGATGAATATGATCAGGGATCAATAATTTAGAGCTATGACCTTATAGAGAGGTCTACTATGGGACATCTGAACTAGTGTCACGCCTCTATGAATTTAAACTTATGCTAGAGTGCTCAAGCGGGCCTTGGTGATCAAGATCTTCTTGATGGAGTAGAGGCAACCGACGAGAGGCAGCAGTAGGCAGACATGTGTAGAGACCTCGACACCAGGGATACGACATCAGGCATAGGGATCAGGATGTGGTACACGTCACATGAGGACACAATTTAGGGGATTGAAAATATAGGGGTCTATGATTGGATCCAATATACATAGGGAGAGGTGATGCTACTAATGAAATGGTAGGGGACATCTCTCTAGAGACTATCTGACCCGTCAAGATGCTGACAAAGAGGTAGTGGATAGACTACTGAGGTAGAGACAGAGAGTGGAGAAAACAGACCCGCTAGGCGACAAATGTGGAAGAGGAGCAGGGAGAGCTGCAGGTGGTGGTAGATGCTTTGATCTACTTCCTCCACCACCCCTAGGAGGTCCGCACTAGGTTCAAGGAGCAAAGGGATAGGGGTGTGGACAAATGTATGTGGTCAAGGCCTACAACCCATTGACTCTAGGGATGATATGAGGTATGATCTATGTCTTTTATACCTTAGCTTATATACTTATAGATATATGTTTCATTCATTCCTTCCTCTCCACTTCTCTTGTGTGAAACTTTGAGATTCTGTTAAAGCTGTTGACTCGAACCTTACCCTTGGAGACACCTACAATAGGAGACTCGATGATCATGAATATTTGCGGACAGTGTGATATTTCCCTTAGAGGTGAGAGTTTTGGTTGGAACCTCTTGGTGGCAACGCCAATGCCTTATGACATCATTCTTGGGATGGATTGGATTTCTTCAGTCCATGCCTAGATTGACTGCTCTAGGTGAAGAGTGAGGTGTGTCCCCAATGATGGGAGGAGGTTTTCCTTTTTCAATGTAAAGGAGACCCAGGCAGCACAGGATGTGATCATGCATCGGAGGGTGCTTCCAATCACTCATGAGTTGGAAAGACTTACCCTTAGAGGAGTAGATATTGTGAGGTTTCAGTTCCCAGCAGTGGTGAAAGAGTATCAGGATGTCTTTCTCGAAGATGTTCCATGACTACCTCCCCACTGAGAGATCATATTCTGCATCAACTTGCATCCCGAGATGACACTGATATCCTCATCAGCAAATCGGATGGCTCCTGCAGAGTTGTGTGAGCTGAGGGTGAAGCTAGAGGATTTGCAGAGGAAGGGGTTCATGAGACCCAGCTTTTCACCCTGGGCGACCCCAATTTTATTTTCGAAGAAGGCATATGCGATTTTGAGTTTCTACGTAGATTACCAGTTCCTAAACCCGGTGACAGTGAATAACAAGTATCCACTGCTGAGGATCGATGACCTCTGAGATCAGTTGAGAGGGAAACATTGGTTCGTGAAGGTTGACCATCGATCAGGTTACCACCATTTACAAGTACGAGACAAGGATATACTGAAGACAAAATTCAGATGCTGTTATGGTCACTATGAGTATAGGTGATTCCTTTTGGCATGATTAACACCCATGTAGTGTTCATGGGACTTATGAACCAGATCATCCAACCTTTTTTAGATCAATTCATAGTAGTCTCCATCGACAACATCATTATGTACTCAACGTCAGAGGAGGATCCCATGAGACACCCGCATATGGTTCTTGACATACTTTGATAACACCAGCTTTATGGGAATCTCTCGAAGTGATAGTTCTAGATTCAAGAGGTCTACTTTCTAGGACATGTCATATCAGTAGACCGAGTAGCTATGGACCTAGCTAAGGTGGAGGCAGTGTTAGCATGGGATCCACCTCAGAGCGTAATGGAGGTGTGGGTATTCCTTGGGTTGGTAGGATATTACTGAATATTTATTCATTATTTCTCCCAGATATCTTCACTAATGACATCCTTGACCAGGAAGGGGAAACCCTTCATGTCGATAGAGAAGTGCCAACATGTTTTTTCACAGTTGAGATAGAGTTTGATGAGTGTTCCGATCTTGATATTACTGGAGGAGGGTTTCAAGTAGATAGTTTTCTATGATGCATCAGGGACCTGGCTTGGCTATGTCCTAATTTAGGGACAAAAATGATTTCTTATGACTCACACCAACTAAGATCGCACAAGAAGAACTATGTGACCCCTGATATTGAGTTGGAGACGGTAGTCTTCACGTTGAATATGTGGGGACATAACCTTATGGGTGAGCAGTTTATCATCTACTATGACCACAAGAGCCTCAAATACATTTTCTCACAGAATGATCTGAATCTGAGACAAAGGTGTTGGCTAGAGTTTCTCCATGACTACGATTTTGAAATCATCTATACTCCAGGGAAAGGGAACAAGGTGGAAGATTCTCTTAGAAGATGGTCGAGCTCGCAATTGTTGAGTGAGGTGACAGAGCATTTGGCCTCATTACAGTTATCCTTTATGGACAGAGAGGATGAAACTTACCTCCAATCAACGGTTGTCACCCCTCCAATCTTATAGCGAGTTATGGAGGCACAACTTGGGGATGTCGACTATGAGACTCTACATGATCAGTTATTCATAAGAAATATTTCTAATGGATATTCACAAGGTGGGGAGCACATTATTATTTTCAGGGGATGTACTATTTTACCAGTGGCATTACAGGAGGAGGTCCTGAGGGAGCTTCCTAAATCCCCCTTTGCGATACACCCTGGAATGGTGAATATGTAACAATATCTCTGATAGTAGTTCTGGTTGTTAGGCATGAAGAAGGTTGTAGAAGATTTCGTTTCTCGGTGCCTTAAATGAAAAGAGGTGAAGGCTGAGCACCTGGTTCCAACGGGGTTAGCTCACCCCTTGAAAGTTCCTGAGTGGAAGTGGAATGGGATATCAATGGACTTTGTGATGAGATTACTACAAACTTCCAAGGGGCACGATTCCATCTGGGTGATCGTTGATCGAATCACTAAGTTGGCCCACTTTCTAGTTATCAGGGAGTAGAGTTACGTAGAGAGATTGGGACAACTCTACATGTAAGAGATAGTTTGGCTTCATAGTGTCCCTTCGACAATAGTCTCAGATTGCAATTCTCTTTTCACATCTCGTTTATGGAAGGGATTGCAAGAGTTGTTTGGGACTCAGCTACGCTTGACCATGGTGTTCCATAACCAGACTGGTGGTCAGATGGAGAGGACTATTTAGGTTTTAGAGAATATGTTCTGGGCCTATATATTGGACTTTGGTGGGGGTTGGGAGGACCACTTACTACTGGTGTAGTTTTCATACAATAATAGCTATCAATCCACCATTATCATAGCACTATTCTAGGCCTTATAAAAGAGACCCTGCCAATCACGAATTTGTTGGACCGACCCTTGAGAGTCAGTGATCAATGGTCTAGAGTTGGTGCGTGTAACACCCGAGACATTTATGAGAAATAATTTTTTTATGTTATACAAATCATCAAAGGAATATTTTACTACACACAACACTAGCTTGGCTTGCTTTACACGCAATCATGACCTTCCTCGATAGCTTGAGTTGTACGCAATACCGAGTTTCACTAAATAACGATATGCTATTAAAATATTATTAAAACTGGCCGTCATGAACAGTAATAACCACTTTTTAAAATTTTGTAAATTTTATTTTTCAAAATGGACTTCATTTTTGGATTCGGAACATCGAAATTAGACTAGGGTGAAATTTTGGTTTCTTTTCTGAAAACTTTCGATTTTTGATGAATAGTGAAAACACTGGGTTACTATTTAAAAACTGACTTTTTATTTAAATAATTATTTATTATATTTAAATTTATTTTAGGTCAAAATTGATACATAATACCTATATAAGTTCAATGTAATTCATTGGAGTCATTTTATAATAATTTTAGATATATAAAATTTTTATTGAACTTTTCACCGTCTTTTACCCACCTCCAAGGAGAATTTGCAAATTTGCATAAAACTTAATTTTACCGCTTCTGTGAGTGGAATTTCAAAAATCTGAGAGACACGGTTGATTTCATTAAGTAAAATGTGGTTCAATGAGATAAAAATAATTTTTGGTGAATAGTAACTTTTTACCTTTTTTACCACGGTTAAAAGTTAATAGGGTAATTAAGGGTAAAAATGATATTATTATTACCCTTACACATGTCCTAATTCTATTGGATAAGTGTAATTCGACCAAAAACAACATCAAGAATAGCATATGACCATTTAGGCCCACTTGCATTAGATTAGGACATTTATTATTAATTTATTTAAAGAAGGGTTAAAATAGATAAAATCAAAGTTTATTAAGTAAATCATTTTTAATATAGGTTTATACATAAGATAAATTAGACTAAAAATATTCATTAGAAATATAAAAATATTTCTTACAAGATGGTATTTTATTTGTAATTTTTAGACAATAAATAATTTAATTTATTTATGACACAATGATGATGCAGTAACTATATTATTAATGAAATATTGACATAATTGATGTTATATATACCCAAATAAATGTAATTTGAGTCTGTTTATGAATTACAATAATTTTCTATGTTATTATGACATGTTAGAATTGATTTAATTAAATTTTCTCTAACTAATCGTTCTGTTATTATTTTCAAAAAAAAATCAATTACCAAATAGTGTCAAAATTTACATTAAATAGTTTTTAAATAAAATAAAATATTATTAATTGATTTTTTATTCCTAAAAATATAATCTTTTTTCAAATGACTTAGATAAGTTTAAATATATTAATAATAAACAACTTGGGGTTCGTTTGGCTTGTTATGGTAAGTTGATTAACCTTATAGTGTAAGAAAACAAGAAGACACGGTAAAAGTTAAATTATCTAACTTAAAGTTAAATAAAAATGATATGGTTAAAATAGAACCCTAAACATGTCAAAATTCTATTGGATGAGAGTATTTAGACCTATCCCCACCTTAGCTTTGAAATAAATCAATTTGGAGCTATTTAAAACTGAATATGACTTTATTATAAAATAAATTTTTTTGTTTTTCCTAAGGTACCCCTCTCCTCCCTTATAAAAAAAACCCCCTCCCTCTCTTCCTCACACTACTTTGAGCCTTCATGCTCGGCCAAAAACTGCTAATTTATACTCTCCACTTCCCTAGAAACATTCTAGAGGTCCTGGTCTTCTTCAAAGATTAATTCTATTGCCCTAAAAGGAGGTCTCAAAGAGGCGCTTCAAAGAAGAGGTAATGTCCGTTACCGATTATTTCAACTTTATTTCTTCTTCCACTTATTATTATTTAGTTGTTTCATTATGAATTAATAACATCAGTATCACTCATATAATTCTATTTTATTATAAGTATGAAACAACCCTATTTCACCATCTATCCATCCTACGGAAAACGAAATCACCGCTCGTGCGTACGTACGGAATATCGTCTCCACGCCGTGGTGTAATCTATTTTCCACCACCACATTACTTGGATGGGTATAATGGTGTAAATAAAAACTATATATGATTATTGTAAAGTGATATTGATTATAAAATTTTATACAAACACTCCAATACAATTCCACGATCATGTGAACAATATCATCGCCCGTGCATACGTACGAAATACCGTCTCCACGATGTGATGTGACATGTTCTACATGATTTTCATTGAATAATGATTACATAAATGAATTGAGTGAATAAATATGATATGTATTATTCAAATTCCATTCTGTAAATGGGGTATCTATAACCTAAAAATAAGAATAAGAATTTATTTGACAAAACACGCATAAGAACAAAAAAGCAATAAACACCCGAATAACAAGTAACAATGAAATATTACTAATAAGAAACTAATAATATGACCATATATGATATCATAAAAATACGTATGATTCTTTAATAATTCAATTACATTATTTAAATCATTATACAGGAGGTTCGGACACTTATGAATCAAATCAGACCTAAGGTAAGGGAAAATCTCACAAATCTCAATTTTTATCCGAGGTTGTTTATACTTCAGAATTTACTGTGGAATATTTATCATCCACATCCATGTTTCCTCAATATGTAATATTTATATCCTTCTACAATTTTATAAATTCAATTTTACTCTTCAGTGAGTTTATAGTAAAAGATATGAAATGAATATTTTGTCGTATTTCGTATGAGGTACTTTTTGACTCTTCCGACATAAGTATGAGAAGAATGTTTTTTTAACTTATACAGCATGAATGGATTTTTAAAAAATTATTTACTAGAAGTTTCCATTACCAGTTTTCAAGTTTATTTTTAATCAACATCTTTTAGTTTAAAATTCTATGACATGTTAAGAAAGGAAAAGTTCTTTTGAAGTATAAAGGATATTTTCCTCAAGAATAGAGCTCAAGTGTTTTATCAAAATTATTTTCCATATAAGATAATATAGGGTTCTTTTTCTATCCCTATTATTACATGGATTTTATTATGTTGTGATAGAATTATTTTTATGAATTCCTTTATCTTATATGAATTGTTTTATGATGTCATGATGTTTAAGAATCCCATTTTATTACATGGGTTATGAATTGATGTATGATTTATGATTTTGTGGCACACATAAGAATGGTATCATTATGAGATGGGTGGGACCTATATCTCCCTCCAATGCATTGGGTAATGATTTATATCTCATGAGATAGACATGGATGGAACGGTAGGTTAAACCGATTCAGTGAAACAGGACTGAAACGAGGAATGAACTCTGTTCATAAATGGACTTTGTCCACTAAGATAGTCTTGGAATTGAGTCTTGACTAATATGAATTGATTCTCTATGATTATGTGTGTATGAAACAAAATTTCGTGTTTTAAGTTATGATTATTGGGATTACATTTGACTACTATGATTTATCCCATGTTATGAAATTATGATCTCTTTTTTAGGTTATGATTTCCAAAATGTTATGTTCTTATGAATATGATGTGATTGATAATTCTTTTGTTTACCCTTACTGAGAATTTGAGCTCACGCTTTTTTATGTTTTCTTTCCCCAAGTCAGGAAGAAGGTTATTAAGTAAGAAATGCCAAAAGGGACTATAGATATGATGAAATAAATGGGAGACGGTGTAAATGCTTTATGAACCAGTTGTTTATGTTTCCCAGTTTCTAATGACACTATACCTATACTGTCCTTTCATGGTTTTGTTATATGTTGTAATAAGTATGCTTCAATTTTGAAGTATTAACCATGTATGTAATGTATGGGTCATTATAGCTGGTATCAGAGGAATGGTATAGTCAACCATTGGAAACTAGGATGTAAAAGCCTTAGTAAGAACTCTAAGGATATGTCTAAGCATAGAACACGATCTTAGTGTTTTAAAAATGGACATGAACAACCTATGATAATACCTTAAGTGTGAAATTTTATTCTTGATTATGTGTTTTTCCTATTATAATTAGTGTTTCTCACACTATTATTCTTGGTTTTAGTCAATGGCTGGAACCCGAAGGAACCGTGTTAATGCAGAATGCGACGGGCAATGTAATGATTGTCCCCCTGAGCAACCAAATGTTATGGGAGCTGGAATGAAAAATCTTGTAGCCATGCTCACAAAACTTTCTCGAGCTATGAATCATGTAGGACTTCCAAACAAGGAAATGAAGGAGAAACAATCTGTTGAATCCTTCATGAGGCAGCGTCCACCTTCATTCAGCGGGTCTACTGATCCATTAGTTACTGAACAATGGATTAGTACTACTTAAAATATATTTTCAGTTCTTCAATGTTCTGAACATGATAAATTCATCTTAGCAGTTTATGGTTTGGAAGGTGAAGCTGACCAATGGTGGAATCTTATCAAGAATATGAGGCAAATAGATGAAATTGAGTCCATGGAATGGGACAAGTTCAATAACTTATTTTTCAATAAGTACTTCCCTCGTATTCTTCAAACAAAGATGGAGAAGGAGTTTCTTGAACTAAAGAAAAAGGATTATGAATCTGTTGGTCCTACGAAGAAAATTTTACAAGATTTGCAAGGTACGCTTCTTGGATTATTATCCTACCTGAGAGTAAGATCGATTGATTCTTTAGTGGCTTAAAACCAAATCTTCAAAGGGCGTTATCCATAAGAGACTTCAATAGCTACGAGGAAATTGTTCGATGTTCTCTCAAAGTTGAGATGAATATTGGAGTAACCCATCAGTCATATGGGTTTGATAAGAAGTGGAAAATGGAATTCAAAGGAAAATATAAGGAGCACACTTAAAATACGATGAGTTTTCCCTTATGCTCGAATTGTGGAAAGAAACATGGATGGAGTTTTCTTAAAGGGACAAGTAAATGTTCCAAATGTGGAAAGGAAGGTCATCAGGAATTTGAGTGCCGCAATGATGGGAAGAAGATGTCTAGTGATGAAAACAAAGAAAATGCTACACAGAGTGCACCTATTACACTTCACTATTACAAGTGCAACGAAAAGTGGAATTATGCCAATCAATGCCCAAATCCAAGGGTTGTTGATGATGATCAATGTCAACAAACTCTTAAGGCTAATGACAACGGAAATTCAGATGCAATTTCTATCAGCGATATGGAGTACGATAACGAAGTGGTGAAAGGTAAACTTACCCTCCACTCTAAAGTAGAAAATTTTTTATTTGATTCTGGATCCACCAAATCATTTATTTATGAAGAATTTTCTAAGGGTATCACCATATTACCTCAACAATTAGATGTTGAGTTAGTTGTGACAACCCCTAATGGCACAATAGTCGCATCAAAAGTTTATAATTCTTCTCCGATTGAAGTTTGTGGGAAAGTGCTTCCTGAAAATCTTGTGATCCTTCCTATACTGGAATTTGATGTGATTCTTGGCATGGATTGGCTTTCGCTATATGGAGCTCATATCAATTTCCAAATAAGGGAAGTCACATTTCATATTCCATATCAATCTATGATCGTCTATCGATGCAAGGATGAAAATAACCTTCTAGTGGAAATTTATTCCATGTTAGGGGTCTTGATTCCACTAAATGAATATTCTTTATCTCAAATAGTTGTAGAGAAACTCACGATTAAGAATATGATCATTGTACGGGAGTTTAACAATGTTTTTTCGGAGGAATTTTTGGGCCTTCCACCAAATCATGAAGTTGTGTTTTCAATAGAACTTGTATCGGGAGCTTTTCCTATTTCAAAGACACCTTATTGAATGGCCCTAATTGAGTTGTAGGAATTGAAGAAGCAATTCCAAGATAATATTGATAAGGGGTTCATATGCCCTTGTGTGTAACCTTGGGGAGAACCTGTTCTGTTTGTTAAGAAGAAAGATAGATCAATGAGACTCTGCATTGATTATCGAGAACTTAACAAGATCACTATAAAGAACAAATATCCTCTCCCGTGCATTGATGAATTATTTGACCAACTACGCGGAGCTCAATAATTTTCCAAGATTGATCTTCGTTCAGGGTATCATCAATTAAGGGCCAAAAGAGAGGATATACCAAAGACAACTTTCCGTACAAGGTATGGACACTATGAATTTATAGTGACGCCATTTGGTCTTACTAATGCCCCTACTATCTTCATGGATATAATGAATAGAGTCTTTTGAGACTATCTTGATCAGTTTGTGTTAGTCTTTATAGATGATATTCTTGTCTTTTCAAATAGAAAGGAAGACCATGAAGATCACTTGAGAATTGTATTGAAGACCCTGAGAAATGAGAAGCTTTATGCCAAATTTACCAAGTGTGAATTTTTGCTTAAAAAATTTGCATTTTTGGGTCACATAATATCAAAATAGGGGATATCTATGGATCCAACAAAAATAGAGGTTATAGAAAGATGGTCGAGACCAACAACAGTAACCGAGATCTGAAGTTTTCTTGGTTTGGATGGATATTGTAACACCCCGAGATTTTATGAAAAATATTATTTTTAATTTTATTGATGTCTTGTGTTGTACGCTACAACAAAGGAGTATTGCACAACACGCAACCCTAACTTGGCTGCATTACACGCAATCGCGACCTTCCTAGATAGCGTGTGATGTACGCAATACTGAGTTTCACTAAACAACGATATCCTATTAAAATATTATTAAAACGAGCTGTTATGAATAGTAATAACCACATTTTGAATTTTTTTAAATTTCATCTTTCAAAATGGACTTCATTTTTGTATTCGGAATATCGAAATTATCCTAGGGTGAAATTTTAGTATTTTTCTGAAAACATTCAATTTTTGATGAATAGTGAAAACACTAGGTTACTATTTAAAAACCGACTTTTTTATTTAAATAATTATTTATTTTAATTAAATTTAGTTTAGGTAAAAATTGACACATAATACCTATATAAGTTCAATTTAATTCATTGGAGTCATTTTATAATAATTTTAGATATATAAAATTTTTATTGAACTTTTGACCGTCTTCTACCCACCTCCTAGGAGAATTTGAAAATTTACATAAAAGTTAATTTTACCGCTTTTGTTAATGGAATTTCAAAAATCCGAGAGACACAGTTGATTTCAGTAAGTAAAATCTGGTTCAATAAGAAGAAAACAATTTTTGGTGAATAGTAACATTTTACTTTTATTTATCACGGTTAAAAGTAAATAGGATAATTAAGGGTAAAAATGATATTATTATTACCCTAACACATGTCCAAATTCTATTATATAAGTGTAATTCGACCAAAAACAACCTTAGGAATAAAATATGACCATTTAGGCCCACTTGGACTAGATTACGACATTTATTATTAATTCATTTAAAGAAGGGTTAAAATAGTTAAAATTAAAGTTTAATAAGTAAATCATTTTTAATATAGGGTTATACATAATATAAATTAGACTATAAATATTCATTAGAAATATATAAATATTTCTTACATAATTTTATTTTATTTGTAATTTTTATAATTTAAATAATTTAATTTATTTATGACATAATGATGATGCATTAATTATATTATTAATGAAATACTGACATAATTGATGTTATAAATACCCAAATAAATGTAATATGAGTCTTTTTAGGAATTAAAATAATTTTCTATATTAATATTACATGTTAGTATTTATTTAATTAACTTTTTTCTAACTAATATTTCTGTTATGATTTTCAAAAAAATCAATTACCAAATAGTGTCAAAATTGACATAAAATAGTTTTTAAAACAAATATTATATTATTAATTGTTATTTTATTCCTAAAAATCTAAGGCTCGGGAAAATAAATTAGATAAGGTAATATATATTAATAATAAACAACTTGCGGTTCGTTTGGCTTGTTATAGTAAGTTTATTGACCTTATAGTGTAAGAAAACAAGAAGACATGGTAAAAGAAAAATTATATAATTTAAAGTTAAATCTAAATGATAAGGTTAAACTAGAAACCTAAACTTGTCTAAATTCTATTGGATGAGAAGATTTCGACCCATCCCCATCTTATCTTCAAAATAACTCAATTTGGATCTATTAAAAGCAGAATATTACTTTATAATAAAATAATATTCTTTGTTATTCCAAAGATGCCCCTCTCCTCCCTTATAAAAGGGCACCTCCTCCCTCTCTTCCTCACACCACATTGAGCCTTCAAGCTCGGCCCAACCCTGCCAAATTCTCTTCTCCACTTCCCTAGAAACATCCTAGAGGTCCTGGTCATCTTCAAAGACCAATTTTGGTGCCCTAAGAGAAGGTCTCAAAGAGGTGCTTCAAAGAAGAGGTAATGTCCGTTACCGATTCATTCAACTTTATTTCTTCTTCCACTTCTTCTTCTTTAGTTTTTTCATTATGAAATAACAAAATTAGTATCACTCATATTATGATATGTTATTATATGTATGAAAAAACCATATTTCACCATCTATCCATCCTATAGAAAATGAAATCACCGTGCGTGCGTACGTACGGAATACCGTCTCCACGCCGTGGTGTAATCTATTTTCCACCACCACCTTACTTGGATGGGTATAATGGTGTAAAAAATTACTATATATGATTATTTTAAAGTGATATTGATTCTGAAATAGTATACATACACTCCAATACAATTCCACAATCATGGGAATGATATCATCGCTCATGCGTACGTACGGACTACCGTCTCCACGACACGATGAGATTCGTTCTCAATGTTAACCATTCATGAATTATTACAAATTATATATAATAAGTAATCATGAAATATATGACATAATAATGATACTGGATTTATGTTTATATATAAGTATTTCATCTACTTAATTTCATTCAATTCAATAGGGAAACGACAACAGCGTTCATGCGTACATACGGCCTACCGTCTCCATGAACGGTGTATTTCATTTCTTTTAATCGATATATCATATATATATGTATATACTAAAATATATATTATATGTAAATCATGTTTTAAATTCTATAATTATGTAAATCAGGGTATAAGTAATAATATCAAGAACAACAAGTCCAAACAAGTACGATAAATAAAACGATTTAACCCAAAACGCTGCTTTTACATGGAACATACAAAAGAACGGGTAATATAAAGTCATAAGTGAACCATATATGATATCATAACAGTGAATATGATTATTTAATAAGTCAATGACATTAATTAAATCATTAAACAGGAGGTTTGGAAACGTACGAAGCATATCAGACCTAAGGTAAAGGATAATTGTGCAAATCTCATTTTTATCGGAAATTGCTTATACGTAAGTATTTACTGGGGTTATTGTTATCATCCATTTCCATGATCTATAAAAGTGTTTTTATGTATGTTTGAAGTCCTTTTTACCCATTTTTACTTTTAATACATGGTATGTAACGAATCTTTCTTTTTTTACTTTACGAGGGACTTTTTTGATTTTTCTGGAAAAAGTACGAGAAGAATGTTTTTTTTAAAACTAATACGGCATGAAAGGATTTTTACGGTTTTTATAAAGCCTTATTTTCATGATGATTCCTCCAAAAGATTTCATGACTATTTTCAACAAAATCCTTTTCTTTTAAAATTTCAGGACATTTTGTGGAAAGATATTGATTTTGAAGAAGAAAAAATATTTTCCTCAAGAATTCATTTCAACTGTTTTATCAAAATCATTTTTCATCTAAGATGACATTATTTCATATGTGTATGTTTCAAGTATCACGTCTATATTATTTATATGGTTTCACTTTTCTTATTGTGAAATGATATCCATTTCTTTTTATATGGATTATGTGATGATGGGATGATGTTTACGAAACCCATTTTATTTATTGGGTTATTATTAATGATGTATGTTTATTTTGTGGCACAATTAAGAATGATTTCATTATGAGATGGGTGGGACCTATATCTCCCTCCAGTGCATTGGGTAAAGATTTATATCTCATGAGATATACATGGATGGAATGGTAAGTTAATACGGTTCAGTGTTACAGGACTGAAATGAGGAGTGAACTCGATTCAGAAAGGGACTTTGTCCACTAAGATGGTCTTGGCAGCAATTCCTTAGCTACTATGGAAATCATAATATGTTCTGAATCGTTTCCATAATTAAATGTTTTATTCCCATTATATGTTATCATGGATGATGTTCTATTATGATATATGCCTTACGTACTTCCACGATTTATGAATTTGCTCAAGATTTTGATGTTTAAATTTCATGTTCAAGTTTTTACTTCCAAATTTTTATGGATTGTTTTATGATATCTATGTTTTCCTTTACTGATAATTTGACCTCACCCTTTTTATGTTTTATTTTCCCCAGGAAATAAATAAAGGTTTTAGGTAAGAAAAAAAAGGGGAAGATCATTATGGGAGTTGTTGAAGATATTTCAACATGATTAGAAGTTTATATTCTGAGTTTCCAAAGACACTAAACTATTATGGTCCATGTGTGTCTGTTTTTTTTATGTATTAAGTATTCCGCAAAAGTAATGTAATATCCATGTACGTCAATATTTGGGTCTCTATAGTTGGTATCAGAGGAAAGGTTTAGTCAACCTTTGTAAACTAGGATGCAAAAACGTTAGTGAGATCTCTAGAGATATTTCTATGGTATGTCTAGGGATGTCCCTAAGGATAAGTATACGTATAGGATATAGTCCTAGAACTATGGTAACGATCTTAGAATTTAACCTAAGATGTTAGATATTGAAGTTACTTCCCCTTTATTATGTTGTTTTCCCTAGCATGATTTTTTCCTCTCACACTATTCTTTTTGGGTTTTAGACGATGGATGGAACCCGAAGGAACCATGTTGATCAATGTAATGGACAATTAAATGATTGTCCTCCTGAACAAAAAAATGTTATGGGAGATGGAGTGAAAAATATTATTTCTATACTTACACAAGCTATGAATCATTCTAGACTTCTAAATGAGTAGAGAAGCGAACAATATTCTATTGAGTCCTTCATGAGGCAACGTCCACCTTCTTTCAGTGGGTCTTCTGGTCCACTTGTTGCAGAACAATGGATCAATACCACTGAAAAGATATTTTCAGTTCTTCAATGTTCTGAACATGATAAAGTCATCTTATCAGTATATCATTTGGAAGGTGAAGCAGATCAATGGTGGAATATTATCAAGAATACGAGGCCAAGAGATGAAACTGAGTCCATGGAATGGGACGAGTTCAAGAACTTATTTTTCAATAATTACTTCCTGTGTATTCTTCGAACAAAGATGGAGTTGGAGTTTCTTGAACTAAAGAAAAAGGATGATGAATCTGTTGGTATATACGAAGTAAATTTTACAAGGCTTGTAAGGTATGCATCTGGCTTTATCATCCAACCTGAATGTAAAGTTGATCGATTATTCAGTGGCTTAAAAACAAATCTTAGAAGGGCATTAGCTATAAGAGACTTTAGTAGCTATGAAGAAATTGTGTGTTGTGCTATCAAGGTAGAAATGGAAGTTGGTGTTACATATCCATCTCATGTTTTTGACAAGAAATGAAATATGGAATTCAAGGAGAAATCTCATAATAATGGTGAAAAGAAGATGAACGTTTCCTTATGCTCAAAGTGTGGAAAGAAGCATGGTGGATATTGACTTAAAGGGACTAGAAAATGTTTTAAGTGTGGAAAGGAAGGTCATCGAGCAGCTGAGTGTCGAAGTAATGGAAAAAGGGTTGCTAATAGTGTGAATAATGAAAAGACTGCAGAGAATGCACCACCAACACTTCAATGCTTCAAGTGCAATGAAATGGGGCATTATGCTAATCAATTCCCTAATCCAAGGGTTAATGATGATCGACATGAGCAACCAATTAAGGCAATGGACAAAGGGAAGTCACATGCGATCACTATTGGCAATGTTGAATATGATAACGGTGTGGTGGAATGATTAAATTTTTATGTAATGGGATTCCAAAATAATGTTGTATATAGTATCATGGAATATTGGAATATTTACGTATTGGTCTATTGTGGTTTTCAATAATTTTATGGTACCGGTAACCATGGAAATTGATTTAGATATTTTTGGAAACAAGATGATATGCACATAATGAAGGGATAAGGAGAAAATGAAATGTTTGATAGTATTCATGGGCTCATGACTGATATAAGGTAATATTTATATCATGGTTTGAGTATATATAATTTTGGGGTTTTGGTATGTGGAAAGAGTTAACTTTTGACAACACTCATGTTTTCACTAAGATTCAATGGGTATTCATTTTTCAAGAGAATAAATGATTAAGGCCTTCAAATGTTTGGAATGTGACCAACATGACATATCTTATTATATATGGTGATCAACGATGGTATTAACATGCTTGTTATATGAAATATCTGGTAATCGTTTTCACATTATTATGAGAGTGGACTACAATATTATTGATAAGCCTAAATATTGGAATGGATTATGTTGGACAAATGTTATTATTGTTTAAGGATAGAATTTTTTTTGATATTATTGATGGGATGTTATAGTAATGTAGTTTTAGAAAATGTACAACCTGTAGGATGGGCGATAGCCCGTCGTGTCGGACAAGGCTGTGGGAATCGAACCCAAAAACGAAATGCGACTGGCCTTTATCGCCTTCCACAGGCCTACAGTAAGTCCCTGGTTAGTACAAACTAGTTTTATTTTATTAAGCGATATGATATATGAATTATAAGTTTATTTTTGGAACCATATACGATTAATCTAACCATAAGATGGACTTATATGTTTTGCAACCTTTTGTTTGAAACAGATGGAATGACCCATCATTCTATCACATGATCTGCTAACACATCATGAATAACAAATTCAACTTCATTTCATTAAGGGATGAAGTGGAAATGGTTCAATTCAAGAACAACAGTGAAATTGTACCAAAATCATGTGTAAGTATTTCTTTTAATTCATCAACTTTAGGGAAATGATCCTGAAAACCAAAAATGTTGTCCTAGTTCCATTATATCTGATGAATTAGATGGTACCTTAGATCATCACAAATCTATGGCTTTGTGATTGTTGGATTTTTTCATAGCCATGTTCTCTACCACTCTCCATCAAAACATGAGGGTTAGGTTTCTCTTCCATATCCATATTTTCACCTATGTTCTCCTATGTGGAAACCCAGTGATTAGTTAATTTGGGTAACCATTATGTTTCATAATTTATTTTTTAAAGATTGGTTTTGGTATTATTTTTTACGATGTGAGTTTCTATTAAAGAAAGTTTCACATATTAAACCATTTATAACCCCGACGAATTTCTAGGGTGAAATACATTTTAAGGAGGGTAGAATGTAACACTCTGAGATTTTATGAAAAATATTCTTTTTAATTTTATTGATGTCTTGTGTTGTTCGCTACAAAAAAGGAGTCGTGCACAACATGCAACCCTAACATGGCTGCATTACATGCAATCAAGACCTTCCTCGATAGCGTGTGTTGTACGCAATACCGAGTTTCACTAAACAATGATATGCTATTAAAATATTATTAAAACTAGCCATTATGAATAGTAATAGCCACTATTTGAAATTTTTTAAATTTCAACATTCAAAATGGACTTAATTTTTGGATTTGGAATATCAAAATTATCCTAGGGTGAAATTTTGGTATTTTTCTGAAAACATTCAATTTTTGATGAATAGTGAAAACACTAGGTTACTATTTAAAAACCGACTTTTTATTTAAATAATTATTTATTTTATTTAAATTTATTTTTGGTCAAAATTGACACATAATACCTATATAAGTTCAATGTAATTCATTGGAGTCATTTTATAATAATTTTAAATATATAAAAATTTTATTGAACTTTTGACTGTCTTTTACCCACCTCCTAGGAGAATTTGCAAATTTACATAAAACTTAATTTTACTGCTTTTGTGAATGGAATTTCAAAAATCTGAGAGACACAGTTGATTTCATTAAGTAAAATGTGGTTCAATGAGATGAAAATAATTTTTTGTGGATAGTAACTTTTTACTTTTATTTACTACGGTTAAAAATAAATAGGGTAATTGAGGGTAAAAATGATATTATTATTACCCTATCACATGTACTAATTCTATTGGATAAGTGTAATTCGACCAAAAAAACCTTAGGAATAAAATATTACCATTTAGGCCCACTTGGATTAGATTAGGACATTTATTATTAATTTATTTAAAGAAGGGTTAAAATAGTTAAAATCGAAGTTTAATAAGTAAATCATTTTTAATATAGGGTTATACATAAGATAAATTCGACTATAAATATTAATTAAAAGCTAAAAATATTTCCTACAAAATGGTTTTTTATTTGTAATTTTTAGACTTTAAATAATTTAATTTATTTATGACACAATGATGATGCAGTAATTATATTATTAATACAATATATACATAATTGATGTTATAAATACCCAAATAAATGTAATTTGAGACTTTTTATGAATTAAAATAATTTTCTATGTTCATATGACATGTTATTATTGATTTAATTAACTTTTTTAGAACTAATATTTCTGTAATGATTTTCAAAAAAATCAATTACCAAATAGTGTCAAAATTGATATAAAATAGTTTTTAAAACAAATATTATATTATTAATTGTTATTTTATTCCTAAAAATCTAAGGGTCAGCCAAATGACATAGATAAGGTTGTATATATTAATAATAAACAACTTGGGGTTCTTTTGGCTTGTTATTGTAAGTTTATTTACCTTATAGTGTAAGAAAACAAGAAGACACGGTAAAAGGAAAATTATTTACCTTAAAGTTAAATCTAAATGATAAGGTTAAAATAGAAACCTAAACCTGTCTAAATTCTATTGGATGAGAGGATTTCGACCCATAACAACCTTATCTTTTGAGTAACTCAATTTGGAGCTATCAAAAATTGAATATGACTTTATAATAAAATAATATTTTTAGTTATTCCAAAGGTGCCCCTCTCCTCCCTTATAAAAGGGCACCTCCTCCCTTTCTTCCCCACTCCACTTTGTGCCTTCATGCTCGTCTAACCCCTGAACTATTCTCTTCTCCACTTCCCTAGAAACATACTAGAGGTCATGGTCTTCTTCAAAGACCAAATTTGTGTCCTAAGTGGAGGTCTCAAAGAGGCACTTCAAAGAAGAGGTAATGCCCGTTACCGATTCTTTCAACTTTATCTCTTCTTCCACTTCTTCTTCTTTAGTTTTTTCATTATGAAGTAATAACATAAGCATCAATAATATACTGATATGTTATTATAATTATTAAACAACCCTATTTCACCAGCAATATATCCTACGGAAAACAAAATCACCGAGCGTGCGTACGTACGGAATACAGTCTCCACGCCGTGGTGTAATCTATTTTCCACCACCACCTTACTTGGATGGGTATAATGGTGTAAATAATAACTATATATGAATGTTGTAAAGTTATATTGATTCTGAAATAGTATACATTAACTCCAATACAATTCCACGATCATGGGAATGATATCATCGCTCGTGCGTACATACGGACTACTGTCTCCACGACGCGATGAGATTCATTTTCCATGTTAACCATTCATGAATGATTAAAAAGTATATATAATAGATAATCATGAAATATATGACATAATAATGATACTGGATTTATGTGTATATATATGTATTTCATCTACTAAATTTCATTCAATTCAATATGGAAACGAAAACAGCGTTCATGCGTACGTACGGCCTACCGTCTCCACGAACGGTGTATTTCATTTAATTTAATCGATATATCATATATATATGTATATACTAAAATATATATTATATGAAAAATCATGTTTTAAATTCTATAATTAAGTAAATCAGGATATAAGTAATAATATCAAGAACAACAAGTCCTAACACGTACGATAAATAAAACGATTAAACCCAAAACGTTGCTTTAACATGGAACTTACAAAAGAACGGGTAATATAAAGTCATAAGTGAACCATATATGATAACATAACAATGAATATGATTATGTAATAAGTCAATGATATTATTTAAATCATTATATAGAACGTTCAGAAACATACGAAGCATATTGGACCTAAGGTAAGGGATAATTTTGCAAATCTCATTTTTATTCGAGATTGCTTATACGTAAGTATTTACTGGGGTTATTGTTATCATCCATGTCCATGATCTATAAAAGTGTTTTTATGTATGTTCAAAGTCCTTTTTACCCATTTTTATTTTTAATACATGGTATTTAAGGAATCTTTCTTTTTTTTGCGTTACGAGGTACTTTTTTGACTTTTCCGGTAAAAGTACGAGAAGAATGTTTTTTTTAAACATATACGGCATAAAAAGATTTTAATGGTTTTTATAAAGCCTTATTTTCATGAAGATTGCTACAAAAGATTTCATGACTATTTTCAACAAAATCATTTTCTTTTAAGATTGCGTGATATTTTGTGGAAAGAGATTTATTTTGAAGAAGAAAGGATATTTTCTTCAAGAATTCATTTCAAGTGTTTTATCAAAACAATTTTTTATCTAGGATGACATTATTTCATATGTGTATGTTTCAAGTATCATGTCTCTATGATTCACATGGTTTCACTTTTCTTATTATGAAATAATATCCATTTCTTTTTATATGGATTATGTCATGATGCGATGATGTTTATGAAACCCATTTTATTTATTGGGTTATTATGAATGATGTATGTTTATTTTGTGGCACAAGTAAGAATTATTTAATTATGAGATGGGTTGGACCTATATCTCCCTCCAATGCATTGGGTAAAGATTTATATCTAATGATATAGACATGGCTGGAATGGTAAGTTAATCTAGTTCAGTGTTACAGGACTGAAACGAGGAGTGAACTCGATTTAGAAAGGGACTTTGTCCACTAAGATGGTCTTGGCAGCAATGCCTTGGATACTTTGGAAATCATAACATGTTCTGAATGGTTTTCACAATTACATATTTTATTCCCATTATATTTTATCATGGTTGGTATTCTATTATGATATATTCCTTACGTACTTCCACGATTTATGTCTTTGCTCAATATTTTGATGTTTAAATTTCATGTTCAAGTTTTTGCTTCCAAATGTTTATGGATTGTTTTATGATATCTATTTTTGACCTTACTGAGCATTTGATCTCACCCTTTTTATGTTTTATTTTCCCCAGGAAATAAATAAAGGTTTTAGGTAAGTAAACAAAAAGGGTAAGAACGTTATGGGAGTTGTTGAATATATTTCAACATGATTAGAAGTTTATATTCCGAGTTTCCAAAGACACTAAACTATTATGGTCCTTGTGTGTCTGTTTTTGTGATGTATTATGTATTCCGCAAAAGTAATGTAATGTCCATGTACGTCAAGCTTTGGGTCTCTATAGATATTATCGACGTTTTCTGAAATATTTTTCACGATTATCTTATCCACTCACCAGGTTGACTTGAAAAGGAGTTAAGTTCGTGTGGACGGAGGAATGTGAAGAGAATTTCAAGGATTTGAAAAAAAGGTTATCCAGTGCACCTGTGCTCACACTGCCTTATAGTGGAGAAAGGTTTGTGATCTACAATGATGCATCCAAGAAGGGGTTGGGGTGTGTTCTTATGCAAAATGATATGGTGATAGCTTATGCCTCACAAAAGTTGATAATCCATGAGCAAAATTACCCAACTCATGATTTGGAGTTAGCTGTGGTAATCTTTGCATTAAAGATTTGGAGGCATTATCTTTATGGAGAAAGGTGTTATATTTATATTGAACATAAAAGTTTAAAGTATATTTTCACACAAAAGGAGTTGAATATGCCGCAAAGAAGATGGTTGGAGCTGATTAAGGATTATGAATACTCAATTCATTACCACCCTAAGAAAGCAAACAAGGTGGAAAATGCATTAAGTCGACAAGACCATGCTAGTTTATCCATGATGAGGATCACAAAAGATCCAATATTTATGGATTTAAAATGGATGGATCATGAATTATAAGGAAAGGGGAAAATCGTATCTTTATCAAATGAATGTTAAACCATCTATACAAGAAGGTGAGAAATGTTCCTGAATTCAACCTTGATTGTGATGGGATAATAATGTTCAGGAATTGGGTTTGTGTTCCTCCCATCCCCAATTTAAAGAAGGAGCTGCTGGATGAGGCTCATAGTTCTTCATTCTCTATTCATCCTGGAAGCACGAAGATGTATATGGACCTGAAAGAGTACTTCTGGTGGGATGGAATGAAAAGAGATGTTGCTAAATATGTCTCTCGATGCTTGGTTTTTCATCAAGTTAAATCTGAGAGACATAAGTCTAAGGGGATGTTACAACCATTACCCATACCTTAATGGAAATGGGAAAACATCACTATGGACTTTGTCACAGGACTTCCTAAAACATCCAAAGGCAATAATTTTATCTGGGTCATAGTTGATCGTCTTACAAAGTCTGTACACTTCATTGCTATTAGAGAGGGCATCTCTCTAGATTAGCTTGCCAGGATATATGTAAAGGAAGTGGTAAGATTGCATGGAGTACCACTTTATATTATATCTAATCGGGATCTGAGGTTTACCTCAATGTTCTGGCGAATTCTTCAGCATACTCTGGATACAGAGTTGAGTTTCAGCACTGCTTATCATCCTTAGACAGATGGTCAGTCTGAGAGGACAATTAAAACTATAGAAGAAATGTTGAGAGCTTTATCTATGGATTTTAAAGGTGGTTGGGATCAACACCTTCCTTTGGTGAAATTTTCTTATAATAATAGCTTTCACTCCAATATTCAGATGGCTCCTTATGAAGCTCTCTATGGAAAAAAATGCAGATCTCCAACTTGCTAGGATGAAGTTGCGGAAAGAAAGCTATTAGGACCTGCTCTTGTTGATGAGATGGCAGAAAAGATCTGATCTATTCAAAAACACATAAGAGCAGCTCAGAGTCAACAAAAAAGTTATACTGACAACCGATGAAAAGACTTAGAGTTTGAAGTGGGTGATAAAGTGCTCTTACGAATATCTCATTGGAAGAGAGTAATGAGATTTAGAAAGAAGGGAAAGTTGAGCCCTAGGTATATCGGTCCTTTCGAAATACTGGATCGTGTTGGGAAGGTAGCTTACCGATTGGTGCTTCCATCGAATCTCTCTCAAGTTCATGATGTGTTCCATGTATGTATCCTAAGAAAGTACATACCTGATCCTTCACATGTACTCATCTCAAAAGTTGTACCACTAGAGCAATATCATTCTTATGAAGAACAACCGATAGAGATTCTGGATCGTAGTAAAAAAGTCCTACGGAACAATACCACTAGCATGGTGAATGTTTTATGGAGGAACCACCAATTAGAAGAAGCTACATGGGATCTTGAGGATATGATGAGGGAGAGGTATCCTCATCTGTTTGTTACAAAGTGACGAATTTCGAGGGCGACATTCGTTTTAAGGGGGTAGAATGTAAAACCCGAGACTTTTATGAGAAATATTTTGTTTTTATGTTATATAAATCATCAAAGGAATCATTCACTACACACAACACTAGCTTGGCTTGCTTTACACGCAATCGCGACCTTCCTCAATAGCTTGCGTCGTACGCAATACCGAGTTTCACTAAACAACGATATGCTATTAAAATATTATTAAAACTAGCCGTTATAAATAGTAATAACCACTTTTTGAAATTTTGAAAATTTTATTTTTCAAAATGGACTTTATTTTTGGATTCGGAATATCGAAATTAGCCTAGGGTGAAATTTTGGTTTTTTTCTGAAAACTTTCAATTTTTGATGAATAGTGAAAACACTGGGTTACTATTTAAAAACTGACTTTTTATTTAAATAATTATTTATTTTATTTAAATTTATTTTAGTTCAAAATTGATTAATAATACCTATATAAGTTCAATGTAATTCATTAGAGTCATTTTATAATAATTTTAGATATATAAAATTTTTATTGAACTTTTCACTGTCTTTTACCCTCCTTATAGAAGAATTTACAAATTTACATATAACATAATTTTACCGTTTCTGTGAGTGGAATTTCAAAAATCCGAGAGACATGGTTAATTTCAGTAAGTAAAATGTGGTTTAATGAGATAAAAATAATTTTTGTTGAATAGTAACTTTTTACCTTTTTTACCATGGTTAAAAGTAAATAGGGTAGGTAATTAAGGCTAAAAATGATATTATTATTACCCTTACACATGTCTTAATTTTTTTGGATAAGTTTAATTCGACCAAAAACAACCTTAAGAATAAAATATGACCATTTAGGCCCACTTGGATTATATTAGGACATTTATTATTAATTTATTTAAAGAAGGGTTAAAATAGTTAAAATAAAAGTTTAATAAGTAAATCATTTTTAATACAGTGTTATACATAAGATAAATTCGACTAAAATATTAATTTTAAATATAAGAAGATTTACTACATGATGGTATTTTATTTTTAATTTTTAGAAAATAAATAATTTAATTTATGTATTACACAATGATGATGTAGTAATTATATTATTAATGAAATATTGACATAATTGATGTTATAAATACCCAAATAAATGTAATATGAGACATTTTATGAATTAAAATAATTTTATATGTTAATAGGAAATATTATTATTTATTTAATTATCTTTTTTCGAACTAATATTTCCGTTATGATTTTCACAAAAATCAATTACCAAATAGTGTCAAAATTGAAATTAAATAGTTTTTTAAAACAATATTATATTATTAATTGTTATTTTATTCTTAAAAATCTAATATTTTTCAAAATGGTTTAGATAAGGTTATATTTATTAATAATAAACAAATTGGGGTTCGTTTGGCTTGTTATGGTATGTTTATTAACCTTATAGTGTAAGAAAACAAGAAGACACAGTAAAAGTTAAATTATCTAACTTAAAGTTAAATCTAAATGATAAGGTTACAATAGAACCCTAAACTTGTCAAAATTCTATTAGATGAGATAATTCAGACCCATCCCCACCTTAGCTTAGAAATAAATCAATTTGTAGCTATTAAAAACCGAATATGACTTTATAATAAAATAATATTTTTAGTTTTTCTTAAGGTACCCCTCTCCTCCCTTATAAAAAGGAACCTCCTCCCTCTCTTCCTAACACCACTTTGAGCCTTCAAGATCGGAAAACCCCTGCCAATTTCTCCTCTCCACTTCCCTAGAAACATCCTAGATGTCCTGGTATTATTCAAAGACCAATTCTAGTGCCCTAAAAGGAGGTCTCAAAGAGGCGATTCAAAGAAGAGGTAATGTCTGTTACCGATTCTTTCAACTTTATTTCTTCTTCCACTTAGGCTACGTTAGTTTTTTCATTATGAATAAATAACATCAGTATCACTCATGTAATGATATGTTATTATAAGTATGAAACAACCCTATTTCACCATCTATTCATCCTACAGAAAATGAAATCACCACGCGTGCGTACGTACGGAATACCGTCTCCATGCCGTGGTGTAATCTATTTTCCACAACCACATTACTCAGATGGGTATAATGGTTTAAATAATAACTATATATGATTATTGTAAAGTGATATTGATTATGAAATAGTATACAAACACTCTAATACAATTCACCGATCTTGGGAACGATATCATCGCTCATGCGTACGTACGGAATACCGTCTCCACGATGTGATGCGACTCATTCTACATGATTTTCATTGAATAATGATAACATAAATGAATTGAGCGAATAAATATGATATGTATTACACTAATACCATTCTTTAAATGAAGTATCTATAACCTAAAAATAAGAATAAGAATTTAGTCGACAAAACACGCATAAGAACAAAAAAGCAATAAACACCCGAATAACAAGTAACAATGAAATATTACTAATAAGAAGCCATGAATATGACCATATATGATATCATAAAAATAATTATGATTCTGGAATATTGCAATGACATTATTTAAATCATTATACAGATGGTTTGGACACTTACGAAGCAAATCGGACCTAAGGTAAGGGAAAATCTCACAAATCTCAATTTTTATCTGAGATTGTTTATACATTAGAATTTACTGGGGAATATTTATCATCCACATCCATGTTTCCTCAATATTTAATATTTATATCCTTATACAATTGTTTAAATCCAATTTTACCCTTCGGTGAGTTTTTATTAAAAGATATGAAAGGAATCTGTTGTCGTATTTAGTACGAGGTACTTTTTGACTCTTCTGACATAATTTCGAGAAGAATGTTTTTTTAACTTATACGGCATGAATGGATTTTTAAAACATTATTTCCAAGAAGCTTCCTTTACCAGTTTTAAAGTTTATTTTTAATCAAATTCTTTTAGTTTACAATTATATGACATGTTATGAAATGAAAATTGTTTTTTAATTAGAAAGGATATTTTCCTCAAGAATGGAGTTCAAGTGTTTTATCAAAATTATTTTACATCTAAGATAATATAGGGTTCTGTTTCTATCACTATTATTACATTAATTTTATTATGTTGTGATGGAATTATTTTTATTAATTCCTTTATCTTATATGAATTCTTTTATGATGTCATGATGTTTAAGAATCCCATTTTATTACATGGGTTATGCAATGATGTATGACTTTTGATTTTGTGGCACACATAAGAATGGTATCATTATGAGATGGGTGGGACCTATATCTCCCTCAAATGAATTGGGTAAATATTTATATCTCATGATATAGACATGGCTGGAATGGCAAGTTAAACCGGATCAGTGAAACAGGACTGAAACGAGGAATGAACTCGGTTCAGAAAAGAACATTGTCCACTAAGATAGTCTTGTCAATGCGTCTTGACTAATAAGAAATTATTATCTATGATTATGTGTGTATGCCACAAAATTTCATGTTTTATGTTATGATTATTGGGATTACATTTCACTACTATGATTTATCCCATTTTATGAAATTATGATCTCTTTTGCAGGTTAAGATTTCAAAAATGTTATGTTCTTATGAATATGATGTGATTGATACTTCTATTGTTTACCCTTACTTAGAATTTTAGCTCACACTTTTGTATGTTTTCTTTCCACAGGTCGGGAATAAGGTTATTAAGTAAGATATTCCAAAAGGGACTATAGATATGATGAAATAAATGGGAGACAGTGTAGATGCTTTATGAACCAGTTGTTTATGTTTCCCAGTTTCTGAAGACACTATACATATATGGTCCTTTCATGGTTTTGTTATATGTTGTAATAAGTATTCATCAATTTTGAAGTATTAACCATGTATGTAAAGTATGGGTCATTATAGTGCGAGCTACCACCGAGAAGATGCAGATCATCCAAGAGAGGATGACTATTGCACAAAGTATGCAGAAGTCTTAGGTTGACAAGAGACAGAGACCTCTAGAGTTTGAGGAGGGAGACTATGTCTTCCTTTTGGTCTCACCTCAATGAGGGTTACAAAGATTTCGTCAGGGCAGAAAGCTATCTCTGAGGGTCATCATACCTTTCTTAATACTGCGTAGAGTTGGAGAAGTGGTGTACCACCTAGATCTACTTCCATAGTTGCACCAGGTACATGATGTATTCCACATATCATAGCTGAGGAGGTATGTGCATGACCCATCACACGTGATCGACTAGGTTGAGCTGGCCATCGAGGATGAAGCAGACTTTGCTATGTACTTGGTGGAGATCAAGGATCTACAAAAGAGGATACTTAATGGGTGGTCGATTCCATTGGTGTGCATCTAGTGGTAGCATGAGAATCTTCAGGAGAGAACATGGGAGAGGGAGGCTCAGATCCGTTCCCAATACCCACATCTTTTTGAGTAGCCTTGTTTTGGATTTTCAGGGACACAAATTCCCAAGGTGGGAAGAATGTAATATAACATATTTTCCATGTATTATGTTTAAATATTTTATGGAATTATTTTGAGACCAAGCACGATGACGACATGTCATTATGAGTCCAAGTGAGCTCTGAATGGTAGTTTTAAGTTTTTTTAGTTAAGTGAGTCAGTGTTTGTGCGCGGTTGTGGAAGTTTCCAAACAGATGACTGGATTAAAAATACGAGGGCACCATTGCGTCTGAGACGATGAATTTACCTAATAATGGGCCTTACCTTGACTGTCATGTGTCGAGGGAAAGAGTAAAAATTTGTTCATTTTTAGTAAAAGAAAATAAAATAAAATAATTTGAAAAGCTTATTTTATTTTATTGGGAAATATTCGCTGTAGCGCAATGATGAGGAAACTGTTTCAATAATTAATGAAAAAAAATTAATGAATTTGAAAGATAAATACTACCTCATTAATGCCACAATGTAATAGAATGATGAAACACATTCCGTCCTTTTAATAGGTTAAACGAATGTTGATTGCTGGAAAAAAGTTCAGAGAAAATCAGGGGAATTTTGGGAGCCTTGGAGAGAACTCTCAACAACAAACGACGACAAATAAAAAGCACAAATCGCTACACCAACTGAGTTGAAGGATCTCTCTAGTGATGGAAGCACGATTCATTCATTAGTAATCTATCCCTTCTCGAGGTGGAGGGTTATGTTTTAAAGTTGTTTTCTTTCCTGTTATTTGAATTTAACGATGAACGCAGAACAACCCCTGAACCGGTTGACCTGAGCACCATCGTTCTTGAGGGAGGGGTTTATTGGGTTCATTCTTGGGAGTTCGATTGTCATGTTTTTATGTTTTTCAATTTCCCTATTTAAACTTTTTAATGGGAGTGGATTAACACAGCGACGAATGACGGTGTGGGTTCGTTCCTTCTTGTTGACCTTTTCTTCTTCCTCCACCCTGCATTCGTCATGTTCTTCATGGGGTGATGAACAATGGATCATTTCATGTCCATTTCACAATGCGATGGTCCCATATTGGAGATCCTACATCATGATGACCTAGAAGAGGTGCGATGATGATGGCAGATGAAGAATCGACTCAGATTGGAAGAGACCGTTCTTTGAGTGTTATTTACATGGGTAGATTGATATGAGTTTTCAGGGCCTATCGGAGGCCCTAAAACAACAAGGAAAACTTTGGGATGTCATAGTGACCATAACTTTAATTTTTCGTGGAAAACCGATCGTTGGATTGAAGATCAAAGCATCACCGAGGTGCGGCATAGCAGGTTCGCATTTATGGAAATCTCCAGAACACACGTCATGTACCATGAATAACACGTTGTGTGGTATCGACAGAGATAGATAGGGTTTACGCAATGCACATGATGAAGAACATAGTGTGCCTCCGGGGAGACACATTGTGTGGGCCCCACCCCAGTTGCGACTGGAGTTCTGGGTGATGGGAAGCACTAACACGACGTGTAACCATTGTCACATGGTCTGTGGGTTCTTACATTGACTTGACGTCTATCTCAAAAGATACATGGACATGAGGTGGGTACACAGTCGTGTACTCCACCACACGGACAGACCAGGATGGCTGCATAGGCTAACCTATGTAGCAGTTACACATGATGAAACATATGGGTTGAAACCTTGTACAGGCACAAGACCACGTACATAGAGGGATCCTCGGTTACTTGGAAACAACGTGTGGTCCGTACCACACGCCATGTACTTACTTTTCTACATGGTATGTTCTTCTAACTCGATCTATTTTACATAGGTAGTACCCAGAGTTGAGAGACACGGTGTGTGACCCTTATACATGCAGTTTATATCCTGGATCACGACTTGAAGCTTTTTTCCACTATATCTTGGACATTTTTTGTTTGGGTTAGTGAACTTTTTCTCATTCCTCTGAAGGTTGGTTTTCATTTCCATCCAAAGGAGTATGATTCCGTTAGCAAGACTTCCCAATATAGAGTCAGGTATCCCTCTGAGAGGCCCGGGACGAGAACCTCTATCCTTTCTTGACCCTATGTAGAGTCAGGTATCTATGTGACTACTCTTACAGGACTCTGATCCTCTAATTAGAAGGTTAATTTGGATGAGTCGCGGTATCCGTCAAGGCCCTGACAGTGATCCTCATCTATGTATTGTGATATTTCCCCACTCAGGAGTGTGTTCTCCCAGAATTACTGTATCTATCTCTCATAACCTTCCCCGAAGATTGGTACTTCTCAAATGGATGTTATTAGATCTGTTAGACTCAGGGAGTGAGTTCTCCCAAATGAGTGCTTCGTAAAACCTTTGAACTGAATCCTTATTGAGGGTTTTTGATTGTGTGAAAGTCTCTAGACTTCAGGTCTGAGTTCTGAGTATATCTAGATTGTATTTATCTTGATATATGTTCAGCAGAAATATACTATGTAGTGTTGAATTTACCTTTACTTTGTGTATTACTTTTTGGTTTTCGGGGTCCTTTACTAAAGATTGTTATACTCAACCATGCACATGATTTGACTACACGTGTCCTGTATTGTACAGACGAGCAGCCTTTTGACGAAGTCTAGGGTGGACCAGGACTAGGCTTAGCCTTCTGAGTTCCCTAGAGTCCGAGATTTTTCTATGGCTATGAGAAGCAGTCCCAGTACCTATTTTTTCTATCAAGTTGGAATTTTTAGTTTGCGGACTCTTCTTTTTGGCGGGCTTGTATTCTGGCCCGGTTTACTTTCTCCACTTCACTTTTGTTGTACTATATTAGTTGGTTTTATTTGTATGCATGCATTTTTTTCCTTAGTTTTTTTTACATTTCAACAGTTTGTGGGCTTGGATATGTGTGCATGTGTACATGTACTTAGGCGATCCCTCCCATGTTAGTGATATGCCTACTTGGTGCCAGTCACCAATCCCTAGCCTATTAGAGGTGGGTTTGGGGAGTGATAGAACGGGACCCACTAGGACAAGTCATGATATATAATTCTCATATTATATAATTATTTGGATAAAATATATATTATTTATAAAACCAACATGTCGAAGTTATCGAACCATGATTTTTTTCATAATTTTTGAGGGTAGTCTGATTTTTGGGTCAATATTAAACACAGTATAAAAATAAGGTGTGTATTATGATATCATAATGACCCAAAAGTGATGAAATATATCCCCTAAAAGGTATAAAAGACAAAATATATATTTAACCTTTTAAATAATTTGTTTTATAGGTTTCATGATTAATTTTATAAAACCTTAATGAGTCCTCCAAAACCTATATTATATTTTTGGGTTTTAAAATAAACTATTTGTAAACATATCTCACTTCCACATCCTCAATGGTATTATATAAAATATATAGGTTATCAAACATTTAAAATAATGAAAAAAATTCAATTTTTAAGAAATTGTTGGAAAAAACATGGTAAGGTTTGTGGTTTGTTTACATTATCATATTGATTCTAACTCTTAAGTTTGGAAATTAATAAAGAACTATCCTCCCTTTTATATATAAAAGCACCCAAACTCCCATTTCTCTTCACTAAAAACCCTTGGAACATGTAATTATTCTATATTTCCCTCTCTATATTCCTCCCAAGGTCCCCTCAGTCTCTTATGAAGATCCTATTTAGATTTTGAGAAGCACCCTCTCAAGGTAAGGGATCCTCTTATTATCATCTTTATTCAAGGACCTCATTTATGTTACAGATTTTGTTTCCATTTTTTATGTTAGGATATGATCTAAAAAATAAAAATTACTAACCTTATGTTCTAAAAGTGATTATAGACCCCTTTCTCTCTCATTAATCCATCCCATTAACCTTTATTTACCCCTATTATGCTGCCAAAATTATCTTGCGATTTTACATACTAAACATTTGTGTAGTGAATACCCATAACCATTTCCACTCAAGGATAATCAAATATATTTACCTATAATTAATTTATCTGGGACTTACATATATGTAACCCACACCCCTTAATCATGAGATTAAATGTGTTGAAAAAATTATTTATGTTGAATGATCTATGTGGCACACATGAGCATGTACATACTATAAAGGGTGTCCCCAGATAGAGCTCCAATAAATTGGATAATATTTTAGTCTCATTATTTTTCAAGTATGGTATTAGGGAGTAAAAATAATCCATTATAGGACACTTTCCACCATGTGAGGTGTTCTTGGAAGTTATCCTTGACTTATGTTTATGACATGATTTCTACTGTTGCAACATTCCTATGTTTCCTTTATGTTATCATGTTCTATCACATGTTATTTTTCAATATTATGATTCTAACCCATATAATGTTACCTTGATATGCCTATTGGATCACATGTACTATTTTAACTTATGTTATTCTTTTTATTCCTTTACTAGTCTTTATAGCTCACCCCTTTCTCATGCATGTCCCCAGGTTACCCTATGCAGTTTTTGAAGAATAATTGAATTTTTGGAGAATGATAAGGAAGTTTTCAATAATTTCTTTATATTCCTATTTAAATTTTATATGTTATGTACCTAATTTAAAATATACACTAGGATTTATAATCATTAGGGTTTTTATTTTGAGTTCCTTTTTGCAATACACCATGAAATAAAGTGCATTGATAATATGGGTTATCATAGTTGGTATCAGAGAAAAGATTAGTTATTTTTGGTATTAGGATTATAAAACTCTAGTTAATTACTTTTGGATAATAATAAAGACATAAAAACATCCCTAAAATTTGTTGAAGTTATTATTAATTGGATTCTAAGAAAATACATATCTTTCTAGCTACTACAAGTGGATGTGGCTTTGAAACAAATGAACATAGGGGTAATAATACTGAAAAATGGCACATTGAGTTAGAAATGATCATTACCTAGTGCATGAAAATGTGATATTATGAAAAACAATTATGATACTCCCATGGGATATGATTTGATAAATTTATAATATTTTTATGAACCATTATGAATGGAAAAAAAATTTCATAAGTTTTTATGTTAGGAAATAGACAATGGATAACTTATATTGAAGAATATAAATACATAGGTCAAGGAATATAAGTAATTTATGATCTACCCATTTAATGTTAATGGTTTTTTTGTTTTTAATAATTTTAAATAATTATTGTCCATAATTTTACCTTTATTTTAGTCAATGGATGAAAATAGGGGGAACCAATTTAATAACCAATTTGAGGGAAAATGTGATGACTACATAAGTGAGATTTCTAACTCAATGGGACTAGGAATCACGAACATCATGACTATAATTTCTCCATTGACACAAGTTTTGAACAGAAACCTGAATTATGAGGAATTCCCAAATCCCCCTAAGAAATAGAAAGTGGAAATTAAGCCATTTATATAATAAAGGCCTCGGAATTTTAGTGGATATTATGATACCTTAATCGTGAAACAATGGATCAACATCATTGAGAATATATTCTATATCCTTTAATGAATTTAGTAAGAGAGGTTCACACTGGCATATTATTATATGGAAGGATAAACAGATAAATATAGGATGTTGGTTAAAAATAAAAGCCCTGAGAGGACATTGATGTGTTGTAGTGGAAGAAATTTTAATAAATGTTTTTAGAAAAATATTTTCCTCACACTATTAAACTAAAAATGGATAGGGACTTCCTTAATCAAAATAAAAAGGTTATTGAGTCCATTAGGGTGTATGAGGAAAACATTATAAGGCTTACATGATATGCCTATAACTTTTTCATTACCCCCAAAAGTAATTTTGAACTCTTATTTGGTTGGCTAATGTTGAGTCTATGAAAATACTTATCCATTATAGACATTGATAGATTTGAGTAAATTATCCCATGTTCCCTCATTGTCGAAATAGAGATCAATGAATCTCAAGGTTTTCATGGGGATAAGAAGTATAATATAGAGTTTCATTCTAGCAGTATGATAGATAAATCTAATGGTGGAAAGAAATACAAACATCCCACTCTTCAAAAGTACTATAAGAAGCATCCCATAAATTTCATAAGGGGGATGAGTTTCTTTAGGTGTTGGAAGGAAGGGAACCTATCATAAAATTAACGACATAAAATATCTACTAATATGATGGAAGAAAATAATGCTTTAGTTAAACCTCATCCAAAAGTACAATGTTTCAATTATAAGGAACACATGAATTATACAATCAAATTACCTAATCCAAGGTTTTTTGGAGATAATTAATTCCAACAACCTCCAAGTAAACAAGTGTGTGCATATTCTATTATAACTACTGATCTAGCTCCTAAAAATGAAGTGGTTACAAGCATGATAGTTATTTATTAAAGGATAGTGAACATACTTTTTGATTTTGGTTATATTAATTCCTTCATATCTCATAAGTTTAGTATTAATATTTAAACAAAATTGTAGATCATAGTAGTCGTTATATTGGTGAAAATAAAAAAAATGGGAAAATTATTGTATCACTAGAATATAACTCCCACACTATCAAAAATTTGTGAACTAATCTTCCCAACGAACCTTGTGATACTTATTTTATCAGAATTACATGCTATTATGAAAATGGATTGGAATTCCATATATAGATCCAAAATAAATTGTAGAGATAAGGAAATCAACCTCTATACCATGAATCTCCCTCCAATTTTATAAAAGTTCAAGGAAGAGGATAAATATCTTTTGGTATCATCATTTGAAGAAAGGACATTATTACCATATAAGTAAGCATATCTAGCTCAAAATATTGTGTATAACGAAAATATCATCCTTGAAGACATTCCCATTATTAGGGAATACACTGATGTGTTTCATAAAGAATTTTATAGTATTCCTCCTAGTCGAGAGGTTTAATTTTCAATCAATCCTATACCTGGAGATTTACCAATATCCCAGAATATGTATAGAATAACTATTGATAAACTCAAGGAGATGAAGAAGAAAATATAGGGGAACCTGGATAAAGGTTTCATACACCAAAGTGATTCACCAAGGGGTGAACAAGTTCTCTTTCTCAAGAATAAGGATAGGTCAATGCATCTATATATTTATTATCATGAGTTCAATAAGATCACAATAAATAACAAGTATCCCCTAACAATGATCAATGACTTATTCGATTAGCTACATGAATACTAGTATTTCTCTAAGGTGGATCTTTTTTTAGGATATTACCAAATAAAGGTAAAGAAAGATGATATCCCCATGGATAATTTTCATATAATGTATAGGCACTAAGAGTTCATAGTGATTCCATTTATACTCACTAATGATCCAATAGTATTTGTGTACTTGATTAATAGAGACATTAGAGATTACCTTGATAAATTTATGGTAGTCTTTATAGATGATATTTTCATCTACTCTAAAATCAAGGAGGAACATAAGGAGAATTTGAATATTATACTAAAGACCATTTGAAAAGAAAATATGTATGTGATGTATAGTAAATATGATTTTTAGAGAAAGTAGCTTTCCTATGGAATATAATCACTAGCATAGTGATATCTAAAGTTCCTTAAAAAACATAGGCAATTGAAGGATGTCCCAGACTAACCTTTGTGATAGAAATCCATAGTTTCCTTAGATTAGTTGGGTACTATCATTGACTTGTGGGAAACTTTTCCCAATTTTTAAGCGCCCTAACCAAGATAACTCATAATGGAGAAGAGTTTATCCGGATTGAGGAATGTGAAGAAATTATTAAATAGATGAAGAAGTGGATAATCACTACACATATTCTCACATTACCCAACAGTGGGGAAGAATTTGTGATATACAATAATGTGTCTAAAAATGTATTAGGTTGTGTACTCATAAAAGATGAAAAAGTAATATCTTATTCCTCAAGTAAATTAAAAATATAGGAGAAAAAATACCCAACTCATGACCTAGAATTTGTTGTAGGGATCATCACATTAAATATTTGTTGGAATTATCTATATGAAGAAAAGTGTGACATATACATGGAATATAAAATCATCAATTATATATTCAAAATAAAGGATATTAATATATTCCAATTAAGGTGGTTATATATGATCATGGATTAGGATTTTTCAATCCATTACTAGCATGGGAATGGAAAAAACGTGGAAGATTCTATGAGTAGAAATGATTCCACAACCCTATAAATAATTGGGATTTCAAGGGATCCAATATTATTGAACATGAAAATGATGTATATGGGAATAATAAAAGGATATTTATCAAAAATTGATCAAATAACTACTCAACCATCAATTTTTTAGAGGATCAAGGGGGACCAGAAAGATGTTGTGTTGCTATAAACGAAGGTAGAAAATATTATAGACTTCAACTTTACTAAAGATGGAGTCATAAGGTTTGGAACCCAGATATGTATCATATAAAAACCATAATTAAAGAGGGAAATTATATATGGTTTACATTGATCATAATTATCTAATTACATTGAAATCACTAAGATATATAGAGTTCTGAAGAGAAATTTCTATTAGGATAACATTAAGAGGGAGATTGTAGAGTTTTTATCTTGATTCTTGGCATACAAAAAAAAAATTAAAGGATGAGTGATATAAGTCTAAGGGTATGAGGAAACCATTTCCCATATTAGTGTGGAAATTGGAAAACATAACCATGGATTTCATCTTAGGACTCTGTGGGACATCTTAAGGAAACAATGACATTTGGGTGGTAGTCAACCACCTTATGGAGTCATTTATTATCATTTACATCAAGGTATATTTATCTCTAGAATAAATCTTCATGATATATATAAGGGAAGTATTAAGACTACATGAAGTTCCACTATTTATTGTATCTAATTGAGATATATATTTTACCTCAAGGTCTTCGAAAATAATTTAGTAAGAGTTGAATAAAAAACTGAGATTCAACATTACTTATCACCCTCAGATGGATATTCTGTCAAAAAGGACCATTCAAACCCTAGAGGGGTACTTGGATAAAAAAAGGAGAAGTGGAGAATTCCCTTACCTTGATGATTTCCTTCCTAAAACATGAGGTTGGAACCTTTACACCATGAGAGAACCTTATAGAGACTATTTTTAAGGTAAAATGACCATAAATTATTTCTTAATGTGTTTTGAGTGGAGAGTGGGGGTAGAATGGTGGGGTTTATACTTCATGTGGGGTGGATTTAATTGATTAAATAAATACTATTTTGTATTTAAGGCTAACCACTATTGGGTGGAATTAATTTTAAAAACTATGGTTGAAAATTAATATTTACAAGGATTTTTAAGGTCTTAAAAACATAAAAAACGAATTTAATTTTGTAGTTTTTAGTTATTTTTGGATTTTACCATTTATCCATAACCTGTTATATTATTTTAATTATACTATGGTGACACTTTTTTTAACCCTAATAATTTGTTATATATAAAATTAAAATTAACCATATTAACTAATTTGGACCTTGTAATTAAAAATATTTAATCCATTTACTTAATATAATTTATATAATCAATAAAAAATTCTAATATGACACACATATAACTCATAAAAATATTTTTTTTAGAAATGATAAAACCATGGTTTTCAAAATTTTAGAATGTGTTTTTAAATGTAACACATTGTGTAATATGTTTTTACTTAAATAGGTTTTCTTAAGAATAAGGATTAATAAATTTTATATCTTGAACATATTCTAATTATAACATAAGAGTTAACATATTTAAACAAAAAACTGTATTTTCATTTATTAACCAAAAAATAAACCTTTTAGAAAATTACCGTAAATTTACTCTTAGATAATTTCCATGAAATGAATCAAAAAATATATTTATTTTATAAAAATTATTATATAAATAATAGAATTTTAAATTTATAAAAAAACATATTTATTGAAAATTATTTGTCATTTATGATATTATAAATTGTATGGTCATTATTAAAATTACTTCGGAATTTATTAATTTTTGTAATAATATAAATTTTTTTATAAGATAACTCCATGAAAATATATTTTTTAACACATATATATTTATTATAATACATAATTTTAATGGAAATGAAAATATTTATATAGTTTTTAAAAACAAAATTATAAAATAATCCGAACGGTCAATTTATTACCCCAACAACAACAATAATAACCAACCATCTTATTGATTAATGGTCATAATTCCCATAAACAATATTGACCAATTTTCTCATGCCAATGTGTTATTTATAAATACACCATAACTCTCTCTCCATCCCTCACTAAATCATTTACAAATGTTCTTATACATCCATTGATAATGTATATTATTTTCTTAATGCTTATTTTCATTTTTATGATCTTTGTGGAAGGGGTGATCTTCTTGGGGGATTTCAAGACTATGGATTTTTTAATAAATGTATTATTATTCCATTATTATATCACTTTAAATTTCCTCACTATATTTTTCCATATTTATGCATGATGTGTAATGTTCTTATAAAATGTAAAAATATTTCTAGGTGATCATAATAAAAAATTCATTTTAACATATGTGTTATAATAATAACATAAAGGAATTTTCATGGTTTTAAAATCATGTGGTTTATGGAGAAAGGAAATCTTAGTGCCAGATACATTGGCCACTTTTAGATCCTTGATCATGTGGGAGCGGTGGCCTATCAACTAACACTCCCACCTAACCTATCTCAAGTACATGATGTGTTACATATTCCCCTCTTGAAGAAGTACATACCATACCCCTCACATGTATTGAATCTAGAGGTAGTGAAATTGGAAAATGAATTTTAATATGGGGATCAGTCGGGGAAGATCATAGATCATAGATATAAGGTTTTACAAATCATGATAACTCACCAGGTCAAAGTGTTATGGAGGAACCACAAGTTTGTGGAAGCGACATGGGAACTGGAAGATTCTATGAAACATAAGTACCCTCATCTATTTTAGTGTATGACATAAATATTTGTGAGTGAAATTTCTAAAGTGGGTAATAGTTCAATGACTTGAACATTTATAAATGAAATTCCCTTTTTTAAATGAATAAATGGATTACTAATTAATAAATTTATAGAAAACACATGCACTAATTTGGTAATTTTTTATTGTTATATCCTTTTGGATTTAAAATAATTTTAAACATAATCATCGTTGATATATATACATTTAAAAATGATCATATGACTATTATATATAAAGGGTTGTAATAAAGTCCAATTGACACAGAAGAAAGAAGCTGTGACCTCAAATTGTAGGATCATACCCTATGAAGTCCATTTATTAGAGCTTCCAAGGGTGATATCATCAATGGGATTTTACATTTATGAATACCAAGATGATATTCAATAACTAAACCATGAGGGAAAATTTTTATAGGAAAAGTTCAAGCTCATTGAGATCATGACCCAAACCACGTATGTTGAACCACCTTAAGAAAATCTAAGAATTGAACACCTTGCCCTTAGGGAATTCACATTGTCATAAAGGTCTATATATCTATAACCTAACAATGTGAATTTTTTATTTTTTTAATTAAATAAATATCATATTTATCCCTTTTTAATAATATAGTTTAAATTATTAAATAATGAGTTTGATAAAAATTAGATTTTGATACGATGAAACACATATTGTATTTTTGGGAAATGTATAGTATCAATCAAGAAACACTATTTTAACGAATTCAATAATGTTTTAAATAAATTATATTTTAATAAAATATTATCATTAAATAGTGGTTATTAAATATAAATGATAATACAATTTTATGAAGTCAAAAATAGTTTTTATAAGGGTTAGAAAACTGTTATTATCAAAAAACCAGTATTTTTTAATAAATATATATTTTTCTATTTTTATGTATAAATTATAATACTTAGACAATTATTTGGATAAAAAAATTTATTCTTGAAATTAGAATATATAATTTATACAATGGTAATTCTTCATAATTTTTTGGGATAATCAAATTTTTTGGTCAACATTAAATACAGTATAAAAATATTGTGTATTATGAAATCATATTGATGATGGTGTGATGTAATATATGCCATAAAATATATCCACAAAAAAATATATATTTCCCATAAAAAAATTGTTTTTGAGGTTATTTGATTAATTCTAAAATCCATTAATGAATTCTCCAAAACCTATATTATGTTTTAAGTTTTTGAAATCAATTATTTGTAAACATGATTCACTTACATATCACCAATGATATTATTTTAATGATATTGGTTCTCGATATTATAAAATAATGAAGAAACTTCACTTTTTCAGAAATCATTAGAAAAAATCAAGGTAAGGTTTGTGCTTTTTATTACTTTGTCATATAGAGTCCAAAACCTAAGTTTGGATATTAATAAACAATTATCCCCTATTTTTCAATATAGACCCACCCAAACTCTCATTCCTATTCACTGAAAACCCTTATAACACTACATCAATCTACCCTTAAATCTCTATATTCCTCAAAAGGTTCTCCCAATCTCTTTTTAAGCTCCTACCAATCTTTTAGAAGAACCATCTCAAGGTAAGGGATCCTCTACTTCTCTTATTTATTCAAGAACCTCCTTTATGTCATGGTTTTCCCCATTTTGTCATGTTGGGATATGTTCTCATTTATATATGATAATTATATGATGATTTAAAATTGATTAGATACCCATTTATCTCTCATTAATCCCGTCAATGAACCTTTATGTACCCCCGTTATGATGTGAAAATTATCTTGCAATTTTCCATGAAAAACATTTTTGTAGTGAATACCGATACACATTTAAATTCAAGGGTATTCACCTAGATTTATCTATAATTTATTTATTTGGAACTTACATGTATATAATATACACTCCTTAATCATGATATTAAATTTGATTAAATTTTTCCTTATGTTGAAGGATTTATGTGGTGCACATGAGTAGGTACATATTATTATGTGTGTTCCCCGATAAAACTCCCATAAATTGGGTAATGTTTTGGTATCATGAGGCATCATGTATGGGATTTGAGACTAAACCTAATCCATTATGGGACTCTACCTACAATGTGATGTTTTATTTCCAGTTATCCTTGAATTATGTTTGTGACATGATTTATGTTATCACTACATTCATATGTTTCCATTATGTTATTATGTTATATCATGACTCATTGTTCAATATTATGATTCTTATCCCTCTCATGTTACCTTTATATTCCTCTTGGATCACATGTACATATTTTACTTATATTATGCTTCGATTATCCCCTTACTAGTCTTTATATATCACCCCTTGCTTATGTATTACCCCAGGTTATCACGTGGAGTTAAGAAGAATGTTGTAATTTTAGGAGCATGTTATAGAAGTTTTCAATAATTTCATTGTATTCCAATTGTAAATATTTATTCTATGTTTTTAATTTACCAAATAAACTATGATTCATGATATTTAAGTTTTTTTTTATGTGTACCTTTATGTAATAAATCATGAAATCAAATGTATTTAAAATATGGTTTGTCATATTGTTTAAAAATTTATTACACATTATAAATTATTTATTATAATTTATAAATAAACACTTTTATTTCTATATCATAAAAAATTCTATATAATTTGTTTAAAATTTATTTAAAATATGAACACTTAAAATTTGGGAAAAATTAAAAGTTTCCTAAACATTTAATTAATTAATTATAAACCATTTATAATTAATTAATTAATTAATAAACCATTTATAAATTCAATATTCCCAAAATACCTTTTATAAATATTTATACAAATCTTATATACCATTAAAACCATTTAAGGCTTTACAAATTATTTTTTTGAAAACATTTCTATTTACCATTATGTTGATATTCCTATATAAAGGTAAGCTCGCTTTACCCATGTCACGACCCCCTCCCACTAAAGATGCCCCTCCTGAGCTGGCAATGGTGAAAGGGAGATAATGACCCCCCGAGTCCCTCCTCCTGTAGGCCCCAGGGTGGAGACTATCATCTAGGGTATGAGTTTTCACAATATGGGAGGCATTACCCTTTTTATTATTTAGGATCGGGAAATAGGACAAGTCAACCACCAAAAAGGAAAAAAACAAGTGTATAGAAATAAACCCAAACCAAGCCCACATGCATGTTTAAACAATTTTATAACAAGCTACAAGTACAAGAAAGCTCAAAGTACAATACCAAAAGAAAACAAGGGTACAAAAACAACAACAACTCCAACTATCTGACTAGTAGGGTCTTGCACGGTCCTGGTAGTCCACCTGGAAACCTTAAAGTAAACGTAGGGTGAGCATACAAGTATACTCAGTAGGGAAACCTAATGCTCTCGGGCACAAGTGGGGAGACATCCTAATGTCCCGTGAGAACAACAGAATAAACCTAGCAAGGAATTATATCCACCCAACCTCACCAGCCACACTCACCAAAACACAATCACAACAGGTAGTAGTATAAAAGAACAAAGTATTGGGTACACCACACCATTTCCCTTTAGTTAGCTGATCTTCCTAACAACGAACGTACTGACGCTGCCACACTCTCACCGCCCTCACACACCTGGGCCTCACAACCACGTATACTGCCCGCACACACCTGGGCCTCACAACGACGTATCCGGCCCGCACACACCTGGGCCTCACAACCACATATCCCACCCGCACACACCTAGGCCTCACAACCACGTATCCCACCCGCACACACCTCGGCCTCACAACAACGTATCCCACCCACACACACATGGGCCTCACAACCTTGTATCCTACCTGCACACACCTGGGCCTCATCCTAAAGATTCTTGGAAACAATAATTGTAACAGAACTCTCGCCCGATGACACCTGGGCCTCATCCCAAAGATTCTTGGGAATACAACCTGCCTGAAGAGTCTTGGGAAAATCCACCCCAATCGAATCCTACCCGAAGAGTATTAGGTGTAAGGTCACCTCAAGCCATCACATCCTAGGGGAGGAGCAGGAAGGAGCTAGTAACTAAGGTAAAAACACCCTCTCCCATAAAATGGGTGTGTTCGGCACTAAGTGCTCAAAATGGGTGGGGTGCGATAAAACACAAAGGATACAAATATATATATATATATATATATATATGTATACCAAACACACAACCCAATCTATGGCTTCAAAACAGAGAAACTGAGCATGTGCCTCGGCACCGCTACTACGAAGCATGCATACAACGACAACCCCAACCCCATTTAGGTTTTCACGTTTCAGCAGAATTAGTTTATTAGTTCCTTAACTACTGGGAAACTATCCACAACCAACCACATCGATCATTCGTAAAACATATCCCTTCCATTCACAAATCAAGTTAGGAAAACACAAGAAGCACAATAAAACCCTTCTTATCAACCAACCAACCCATTGATTTTTCATCCTGTTCCATTACCATGACCCACCATTTATTAATTCTTACACTTTTTATTTATTATTCACAACCCACTGTCCGTTCACATTCAAACCCAACCCTACAGCCTCACTGCCAACTTCCATAACCACAAATGCACCGTACATCATTATCCCTTTAATACCATTTATCGCAGCACTGCTACCCATTACCAACACAACATTCACACCAACCCACAACCAAGACAACTGCAGCCCCACTACTCACCCTATCCATAAAAACCCACAAAACACCCCTATCACATGCCACGTATCCACGCCAACACCCACATGTTCATTATTCAACTTTTTTTAACTGGGGTGATCACACAAGGGTTCCATATTTTAAACAGCCAACTTTACGTGATTAACCAATTTCCACATTCCACAATGTTTTCATCCATAAGAAAATCTAGAAGGAGAGGGAAACATTTAATTGTGTAAGAAGTGGCCCCCAACGACCGTGATTTTCAGTAAGTAGAAGCTCATTTAATTCACAACATAATATCACAGGATATAAAGTAACAACAATCACAACTTCCCAACCCTGTTATATAAGCCAGTTATTATCTTTATTAAACTAGGTTAAAAAGTGTTTCACATAAACAAGAGAACACCCACCCCACATGATGAAAAACTAAAGAGAGGAAGGTAAGATCCCTACCTCAGCAGGTTCCGAGTGCAACGCTCCCCCGGATCATCCTTAGAAGACGTCTGTTAGCGTCCATCACTTCTGTCAAGTCCCGGAAAAACCTACTCAGGTGTAATCCAGAAAGGAAAGGCCAAAGGAAAGAAAACAGATCTAAACTTGGAAGTTATGCCTCATCGTTACGATCCTGTGGCCGCTGACGGATCGTAAATCAGAGCTCGGACGAAGAAGTTATGGAAGAAAGAGCCTTTGAGTCTCTTGGGAGAACTCTGCTCAGAGGAAAGGGGAAGAGAGGGGTGAGTTGAAAGGAGGAGGGGACCCCTCCTTTTATAGGTGAGAAAATCAAATGTACACAGCGTGTACTTTATTGTACACGGCGTGTACTCGGTTATTTCACACGGTATCTACGTGACTTCCAATATGGCTCCGCGTCTGTTGACTGGTCAACACACGGTTTGAGGGTAACACATACATGGGGAGGGACTACACGGCGTGTAGTTTGGACACACGACATATACCCATTTATTGCACACGACAGGGACACGACTCCAACATGGCACACAACCGTTGAATGGTAACGCGTATGCGGGAAAGGACTACATGGCGTGTAGTATTGGACACACAGAGTGCACCCATTATTCCACACAGCAAGGAAACGACCCTCAACATGGGGTATACCCAGAAAGGGGGTACACGACCTGTACTCAAACTACACGGCGTGCAGTTTCAATATTCTGCAATGCATGGGAAAAGTGCATTTTACCCTCCAAAACACTTCTTGACCTTATTTTTGACAAAGTAATGGGCCAGAGAGGTCCGGGCCATTACATCAGATACCACTTAAAACATTCTCATCCCCGAGAATTCAAAAAACCCAACCCAGAGGAAACCCAACAAGATAACTCTTAGGGTTCTCGTTATAACAGGAACCCAACCAACAACCCTAATCATATTTTTTAGGAATTCCTTCTCCTATGTCGAGATATTATCTGCTTTAGGTGGCACTGACTTGCCTACACGGGTTCAATCGCATCCGCATTAATGCGTCTCAATTAAGGGTCAGGTTTTTCGCTTTCCCCACACATTCGAACATGTCACACATTACCGGAGAACAGGGAAACAAAAGGTCTCACAACTTAAAACCCAAGAATTCCATAAATATCAAAGGTACAGAGTACAACATCAACACAAAGCTCAAAAGAACAAAGGAAAACAGAAGTCAAAACAACTCCGGGTACTGAGCGTGAATCTAGGTCTCCCACTCCCAAGTGCTCTCCTTGAGGCCATCATGCCTCCACAACACAAGAAACAACGGAATGGTTCATCCACGGAGCACCTTCTCTTTACAATCCTCGATTCTGACTGGTCATTCCTCGAAGATTGCGTCGTCTCCCATATCTAGCTCTCCCGAGTCGATAACGTGAGAGTCTTCGTGTAAGTACCGACGAAGCTGGGAGATGTGGAAGACATCATGAACCTTCTCCAACTTAGGTGGCAGGGCCAGCTGATATGCCACCTCACCAACTCGCCCCAACACCTCAAAAGGTCTGATCAACCTAGGTGAGAGATTTATCCCTTTCCCAAACCTCTGCTGCCCCCGTCGAGGGGAAAACTTCAAGAACACATGATCCCCCACCTCGAACTCCAAGGGCCTCCTCCGACAATCAGCATAAGACTTCTGTCAGTCCTGAGCCGCTTTCATTCTCTCACGTACAAGTTGTACTTTCTCTGTGCTGCTCTGCACCACCTCTGGCCTAAGAGCACTTGTCTCACCAACCTCTACCCAGTAAATGGGTGAACGATATGGCCTTCCATACAAAGCCTCAAACAGTGCCATGCCAATAGTAGAGTGGAAGCTGCTGTTGTAGGCGAACTCTACTAAAGGCATGTGTCATACCCATGATCCTCCGAAATCTAGAATACATGCTCGCAGCATGTCCTCCAACGTCTAGATAGTCCGCTCCGTCTGCCCATCAGTCTGGGGGTGGAAAGCAGTGCTAAGGTGTAGCTGGGTGCCAAAAGCATGTTGTAGCCCCCTCCAAACTCGTGAGGTAAACTAAGTATCTTGGTATGAGATGATAGTCTTAAGAACTCCATGAAAACTCACCACCACATTTACATACCTCTGTCCTAAGGTACTCATCGGGCCCGACTCCTTAATTGCTAAGAAGTGATCTAATTTCGTCAGACGATCCACCACCACCCAGATAGCATCATAACCACCCTGAGCTTTGGGTAGTCCTGTGATGAAGTCCATTAAGATGTCATCCCACTTCCACTCGGGGACATATAAAGGATGCAACAAACCACTGGGAACACGGTGTTCAGCCTTCACTTGCTGACACACTATGCATTTAGCCACAAACTCCGCCACATCCCGTTTCACCCAAGGCCACCAAAAATATTCCCTCAGGACTCAGTACATTTTTTAAACTCCTGGATGTACCGCTAAGTCTGATCTATGGAACTCATGGAGAACTCCCTCACGCATTGCCTCCGGAACAAACAACCTTCCATGGAAAACTATCCGATTTCGGCTATCCTCTGACCATCCTTCTAGAGTGTTCCCCTGATCGACACGATCCCGTATAACTTCTGCCTCAGAGTCCCCCCACTGAGACTCTTCCACCTGCTGAAATAAGGAGGACTGCACTGTCATCTGAAACAAACAGCCTCTAACACCTTCTTCCCTTGCATCCAAGTGCAAGGCAGCCAACTATCCCATCACTTTACAAGCATCAGTGGATACCCAAAACTCTTCCTTATGCGACTTCCTGCTCAGGGAATCAGCCAAAACGTTTCCCTTACCTTCAGTGTAAGAGATCTCAAAGTCAGAGTCTTAGAGAAACTCAACCCATCTCCGCTGCCGCAGGTTCAAGTCATGCTGGGAGAAGATATAACGTAGGCTCTTGTGATCTGAGAAGACCAAAAAGCGCTCCCCAAAGAGGTAATGTCGCCACAACTTCAGTGCGAACACTACTGCTGCAAGCTCAGGTCATGGGTGGCATAGTTATGCTCGTGAGGGTGTAACTGCCTAGACCCATAACAGATCACTCCCTTCTTCTGCATCAGCACGCACCCCAGAACAAGGCTAGAAGCATCACAAAACACCTCATACAACAATCCTTCCTCTGGAAACCTGAGTACGGGAGCACATACCAAATTCTCCTTCAGGTAGTCAAAAGCTTTCTGGCACTGCTCGCTCCATAGGAAGACCTGGTTCTTCCTCGTCAAAGCTGTCAATGGAGCAGCAACTCGAGAGAAGTCTGAAACGAACCTCCGATAGTAACCTGCTAACCCCAGGAAACTACGAACTTCTTGCACGCTTTTGGGTGCTGCCCAAGAAACAATTGCCTCCACCTTCAACGGGTCAATTGACACACCATGCTGAGACATCACGTGCCCAAGGAAGTGTACTTCTTGCATCAAGAACATACACTTCGACAATTTCCCATAAAGCTGGTTGTGTCGAAGGACTTCCAAGACTGCCCTGAGATGCTCAACATGCTCCTCCTCTGATCTTGAGTAGATCAGGATGTCATCGATAAACACAATGATGAACCGGTCAAGAAACTCTCGGAATACAAAGTTCATAAGTCCCATGAACACAGCCGGTGCATTCGTAACTCTAAACGGCATCACTACAAACTCGAAGTGCCATACCTACACCTAAAAGCTGTCTTCGAGATGTCAATGTCCTTCTCCCTCAACTGATGATATCCCGATCGTAGATCAATCTTAGTGAACCAACCTTCTCCCCTCAGCTAGTCGAAGAGATCATCTATCCTTTGGAGGGGGTAACAGTTCTTGACCATTACCTGGTTCAACCTTCGGTAGTCTTTGCATAGCCTAAGACCACCATCTGGCTTCTTCACACAAAAAAATGGAGCACCCCATGGAGACACGCTGGGTTGAACAAAACCCTTATCCATTAGATCATAAATCTGAATTCGCAACTCCCGCAACTCCGAAGGCACCATTCGATAAGAGGCCATCGAAATCAGACGAGCACCAGGATGTAAGTCTATCCTGAACTCAACATCACGTCGGGGGGGGGGGGGGGTAGAGTCACAACCTCCTCGGGAAAACATCGAGGAACTACCCAACAACCTCTGGGACATCCATCATCTCTGTATCTGCTGGAACCACTGATAACCCACCTAACAAGGAAATGAGAGGCTTCACATGCCAGCTTCCCACCTAATAGATCCTCTCACCAACAAAAGATACACGATTCCCATCCACGTAGGAGAAAAGACCCTTTTTCCGAAGCACTAGATAATGGAACTAACGTAAAACAACCAATCGATGCCTAGGATGACATCGTATGGCTACATCTGTAGCAGAAGAAGGTCCCCACTAGATTTATTTGGTCCCAACGTTAACCCACATCCCCGGCAAACGCAAGATACGCTGGTCTGGCCTCCAACTGGTGTACTCAACACCAGTGGTATGGAAAGTATCTCTACATCTAGTCCCAAAGCATGGGCTAGACCAGGTGTAACAAAGGAGTGCGAAGCTCCCGAATCGAAAAAAGCAGAAATGAGAGTGCTGAACAAACAAATCGTACCTTGCACCACCTCTGGTCCTGCTAGAGCTGTCAACTCTGCTACGTGCAACTGTCCATGCCTAGCTTCTCTTCCTCTCTGATGTCGTCCACCTCCATGACCACTCCCTAGTCGAGGTCCCTGAGGAGCACCCTGAGGCCGGACTCCTCCCGCAAAGTCTGCCCTAGGAAGATCATGGTCCTACTGCTACTGGAAGGGCCTCGCCGGCAACTGGTGCTGCGGAGGTGGGTGCTGAACCTGCCCACCTCCACCATACCGAGCTCGGGTCAAGCACCGACTCTGAACATCCCTGAAACCTCTTCAAGAAAAACACATCGGTCCTGGGCTCGTGAAAAAATGATGAGGAACTGAAGATCTGAACTGGAACTATGGGGGCCTACTCCCCACTGGCTTGAACCTGGAAGGTCCCATCGCAAGAGACCTACTGCTAACTGCCTTCCCCTTCGACGAACCTGGCTGAAACCCCTCACGTGGGGAACCTCCCAGTGAGTGCATCCTCTCTACAACCTCTGCCTTCTTTTGCACCGCCATGTACGTTGGAAGGGTGAAGGGGGTGATAGCATACTGGAGCGAAGGACGAAGCGCCTCCTCCAAACGTCTTGCCCGAGACTCCTAATCTTGAAAAAGATCCAGAGGAAAGCGTAGAAGATCCTTGAACTTGATCCCCATCTCTCGTACCGACATACTCCCCAGCTGAAGGGAGAGTAACTCCTGCCGCTTCTCGGCCTTGATCATGGAAGAAAAGAATTCCTCTCGGATTTCCTTCTCAAAGTCAGCCCATGGAACCTTTGCCTCTATCCTCTCTCTGAGGTAGAGCGTCCACCACTGTCGCGCTGCACCTCTTAGCTGACTGACTGCTAGGGGAACCCAGTACTCCCTCAGAGCACGGATCAAGGTAAAAGAGATCCCTATCTCCTCAATCCAACCTTCCGTCTCCGTATCTGAAGTACTACCCTCGTACTTCTTGAGGGTTTTCTATTGGAAAGAACAGAGAGTCTTCTTCCACTGGCTATCTTCATCCTCTCGGTCAATCCTCAACTGATCGTCCACCGGAATTTGCTTGGTCTCGGCCGTATGAGCCACCCGGGGATAACGTCTAGGTTCCATAGCTGTACGGTAAAAAAGGATCACCTATGACCAAGTAGTAAGGAAATGCTCTAGGTTTTATTTTATCATCTTATTCCAATTTCTTTCCCAGAACACCCAAATCAAGTAAAACACAATCATGATGATGCATGTACCTTCCCTAGGGTCTCTACCCTGCAATCAAAGTAGTCTCACTTGGTCATTCGGTAGGCTCAGAGTCTTTGAATCGGATCATAGGGGGCCCTAAAATCCCGTGTCCTAGCCACTCTTCCCTGGCCTATGTCACACACCAAGATTAACTAACATTGTTGCCCTACCATCCCATGAAATCCTGACTATTCCTAACTCCAAACTTCATCATATCTCTCAACCATCACCTTTTATAACATTCTTTCACGACCCCCTCCCACCAAATATGCCCCTCCGGAGCTGGAAATGGTGAAAGGGAGATAATGACCCCCGAGTCCCGCCTCCAGTAGGCCCCGGGGTGGCAACTATCACCGAGTGTATGGGTTTTCACAATATAGGAGGCATTACCGTTTTTATTATTTGGGATCGGGAAATAGGACAAGTCAACCACCAAAAAGGAAATGAACAAGTGTATAGAAATATAACCAAACCATGCCCACATGCATGTTTAAACAATTTTATAACAAGGTGCAAGTAAAAGAAATCTCAATGTATAATACCGAAAGAAAACAGGAGTACAAAAACAGCAACAACTCCAACAGTCTGACTAGTGGGGTCCCGCATGACCCTGGTAGTCCTCCTGGAAACCTGAAAGTAAACGTAGGGTGAGCATACAAGTATACTCAGTAGGGAAACCTAAATCTCTCGTGCACAAGTGGGGAGACATCCTAATGATCTGTGAGAACAACAGAAGAAACCTATCAAGGAAGTCTATCCACCCAACCTCACCAGCCACACTCACCAAAACACAATCATAAAAAATAGTAGTATATAAGAACAAGAGTATTGGGTACCCCGCACCATTCCCCTTTAGTTAGCTTCTCTTCCTAACGATGAAAGTCCTGACGCTACAACACACTCACCGCCCACACACACCTAGGCATCACAACCATGTATCCCGCCCACACACACCTGGGACTCACAACCACGTATCCCGCCCGCACACACCTGGGCCTCACAACCACGTATCCCGCCCCCACACACCTGGGCCTGACAACCACGTATCCCGCCCGCACACACCAGGGTATCACAACCACGTATCCCACCTGCACACACCTGGGCCTCATCCCGAAGATTCTTGGGAAAAATAATGGTAACAGAACTGTCGCCTGAAGACACCTGGGCCTCATCCTGAAGATTCTTGGGAAAAAAACCTGCCCGAAGAGTCTTGGGCCAATCCACCACAATCAAAACCTACCCAAAGAGTCTTAGGTTTATGTTCGCCTCAAGCCATCACAACCTAGGGGAGAAGGAGCAGGAAGGAGCTAGTATCTAAGGAAAAAACACCCTCTCCCATAAAATGGGAGTGTTCAGCACTAAGTGCTCAACATGGGTGGGGTGCGATAAAACACAAAAGATACAGATATATATATATGTATACCAAACACATAGCCAAACCTATGGCTTATAAACAGAGAAACTGAGCACGTGCCTCGGCACTGCTACTACGAAGCATGCATACAACAACAACCCCAACCCCATTTAGGTTTTCACGTTTCAGCATAATTAATATATTAGTTCCTTAATTACTGGGCAACTATCCACAACCAACCACATCGATCCTTCGTAAAACATATCCTTACCATCCACAAATCAAGTTAGGAAAACACAAGCAGCACGATAAAACCCTTCTTATCAACCAACCAACCCATTGATTTTAAATCTCTTTCCATTACCATGACCCACCATATATTAATTCTTCCACTTCTTATTTATTATTCACAACCCACTGTCCGTTCACATTCAAACCCAACCCTGTAACCTCGCTGCCAACTGCCATAACCGCAACTACACCATACATCATTATCCCTTTAATACCATTTATCGCAGCCCCGCTACATGTTACCAACACAACATTCACACCAACCCAAAACCAAGCCAACCGCATCCCCAATGCTCACCCTATCCACAACAACCCAAAAACACCCCCATCACATGCCACGTATCCAAGTCAACACCCACATGTTCATTATTCCACTTTTTTTAACCGGGGTGATCATACAGGGGTTCCAGATTCTAAACAGCCAACGTTACGTGATTAACCAATTGCCACATTCCACAATGCTTCCATCCATAAGAAAAACTACAAGGAGAGGGAAAAATTGAATTGCGTAAGAAAAGGCCCCCAATGACCATGATTTTTAGTAAGTAGAAGCTCATTCAATTCACAACATAATATCACAGGATATAAAGTAACAACAATCACAAATTCCCATCCCCATTATATAAGACAGTTATTATCTTTATTAAACCGGGTTAAAAATTGTTTCACATAAACAAGAGAACACCCACCCCGCATGATGCACAAACTAGAGAGACAAAGGTAAGATCCCTACCTCAACAGGTTCCGATCACAATGCTCACCGGGATCAACCTTAGAAGACGTCCGTCGACATCCGTCACTTTTGTCAAGTCCCGGAAAAACCTCCTCGGGTCGAAGTCGGAAAGGAAAGGTTGAAGGAAAGACAAATGATCCAAACTTGGAAGTTCCGCCTCGTCGTTACGATCTCGTGGCCGCTGAAGGATCGTAAATCGGAGCTCAGACGAAGAAGTTATGGAGGAAAGATCCTTCGAGTCTCTTGGGAGAACTCTGATCAGAGGAAAGGGGAGGAGAGGGGTGAGTTGAATGGAGGAGGGGACCCCTCCTTTTATAGGCGAGAAAAGAAAAAGTAAATGGCGTGTACTTTATTGTACACGGTGTGTACTCAGTTATTTTACATGGTCTCTACGTGGCTTCCAACACGGCTCTGCAGCCGTTAACTAGTCAACACATGGTTTGAGGGTAACACATACGCGGGGAGGGACTACACGAAGTGTAGTTTGGACACACGGCGTATACCCATTTATTGCACACGGCAGGGACACGACTCCAACATTGCACACAACCGTTGACTGGTAACGTGTATGCGGGAAAGGACTACACAACGTTTAGTATTGGACATACGACGTACACCCATTATTCCACACAGCAACGACACGGCCTTCAACACGGGGTATACCCGGAAATCGGGTAAACGACGTGTACTCAAACTACATGGCGTGTAGGTTCAAAATTCTGGAATGCGTGGGAAAAGTCCATTTTACCCTCCAGAACACATCTTGACCTTCTTTTTGACAAATGAATGGTCCGGAGAGGTCTGGGCCATTACAACCCATAAAGAGGTACACTGCATAAGGTTAATTCAATTTTAGAGCCCTTATATAATGGTAATCAATTGGTCACCTTTATATTGCTGCATTTCATGTATGGGTAAGTGGCTAGTTACCTTTATGCAGATTAAAAAAATCGTCGACCTTTATGCAAAGACCAGTTACCCTGACTCTATCCTTTTAAAACATGAATTTTTCTTTGCATAAATTCTTACACATTAAAGTAATCCCAAGGTTACCTTTATGTAGATATATAAAAACTATGTTTACCCTTATGTGAACCCCTTCACATATAGGTAAGATACATGTTACCTTTACATGACCACTCACGTATGTTTAACGCCCTAGATACCCTTGTGAAACATAGATAAACAAGGGTTAGGGATTGGTTACCCTTACACAGAAAAGTAAATATATTTCTTACCCTTACATAATGATTTTACATATAAGGGTAAAATTAGGTGACCCTTATGTAGACCAATCAATATAAGGGTAAGGTGAGATAACCCTTACATAGACCACTATGCATAAGGTTAAATCCTTGGTTACCCTTATATATATCAGTTGTGTAAGGGTAAGTTATTGGTTACCTATACATATCCCAACTACGTAAGGGTAAAATGATTTTAAAAAAATTCCGAAAAAAATATTGCTATGATTTTACAGTTTTTTTTCATTTCATGCAGTGATTTCAAAAATACAAATCATGGATCCCTCTAATACCAATAAAAGTTTTTTAGAGTTTAATAAAATTTATTAGATCAAAAAGAAGCAAATAAAAAACCCTATTATGAGGATCTCCATGCAATAGAATAAGAAAACTGTGTAAATTACTTAAATGAAGAACTTCTATAAAGAAGGTATACCTTACACCGAAGAACTTCCTCAACCCTTTGATCTTCATTTGATTCATTTATTATAGATCAATAAAGTGGAAAAAGAATCTCATATTCCTAGTGTATCCACGGGCTATGGCTAAATCACTCGACATTCGACCGAGATCAACCATCTCTCTATGGAATTATAGTAACTCTAAATGATAATGAGGTATATTAAAGAGTTCAATGAATTGGTTGGATTAATTTGTCAAATATACACACCACCACAAATCCACCACATGGTAGTAGGGTTTATATATATCTTGAGGATGATCTTGGGTGGTGTTTTCATTAATTCATGAATTAATATTCATGTATAAATTCCCTATATGTTTTATGCATCATATGAACTTACTCCCTATATAGTTCATATAAATTTGAAATAATTTCATTTAATGATAGATTATGTGGGTGAAACAAAAATGATAATTTTTTATCATTTTACAGTAATCACATATTACATAAAATAATGTACCATTTGGTTCATGAAAATCATAATCTGCATGAAATACATATTAGCTCATTAAAATATCAAATACAAATATAGATTTAGGGAATATCTCCTTTAGTGAAAACATTTGTTTTTTAAAAATTTATACTAATTTATTAATTTATATATTAAACATATAAAAATAATAGCATAAGGTAAACAAACATCAATAAGAAATATTTTTGAAATTTCATTAAATTAATGATAGTAGTCCCATTTGATGCATATGGGGTACACATCAGGGATTTTTCATGCATATATAGAAATATTCTAGGAATTTGTTCATGTGAGGTGGCTTCTCTCACCATTCATTATTATGATTTCTATAATATACCACTATATTTGATGAATGGTTTTTTTGATATATGGATAAAGGTATTATCTTAATTACCTCATAAATGATTAAATTTAATAGTATTGTTTAGTATGTTAATAATCCAATGATTTTTATGCATTTTATTTTCAGATGTTGTCCTATTTTGATGCGTCTGATGCGATTTCACATCCTTGGAAATTAAAATATATTTCTATGTTTAATTTGTCCTTATGGCATGAATTCTAGCGACACATCATTATCAGTGTCACAAATTTATGAGAAGGTCACTAAGGGTGTAACTAGGGACTAGTGTGATGAATTTTTTTATCATCACCAAACATAATCACAAAAGATATATTATTATATATTATCAAATTAATAACATGGTATTAATAATATTTCAAGATTAATTTATATATAATTATTTTAGGTGCATTATATGAGAAATACATCTAGTCATGAGATGCAAGTAATTCCTCAAATAGATGGATCCAATAGTAAATCTATGAAATGAGATGGAATGATACCATATAATTTATTACAATATATATCTATAAAACCTCAAATAATATAGTTTTTGTAAATTTTATTTTTGTATTTTTTAATAATGGAGATGGAGGTAGGTTATTTTATTAGATGGATGAATATATGGTGTAATTTCTATAAAAAAGGATAGAAGTTATGCGAATAACCCTACCAAAAACATCGGGGTAAGAAATTTAAATTACTACTTGATGTTATTCAATAAATTTTGAATTTTATAATGTAATTATATCTATAGAATAAACTGAAATAAGGGTGGGATTCTTACTCTTCCCTTCCATATTTAGTATCCTCAAAGGAAATTAGAGATCAATTTTCATGAAAAGTGTAGTACAATCTTGTGAGTGGGATGGGATGCGGACCATCACTATTTCTTGTCATTAATAATTCATGTACATATTTATCATTAACAAAAAATATAGGGAAGATACATATGTTGGTGTTTTATAATTCCATAGGGAGATTAATACACTTAATAATACTGTTAAAGTTTAGAATTCACATATTAAGACACAATATGATTAGGTTTTTTCTTTGGGGCGTGTATTACTTACTATGTTTTATATAATTACAAACAACATTCCCAAAGAAATAGTGACATTGATAAGGGATCTAAGTTAAATGAAAATCATAAATTGATACTTATGTACTATATTTTCATACATATATTTTTTGCAGTAGAGTATCTTAATTCCCTTTACACACATAAACTTTATAAATTCAAACTTTTTTAATATAATTTTTAATTTAGGTATGTTTTTTTGGTTCTATTATTATATATTTGAGTTATTTATTTTAAAGGCTATTTCAATCATTTAAGGATAATTTATTTTATTATAATATGCTTTGGGTTAGGTGTTTTTTTTATAATTTAGTTGATTTATATTCACTTTTCTTTGGTTTGATATGGTTTTGTTCATATCTGGTTATACAGTGTCATATGTGTTTAGTCAGTTTGATTTATTTTTGATTAATTAATTTTAGTTTATTTTAGGTCTATTTTCTTAATTTTTCTAGGTCAAGTGAATTAAAACTAGTAGATTTAGAATTAGGTTTTTTCAATTTAGTCTGATTTTTTTTCTGGTCAGGTTAAATTGGGTAAATTCTATCTGGTATAGTTTAGTTCTATTTAATTCTATTCATGTACATTGGGTAATTTTAGTATGTGTTGGTTTAGTCCAATCTAGATCTTTTTATTTTGATTTATGTTTTTCTATCAATTTGGGTGAGATTGATTTATTTTAGTATATTTTGGTTCAATTTAGTATGATTTATTTTGGTTTGGATTAATTCAGATAGTTTCAGCTAGAATTAGATTCATTTGGGTATCTTAGGGTTAACTTATTTAGTTCAATATTGTTTATATTTATTTGGATTTTTTAAGGTTGGGATGGGTAGAATCATGTTATATTAGATGAATTCTATTATAAAATTTCTGTTTGCTTCTATTTAATTTAATTTGGTTCATCTTTGGTTGTCTTTGTTTAGTTTAGTTCAATTTAGTTTGATAATTTTTTTCTCAGATCTTTTTTGTTTGAATTGGTTCAACCCATTATTGTTTAAATCGTTTTATTTTGGTTCAATTCATGTTTTTATCAGTTTAGTGTTGTTTAGGTTGATTTAGTTCAAAAAGACTCAATTTAGTTTAATTTTGTTGAATTTATTTTGGTTTGAGTAGGTTGGATTTTCTTTGGATTGATTAATTATTCCATTTATTTTAGTTAAGTCGTTATCCGTTCATGTTAGTTTGATTTAGTTTTATTTAGTTAATGTTTGGTTCAGTTTTGGTTTATTTCTGATTTATATAGTTTCGTATGGTGTGGTATTGGTTTGGTTTGATATATTGGTATTGAGTATCTTAAGTCCAGTTTGATTCAATTTTAGTTGTTTTGGGTTTATTTAAGTTAGTTCTAGTTTTTTTGTATAGTTTCATATTTTTTGAATTTAGATTTAATTGATTCAGTTTTCTTGGGATTGTTTTTTCTGATCAATTAATTTAGGATCAGTTTAGTTAATGTAGGTTGAATAATAGTTAATTTTGTTTTGTTTAGTCTGATTAAGTTTTAGTCTTTTAATTGAATTGGGTTAAGTCAATTCATTTTAGGTATGTCATAGTAAATTTAGTTTAGTTATGTTCATGTGTCTTGGGTTTGGTTGGATTCCCTTTCATTCATATCTATTAAATTCAGGTCTATTGTATTTAATTTTTCTAACGTAGTTTATTTATTTTTGAGTTAGTTTGTGTCATGTTTGGTTATTTTGGATCCATTCATTTTGTATCAATTTATGATAAATTAATTTGGTTTGGATTTATTCAATTTTGTTTGATGTGGTCTAGTTTAGTTTGATTTAACTATATGTTTGAGTTCTGAAGGTCAATATTAGTTCTGTAATGACCAAAATATTATGAATAAAATTACCTTTCTTTTTATTTAATTAAACGTCTTATGGATATAGACATGAAATCATTTTTTTTATTATATCAACTTGTATTAAAATTACCATTAAGTAGAATTACCATTGATAATATAGACATTGAATAGTGATCACATTACTAGTATAAATATAGGGTTTTAATAAATTTGTTTGAAACATACAAAGGAAGTGATGGACTTATGAAGTAGGATTGTACCCCATGAATCCAATTTATTATATATTCAAAGGGAGATATAATTTATGGGATTTTCCCTAGAGAAATGTCAAGCCAAGATTTAACGACTAAAGCAAGATCAAAACCATTTATGGGAGAAGTTCAAGATCATCGGGATCACGACCCAATACATGTTTATAGAACGACCCCATGAAATATCCACCATCACACACCTTACTCATAGGGATTATACTGGCGTAATAATGGTATATGTATCAATACCCTAGTAATAATATTTTGTACATTACTTTTTATAGAATAATAAATATTTTTTCTTCCTATTACTATTACTTTGAAAATGATTTTAAAGAAAAATTAATATGTTTGGTTAATATTCAAATTCAACTAAGAAATATACTTTGATGAATTAATGTATTTTTGAAATAAATAATACTTTAACAAAATATTATTTTCTTTATTACATATGAATAATCATATAATTTTCATTATGTCAAATGTAATTTTTATTAGGGTTCAAAAACTGTTATTGTAAAAAACCTCATGATTTTCAATAAATGTTAGTTTTTATTTTTAAAAGTGAAAATTTACATATTTAGAATATTATTTAGAGAAAAATTTTTTTTTTTGGAATCAGGATTTTGAAATTATCCTATAGTTAATTTTCATTATTTTCTAAGATAGTTGGATTCTTGGGTAAAAATTAAATACTGTTTAAATATACAATGTGTTTTATTACATCATAATGGACCAATAATGAGGCAATAAATACTATAAATGGAATCTTCAGCTGAATAAATGTTTTCTCATTAAAATAATTTAATTTTATGCTTATTTGATTAATTTTATAAAGCCCTATTGAATCATCCAAGAATTATAACATATTTTATGATTTTAAAATCAATTATTTGAAAGTGTGACTCATCTTTACATAAAAAGGGAAATATTTTATTATATTTGGACCTTGAACTCAGAAAATAATTTATATCACCCTCCTTTGGTATAAACCATGTAAAAAACCAATGGAATGGTTTGTGGTTTAGAATATTTTATTATGTTGTGTCCAAAACCAAAATAACAATGAAATCCCACTTCTTTCCTATATAATCCAACCCAAGATCCCATTTATCTTCACTAAAACTCCTTAAATCTCATCCAAAATATTCTCTATACCCCCTTGAGTCCTTCCAAGGTTCCCCCAAGCTCCCAATAAGCCTCTACCAATCCCTTGGAGTCACATATCCAAGTAATGGATTTATCTCCCAACATTTAAATCCAAGGACCATCTCTGAGATTAGTTCTTTCAATACCAATTTATTCCACTTACATTCATTTGTAATCATTACCGTAATATCTAATTTATTTTATTTTTATGATGTATAATTTATTCCCCCTCATTCCCCCCCTTACCTAAGCCGTTACAAAGCCAAAATTCCATATGATATTTATCTTCTTAACTTTGAATTCAATCATATTCTTTAAGATTAGATATTTTAATTTCAATTTCATGTATTTAAATTAATTTGAAATCATTAAATTACTATTAAATTGACTTTTTTATAATTATGTATCATTTATTACCCCTCATTTTTTCCCTTAACTAAGCCTTTATTATGCTGAAATTCTATAAGGGATTTCTCTTCCCACCTTTGAATTCAAGAACATTCTTTGAGATTAGTTCTTTTAATTTCAATTTTCTATATTTCTATTAGATTTTAATAATGAACTTAATATACAATTTATGTTATTGGTTTTATGGATCATTTATTCCCCCTCATTTTCCCTTACTGAAGGCGTTACTTGCCAAAATTCCATAGGAGATTTCTCTCTTCTTATTTTCATTACAGCACTTATTTTTTTATTATGCTTCTTAAATTCAATTTTCATATGTTAGTATATGATGTTACATGATTTCATAACTTTCAATTTGATATATAAATTATTATATCTTCATTTCAACATCATTAATCCTCCCTATGATCCTTTATGTACACTTGTTACCATGATAAAATTTCATAAGGGTTCTTTTGCTTTCTCCTCTTAATTCATGACTCTTTATTATGTAACACCTTATATTTACAATTAATTATGCTGGGGAATTTCAAACCATTCCCCAATTAATATCCATTTCATGTCTAAATTACTAGAGACCACTTTCTCTCTCATCTACCCATTTTATGAATTTCTATATGATGTTGTTATGTTCCCAAAATTGTACCATGATTTACCATACCAAAATAATTATGTAGTGAATACCATACCCATTTCTCTATAAAGGGAATCAATCATTATGCACAAAATCCTATATATTGGAGATTTACAAGTATTTATTCCAAATTTCTAGATCATGGAATAAAATTATGATGTTGAATGAATCGATCTTTTATGATCTTTATGGCACACTTAAGCATGAGATTGAAATGTTTATGAAGGCTGCACCATGATAATGATCCAATGAATTGGGTAATGTTTAGCATCATGATACGTCTTGTGCAATGAGATTTGACTCATTATTATTCATGTGAAATGATATTTGACTCATGATCCTTAATGTTCAATGAGATTTCACTCATGTACCTCCATGTGCAATGAGCCTTGACTCAGGATAATATCATATTGTATGTTGTTGCGACATTTACTTTTTTATGATTATCATGCTAAGTCACACCTTTATTTTCATGTTACCATTTTTCTACTTTTATATGTCTATTATATAACAAGTATTTTATTCCTTATATTATTACATGTCTTATCCCTTAATGGGATTTATAGCTCAACCCTTTCTTATGTATGTCCTCAGGTTATCCAATGTAGTGTTAAGTATAAAGGAATGTTGTTTTCATAAATAATTAGTTTTCCATAAAAATTATTATTTTCAGGTTTTAAGTTGTTATGTAATGTACCAAATTTCTCAAGGCTACTAGACCTCTTGATATTCTATGTTTTATTAAGTTCAATTTTATGTTATAAATCATGTTAAAATATAAAATAAAGAGCAGTGTTGTTACAGTTGTTATCAGAGAATAGGTTTATTTATTATCGGGATTAGGATTATAAAACCTTGTTAAAAACCCTTAGGGATAATAATAAGTGTAAGAAAACATCCCTAAATTTTTGCAAGTATATATTAACTGGTTTATCAAGAAAATACATCCCTATCTTGATACTACAAATGAATTTGGTTCGGGAATAGATGAACCTAGGAGTAACAACTCCAACAAGGTGTTCTAAACTTGACTTGGGGTAACCTAGTTCCTGAAAACGAGCCTTATTGTGCACTTGGTTTGAAAATCTTATGGGATATGATTTTTTGAATCCATAGGCTCATTAAAATCCATTATTAAGGGAACAAAAAATGACCATAAGAATATATGTCAGGAAGTGGATCAGAGATAGCATAGAATAAATCCTAGAAACTCATAATTAAGGATATAAATTTAAGTTATCACTTTAATGTCATTTTATTACCTTTTATGTTATTAATAGTTTATGATACTCATCCCTAGGTCTATATTGGATAATGTATAACTAGAATAAAAAAGAATAATATAGGGTTATCACACACAGTTATATCCATTCCTTTATATCATGAAAGTTTAGTAGAACTATTCAAACACCACCACAAATCATGGAAATAGAGATATTAGTGAAAAAAACAAATGGGGAAATTATTTCATCCCATTTTTATAACTTTTCCCCTATCGAAATTTTTAGATTGAAATTCCTAGTGAACCTTTTCATACTAACCTTGCTGGAATTTGATGCAATTCTAGGCATGGACTGGATTTTTCTACATAAAGCCAACATAAATCACCACAATTGGGAAATCACTCTCCAAATAGTGAATCAACCCCTAATTATATATAGGTGCAAGGACAAGGATGAATCTTATTTAGCACCATCATTTAAAAAGTGAATATTATTTCCCTATGAGTAAGCGTATCTAGATAAAATTTGTGATTCTAATGAATGAACCATTCTCAAAGACATCCATATTTCTAGGGAATATGATAATGTGTTTCTTGAGGAATTTCATAGTCTTCCCCCTAGTCGAGAGGTTAAATTTTCAATTGAGTTTATACTTGGGGATTTTCCAATTTCCATGACTCTGTATAGGATAGTTGTTTTGTAACTTGAAGAATTGAAGAAAATACTATAGGAGAATATGGATAAAGGGTTTATATTCCCAAGAACTTCTCTATAGGGTGTGCGAGTCACCTTTTTCAAGAAAAAGGATGATCCAATGTGACTTTGCATTAATTATCTCAAGCTCAACGAAATCATGATAAAGAACAAGTATCATTTTCCAAAAATTTATGACTTGTTCGATTAGCTATGTGGAGTACAATACTTCTTAAAGGGGGATATACAGTTGATATAATACCAGGTAAGGGTGAAGAAGGAAGATATACCCAAAACTACTTTTCGTACATGGTACAAGAATTATGAGTACATAGTTATGGCTTTCGACCTCACTAATTCTCCAAAAATCTTTATGGACTAGATGAATATAGATTTTAGAGATTACCTCAAAAAAAAATTGGTAGTCTTTATAGACTATATTCTAATATACTCCAAAACCAAGGAAGAGCATAGGGAGAATCAGATCACTTTACCAAGGACCTTGAAAAATGATAAGTTCTATGAAAAGTACAATAATTGTGAGTTCTGGTTGAAGGAAGTATATTTGTTAGTGTCTATCATTAAAAGTAATGGGATCTCAGAGGATTATTATGAAAAAAATTAATCGAGGTATGGAAGAGGCCAACATTTTCGATAGATATCCATAGCTTCGTTGTGTTAGCTGGATATTATCTCTAATTTGTGATAAATCTATCACGATTTTCAAACCCTCTTACCAGCTAACACAGAAGGGATTAAAATTTTCTTGATATTATGAATGTGAATAAAGATTCTTGGAGTGGAAAAAGGTGATTTTCACTACCCCTATGGTCATACTACCCACAATTGAGGAGATTTTCATATTTTCAGTGATGCTTAAAAGAAAGGGTTGGGATGTGTGTTGATTTAAAATGAGACAGTCATAGCCTATGCTTTAAGGAAATTGAAAATTCATGAGAAAAACTATCCCATTCATGATCTGGAGTTGGAATCTGTGATATTTGCGTTTAAAGTTTGTTGGCATTATCTATTTTGGGAGAAGTGTGAAATATATATAGATAAAAAAAGTCTCAAATATATATTCACACAGAAAGAGATAAATATTCACCAACGAAGATGGTTATATCTCATTAAGTATTATGAATGATCAGTCCACTACCATCCTGTGAAATTTAGCAGGGTGGAAGGTTTCCTAAGTAGAAAGGACACAAAAATTCAATCATTGATGAGAATTGAGAAGGAACCAATTTTATTATAAATGAAGGATATGGACATTGGAATCACAAAGAAAGTAACATCTTCAATTATTTCACAAATTATTGATCAATTATCTCTTTTGGAAAGTTTAAAGGATACTCAAATAGATAGTGTGGGAATTCAGAAGAATGTGGAAACTATCAAAAAAGGGAAATCATCAGAGTTCAATGTCAATGAAGATGGAATTATGACATTTGGGTCAAGTCTATTTATTCCATCAAATCCTGTGTTAAAGAACGAACTTTTGGATGATGCATATAGTTTGACTGTAACGCCCGGACCCCAGTTACCCAGAGTTGGTGCATTATTACGTAACATTGACATGATCACAACAAATCAAGTCTCGAAAGACTGATTAGTTTATTAGCCTTGAAAAAACTAGATACATTAATAAATGTTACATTACATCATAAATTGAAAAACTAAAACAATATAGTCTCCATAGTCCACACCCATATCCCCTTCAGACTATCCCTGCAGGTCAGTCATAAAATATTTCTCCACATCCTGGGAAGAATAAAACATAGAAAGGGGTGAGCTCAGATGCTCAGTAAGGATAATAATATAGAGTAAGCTTTCATAAATAAACATAAATTTTTTAAGGCAATGTATAACTAAAAAACGCCTTTTAAACTTGAACATCAACATAATATGGAAAAATTAAAATGAAATAATTCCATTTAATTATTCACATGGATATTCTACTAGTTGAATAGTCACACACAATATCAATAACCACATTCATAATGATGAAATGCATAATGTCAGACTATCATAACCATGTACCCAAGGCCTCGTGCCAAGACTACGAATAAGATTTTGTCAAGGCCTCATGCCAAGACACTAGTTTGTCCTATGAGACCTACCGATGCATCGAGGAGCTATAGCGGGCTCCACCCATCAGTTATTAATTCCAATTCATTCCTTATATGAAAATTTTTAAACATATCATAAACCATAACATAATCATATCACATAAATCATGCATAAAGGAAACATAAAATTTCCACATTTCAATCACAAGATATCAATACAACACATTTTTATAATAAAAACATTATCAAAACCATTTTCAATACCAAAATAAAAGGAAAGTAAAACATGGAATTTATTTTTCATATAAAAAAGTTCTGGCTTATTGAGGATGTCGAAACTCAAATAATGGTCACGGCAGCGGAGAAGTCATTGTTGCCGCATTCGTATGACAAAAAAACATTCCATTTTTTTAGTAAAACACTTAGTATAAAAAGACTCCTTTTGGATAAATTTAAAATTAAAAGGGGTTTATACAACGTATAAAAGAAAGGTGTGTATAAAACAAAATATGCCTCAATGAAAGGAGATTGAGACAAAGTCCCTTACCTCATGTCCGACTTGACTCGATTGTCCTTTAATCTCTTGAATAATAAACTATGGTTAATATAAAATTTCTTAAGATCCTTTTTAAGGTTTATTATTCATTTTATATCTCTTATTACCGTGTTATGAACATTATTTAGTCATTTAAGTTAATAACGATCATTTTGTCGATCTTTGGTACTTGAGTCAACAATAAACTTCTTATAATTTCACGTTGTTCAAGTGGTAAAATATCCATTATATCTAGAATTATATTCATGATTTAGATATTATATATATCATATATATCCAGTATATACATTCATTTATAATATTACATAACATTTAGAGTTAAGAAATGAAATGCACCGCTCATGAAGACGGTAAGTAGTACGTACACATGAACACTACTTTCATTTATATTTCATATTTAATGGAATGAAATCTTAATGATATAAAGGTATATTATAATACAGTTTAATATCATTTATAATATCATTTAATCCATCCTTTATACATCCCACATATGGAATTAATGATTCAAATCACTTTGAGGGGGCGATAGTCCGCACTTCCTAAAATAAAATTATCGCGTTTACCCATAATGGAAATCATAAAGGTATGCCATAAATGAAAAATACAGAAGCATAAGGAAAACATAAATACAATATATATCATATATAAATATAGTGACATATTAATGGCCACCATGAGAGATGTTAAAAGAAGATTGAACAATCATCATTTCATGAGGCAGTAATTCTCCAATCACAGAAATAGTATGTTCGTTAACCGTTAGACGAAGGTGTGTGTAAGTTTAAATCAAATACATCTAATAAAAAAATGATAGTATATTTAGTATACTAGTTTTGTTACAAAATAATGTAATAAATATAGTTTAAGGGGTTGGACAAGCAAAATAAAACAAAAGAACATAAGAGAAGACATTGCCTTAAAATCAGGAAACTTGTTTTGATTTGAGCCAAAGGCTTCCTTGGGAAGACTTCTGCCCAAAGTGAGGATTCTAGGAGTAAGAGAGGGAAGTTGAGAGAGTATTTGGGCATAGTTTGGCCGATCCAAATGGATTTTAAGGTTTGAATAAGGTGGTAGAGGTGGAGGCCTTTTATAAGAGGATATGAGGGGCACTCTTGGAAAGTCATGAAATGTTACTTTATTATGAAATGATTTTCGGATTTTAAAGGTCCCACAATGATATATTTCAAGGATAAGGTGATAAGGGTTCGAAAGATACCCATAAAATAGGTTTTAGACAAGTGGAGGTCTTATATTTTACCTTATCTTTTCATTTTATTTAAATTGTTCATTAATGAGGTAATCGCTGCATCATCATGGTGTCATAAATAAATTTATTTATTTAATGCATAAAAATTATAAAACAATTACCATGATGTATGAAATATTTTTATATTTCCAGTGAATATTTATAGTCGAAATGTTTACTTATATAACCCCATGTAATAATTTTTTTAGTAAAACAACACATGTTTGTGACAATTTTATTTTTACTTTAAATAAAAAGTTATTAATGTCATTTTCTTACCCAAATGGCTCTATAGGGTCCCCAAGTTGACCCATGGATTGTCTTGGTCGGCCATGACTCATATAATAAGGGTAGGACAAGTTTAATGTTCATTTCATATTATTATAACATTATATTTACCTTAGATTACACTAATTACCTTTAGTCACGATTAATAGAACTTAAAAGTTATTATTCACCAAAAATTATTTTAATCCCATTGAACCACATTTTACTTCCTAATGACAATGATGTATGTTGGATTTTTGAAATTAAAATCACATAGGTGGTAAAATATCATTTAAACGAAAAATTATTTTTTTAAATACCACTTAATGGTTTCACTATTCATCAAAAATTGAAGTTTCTCAGAACAATACCAGAAATTCACCCTAAGCTATAATTGATATTCCAAATTCAAAAATGATGTATATTTTAAAAAATAAAAAATACTATAATTTGTATTAATTAATTTTATAATTAATTCCCTTTGTCAAAACAAATAGCATGTTTTTAAGAAACAATATCAATCAAAATATTGACAATTGTTTATGTCCAATTTCAAAGTGAAATTAATTATAATGACCACCATTGGATTAAATGGTAAAATTATATTCTAATTATTGTTTAAAACCACTAAATAGTATAATTATCACTATAAATTATTTTGATTATAAATGTTGTTTTTAAGTATTTTTCACTATTCATCAAAAATTGGGTGTTCTCGGAAAAATACCAAAAATTCAACATAGGCTAGTTTTGATATTACGAATAGAAAAAATAAGTCCATTTTGAAATATAAAATTTATATAATCTCAAAAAGTGGTTATCACTATTCATAACGACTACTTTCTGTGGTCACAGTGTGTTAGAATCTCAAACTAGCGTACAATGCAAGTTATTGCATTATTGAAAGAGAAGCGTATCATGGAAGTTTGGGGTGTTACATTCTCTCCTCATTAAATAAATTTCTTCCTCACAATTTTAAATTGTTTTTCAAAAATTAGAGGTTGAAAATAGAAAAATATTTTGTGGAAAACCCATATCGGAAATAGGGTTAATATAAATATAACTTTAAAAGTAAGAAAGAGAAGTACAAAGGTCACACAAGATAGACCATACTAGGATTATATGAAAACATGGATATGGAGGAGAAAAAAACCATCAAGTTCTAATAGAGAGTTGTAGAAAACAGGATTAGGAGAAAGTTAACTACAAGAAAATCACAAACTTGTGATTGGTTAAACGTTCATTGAATCCCCAGTTGGAAAAGTTAACCGACAATGTTTTTGTTTTAAGTTACCTTTCATAAAGTTGAGGAATTTATTTTTGAGATTTAATAGGAATGTAAGGAAATATACTTACTTGTCATGTAGACTTTCATTTTTTAATTAATTTTTACCACAAACCCATCTTTCACTCCAAAAGGCAATAGAACTCAAAAAAATTATATTTATCCTGATCGTACAAGGTTATAAATATTAAAACCTACCATTTAGATTAGGATTACTATTTTGTAATAACTAGGTACTTCCTATAGGCTAGTGGTAGGTAATAAAGGCATGTCGCACTATGGTTGTGGGTTCAATTCCTACAGCTTTTTCCGGTGAGACGGGTTATCCCCCGACCTGCAGGTTGTCATTTTCCTAAAACTATAGTATTATAATATTCCAAAAATAGTCTTCTGAAATGTTTTAACCTTAAACAATACTATCCAAGTTTCAACTTAATCCATTCCAACCTTTATAGTTATCCAAAATACCTCTATGCTAAATTTCTCTAAAATGTCTGTAAATTCTAAAATCAATTGTAACATCAGATTTCCCAAACAAAGTAAATATTCCCTTATTGGTACATACTAAAAATATTATTAACTTCATCATATTAAAACCTTAATGAAAACAACAAGTACTATAGTACAATACTTATATATATCACATTATTATTATAACCAAAATATAATCCTTGAGCCCAAAAGCACCAATACATTAATTTTTCCACTTCAACTATAGTAACAACTTAAGATTGGCCTTGATCCCTTGGTCTTTTTTGAGGTATGTTTCCCTGATCCTTAGGTTATTCATTTTCATAATGACCCATTTCCCTACAATTGAATCATTCAACATTAATAGCCTCTTTCTTTCCCTTTCAATCACGAGCCTGGTGACATTTTTCTCCACATTTATAACAAACTCTCATTCCTTTTAGGCAAGTACCGGGGTGATTCTTCCCACAAGTATCGCATGATAGAAAATCCTTCTTTCCCTTTTTCCATTTCTCTGTCTCTTATTCCACCGTTCTCTTCTTCTATTTCTTTAATTTATTGTCATAAGATTTAGAGAATTCCTTTTCTTTCTTGATAACACACGAGACTATATCTTTATATGTTGAGAAAGATTGTGATACTAATTCTTGATAGAGAAATGGTTTTAAACCATAAAATAAACGATCAATCTTACTTCTTGGGTTACGTATATAATCTGTAGAATACCTCACTAACCTTGTAAAGTTGGCCTCATAATTTGAGACTTTCTCATCCTCGTTTTGTCTCAGACTCAGAAATTGCCTTTCCATATCTTCTTGATGGCCACGAGGAAAGTATTTTTCTAAGAAAACCTCTTTGAACACCTTCCATTCCATATTTGATACTTCATCAACTTCTTTTGTGTTTTGAATCAATTACCACCATTAATCATTTTCTCCAGTGAGGCGGAAAACTGCCATGATAACCTTTTCGCTTTCACTACATTCCAAGGCATGGAATATTTTCTCTAAAGAATGTATCCATTGCTCACCTACTAAGGGATTTTTACTCTCATTGAATGTTTGTGGTTGTTTCTTCATGAAGTGTTCTAACATTGATCCTCCACATTGCGGATCAGGGTGCTCCATACGAGTAAGGTTATTATTCATAACCTGAGTGAAGTGTCCCAGTATGGGGATAAGTTTATCAGCACCAGTTGTATCACCAACTCCACTATAATTATCTTGAGTAGGAGGGAAATCCCTACATGGAGTGTGTGCATTGATATGGTTTACATTACTTCCACTAGGCACCATTTCAAAACAATGCCATAAACTAGATCAGTTTATGAATCGAAATACACAATTCCATACTTGTAAAACACTTAACATAAATTGAATAGTTTATGGATATAATCCATAATCATAAAAATGCTTTCTTTGAGGAAGTATATACTCATAAACCCTTCATAATGGTTTGTAAATAAAATGGGAATTATCCTAATCATATCCCCTAGGAGTGTCATAACCAAGAGTGCAGCAAGGCCCGTTGTCAGGAACCAGTTCTCATTTGAGTCCAGCTCAAAGTGGAGTTTTTAGGTTTTACCCCTAGGTACATCTGTGCTAGAGCCGGCTCTACCTACTCATATCCAGACATAGATGTATTGCTCAGAAAACTCAGAAAATCTCTATAATACCAAAATTCTAGGAAGTTCTTCTATACTAATCCTCAAAGTCTATCTTAGAGCTATGTGCTCTAATCAGAGTTTATCTAAATCTAGCTTCCAAGGTTAGTACTAAACTGCCTCTGATACCAACTATAACGCCCCGACCCCACTTACCCTGAGTCGGTGCATTATTACATAAAATTGGTATGATCACAAAAGATCATGTCTCAAAAGACTGATTTGTTTAGTAGCCTTGGAAACACTAGATACATTCATAAATGTTACATTTACATCATAAAGTGAAAAACTACAATAATATATTCTCCATAGTCCACACCCATATCCCCTTCAGACTATCCCTGTAGGTCAGTCATAAAATATTTCTTCACATCCTGGGAAAAATAAAACATAGAAAGGGGTGAGCTCAGATGCTCAGTAAGGATAACAATATAGCAGAAGCTTTCATAAGTAAACATAAACATTTTAAGGCAATGTATAACTAAAACAAAAGCCTTTTAAACTTTAACTTCAACATAATATGGAAAAAGTAAAATGAAATAATTCCATTTAATTATTCACATGGATATTCTACTAGTCTAATAATCACATGAAATATCAATAAACACTTTCATAATGATGGAATGCACAATGCCATACTATCATAACCACGTAGCCAATGCCTCATGCCAGGACTACAAATAAGATTTTGTCAAGGCCTCGTGCCAAGATACTAATTTTTCTCATGAGACCTACTGATGCATCGAAGAGCTATAGCAGGCTCCACCCATCACTTATTAAGTCCAATTCATTCCTTATATGAAAAGGTTTAAACATATCATAAACCATAACATAATCGTATCACATAAAACATGCATAAAAGAAACATAACATTTCCATATTTTAATCATAAGATATCAATACAACACATTGTTATAATGAAAACATTATCAAAACAATTTTCAATTACAAAATAAAGGGAAAGTAAAACATGGTATTTATTTTTCATTTAAAAAAGTTATGGCTTGTAGAGGAAGCCAAAACTCAAATAATGGTCACAGCGGTGGAGAAATCATTTTCACCGCATACGTACGACAAAAAAAGATTCACTTTTGTCGTTTAGTAAAACAATTCATATAAAAAGACTCCTTTTGAATAAATGTAAAAGTCAAAGAGTTTTATACACCGTATAAAAGAATGTTGTGTATAAAAAAAAATATGCCACAATGAAAGAAGATTGAGACGAAGTCCCTTACCTCATGTCCGACTTGACTCGATCATTCTTTAATCTCATGAATAATAAACTAGATTTAATCTCTAATTTCTTAAGAACCGTTTTCAAGTTCATTATTCATTTTATTTCACTTATTACCATGTTATGAATATTATATAGTCATTTAAGTTAATAACGATCGTTTTGTCGATCTTTGGTATTTGAGTCAACAATAAACTTATTAAAATTACAAGTTGTTCATGTTGTAAAATATACAAATTATCCAGAATTATATTAATGATGTAGATATCATATATATCATATATATCCAGTATATACATTCATTTATAATATTACATAACATTTATAGGTATGTAATGAAATGCATCGGTCCTGGAGATGGTAAGCCGTACGTACGCATGAACGCGAAATTCATTTATATTTCGTATTTAATGGAATGAAATCATAATGATATAAAGGTATAAGATAATTCCAGTATAATATCATATATAATATCATTTACTATATCCTTTATATGTCTTAAATATGGCATTAACGATTCAAATCACATTGAGGGGACGGTAGTCCGCACTTCCTAAAATGAAATTATCACGTTTACCCATAATGGAAATCATAATGGTATGCCATAAATGAAAAATACAGAAGCATAAGGAAAACATAGACAGAATATATATCATATATAAATATATTTACATCTTAATGGACCCCATGAGAGGTGTTAAATGAATATTGAACAATCATCGTTTCGTGAGGCAGTAATTCACCACCCACAGAAATAGTATATTCTTTAACTGTTAGACGAAGGTGTGTGTATGTGTAAATCAAATCCTTCTCATAAACACATCCTAGTATATTGAAGATATTGTGTTTGTTACAAAATAAATTAATAAAAATAGTTTATGGGGTTGGAGAAGCAAAATAAAACAAAAGAACATAAGAGAAGACATTACCTTAAAATCAGGTAACTCTTTTTGATTTGAGCCAATGTATTCTTTGGGAAGACTTATTCCCAAAGTGAGACATCTAGGAGTAATAGAGGGAAGTTTAGAGATTATTTGGTCAGAGTTTGGCCAAGACAAATGGCTTTGAAGGTGTGAATAAGGTGGTAGAGGTGGTGGCCTTTTATAAGAGGAGAGGAGGGGCACTCTTGGAAAGTCATGAAATGTTACTTTATTATGAAATGATTTTAAGATTTTAAAAGTCCCAAAATGAAATATTTAAAGGATAAGGTGATAAGGGTTCGTAAGATATCCATACAATAGGTTTTAGACAAGTGTAAGTGTTATATTGTACCTTATCGTTTCATTTTATTTAAATTGTTCATTAATGAGGTAATCGCTGCATCATCGTGGTGTAATAAATAAATTTATTTATTTAATGCCTAGAAATTATAAAAAAATTAACATGATGTAGGAAATATTTTTATATTTCCAATTTATATTTATAGTCGAAACTTTAACTTATATAACCCCCTGTAATAATTGTTTTAGTAAAACAACACATGTTTGTGGCAATTTTATTTTTACATTAAATAAAAAGTTATTAATGTCATTTTCTTACCCAAGTGGATTCATGGGGTCCCCAAGTTGACCCATGAATTTTCTTGGTCGGCCATGACTCATCTAATAAGGGTAGGAAAGTTTGAAGGTAATTTCATATTATTATAACATTATATTTACCTTAAATTACACTAATTACCTTTAATCGCGATTAATAGAACTTAAAAGTTAAGATTCACCAAAAATTATTTTAATCCAATTGAAACAAATTTTACTTCCTGAGGACAATGATTTATGTTGGATTTTTTAAATTCAAATCTTAGAGGTAGTAAAATTTCATTTAAATGAAAAATTAGTTTTTTAAATACCACTTCGTGGTTTCACTATTCATTAAAAATTGAAGTTTCTCTGAACAATACCAGAAATTCACCCTAAGATATAATTGATATTCTGAATTCAAAAATTATATATATTTTAAAAAATTAAAAAGATATATTCTGCATTAATTAATTTTATAATTAATTCCCATTGTCAAAACAAATAGCATGTTTTTAAGAAACAATATCAATCAAATGATTGACAATTGTTTATGTCCAATTTCAAAGTGAAATTAATTTTAATGACCACCATTGGATAAAATGTTTAAATTATATTCTAATTATACATTAAAAACACTCAATAGTATAATTTATCACTATAAATTATTTGGATTAAAAATGTTGTTTTTAAGTATTTTTCACTATTCATCGAAAATTGGAAGTTCTCTGAAAAATACCAAAATTTCAACATAGGCTAATTTCGATATTTCAAATCCAAAAATGAATTACATTATGAAATATAAAATTTATATAATTTCAAAATGTGGGTATTACTATTCACAATGGCTACTTTTATTGGTCGCGGTGTTTTAGAATCCCAAACTACCGTACAATGCAAGTTATTGCATTATTGAAAGAGAAGTGTATCGTGTAAGCTTGGGGTGTTACATTGACATTATACATTCAATCAGGAAACACAACGATGTATCAAGATATCCAAGAGCACTATAAATGGGATAACATAAACAAGGAGATCGTAGAATATACATCAAAGTTCCTGGTACATCAGTAAGTGAAGGATGAAAGGAAGAAGTCTAAGGGGATGATGCAACCATTACCCATACCAACATGTAAATTGAAAAATATCATCATTGACTTTGTCACTAGTATTCCAAAGAAATGTAAGGGAAACAGTGCTATTGTGGTTGTTATGGATCACATTACAAATACTACAAACTTTTTTGTTATTTGGGAGCATTTATCACGAGATCAATTGGCACATATATACATTAGAGAATTAGTAAGTATTCATGGAGTACCGCTATCAATTGTGTCCGATTAAGATCCAAGATTCACCTATATGTTTTGGAAAAGTCTCCAGCATGATCTAAAAACTGAGATAAACAATATTATGTATTATCACCCTCAAACTAACGGCCAATCTGAGAAGACTATACAAACACTTGGGGATATGTTGAGAGCCTAATCAATAGACATCAAAGGTGAATGGGACCTACTTCTTCCTTTGGTGGAGTTCTCTTATAACAATAGTTTCCACTCAAGAATACAAATGGAACCTTATGAAGACCTTCGTGGGAAGAGGTGCAAAACCTCGACCTGTTGGGATGAAGTTGGGGAATGAAAAATTTTAGCGGCAGAAATAGTTGAAGAAATGGTGGAGAATATTATAACCATCCAAAAACACGAAAAAGTTGTTCTGAGTAGAAAAAAGATCTATACTGACAATCATTGATGTGACCTAGAGTTCAATGTTGGAGACATTGTATTCCTACTCATATTTATATGGAAGTGATTGATGAGATTTGGGAAGAAGGTAAATATTAGTCCAAGGTACATCAACCCTTTTAAGATCCTTGATCACATAGGAGTAGTGGATTATTGATTAGACCTCCCACCAAACCTATCTCAAGTACATGATGAATTCCATGTATCCCTATTAAGGAAGTACATCCCAGACCCATCACATTTACTCAATCTAGAGGTGGTAACGTTGGAGAATGACCTTTCCTTGAGGTGAAACTGGTGAAAATCTTAGATCATAGATAAAAATTTCTACAATATAAGAAAATTCCCCTCATCAAGGTGTTTTTGTGAAACCACAAGTTTGAAGAAGCAATGTGGGAACCAGATGATGTGATGAAGGAGTGTTACCCTCATCAATTTTAATGTTGGAAAAGGAAATTTTGAGGGAGAAATTTCTTATGGGGGTAAGGTTGTAATGACCCAAACTGTTATGAATAAAATTCCATTTATTTTGATTTAATTAAATTTATTATGGATATAGAAATAACATGTATTACTTTTGTTTTCTTATATCCACTTGGATTTAAATTATTATTAAGTATCATTACAATTTATAATATATCCGTTGAACAATGATCACCCGACTAGTATAAATATATATTTTTAATAAATTATTTTAACACAGACAAAGGAAGTGACGTCATCATCTAGTAGGATTGTACCCTATAAAGCCCATTTACTGGGGCTTCTGAGGTGAGATAGCATTTATGGTCTATTCCCTAGACAAATCCCAAGCTGAAATCCAACCACTTAATAATGAGTAAAGTTTTTTATGGGAGAAGTTCAAGCTCATCGAGATCATGACCCAAGCCATGTTCACTGAAAGGCCCCATGAAATACCCACCATCACGAACCATACTCTTAGGGATTATGATGGTATAATAAATAGATATGTATCAAGACCCTAGAAATAATATGATGTATATTATTTTTGTATATAATAATGAATGTATTTTCTTCATATTATTTTTACTTTGTAAAGGATTTTTGAAGAAAAAATAACATTTTTGGGTAATATTCAAACTCAAATAAAAATATATATTATTGAATTAATGTATTTTTTAAATAATTAATTTTTTAATAAAATATTATTATTTCACCTAAATATAAATAATCATATAATTCTAATGAATTCAAATGTAATTTTTATTAGGGGTCAAAAACTGTTATTGTAAAAAAAACTCATCATTTTTAATAAATGTCGGTTTTTTATTTTTAAAAGTTAAAATTAAAATAATTATAAAATTATTTAGAAAAAATTTATATTACTTTTGGAATCAGTACGTCAAAATTATCTAGTGGTGCGTTTTTCATAATTTTCTGCTACAGTCAAATTCTTTGGTAAAAATTAAATACCGCATAAATATAAAGTGTTTTTATGATATAATAATGGAATAATAAATATGTAATAAATAAAAAAAGTTATATTTGTCCCAATATATGTTTTCTCTTCAAAATAATTTAATTTTAAGTTTATTTGATTTATTTTATAAAGCCTTAGTGAATCTTCCAGGACATATAATATATTTTAATATTTTAAAATCATTTATTTGAAAGTGTGACTCACCTCCACATAAGCAAGATCAATATTTTTATATCTTCATACCTTGGCCTCATAAAATAATTCATAACACTATTCTTTGGAAGAATCTATGGGAAAAACCATGGTATGGTTTGTGGTTCTGAATATTTTATTATGTAGTGTCCAAAATAATAATAATAAAGAACCCCCTCTTTTCTTATATAAACCCACCCAAGATCCCATTTCTATTCACTAAAACTACATTAAACTCATCCAAAATCTTATTTCTACTCCATATATTACTCCCAAGGTTCCCCCAATCTCCCAAGAAGCCTCTCCCAAGCCTTTGGAGTCACACATCTAAGTAAAGGATTTCTCTACTCACCTTGGAATTCAAGCACCTTCTTTGAGATTAGTTCATTTAATTTAAATTAATTGTATTTAAATTAATTTTTAATAAATAACTTACAATAAAAATGATTTTAGTGGTATGCGGTATCATTTATTCCCCCTCATTTTCCCATTATATAAGCTGTTACTATGTCGAAATTCTCAAAGGGATTTCTCTCCACACCTTTGAATTCAAGAACCTTATTTGAGATTAGTTCTTTTAATTTAAACTTCTTGTATTTAAATTATTTTGTAATAATTACCTTAATATACAATTTATGTTATTGGTATGGGGTATTTTTTATTACCCCTCATTTCCTCTTTACCTTAGTCGTTACTGTGCTGAAATTCAGTAAGAGATTTCCCTCCTAACAATTGTATTCAAGCACATTATTTGAGATTAGTTCTTATAATTTCAATTACTTGTATTACAATTCATTTATAATCATTTAATTACTGTCCAATTTATGTTATTTTTATGAGGTATTATTTATTCCTCCTCATTTTTCACTTAACTAATTTGTTACTATGCCAAAATTTAATAATGGATTTCTCTCTTTTCATTTCCATTCAAGCACTTTATTTTTATATTATTCTTATTGAATTCAATTTTAAAATGTTTATATATGATGTTTCATGATTCAGTTACTGAGAATTTTATTTATAAATGATGATATATTCCTTTAACTCTCATTAACCCCCTAATGATCATTTATGTACACCTGTTACCATGCCAAAATTTTGTAAGGGTTCTTTTGATTTCATCTCTTACTTAAAGACTCCTTATTATGTTACACCTCTTATTTCCAATTAATTATGTTAGGTAATGTACTCACATGTACCTATTACCTTTCATTTCATGTATAACTGATGAGATAATCTTTTATCTATCATCAACCCATTTTATTAATTTCTATGTGATGTCATTATGCTGTTGAAATTGCACCAAGATTTACCATGCCAAAATAATTGGGTAATGAATACCATAACCATTTATCTATCAAGGGTATCCATATTTATGCACATAATCATATTTATTTGGGACTTAAATTTATGTATTCCACATTTCTAGATAATAGAATAAAATTATTATGTTTAATTAATCCATATTATATGATCAATGTGGCACACTTAAGCATGGGTTTGAAATGAATATAAAGGGTGAACCCTGATATAACTCTAACACATTGGGAGATGTTTAGCATCATGATACATAATGTGAAATGATATTTGACTCATGATCCTTCATGTGCAGTGATCTTTGACTCATGATCATTTATGTAAAATGAGCTTTGACCCATGATCCTCCATGTGCAATGATCTTTGACTCATGCTCCTCCATGTGCAATGAGCTTTGACTCATGCTAATATTATGTTGTACATTTTTTCACATTTCATATGGTATGATTATCATGATAAATTATGAAATTATATTCATGTTCCTTTTATGATCCTTTGATATGTATATTTTATAACATGTATTGTCTTCCTCATGTTATGCCATGTTTATTCCCTTACTAGGTCTTATAGCTCACCCCTATCTTATGTATGTCCTTAGGTTATCCCATGCAGTGTTAAGTATGAAGGAATGTTGTGGTCATGTAAAATACGTTTTTAATAAATATGTTTCTTTTTATGTTTTATGTATTTATGTAATGTAGCTAATTTACCAAAGACACTAGACATATCAATCTTCTGAGTTCTATTAAGTTCAATTTTACGTAATAAATCATGTTTAAATATGAAATAAAGATAAGGGTTTTTTATAATTTCAATATATTTTGTTCTAATTTTTTATATTTCATTTTAATTGATTATATTTAGTTTAATTCATTTTAAATAAGAAAATTTTGATTTGACCTATTTATATATCATTTTATTTGAGAAAAATTTGTTCATATAAGCTTAATTTAGTTAATTTTTTTTTGTTTAGCATGTTTGGTTTTTTAGTCTATATTTTTTAGGAATCATTACATTATTTAGTATAATTTCAATCATATAGATTTTATTAAATTAATTTTTATAAATATAAAATCATTTTGGGTTGAGACATTTTGTGTAGAGTTTGGTTAGGCCCATTTATATCATTTTTATTTCGTTCATTTTTGTTTTGTTTAGGTCAAGTTGAATAGGTTAATTTATATTAAAATTTGGACTATTTTGGTTATTTATTTTACTTTTGGATTCATTTTGGTATATTTAATAAGGTTTATTTTTGGTTAGTTCTATTCAGTGTTAGTCATTTTCATTTTTGATTGGGTTGAGTTAGTTTATTTTAAATTTGTTTTGTTTAGTTCCATTTCACCTAATTTAATTAATTCCATTTGGATTGGTAATTTTATTCTTAATTTTTCTTGTTGTAGTTCTATTTAGTTATAGTAATATTATATTAATTTTTTTAGTGTAGTTCCATTTGGTATATTTTTTATACAATAGTTAAAATATTTAATTGAGGAGTTAAAATATATAATTCCATTGTTAATATTAGGATGTCATGTGTAAAAATTCAGAAATTATGTGATAAAAACATGAACACAAGTATTAAATTGATCATGAGATTCTATATTTTATCAATTATATTTAAACTAATGTATACACAATATCATATTACCTAATTCAAGGAACTAGATTATTAAAATATAAAATTCAACATTTAAAAAACGTTTAAGAAATTACTTCTAGATTTTAACATTGATATTTTATATTTTAACACTTTAATTCCTATAATGGTGTTCACAATATCTCATTTTTGGTTTTTTTTCTTTCCTTTACTTGAGATAGTTTCTTATTGGTTTATGGGATTTCTCTTGTCCCCTTATGCTATTTGTAATGGCCCAGACCTCTCTGTTCTATTCTTTTGCAAAAATTTCAACTGATAGGGAAACTGACACCTTGGGGATTCTGAGCCCTGGGGGGTTGTTTTCCCAAACATTCTGGTGGGAGGATGGATGAATGACTACCCCCTTTAGCCCCGCTCTCTTCTCATGGTAGTTAATTGTGCTGGTAGGAACAATGGTTAGTTTTCCCCATATATGTGTGTGGAGGGCTATAATGGATTGAGGTTATTCACACACATATATTTTGGATATAGTTTCCTATGAACTACTATAGGTGTAACATGTATAGTATATGATGGCTTGATGATCCTTACTTGATGTATTGGATATAATGGCTTGAGGTTTAATACTCTACACATGATACACGTTATTTGAGCTATGGTGGATCCTAGAAACCACCATATTACTTTTCTTACGTGGACATTGTGGTTTTGTTGCATGAGGTGCATGTTAGGGTGCTTCGCCCAGGTGTCTACGGGAAAGCCTTTTTGGAGAGAGATGCTTAGGACGTGTGACGTTGGGGAAAGGCAGCAAACCAATGGGGAAGTAGTATACGGGTACCCTTGATATTCTTTATTATATTATATACTCTTGTATGTGTTACTTTGTGAGAGTGTCCATGGTGAGGCTGAGAACTTAGTATACCTATTTAGGTGATGAGTTAGTTTCACTTGTTTTTCACTATGCTTTAGCATGCTTTCTTTACTTTTTTCATGAGAGGCTCTATGGAGTATCTTTATGAGAATACTGTTATACTCAACCAATGAATATATTAACTGTTTTTAGGTCACTTGGAGTAGTTTGGTGATCAATATGGATTCTACTAGCTTGGGGTTGCAGGAGCTGTTCGGGCTTGTCGTTGCTGCAATTTTTTATTTTCTTTTGGGTACTTACAGTTTTCCACTTTCAGTATAGTAGTTTCTATCGATATTACATATGTCTACTTGGGATATAATTTATATTATTTTCTGAGTTGGAGTTGGTTGGTGTCTATCTTATCTCTCTATTTTTCACGTGTTCTCTTAGAGGGTAATGCCTCTCATCTGTGTGTTTACTATACCCTTAGTGTTAGTCGCCAACCCGGGGCCTACTGGATGTGGGACTCAAGGGTCATTATCTACCTTCTCATAGTACCGACCAAGTAGGGGTACACCTTGTGGGGAGGGGATCATGGAAGAGTGGTATCAGAAGTCTGGATGAAAGATAGGATGGAGTTTGGTGTTAGGAACATGTGAGGTTTCATGGGTTTGTATGGAAACAATGTCATTCATGTTTAGAAAGTGGTGTAAACATTGGAGACCGGCTGAGACATAGGAATTTAGACCCCCCTATGATCAGATGTACGGACCTTTAAGTTTAGAATGGCTACTAAAAAAGGTGATACTAGATGCATGTTAGAGACTTAGGAAAGGATCATGCATCATTCTTCTTTGTATTTGTGTTTGAATGGGTAGACCTTCAGATAGGTTAACCTAAAATTAATAAAAGAAAAAAAATTAATTAATTAATGTTGAGTGTTCCATATTCTAGGTATATGAGCTCTAATAATTTTTTATTTTATAGGTATAGATTTAGGTCGACATCCTCATCAGGATCATATAGAAGATGTCCAGCAGGCTATGCCCGCAGATCTCCGCTAGGTAGAGGTTGACGATGATGACACTAGGAGGAAGACACTCTGAGTGTTTCAGAACTAGAGTCTGTAGAAGTACGAGGGATCTATTTCAGATGCAGTCACAGAATGCTAGTTGGAGGAGGTCGAGATAAGCTTCAGTTTGATCCATGCTCAGAAGGAGCACTGGGTTTCCATGGTTGTGGAGATGCTACGTGGAGCACTGAGGATGTTGTGGTTCTTATTTCTTGGGGATTGCGAGGAGTCAGTGATCTTATGAGAGGAGTTCCGATACAAGTTTAGAGTTGAGTTTCTTTCTTGAACCATGAATGCATATAGTTTCCAGGAGATTCTTACCATTCAATAGGGGAGGTACAGTGTGGGAGAGTTTGTAATTCCTTTCAGGAACATTTTACGATATGATTCAGACCTATTTCCAGATGAGGAGGCCAGGGAGGGGCATTTCAAGGAGGATTTTCATCCAAAGATCTAGCACTAGATCACCCCATTTATGATGAAGACATATCTTGGGGTGCTAGCGATGGAAGAGGCCATCGAGAGGATATTGGGCAGAACTAGATCATCACGGGAGGGGAGTCATCATGATTCCTCATGAAGCAGAGCTATGGTCTGGGGTTCCTGATTTTTAGGGCAGAAGAGTTTTCGTTCGGCCGGGGGTAGGTCCCAACCATCAATGTCTCGTTTCATAAGGGAAAGCATCTCTCAGGCCTATGCCAAGGGATCATGTTCTTGTTTTTCATATGGTGCTCAAGGTCATCAGAAGCGAGAGTACTCATCCTTTCAGAGCAGTCATCATGCACAAGGTGTTCTGCTCTAAGTTCCTCTGTTAAGGCAGTTCCAGCTGAGGCATCAGTACCAGGTTGCACTTGCTTTAGATCAATATAGGGTAGATGTGGCAGGTAGAGGAAATCTATGTGATGCTCCCCATCCTCAGAGAGTAGTGCGTGTCCATTTTGGTGGTCTTTATCAGGTCCTGAGAGGCCATAGAGGAGGTCGTGGTCAGCTTCATGCTTTAGTGTTGCTAGCTCTAGGAGAGCCGGACATCGTTCGAGGTACCCATTTCTTTTTTTTTTCTACCTTAGTGTATGCCTTGTTTGATTCAAGAGAGACACAATACTTCATATCACCTACCCTTGTACAGGCTTTGGTACTTGAGGTAGAAAGGATTCCAGTGCCCTTGGTGTTGACTATGCCAGTTGGAGGCCAAGCTGACTTGATTGAGTATTTAGGGACTATGAGCTAGTGTTGGGGAAATACTGATCTTGGGGGGATTTCCTATGTTTACAAATACAACCATATGATGCCATCCTTAGAATTTATTGGTTGTATTTAGTGTAGGCTATCATGGATTGCATCAAGAGGTAGGTTGTGTTCTTTGATGCAGATGTAGATCCAATGGTGTTCGTTGGCGAGCGATACCCTCAGATGGGTCAGAGGCATTCTATTTTCGTATCATCCATGATGTCTGAGCTAATGTTGAGTTCTTTAGAGGATCAACAATTGGAGTTTCCTAGGGTTATAGAATAGTACCATGATGTATTTCCAGAAGAGGTTGTAGCATTACCCCCTCGGCAAGAGATCAAGTTTGGGATTATGCTACAACTAGGAGAATTTCCTATCTCCATGTCTCCATATAGGATGGACCATTTTGAGTTACAAGAGCTACATATATAGCTTGATGGTATGTTATAGTGTAGTTTTGTTCAGATGAGTGTGTCACCATGGGGTGCACCAGTTTTGTTTGTGAAGAAGGCTGAGAGTAGTTTGCGATTGTGTGTTTATTATCGTCTCTTAAAAAAGTGATATTAAAGAATTGCTATCTTGTTCCATGGATTGATGATTTATTCGATCAACTGAAGGGTGCATATTGGTTCTAAAATATGTACTTATGGTTAGGATATCATCAGATGTGTGTGAAGGATGAGGATATCCCGAAGATTGCTTTCCATTGTCGTCATGGGAATTATGAGTTCATTTTAATCCCATTCAGTGTGAAAAATGGTCCAGCTGTGTTCATGGGATTGATAAATGTTGTGTTCTGTGAGTTCCTAGACAAGTTTGTGGTGGTTTTCATCGATGAAATATTTGGGTACTCTACATCTGAGGAGGATCATGTATAGCATCTACACGCTGTTTTGGGAGTTCTTTGTCTACATCAGCTGTTTGGGAAGTTGTCGAATTGTGAGTTTTGGGCTCGAGTAGTTTGTTTCTTTGGGAATGTTGTGTCCTAGTAGGAAGTAGCTATAGATCCATTAAAGATAGATGCAGTTGTCTCTTGGGAATTCCACAAGACAATGTTAGATGTGTGAAGTTTCCTTAGTCTCGTAGGCTACTATAGGAGGTTCAAAACCAATTTATCTCAAGTTGCGACTCCTCTGAAAACGATGGGTAGGAAAGATCAGATGTTCATATGGAATGATCAGTTTCATGAATTTTTTGAGTATCTAAATGAGAAGTTAGTAAGTGCTTCAGTTCATTGTATTCCAGCAGAGGGAGTTCAGTTCGATGTTTTCTGTGATGCTTCACATCTGTGGTTAGGTTGTGTTATGATGCAGTATAGATCAATTATTTCTTATGGGTCTCGGTAGTTGCGTACCCATGAACATAACTATTCCACCCATGATCTTGAGTTGGCAACTGTGGCTTTTTCTCTGATGTTGTGGAGACATTACCTCATTGGCTAGCACTTTTTGGTTTTCACCAATCATAAGAGTTTGAGGTATATTTTCTCTCAGTGTGACCTAAACTTGCGATAGCATTGGTAGATGGAGTTATGATAGGGATAAGACTCGAAATATCATATACACCTAGAAAAGTGAAAGTTTTAGCTGATGAACTGAGAAGGAAGTCATGTGGTGATGCAGTAAGTTAATCTGGTGATTCCTAGAGAGTTATGGAAGAACTGTCATCATTACAACTCGACATTGGAGAAGTTGGGGGCATAGGTTATCATTTTCAGATGACGGTACAATCATCTCTGGTGCATTAGTTGGAAGAGTCCCAGTTGGTGGACATAGAGGTATAGGTCTGGAGAGACCGAGTTGTTTGTGGAAATGCCCCTGATAGTTGGTCTGAGGATGAACAAATCTACGTGTTGTATCACGAAAGGATTTTTTCCCTTTGGCCATGCACGAGAAAGTTCTTAGAGAGTTCCATAGTTCACCTTTAGTGGTGAATCCTAACATAACAAAGATGTTCAGAGCCATGAAGAGTCAGTTTTGGTGGTCCAGGCTAAAGCCTGCAGTTGTGGAGTTTGTGTCTCGATGTTTGGTCTAATAGAAGGTGAAGGCTGAACACCATGTTTCTGATGGTCTTCTCCAGCCATTAGATATTCCTCATTGGAAGTCGGAGGGCATATCAATGAAATTTGTTACTAGTTTACCTCGATCTCAGGGAGGACAAGATTCTATTTGGGTGGTCATGGATTTTTTAACAAAATCATCCCACTTCATATTAATCAAGGAGTCAAGCTCGGAGGAAGTTCTGTCATGGCAGTATCTAGAGGAGGTGGTGAGACTTCATGGAGTCCCAAGGACGATCTATTCCGATCGAGATCCTCGATTTACCTCTAGGGTGTGGAGAGATCTCTAGCATGCTTTTGGTTCTCAACTATACCTTATCACTTATTTTTATCCTCATACAGATGATCATACAGAGCAAACCATCCAGACTCTTGAAGACATGTTACGCTCTTGTGTCCTAGATTTTGGAGGTTCATGGATGAGGCACTTACCCTTGGTGGATTTCACTTACAATAATAGTTTTTACTCCACCACCATTATGTCACCGTTTGAATCCTTGTATGGACGACCTTTCTGTTCTCCACTGTGTTGTACTGGGGTTAGATAGTTAGTAATTCTCAGACCAAAACTAGTGCAGAATACGATAGAGATGATTCAGGTGATTAATGAGAAGATGAAAAAAGTAAAGGATAATCAAAAATCATATGCCGATCATAGGAGGAGACCCTTAGAGTTTGATGTTGGGGATCACATGTTTTTGAAGGTGACTCATCATAATGGGTAGTAAAGGTCTGGTCCTGGGAGTAAGCTTTCTCCCCAATATGTTGGGCCTTTTGAAGAGTTAGATTGTGTTGGAGTTATGGAATATCGTGTAGCACTTCCCCCGCTGATGAGATGGATACATGATTTTTTCCATGTATCACAGCTCTGTCATTATCTTATTGATGACTCACACATCATCGATTGGGGAGAGATTGATGTTGATGGTGATGCAAACTTTAAGGAGTGGCCTGTGGAGATCCCAAACCACAAAGAGAACGTATTGTGTGTGCATTATATCCCCTTTGTTTGTGTCTGGTGGTGACACAGTGGCGTGGAAGAGAGTACTTGGGAATGTGAGCAATAGATACATGATCAGTACCTAGAGTTGTTTGATGTTTAACTCTTTTTATGTAATGATGTTCTCTATGTGGTTGTAGAACATTCATGTTTATGAGATGTATTTATTTGGTTTCTTCTTGTGTCTTGCTCTCATTTGAGAGGTATCTCGATGGGTGGTTTTTTGTAAATCTTTTCTGTTTCCTTTTAGGTTGGTTTTTTATTATTGAGGATGAGAATGTTTTGAGAGGTATTTTATGTAATGTTCCAGACCTCTCTGCTCCATTACTTTGTGAAAATATGATGTCTAAGGTGTTACGAGAGGTCAAGGTGACTTATCCCAAAGACTTTTCCAAATTTCTAGTTCTATGAATAGTTCAATGGTATCCTTAGGTGAATAGTGTCATCAGTAGCCTTATGTGAACAGTTTCATCAGTAGCCTTAGGTGAAAAGTGAAATGACAACCTTATGTGGACAGTGTCATCAGTAGGCTTATGTGAATAGTGCAACAGTGACCTTCTGTGAATAGTGCAACAGGAGCCTTATGTAAAGAGTGTCAACGATAGCCTTATGTGAATAGTGAAACGTTAACCTTATGTGAATAGTGTCATCAGAAGCCTTAGGTGAATAGTGCAATGGTAGCCTTATGTGAGCAGTGTCATCGGTAGGCTTATGTGAACAGTGCAATGGTAACCTTCTATGAACAGTGCAACAGTAGCCTTATGCAAACAGTGTCATCGGTAACCTTCTGTGAATAGTGAAATGGTAAACTTATGTGAACAGTTTAATTGATAGCCTTATGTGAACAATGAAACGGTAACCTTATGTGAACAGTGTAATCGGTAGACTTATGTGAATAGTACAATAGTAACCTTATATGAACAATGCCATTAGTAGAATTATGTGAATAGTGCAATGGTGAGGTCCAACGATAGCCTCTTTCCTTTGCCAAATTTTGAGTTCATGAATAGTATTTCCATAACGGTGAGGGTCCTACAGTAGCCTCTTTCCTTTTCCAAATTTTGAGTTCTTGAATAGTGTTTCCAGAACGGTGAGGGTCCATTGGTAGCCTCATTCCTTTGCCAAAATTTGAGTTCATGAACAATGTTTCCAGAATGGTGAGGTTTCGATAGTAGCCTCATTCCTTTTCAAAATTTTGAGTTTATGAATAGTGTTTCTAGAATGGTGAGGTTCTAATTGTAGAATATTTTCTTTTCCAAATTCTGAGTTCATGAACAATGTTTCTAGAACGGCGAGGTTCCAATGGTAGCCTCTTTCCTCTGCCAAATTTTTGAGTTCGTGAACAGTATTTCTAGAATGGTGAGGTTCCAATGGTAGACTCTTTCCTTTTCCAAATTTTGAGTTCATGAATAGTGTTTTCAAAATGGTGAGGTTCCAACGATAGCCTCTTTCCTTTTCCAAATTTTGAGTTCATGAACAGTGTTTCCAGCTACCTATAGTTTCACCCCTTTGACATTTCTTTTGACATAAAATTCATTAAAAGCATTGTTTTGAGGACTCAAAGGCCAATTCAAAGGACATTACTCCTATATTAATTTTCCTAAGGCAAGAGACATTTTATCTTCGTCAAACAGTGTGGTCTAATGTGATCTACTTTTAATGAAAAATTCAGTGTATCTTAAATCGTTGCTCTGTTAAATATTTTTAAGGGACAATATATCTTACTTCCTAATTCTTCATCCTTATTCTCAGTTGTGATATTCTCAAACCTTTCATTCCATCCCATAGGAGTTGTGAAATTAAACTTTCCTCCTTTTATTGGTTCCCTTCTACTTTGATGCAACCGAGCAGTATCGATCAATCTTTGATATAAGGTATGATCTATCGTCATTATTTTAGGTTCATATCCTTCTGTTTCTCCTTGACCTTTTATGGAATGATATCTCCATGTTCCTAATGGGATTTTCTTGGGTGTTGACTAGTGTGGAGGTGTCTCTGCATCCTCAGGTGGATACAGTTGTCACGGGAAGGGGGGGGGGGAGATCGTAACCCATTGTGTGGCTTGTTCTTGTATGGAAAACATCAAGAACCATTTGAGGTAGGGTATTCATTGATTCTGTATTCTTTCATGTGCAAATATATAGGTAGCATGTTTTATCCCACTAGATCATAATGTAATTGACTTAATAAATATTTGAACCGGATAAATAAATTGATATCAATCATATGTTATTGTCTCTTATTTTGCTAGATAGTATGATATATATGCTTTCTTTGTTTATATTTTCTTTCTTAATGGAAATTGGTAAAGAACGTAAAGCTGGAATTAATTGGTTGTCTAAAGATAAAAAGGCATATACATGAATCTGGTTCTTCTTGTTGTAATTTGATGTTAATAAAATTGGTTTAGTAAGCATGATTAATTATTTGTGAAATCTTACTGTTTTTTTCCCAAATTAGGAACCTATGAATAATAAATCAGTTAATCCAAGATGGATTAAATAACTGGTTGTTTGATAAAAGATAATTCCTTATAGGATTATGAGTTACCCTCTTGATTGTTTTAGGGCCAAGAGTCCAATTGATATGATGATTTTTCTCTTGCTTCTTGTGTTGTGATGTAAGCCTAGAAGGCTGTTGTGATATGTGGGGGCAAGGAGGCCTATTGGTTATGGTAGAAGTTGACACCTAGAGTGGCGTGATGCATCCGTTTATGCACGCGGGTGTCAGGGAGGACACACGGGATGATGGAATGAGTTGGATATTAATGTTTGGATGCTTGATGATCTTGTTTGTTGTTTATTGGTTTTAATTTTCCCAATTCTCAAGGCATCTTGTTTTGCTTACCCTCCTTCCAAATGGGGCGAAGACACACATGGTATGCCACGTGCTTTCCGTGTTTAGTTTCTCATGGGAGGAGGAATATATGATACTTCTATAGGTGGAAAAGACTTTATGGGTAGTTCATCTACTCACTGAGTTTACCCCCTTATGTTTAGTAGCTTAGAATGTTTTTCTAGAATGCCTGGGAATATGGAAAAGTAATAATGTTTTTAATAAATTATGTTAACCCAAGGAGTTGGAGCTTGCTGGGATGCAATGCTGAGGTTACAATTTAAAGGGACAATGGACTTTGTGTGTTATTCTAATGAAACATAATGTGGAATTATTAAAGGTTAATTAATGTTTAATGAATTAATTAATGTATAGTGAAATTGATAAAAGGGAATGAAGTAATGTAATAAATCACCTTAAATGGTTGTGTGCTTATAGGAAACCTAGTCTTAGGAGTGGCAGCTGGGAGTTCGAGAGACGTTAGCTGTAGTTGAGTCTGTGACTAGGTTTTTCCCATAGTGTGGTTATGAGCTATAGTATATTCTGTGCCTTTTGTGTTTATATATTTTAATACACCCAGTCAGTTAGTTCAACTTACACCTCGGGGATTCTGAGCCATGGGGGGGGGGGGTGTTTTCCTAAAAATTCCGTTGGGAGGATGGATGACTGACTACCCCATTTTGCATCACTCTCTTCTCTTGGTAGTTACTTGTGATGGTAGGAACAATAGTTAGTTTTCCCCATATATGTGTGTATAGGGCTATAATGGATTGTGGTTATTCACACACATATATTCTGGATATAGTTTCCTATGGAATACTATAGGTATATCATGTATACACTATGATGGCTTGAGGATCCTTACTTGGTGTATGGACTATAATGGCTTGAGGTTTAATACCCGACGTATGTTACATGTTATGTGAGTTGTGGTGGCTCCCAGAAACTACCGGGTTACTTTTCTTACTTGGACATGGTAGTTTTTTTGCACGAGGTGCATGTTGTGGTGCTTCACCAAGGTGTCTTCGGGAAAGCCTTTTTAAAGAGAGATTCTTAGTACGTGCGACGTTGGGGAAAAGAAGCAAACCAATGGGGAAGTAGTAGTGGGGTACCCTAGATATTATTTATTATATTAAATACTCTTTTATACGATACTTGGTGAGAGTGGCCATGGTGAGGCTGGGAACTTAATATACCTATTTAGGTGATGAGTTAGTTTCACTTGTTGTTCACTGTGATTTTTCATGCTTTCTTTACTTTTTCACAAGAGGATTCAGGGAGGATCCTACTAAGTATAGTGTTATAATCACCCTATGTATATATAAACTATTTTCAGGTCACTTAGAGAAGGTTGGAGATCAAGATGGTTTCTACTAGCTTGGGGTTTCAAGAGCTGTTCGAGCTTGTGGTTGCTGCTATTTTTACATTCTTTTGGGTACACGAAGTTTTACCCATTAAGTTGTAGTAGTTTTGCATGACATTACATATGTGTACTTGGGATTTATTTTATATTGTTGTATGAGTTTGAGTTGGTTGGTGTATGTTTTATCTCTCTCTTTTGTATTTGTTCTCTTAGAGGGTAATGCATATCATCTGTTTGTTTACTATACCCTCGGTGCTAGTCGCCAACCTGGGGCCTACTGGAGGTGGGACACGAGGATCATTATCTGCTATCTCACATTTCCGACCCAAGAGGGGTACACTTTGTGGGGTGGGGGTCGTGAAACAATTCTTGTTGTTTTTTGGAATATGTTTGATATTAATCTATATTTATCCACATTAAATATAGACACTAGGGGAAAGATGTAGACAAGGAGATGATGAGAAACATGACCTATTTGTAGAGAGATAAAGATAGGGGGAGTGATATCTAAAAAACACTATAATATTGTATAATTAATTAACTTAACATGTTTTTGATTGTAATATTAGGTAATTATATTGTATAAAAAATTTTATGTCCATATTTAGGAATTTTTTTATAATGTTGTTATACTAGAAGGATTGTTTATTTTTTTAATATGTTTTTAATGGGTGGAGTGTATTAGGGATGATTATTAGGAATTTATATATTTTTTAATCTACCCTATTTATTAATGGTTAAAACAACCACTAAATATGTTGTAATGTTAAATAAGTGTATCATATTTAGTGATGGTTATCAAAATCACTGATAAATATGGACAACTATAGTGGCAGTTTTTAAACTGCCTATAAATATGGTATATTAGGGACACACAACCAAGAGAATCACAGTAGATAACAATGGGTCAACACTCTTTCCAAGAAACACTACACCCACTGAGCCTAGGTCATAATTTCACAACACTCTATCTTACCTCTAACCTAGCCTGGAATAAATAAACTTACCTCATAAGGGGAGAATGTTTTAAGAGGTATCTGATGTAATGTCCAGGACCTCTCCGACCCATTCCTTTGTCAAAAATAGGGTCACGAAGTGTTTTGGAGGGTAAAATGGACTTTTCCCACACTTTTCAGAATTTTGTAAGTACACGCCGTGTAGTGTGAGTACCCTCCATGTACCCCCTTGCTGGGTATATCCTATGTTGAAGGCCATGTCCTTGCTGTGTGAAATAAATGGGTACACACCGTGTACCCAATACTACACGTCGTGTAGTGTCTCCCCGCGTATGCGTTACCCTCAGACCGTGTGTTGACCAGTCAACGGCCGTGTGCTGTGTTGGAGATGTGTCCTTTCCATGTACCCAATACTACACGCCGTGTAGTGTCTCCCCGCGTATGAGTTACCTTCAAACCATGTGTTGACCATTCAACGGTCGCGTGCCGCATTGAAGGCCGTGTTGGAAGCCGCGTGGTGGCTGTGTGAAATGGCCAAGTACACGCCGTGTACCATAATGTACACGCAGTGTACTTTTGTTTTTCACGCCTATAAAAGGAGGGGTCCCCTCCTCCTTTTCAACACACCCCTATCCTCCCCTTTCCTCTAAGCAGGGATCTCCCATGCGACTCGAAGGCTCCTTTTTCTTCCATAACTTCTTCGTTCGAGCTCTGATTTACGATCCGTCAGCGGTCGTGGGATCATAACGAAGAGGCCGAACTTCTGAGATTGGATCTATTGTACTTTCCTTCCCAGATTCCATCCAAGGAGTATTTTCTTGGTTTTTTCCAAAAGCGACGGACGCCGATGGATGTTTTTCAAAGTTGATACGGGGGAGCGTTGTGATCAGAACCTGTTGAGCTAGGGATCTTACCTTCATCTCTATAAATTATGCATCATGCGGGGGTGGTATCCTCTTGTTTCCTATGAAATGGTTGAACAATAAATGAAGATAATAACTTATTAAATAATGGGTATGGGGAAGTTTTTATGTTTATCTTTATTTTATATCCTGTGATATTATGTTGTGAATTGAATAGGATTATGCCTACTGAGAATCACGGTCATTGGGGGACTTTACATGCGCAATTAAATGCTTACCTATCTTTCAATGAGAATGGGACTTGAGGTACATTTTATTGGGACCACATTTCTTAGTGCATGGTAAGATGATGTACTTTTATTTAACTAATATTGGTTAGGAATCTAGAAAAAGTAGATCTTACTCTGGAAGTCGATGACTTTCCGGATCGATTTTGAGGTTTAACTTAAGATAGAAAGGTGGAGTTCTCAATTTACATGAAGTTGAGAAATCAACCGATATTGATATTATCTTTCCATATGTATATAGATAAGTTAAATGATATTAGAAAAGTTTTTTGTTGATTTAAGAGAGATGAAATTTATATTCCTAAGTGTGTTACCATGGGAAGTCCTTATGAAGTTTTCACTCCTGTACAATCATTAATAATAATTCAATTAAAAATTAAATAAATAAAATTCCTTAATAGAGTAATTTCCAAATTATCCGTGGTAAAATAATTATTCATTATTATCTAAACACTTAGAGATCCTTTGAAAAAAAATATTTTCTAAAATGAGAATAACACATAAAAAACAAATATGAAAAAACAATATTCTTGAAAAAGTTACACACCAAAAAAAACATTTACAACCAAGACATACATACTTAGATATTAATTATAAAACTTTCAAAATGCTTCATAATCTCGAGATTATTTATCAAGAGAATGGAAATATATATATTAAACTAAACAAACCCTTAAAGTATACCAAAATCATTAAACACATTTAATCCCAAATCTAACTCTATTCTAACAAGATTTGTCATATGTATAAGAAGAATAAGTATCCACCTATATTAATCATTGTGACATAATAATTCATCCATAATCATGGCACTAAATTTATCCATCTATACCTATAGGTTCAAGAACTTGCACATTAATAATGTATTTATTTCATTTTAGTGATAATGTATCATCGTATTTAAAATTGATTGATATAACCTCCAAAATTTTTATGTGATACTTGGATCATGATTATAGATAATAGTGGTAGATACACCATAATAATTTACCACTTCACTTATATGGATATTTTCAACATGATCTATATAATTATCATTTATTAATTTTATGTAATGGGATAACTTTACCAGAACATAAACCATAACCCAAATAACATTATTAACTTTTGATGTTATTGGATGTTTCATGATTAAATCCATTTTAATTTTTCCCACTTTTATACTAGAACTGAAAAAATCTGCATCATACATTTGGGTAAAATCCTATGGTCTTTATCTTGTGGACACACAAGAAGCCTTGTATTATAGTAAGAAATTTTTCATTTCATAACATCCGACCAATATTTATCTCAAAAACCCCAAAAAATTGTGGTATTCTAGGAATGTGTAGAAAAAGATGAACTATAATCATTATACAATAAATTATTCTTTAATTTCGGTATTGATAGAATAAATAATCTATTTTGAAATCACATGATACACTCCTTATCAATATTGAGATATAAAAATATTCCACAACATAAAATATTAATCCTCTTAAGGAACACAATATAACCTAATTGATTTATATTGATGTTATATAGTAATATTGGTTGATCAATAATATGGGAATGATATAATGGAATTCATTTTTTTCTCATATCAATATTTTCCAAATCATTGATGATAGGATCATGTTTATTCCTTATAGTAGAGAGAGTTCCATAATTATTCTTACTTGAGGAATTAATTGGTAGTGCCATAAGGTTTATTAGTGAGCGAAACCGAGGGTTGAATCTTGGTATAAAATATACTTCAATATAAATAACATAATCCTCAAACACTCACCAACCTAAATAATCTTGAACTCATTTTTAATAGGGACACCCATATTATCTTATTTTGATTATGATTCATTAGGATTTCTTTTTATACTATATATTAATTAGTTGTATCAATGAATTATTAACCCAAATTCACCAATATATGTATTTAATAAATTAAATAAATCATGCTATAATGATATACAAATTTAGTTAGCTCATTCACACTTAGCTAATCCAAGGAGCATATAATGATAGCCTGCTAAAGTACCAATTTACAATAAATAATCCTTTTTGGGGGTGAGTTTTTCTAGGGAACATATTACCTAGGTTCACTACCTTTATAATGATATTAGGATGGTTCCCTACCTCTTAAGGGTCACTCCCTCACCTCTTTATCATTGCTCAAAACACCAGAAAGGAAAACCACTTAACATGCAAGACAATACAAGAACAACATTACTATCATTTTCATTGGGGAATCAAGTGTAAGTAGGCGATTCATGATATTATCTTTTTCAACCTTTACAATCAAGTTGTGAAGAATACCATGACATCAACATCACTTTCTAGAATATGTCATGGACACTCCACCATCCTTTGGAAATATCTTCAAATAATTCCAATGATTCCTTTTATCTTCTTATTATCTTCATTATAGAATTCATATCTTCTATAATATTTCATTAAACCCTCTCAATTAACCCCCATTATTCAAAATAATAACTTCCATTATCTATAGAGATAAATATATCTAGAATTTCAGATGTCTAGATTTTCCTTTTGTTTTATTCAATATTAATTCTTCATGTTTCTATTGTTCAAGATCATCAATTAGCCACGAGTAATATGAAAATATTCATAAAAAATATACTTAAAATTAAATCCAATTTTACTCATTAAATTCCTTGATTTTTCTCTCAAAATATAGAATAATTAAAATATGGAAACTTGTTTACTTTAATTCATCAGGACATCAGAATTAACATCAAAGTGCGACCCTCATTCTCCATTGAATCCTAAATCCTAAGACTCTTCCTTCCTAGGAATCTCTATGGTGTGTTACTATCCTTTTTAGCATGTAATAAACACCTTATAAGTTCACATATCACACCCCATAAAACACATCACGATGAAAGTATCGAGATTCTCTTTTGAATACTTCTTTGTGGTACTATTCCCTTCCCCATGGTGAAATATCGTTTTTTTCAAAAATAGACAATCTTATATTCTAAGTTAGTGTGATATAAACATATTTCATAATATGGGCATCTCTAAATAACTTGAAAAGTAAAATATGACTCTGAAATTTCATGGCATATCATATTCTCCCATGATAGAATATTCTGATGTTAATATTATTTGGACTCAATTAAATCCTATGAATAACTCACTATGATATGATCATCCACTTCTGGTAGCATGAAAAACTAGTATACCACATATTTTACTCCCATGAATTAATCTCCCTAGTGTGACAACTTATACAATCATTGAAACCATTTGGGATTAGATTTATTCACTCTTATAGACTATCCCTTATGTGAGTTTCATAACATCTTTTTTAACCATATGTTAACCCATCCTAATCTCACCCTTCTCTTAATCACACAAATATATTATTACAAATCCTTTAGAGTCATATAATTATTCTTAAACAACTATAAAATAACATGGAATTAATCATCAATATCCTCGTTTACTCTATGCTAATATTACATAGGTCCTTAAATTATTGTTTAATCTTTTAAAACCATATAATTCCCAGGTTAATTCACACTGGCATTGAAAAAACATATTTTACCTTACTAAAGTCTAAATTATTGTTATAATACACTCTATCACTATCAAAATTCATCCAAACCTGATCCAATGAAATATTATACTAGAATAGGCTCATTCAACTTCATCAACCCCAATATTCATCCATTACACTTCTACCATGGAAACTCCATAGCTAACATCAATCCTTTTCCAATAACTTGACAATGATAAAGCCACCAATAACCACATATTAATTGTAACTCAACTTATAAGATTTTAAACAATTCTAACCACTACCATATTTCACTAAATCCACATAATATACATACCTTATTATCTAAAAAAAATCCAACACTAATAGCAATACGTGTTTGTAAAGATCCAGAAATTTGAAGGAAATTTTTTTTCTTAATTTTCTTTGGAATATTACAAGAACGCAGTTTCTGACGGCGCCTGATTCTAAGGCCCGGTGTGCCCGGAATTAATTTCCGAAGTTTGGCTTGGGTACGTTCAGTGAACGAGCGAGCGGGAATTTCTATCTTTTGAACCGGTGCCCGGAATCGATTTCTGAGGGCACCGATGGAACCGCAGCGCCGTTAATTTCTTATGAACGCCATTTCCGGAGTTGCGTTTATCCGAGAGAAGATGATAAAAATTGTGGAAGTTTAATTTATAACTTATCTACAATTTTTAGTTTCTTGTTAAGTAGATTAAGTGTTATGTTACAACACTTGACCCTCTCTTAGGTGGTTTTAACCTATGTAAGGGAGTTAGGGGTGGGACCCACTTGGAGTTAACGACCCATGGAAGGATTTAAGGTGATGTGGGGCCCACATGAACCCCACCCCTTCACTTTTCCCATAACCCCCTAACTCCCTCTTTATTTTGAAACTCCTCACCTCCCTCTTTATTTTGAAACTCCTCACCTCCCTCTTTATTTTGAAACTCCTTCTCTCCCTCTCTTCCTCATAACTCATGCCAACTAGAACTTAAATTAAGTTATTCAAACTCTTAATCAATTAAGTGTATGAATTTTGAACTTACAATGCATGGCATGATTAAAATAAAATAAGGGGAAACCTTGTTTTATTTGGAGGTTGAATTTTGGTGGGAGGATTTTTGAGAAAGAGCATTTGTGTGATAGAAGAAGGAAGCTCCTTCTTCGTTGAAGAACGTCCTCCTCTCTGTGAAGAACGGTTCTTCTCCGATGAAGAACATCGATCCCTCAACTTAGAACGACTCGGTGATCACGGTTCTTCATCCTCTTTTTCCTCTACGGCAAGGGAGAACACACCGACGTAGGGAACTCTCCAACGACAACCCGCCTTCCTTCTTCATCTCCGCAACAGGTGAGGAGACGTCGTTTCCTCCTCAGACGTACCCCAACATCCATGGAATCGACGTCCGATCTCCGCGACGTCGTTCTCTGCGACGCCGTTCTCCGCGACGCCCGACGTGCGACGTCAAATATCCAAGTAGGGGTTTGTTGTTTCTTTATTTAATTATTTTCCATTCTTGTTTCTAGCATGACAAACTTGAGGATGAACGATTAAGTGTTATCGTCTAACGAGAGGGGGACCGGACCGCACAAACACGGCTGAACCCCCCTTCTTTGTTCTTGAATGTTTCTTGCGGATGAAATGAGATAGCGTGGTGCCATCGCAGCACGCAGGAATCACACGGAAATTATTGCGCGGCGCTGTCGAGCCGCGCCGTGGAAAGAATTATCATGAACGCGACGCTGTCGCGCCGCGTCGAAAGAAACTGAAGACGCCGCGGCCGGAGCGGGGCCACGGCGGAGGGGCGCGGTGCCGTCGCACCGCGCCGGATGACGAAGGCCGCGGCCGGTTCCGGGCCGCGGCAGATCGTGATGACCGGCGGCCAGCCGGGCCGCCGGTGCCGGAAGACGGAAGTGGACCGGCCCTTGCCGGTCCTGTTGACAAGAAGCCGGCCGGCCAGGTCGGGCCGGCCGGGTTGGTGGAAACCGGGGGAATTTAATTCCCCCGAGAAGTTATTTGGCCCCCCATTATGAGGGGGGCCGGTTTCACAAAGGGGGGGCAGGCGGTCCCCCCGTTTCCAGCAAGCTCGGCCTTCGGCCGAGCTGGCAGTGCGCCCAGCGCGCTGCCTTGCGCCGAACCGGCGCGCCTGGCTGGTTCGCCGGGCCGGGCCGCGCCGCGCCGGGCCGGGCTGTGCCGGGCCGGGTCGACCCCGTCCGGGGCGGGTCGACCCGGTTCGGGCCATCCGGGGGGTCTCGGGCCGGGACGGCCCGGGTCCGAAATCCCAATTACCGAGCGGTTTGGTAAAATGCCCGTATCTTGGGCTACGGGCCTCCAAACGACTCGCCGTCAGCGGCAACACGATCCTTGGATCGAGACGGTCGTTTCGTTATACTATACTCAAGATGCACCTTCTTTTTTGGGAGCTTACGTGGTTAAAACTCCATAGTTAAGCGTGCTTGGCCTAGAGTAGTGATCAGGATGGGTGACCTCCTGGGAAGTTTCCCAGTGTGGGTGTGAGACGGAAAGGCCAATAAATAACAGACCGGGCGTCCGATTGATGCGCCGTATGTTTCTTTGAATTCCTCTAAGTGAGATGGATCTTTTGGCTTACTACGCTCGAGGTTTGGATGCCGACGGAGTGCGGTCGGGTTGGATCGCACCGAAATCCAACTGGGCCCCTGGAACGAAAAAGCCAATAACTCTCAGACCGGGAGTCCGATTGACGCGCCGTCTGTTGAGTTGAGTTCCTGTTGACGATACGGAACTTTTGGCATCCTCCGCCCGAGTTTTGGATGCAGATGGATAGTGGCCGGGTTAGATCGCACTGAAATCCAACCGGGCCACTGGAACGGAAAAGCTGATATATTTCTGACAGAACGTCTGTTTGACGAACTGTCAGCAGCGTTGGTGATCTCGTTGAGAAACGGTCCCTATGAGTATACCCAATGAGAGTTCAGGGTAGAGTTGAGATATGGCCGGGTTTGTTTCTCTCACGAAACCAACCGGGCTCCTGGGACAAAAAGGCTAATAACTCACAGACTGGGCGTCCGATTGACGCGCCGTCTGTTGTGTTGAGACCCCTATGACGAGGCGGTCCTTTGAGATACTTCTTCGTGGGACTTTGAGATACTTGGAGTATCGACCTGTAGCTCTTGGAGCGGACCCTCCCAGTGGCGAGTGTGCGGAGTACGGAGACCGTGTAATTGGCTAAGACCTAACGACTGCTTGACCGACTCGACTTGGAGTGAGTCGACTAGCCCAGTGGACGGAGCACTACATTCTGAGGTGCAGACCCATGGCGGACGGAGCACTACTTGTGTGACAGTGCAGACCCGCGGTACTCGTCCGGAGAGTACCTCAGCAGGCTACTAGGGGGTGTGCACTACTGTGTTTGGGTGACATACCTCGGCGGGAAGCACTACTATGTCTGGGTGGCTGACCTGCGGTACTCGACAAGAGGAGTACTTCAGCAGTCTTAGGTTAGTGAGAAGTATCTCGGAGTCGTGACAGGAACACTGTACACTCCAGAGACGGAGCTCTTCACCAGTTACGGTTTCGATAATGAAAATCCTGGTTTGAGCTGAGAATTTTGACCTTGTGTTTACCTCATGATTGAGATGGGTCACTTGATAACTTAGGTATATGTATGGGCATATACATGGGTAGTAGTTATCCATTGATTTCACAATCCTTGTGTTTCCTCATGATTGAGATGGGTTACTTGATAACTTAGGTATATGTATGGGTATATACCTAAGTAGAGGTTATCTGTTGAGATTTTCTATGTGGCTATCCTTGTTGGTTTTAGTGAGACCTTGAGGGTCTCGGGGTCCCTACTGAGTATCGTTATACTCACCCCTGCACGGGCTATGCCCGCACCTCGTTGTGTTGGTTACAGACGACGGCCAGTACTGACAGAGGCCGAGTGTTCGAGGACTGGACGGTACTTGGAGGTGGACTATACGACGAGACGGTACCCAGAGGTGGACGTGACGACGAGGCGGTACCCGGAGGTGGACCACTGGGCGGGACATACTCGGAGCGGACGGCGGGACACGAGGAGCAGAGGAGCTGTCTGTACCCACCCTTCAGGTGGGATTTCCAATGGACAGCTCGGCGTAGCAGCTTTACTTTTCAGTTGTTGTTTTCCCTTTCGAGTTGTACTTTACAGTTGGGCTTGTATTTCTGGCCCCTTTTTACTTTCCGCACTTACTGTTGTACTCAGTTTTTACTTAGTGTTTACTTCTTCCGCTTGTACTCTGTGTGATTGTTTACTTTACAAAGGCAATGCCTTCCCTTTTTACCAGGATTTACGCCTTGGTGCTTGTCGCCAGCCCCTGGCCTATGGATGGCGGGCTTGGGGTAGTCATGACACGGGCCCCGAGGACGGGTTGTGACAAATTGGTATTAGAGGAGTTCGGTTCTACCGCAGAACTTATAACTCTGATGTTTCTTTCTGTGAAGCAATAGTGTTAAGGGTACCGAGTGTGGTTTTCAGTTCAGGGAGTCCAGTGTTGGTGCGGGCGGCCGACGTATCCATACACCAGGACCCTGACAACTGATTTCCGACTTTGTGCACAAAAACACTGATTGCGTGTGTGTTTCCAGAAGTTTTTAAATGTCAGTTCAAACTAGGTCTGCTCACCAGGTATAATCGTTTGACCATGTTACGTTGTTTCTTTCAGGATTCCTTTTCACGAACGAACAGCTAGAGCCCAGAGGGATGTGCGTACTGATAGCCTGTCGAGCGACGAGGCTTCGGTACATGGCCCTCTTACAGTTGAGGCACCAACGGAGGCACCATCGATACTACCATACGTTGCGCCACCGATGCCACCAGCCCTAGCAGTAGGCGATGCACGCCACTTGAGTGCGCTGCACGAGTTCCAGCGCCAGAGGCCACCCAGGTTCCGGGGAGAGACAGACCCGCAGGCGGCTGAGGATTGGCTGGAGGCTGTGTTGGGAGTCTTCAGGTTAGTGGGGACGCCGGCAGACATCATAGTGATCATTGCTGCCAGCCTCCTTCAGGAAGCAGCAGGCAGGTGGTGGAGCCACTTGTTCAGTTTTGCGACGGGATGACCTTCGCATGGGAAGAATTCGAGACCTTCTTCAGGGTGGAGTTTGTGCCAGTAGCTCTACACCCGAGCGTGTACAGGAGCTTCTGCCTTTGCAGCGTGTTTTTTGATCAGTAGCCGAGTCCTCTCTGGGCAGTAGACAGATGATGCAGAGGTCCAGGAGGACCAGACTAGTAGTTGGACGATCTCGGGTTTTAGGACCGGTGGTGCGGGGCACCCGAGGTGGGGTCAGAGCCATGCGTGCCAGAAACGGAAAATGTTACTCTTGCGGCGGGAAGGGTCACCTGGCACGTGACTATCCAACTCCTCGTACGATTGATCAGCGGGTGTTGGAGGAGCCACCGAGACAGAAGCAGCGGCGAGTGCTTGAGCAACAGCCGAGCAGTGGACAAGGCAGTAGAGCTCCGAGAGCAGGTGGACAGGAGAGGAACTAGTGGATACGTCCCTTGTACTTCTAGTTCCACTTTGCTATTGTATTCGTGTCTTGTACTATGATCTGCAATAATAAAAAGACACTTATCTTGTTTTCATTACTGTCCTTTTGTTTGGTTGATACTGAGCGATCCCGGTTAAACTGTTGACTTGACCCTCACATTCGAGATTTCAACTGGAGGGGACCCAGTGACCTCACACTAATGCCGACAGTGTGACTCGACCCTTGGAGGCGAGAGTGACAGTTGGATCTCTTGGTAGTTACGTCGAGGCCTTACGACATCATCCATGGCATGAATGCATCATTCATGTTGGAATTGACTGTATTAGGCAACGAATGTGGTTCATCCAGGGGATGAGACCAGATTTCTCTTATCGGCAAAGAAGAAATCATAGTAGCTCTTGTGAGACTAAAGGAGGTCCAGGACATCCAAGAGAGGATGAAGACTGCACAGTATAGTATAAAACAGGAAACCGGTGCCAGTCTTAGAGACTCGGGCGTGTTAAAGAAGAGGAAGCTTAAAGGAGAGATGAGTCTACGAAGCAGCAAACGTGGAGGCAGAGCTAGGAGAGAAGCATGAGGTGGTGTACATCCTAACTTTGTACAACCACCCTCATTAGTTATTCCTACCAGGCTCAGGGAGCTGGAGGGCGGAGGAAGAGTGCGGCTGCATGCGGTCAAGGAGTGTGACCCAATGGCTCTAGAAATGATTCAAGGGACAGTTTGTGTCCACTACTGGATGCTGTAGTAACAGACGTCGATGTGAATCATTCCTTGCTTTCACAAATCTTGTTCCAGACCTAGAGTTTCCGGTAAGCCGTGGACTTGACCCTCACGTCTGGAGATACCTTAGGAGGAGACTCGATAAACACACTTATGACGAGGGTGTGGTCAGACCCTCGAGGCGAGAGCTTCGGTTGGAATCTCTTGGTCGCAGCGTCGAGGCCTTACGACGTTTGTTTGAGTATGGAATGGGCAATAACTGTTCATACTCAAATTGACAGTTTTAGGCAAACGTCGGGATGGGTTTTCCTTGGTCGGCAGAAAAGGAAACCCCATACAGCGCAAGGTAACTCTTGCACAGGAGGGAGCGACCGATCACTCTTGAGTCAGTCAACCTTACCCTCGTGACAGCAGCCTTTCGAGTTCCAGTTCTAACAGAAAATGGAGACCTCTGGAGTTCGAGGATGACGATCACGTCCTTATACGGGTCTCACCTCGACGAGGTTTACGGAGATGTGGCCAAGGCGGCAAGTTATCTCTGGGGTTCAGTGGACCTTCTTAGGTCCCCATCTGGGTAGGCGGGGTGGTTTACTGCTTGACCCATTCACCGCAGTTGCACTAGGTGCACGACGACTTCCACGTATCTCAACTGAGGAGATATACCATCGACCATGAGGAGCTGGACAATGTCGATGGGGTGTCTTTCATGGAGATTCCAGTGGGGATCGAGGATTGACAGGAGCAAATCCTAGGAGGATGATCGATTCCCCGGGTGCACTTTCTTTGGCAGTACGAAACCTCCAGGTGAGCACATAGTAGCAGAAGGCTCAGATGCGTGCTCGGTACCGCTTTTGTGACCCTAGTTTGTGTTGAATCTTTACAGGGACGTAAAGCCCTGAGGTTGGAGTAATGTAAAGATCCGGAAATTGCAAGGAAAATTTCTTTCTTAATTTTCTTTGGAATTTTACAAGAACGCAGTTTCTGACAACACCTGATTCCGAGGCCCGGTGTGCCCGGAATTAATTTCCGAAGTTTGGCTCGGGTACGTTCAGTGAACGAGCAAGCATGAATTTCTATCTTTTGAACCGGTTCCCGGAATCGAATTCCGAGGGCCCCGTTGGAATCGCAGCGCCGGAAATTTCTTAAGAACGCCATTTCCGGAGTTGCGTTTATCCGAGAGAAGATGATAAAAATTTTTGAAGTTTAATTTATAACTTATCTACAATTTTTATTTTCTTGTTAAGTAGATTAAGTGTTATGTTACAACACTTGACCCTCTCTTAGGTGGTTTTAACCTATGTAAGGGAGTTAGGGGTGGGACCCACTTGGATTTAACCACCCATGGAAGGATTTAAGGTGATGTGGGGCCCACACGAACCCCACCCCTTCACTTTTCCCATAACCCCCTAACTCCCTCTTTATTTTGAAACTCCTCACCTCCCTCATTATTTTGAAACTCCTCACCTCCCTCTTTATTTTGAAACTCCTTCTCTCCCTCTCTCCCTCATAACTCATGCCAAATAGCACTTAAATTAAGTTATTGAAACTCTTAATCAATTAAGTGTTTGAATTTTGAACTTACAACGCATGGCATGATTAAAATAAAATAAGGGGAAACGTTGATTTATTTGGAGGTTGAATTTTGGTGGGAGGGTTTTTGAGAAAGAGCCTTTGTGTGATAGAAGAAGGAAGCTCCTTCTTCGTTGAAGAACGTCCTCCTCTCCGTGAAGAACGGTTCTTCTCCGATGAAGAACATCGATCCCTCAACTTAGAATGACTCGGTGATCACGGTTCTTCATCCTCTTTTTCCTACATGGCAAGGGAGAAGACACCGTCATAGGGAACTCTCCAACGAAAACGCACCTTCCTTCTTCATCTCCGCAACAAGTGAGGAGACGTCGTTTCCTCCTCGGACGTACCCCAACATCCATGGAATCGACGTCCGATCTCCGCGACGTCGTTCTCCGCGACTCCGTTCTCCGCGACGCCCGACGTGCGGCGTCAAATATCTAAGTAGGGATTTGTTGTTGCTTTATTTAATTATTTTCCATTCTTGGTTCTAGCATGACAAACTTGAGGATGAACGATTAAGTGTTATCGTCTAATGAGAGGGGGACCGGACCGCACAAACACGGCCGAACCCCCCTCCTTTGTTCTTGAATGTTTCTTGCGGATGAAACGAGATAGCGTGGTGCCGTCGCACCACGCGGGAATCACACGGAAATTATTGCGCGGCGCCGTCGAGCCGCGCCGTGGAAAGAATTATCATGAACGCGACGCCGTCGCGCCGCGTCGAAGGAAACCGAAGACGCCGCGACCGGAGTGGGGCCGCGGCGGAGGGGCGCGGTGCCGTCGCACCACGCCGGATGACGAAGGCCGCGGCCGGTTCCGGGCCGCTGGTGCCGGAAGACGGAAGTGGACCAGCCCTTGCCGGTCCTGTTGACAAGAAGCCGGCCGGCCAGGTCGGGCCGGCCGGGTTGGTGGAAACCGGGGGAATTTAATTCCCCCATGCAGTTATTTGGCCCCCCATTATGAGGGGGGCCGGTTTCACAAAGGGGGGGGGGGCAGGCGGCCCCCCGTTTCCAGCAAGCTCGGCCTTCGGTCGAGCTGGCAGCGCGCCCAGCGCGCTGCCTTGCGCCGAACCGGCACGCCTGGCCGGTTCGCCGGGCCGCGCCGCGCCGGGTCGGGCCGGGCTGGGTCGAACCCGTCCGGGGCGGGTCGAACCGGTTCGGGCCATCCGGGGGGTCTCGGGCCGGGACGGCCCGGGCCCGAAACCCCCATTACCGATCGGTTTGGTCAAATGCCCGTATCTTGGGCTACGGGCCTCCAAACGGCTCGCCGTTAGCGGCAACGCGATCCTTGGATCGAGACGGTCGTATTGTTATACTATACTCAAAGTGCACCTTCCTTTTTGGGAGCCTACGTGGTTAAAACTCCATAGTTAAGCGTGCTTGGCCTAGAGTAGTAATCAGGATGGGTGACCTTCTGGGAAGTTTTCCAGGGTGGGTGTGAGACAGAAAGGCCAATAAATAACAGACCAGGAGTCCGATTGACGCTCCGTCTGTTTTGTTGAATTCCTCTAAGTGAGATGGATCTTTTGGCTTACTCCGCTCGAGGTTTGGATGCCGACGGAGTGTGGTCGGGTTGGATCGCACCGAAATCCAACTGGGCCTGGAACGAAAAAGCCAATAACTCTCAGACCGGGTGTCCGATTGACGCGCCGTCTGTTGAGTTGAGTTCCTATTGACGATACGGAACTTTTGGAATCCTCCGCCCGAGTTTTGGATGCAGATGGATAGTGGCCGGGTTGGATCGCACCGAAATCCAACCGGGCCTCTAGAACGGAAAAGCCGATATCTTTCTGATAGAACGTCCATTTGACGAACCGTCAGCGGCGTTGGTGATCTCGTTGAGAAACGGTCCCTATGAGTATACCCTATGAGAGTTCAGGGTACAGTTGAGATACAGCTGCATTTGGTTCGCTCACGAAACCAACCGGGCCTCTAGGACGAAAAGGCTAATAACTCACAGACCGGGCGTCCGATTGACGCGCCGTCTATTGTGTTGAGACCCGTATGACGAGGCGTTACTTTGAGATACTTCTTCGTGGGACTTTTAGATACTTGGAGTATCGACCTGTAGCTCGTGGAGCTGACCCTCCCAGTGGCGAGTGTGCCGAGTACGGAGACTGTGTAACTGGCTGAGACCTGGCGACTGCTTGACCGACTCGACTTAGATTGAGTCGACTAGCCCAGTGGAAGGGGCACTATTTTCTGAGGTGCAGACCCATGGCGGAAGGAGCACTACCTGTGTGACAGTGCAGACCCGCGGTACTCGTCCGGAGAGTACCTCAGCAGGCTACTAGGGGGGGTGCACTACTGTGTTTGGGTGACATACCTCAGCGGGAAGCACTACTGTGTCTGGGTGGCTGACCCGCGGTAATCGACAGGAGGAGTACTTCAGCAGTCTTAGGTTAGTGAGAAGTATCTCGGAGTCGTGACAGGACCACTGTACACTCCAGAGACGGAGCTCTTCAGCAGTTACGGTTTCGATAATGAAAATCCTGGTTTGAGCTGAGACTTTTGACCTTGTGTTTACCTCATGATTGAGATGGGTCACTTGAAACTTAGGTATATGTATGGGCATATACCTGGGTAGTATTTATCCGTTGATTTCACAATCATTGTGTTTCATCATGATTGAGATGGGTTACTTGATAACTTAGGTATATGTATGGGAATATACCTAAGTAGAGGTTATCTGTTGAGATCTTCTATATGGTTATCCTTGATGGTTTTAGTGAGACCTTGAGGGTCTCGGGGTCCCTACTGAGTATCGTTATACTCACCCCTGCACGGGCTATGCCCGAACCTCATTGTGTTGGTTGGAGACGATGGCCAATACTGACAGAGGCCGAGTATTCGAGGACTGGACGGTACCTGGAGGTGGACTATACGACGAGACGGTACCCAGAGGTGGACGTGACGACGAGGCGGTACCTGGAGGTGGACCACTGGGTGGGACATACTAGGAGCGGACGACGGGACCCGAGGAGCAGAGGAGCTGTCTGTACCCACCCTTCAGGTGGGATTTCCAGTGGACAGCTCGGCGTAGCAGCTTTACTTTTCAGTTGCTGTTTTCCCTTTCGAGTTGTACTTTACAGTTGGTCTTTTATTTCTGGCCCCCTTTTTACTTTCCGCACTTACTGTTGTACTCAGTTTTTACTTAGTGTTTACTTCTTCCTCTTGTACTCTGTGTGATTGTTTACTTTACAAAGGCAATGCCTTCCCTTTTTACCGGGATTAACGCCTTGGTGCTAGTCGCCATCCCCTGGCCTATGGAAGGCGGGCTTGGGTTAGTCACAACACGGGCCCCGAGGACGGGTCGTGACAGTGTTGTAAAAAAATCTAACACCAACATCAATTCTCAATTGGAAGTTAATGTCAACCGCATTGCTCACATTTTGAGTATGATAATGAATGGAGCATTAATAATCCTTTGAAAACCAAAGGCATCTCATTTGACTTATGTCTTACCATTTCAGTGTAAAAATACGTTTCTACCTTTTCTAGATTATATATGTATCACATATTTATCCATATAGAAAATTACAACATATATTAAAAATAATATATTATTATTTACATATCTAAATTAAGAGTAGTATAATTATACTAATGATATTTTTATTTTTATGATGTTTATCCTATAAAAGTTTCATTATGTATCAAAACATACCAACAACCCTTTTTTAAAAATAACTATAAATTAAAAACCCTTCATCGTTTGATGGTAATGTCAGAAAAAGTTCATTAAAAATTCTCTTCTATAGTTCTTGAAAACTTTTCTCACACTCCAATATTCAAATAAACATAACACCCTTCCTTATTATCTTGGTTAAATGGTTATCAAATCATGATATATATTTTTATAAAATGTCAATAATACCCATATAATATAAGAAAAATATGGAATTATATAAATTTAATGGAAAATATCACTATTTAATCACTTATGTCTTTTATAGATAAATATAAATCCCTTCAATGGTTACTATATAACCTAAAAATTATTCCAGTTGCAACTAAACCCCCCACTTTTTAATCACTTCATATAAATAATCCCCCTTAATGTTTGTGGAATAATTATCAAATGATATCCACTCCTATTATCTTTTATAATATATTAGAACTTCATATTGTGGAGAAAACTATCATATTGGGTAATAACTGAATTTGAGAGATGAAAGTGTCAAGAAAAATAATGATGAATCATGCTATTTTTTTGGGAATACAAGAACATGAATCAATGAGACATGTAGACATTAAATAATTGATGAAAGGATTCAGAATTAGAAACATTAACAATCAGGATGGGATATAGAAACCACCATATATGGGTACAAGGGAAAGTAAACATATTAATTTTAGCATATCCTTTATAAAAAACACATGTTGAAGCTTTCCTGGGAGCACATGAAAATTTAAAGGTATTTATTTATTCAATTTAATCAATGATTCCGGATACAAACCACATGGATAAAGTATAATCCAAGAATGAGGGATGAATGGATAACCCAAAGGAATTATCTAAGAGGAATAGACTAATAAATTGTCCTAAACACTATGCTCACATGTGAATGAGGGAATAATATATCATGATAATTATTAACATCCCAAAAAAATTAAAATCAAAATTTCAGATTTAAAAAATAAATTCAACTATAAATTAAAATAAACTAATTTTCTCAAAATATAAAAATCTATGAAATTAAATTAATAAATAACATGGAAACCAAATTATATAATTATCCACATTAGAAATTACATTCATAATTTTTTTAATATGAATTAATAATGATATATAATTTCATAAATCATTCCATTAAAATTAAATTTATAGACCAATGATGTTCCTAAAACTCTTAAATACTTTATTAGGTAATTATACAAAGAAACCTAAGCATAATTTTTATGTATAATACGAAACATTTATAATCAGACTATATAATTATTAAGTCCTTATCATGTGACTAATTGATACAAACCTTCACAGAATTAATTCCTTATAATTATACTTAAAAATTCTTAAAATTAAATCAATTATAATCAAATGCATAACTAGAATATATATTTACTTACTTGAGTTTTCTACTGACATCATTACTGTAACTCCCTCACCCCAGTTACCCAGAGTTGGTGCATTATTTTAATACATTGGCATGATTACAAGGAATCTAGTCCCAAAGGACCGATCAGTTTAGCAGTCTTGGAAAATAAATTACATATACTAACATTACAGTACAATTTCAAATATAAAACACAACATAAATAGTTCTTTGAGAACGCTATATTTCCCTTTTTCTTAACCCTTCATATCAATCATAATACCCTTCTTAGAATCATAGGAATAATAAAAAATATAAAGGGTTGAGATCAAACGCTCAGTAAGGGTAAGCAATACAGTGGAAAATGGCATAAATATTAAGCATGGTGAATATTTGAGACCACATGCCTTTACCAATAATAAGCATGAATACTTTTAAGGAAATAATATGAGTTGAGTAAATAATTCCATAATAAAAAATAATCATGGGTATTCTACTAGTCGAATGACCACATGAACCATCAATATTATTTCCATAACGAGGGAATTTATAATGCCAGACATTCTAAAAAATTTTGTCAAGGCCTCGGCCAAGATGTCTAAAATGATTAAAGCCTCGGCCAAAACCAGAAATCAAATTGGGAAAAGGCCTTGGCCAATTCCACATCTAGTTGTCTCATGAGACCTACCGATGCATCGAGGAGCTATAGCGAGCTCCACCCATCACTTACTAATTCAAATTCATTCCTCATATGAATAGGTTTAAACATAACATAAACATTTTTATTAAAACTAGCATACGAAATTTAAATACTTTCTCCATAAACCGTGAATGGTATACAAATAACACATCCATAGTCAAACATATCACAAAACATTCAATACAATATGGAAGTTTTGTATCATAATAAATCAAATTCAAATAATCTTAAAATCTATAAAGGGTGTTTAACTAGATAAAATCAAAACTATTTGAGGTAAATATCTCTTTTTTAAATCATTAAAATGTCACACATTTATAAAGGAAGTAATTTAAAAGATATTTTTGAATCAAAGTGTCCCATACCACTTTGAAACTTTTGAAAATAAATATCATTTCAAAACATTCATGCCCATATAAAAAAATCCATAAAATCATTTTGAAAACATGGATATTAATTAAAAAGATTTAGAAAGATAAGTCTTTAAAACTTTTAAAATTTTGATCTTGATAAAGAGTACCTTTCACAAATTATTAAAATATTCATTTTGAAATCATTTAAAAGTCACATAATTATAAAATAAAACTTTTACTTTGAAAATATTCTTATAATATTGTAAGGGAAGCTTATAAGATTTTACAATGGTGGAAAATATCCGCACCCGCCGTATAAGTTAAAAAAATACATTCTTACCTTAATTTTGTCGAAAATTTTAAAAAGGAACTTGTTTGGAAAATTACAAAAAGATTCCATTATAATCTTCTTATAAAAAGTAAAACAAGGGTATAAATGACTAACCCATATTCTATAAAATAGTAATAATGTTCTGAAATACATTTTTAATAAACATGGATGTGGATGATAAATAAGTCCCAGTAGATAATTACGTATAAACAACCTAGGATAATGAAGAGATTGTGAAATAAACCCATACCTTGTACTTTTCCTTGATCGAGGGTAGGTTAAACTGATGTATAATTGTGAAATAATTGTTATTAAATTATAAAATATTTGTATACATTAATATGATATCATATATGATCTTTTAACATTGCTTTGTTAATAATATCCTAGTATTATCATCGTTTTGGGTGTTAACTTACTCATTTTCTTTTATATGTTTTGTCACATAAGTCATGTTTTTTATGGATAGGTTGTATATTATTCATATCCCGAATGATATCAAATCCTTAAACATTATTTTTAATCATCAAATGAAAATTAGTCTTGAATGGATACGATGAGAAATGAATCTAAACACGTTTGTGGAGACGGTAGTCCGTACGTACGCACGAGTGACAATATCATTATTTTGATATTAAAATAAAATATAATTGGATGGTATATCATATATACAGAATAATTATCATGTTATATTTGTTATTTTCATGAATTAAACATCATTATTATACCCATCCAAATAATAATTTATTGAATAACAATTACACCACAATGTGGAGACGGTAAGCCGTACATATGCATGTATGGTGACATGTAATTCAAAGGATGGAATGAATAATTAATTTGGTAGTTCAATATTTATAATAACATCTCACTATATATAAGATACTTAATTTATTATTTTATAAAGGAAATAACAAATAAAGAAGAAGTGGAAGAATAAAGGAACTTGAAAGAGGGTTGTGAAAACATTACCTCTTCCTTGGGTTCTTTCTTTTGATTTGATAAAAAGGGCTCCTTAGGATGTCTTTATGAATAATGTAAGGCATCTAGGATTAAGGGAGTATAGTTGAGAAGGTATTTGAGAAGAGGTTGGACAAACCAAAAGGCTTTGATGGTATGAAGAATTGGTTATAAGTGGGTCCCTTTTATAAGGGGGAGGAGGGGCTCTTTAGGAAAAACTTATAGTATTAATATATAATAAATTCATATTCGGTTTCTAATGGATCAAAATTGGATTATTAAAAGTATATGATGTGTATGGGTCTAAATACATTCAACCAATAGATTTTATACTGGTTTGGGTTACTATATTAACTTTATCTTTTAGTTTTAACTTTTAGTTAATTAGTTTGACATTTACCATGTCACTTTGTATTTTTATATAATATTGTTAATAAACTTACTATATACATCCAAGTGACCCCAAGTGGTCCATTAATTACACACCTTCCATTATATAAGTTCTTTGACATATCCTTATAATTTTATAAATAGAATATCAATTATTAATATAATATTTGTTTTAAAAACGCATTTATGACAATTTTGACACTATTCAAGAATTGATTTTTGTTAAAGTCTTAACAACATTATTAATTCGAAAAAAATTAATTTAAGAAATCCTAACACGTCATATTTAACAATAAAATTAGTGTATGACATCAAAACTTTCAAATTATATTTATTTTAACTTTTATAATAACAATTAGTTGATTCATTCATTAATAAGGAAAATACTGCATCATTATTGTGTCATAAATAAATTTAATTATTAAATGTCCAAAAACTATAAATAAAATATATTTATCTTTGAAATATTTTAATATTTCTAATGAATATTTATAGTAATAAAAATAACATGTATAACCCTATTTTATTTTTTTTTTCTAAAAGATATATGCTTATGCCATTTTCTATATTTACTTTAACTTAATTAATATAAAGTGTCCTTATCACCTACAATTGGCTCCATGGGGTCCCAGAATCAACCCAAATATTCAAAGGGTCGGAAATGTATCAAAAAATAGGTTTATGACACGTTTTATGGTAATCTATTATTATTATAATATTATATTTTACCCTTATTTACAGGATTTACCTTTTAACCATGGTAAATAAAATATTTACCGAAATAATAATTCAAAATGTCTAAAAATAAAAGTGACCTATTTCCAAAATTTAGACATCATGATTTCAAATATGGATTCCATTTTTCCAAATTCAAAACACAGAAGTGGCAGAAATTAATTTAAAATTAATTCCCACTATCAAAACAGAAAGTGTGTTTTAAAAAAAATAATAACTATCAAAAGATTGACACTTGTTTATGTCCGGTTTAATTGTGAAATAATGTAAAATGACCAAAATTTTATTAAATGGTTAATATTTATTCTAAATATACTTTAAAACCACTCAAATTAATAAATTATCACTATTAATTATTTTGATTAAAATTTTTGTTTTTAATTAAAATTTAGTAATTTTCACTATTCATCAAAATATAAAAGTTATCCGAAAAGTACCCAAATTTCACCCTAGGGTAATTTCGATATTCCAAATCAAATAATTAAGTCCATTTTGAGATATATAATTTATAAAATTTCAAAAAATTGGTATTACTATTCATAACGGCTAATTTGATTTGTCACGGTGTGTTAAAATCTCGAAGTTTCATACAATGCAAGCTATTGCATTATTCAAAGGGAAACATACCATGGAAGCTTGGGGTGTTAAAATTACCTTGAGGAACTACCAAAAAGTCTAACTAGTATTTGAATAAAAAAACATAACATGAAAATATCAACCTTTTATGAAAAGTTTGTAGAAAACCCAAATATTCAAATATAATATAACTCAACAATAATACGTCAATATATAATTATCAAAAAAGGAAAACATAGAATGTAAAAATAACATTCTTATTATGAAAAATATATCCTTTAACTAAATCCAAAAGGGACAGATCTAAATATTTTACACCGCCATATTTATGTTGAGGCGTGCTGCTTGAAAACTAAAAATATTATGAAGTATTCTAATTTAAGTAACCATCAAATCTAAAACTGTAAAAATCAGAATCGTTACCTAAGGAAATGATGCTGCCTAGATCTCCCCAAATGGTAATTAAATATAAAACTAGATACCTTTGAAAGTCACATACATCTCAAAGGTTATAATGAAAATATCATAAACATGAGAAAAACTAGCAACTTAAGGAAAAAATATAATAACTAAAGAAATTTATTCCTTGATTTATAATCCTCATAAATTCTATGTACCATACATTTAAAAAAATATTTATATGTACATTCATGAATCCTAATAATAATTGAACCTAAAACCATGGAACTACAACTTTATACTACCTAGAACTAATCAATAAACACACAATAAGTTATATTCTAACATAAAAATCCCTCCAAGGATAAAAAACTATTAAAAGAAATAGATCAATAGATAAAATAGACCCTAATCTACATTAGGTAGAGAAAGAGAAACAAACACATATACACATACTTCCAAAATTTACTACACTACTTACACTTGTCTCTAACCCAACCCACCTCACATTAACCACTACCCACCCTAGAATCTAAGAAATAGTACCAAACAACACACAAGGTTACTTAAGTTCTCATCTAAGGTACAAAATGGGAAATAATAAAAGGGTAATCCAACTATTAATAAACACATAAACCAAAATTAAATTAAAACAATATAGAATAAGCAACCACATTGATCATAATATATAAAATAACAATGTAAAATATGCCACAAAAAATCATTTAATGTAATGTTTTCCATTTATGATATTTTTATAAAAATATTAAGATAAAATTGCATCTGATACCATATATCATTGAAAATAATACACCTCTTCATGGAAACACATCCATATTTCGTGAAAAATTGATAATTTTTTAGTTTAATATTGGTTCAAAAAGACACATTTAAAATTAATTCATAAAAAATATTTTTTAAAGTTAATTTTAACATTTTAAATTAAAGATTAAAAATATTCACAATATAAATTATTTATATAGATAAATATTAAATATGGAATGATATAAAATAATTAACAATTCAAATATTTGACATTATTTTGATCAATATATATTATTATAAAAAGGAATTAATATGAACATTTCATATTCTAAAACATAAATACAAATACGAATATTTTGTAATTTAATTTATTTATAATTTATAATTTTTTTTTAAATTATTAAATTTATTATAAAAAAATTAAATAACTATATATTGGATAACAACATCTCCAGATTTTTCTCATGACATATTTGATATTATACTGTGGATCACATTGCAACATTATCTCAAAAAAATTCTCATGATATCATAGATAGAATTAAAACTATACCACTTCTAAATATATGTGTGATAATTATTATCACTACATAGCCATGCCACATCACTGAAACCATTAGGATTCATCAATAATGATAACCCAAAATAATCATTTTCTAATAGTAAAATATATAATGATATAGTATATGAGTACGGTTTTATAATGATTTGTATTAAATTTTATGTCTTAGGCATGTCCAAACAAGGGATATCCAATACATTCATCCAACATACCATGATAAATGGACTAGATTATAAAGTATCATATCACATAAAATAATGCATGTATATTAAATCCTATAATATTGATCATTCATGATTTTTCATGATTTTTTAGACTTCAAGGATTCTTAATCCCTTTGTTAAATATGGATATGATACCATTTATGGGTTTTAATGACATCAAATATTCCTAAATTTAGTGTATAAATAAAAATAATTATTAATATTATTTAGTTAAAAGGAAAAAAACCCTAAAGAATAAAAATGAGATATTCATTTTGTATAACATCATTATCTCATATAGTTTTTAGAGATCAATTAATAACCAATATATTAATGCCTCTATAAGTGATCCACTAGTTATCGAATCTATAAGAATCCATGTAAGGGGCATATTTAAATTCTAAATGTATTCTAATATCACCACTATTTAAAAAAATAGTTAACAGAGCATTAGTTAATCAATCGTATGCCACTATGTTAAAAAATGAAACACTGAACTCCCATTTTATTGACATAATTAATTAATAAATGATCCTCTTTGGGTTTTAGTAATTCAAAAATAATCTTCCATACCTTGTCATATATATATTATACCTTTAGAACACATTGTTCATTTACTCAGGTGATTATTGAACTCTTATATGATCAAATATAAGTTATACTTTAGTTAATACATCATCTGATGATATATAAGATGTATAATATGATAGTTCTTTTGGAATTCATAAAAAATGTTACCTATGATGTCCTATATCTAATATATATATATATATATATATATATCACTTTCTTAAATCTATATCATAAAAAATTATATAAACCATTTCATCATCTGTGATAAGAGTATTTAGGGAATTTATTTTAACTTATCGTTACCCTTAACTAAAATTTTATTTATCCCCTTTATTTATAAATAAACTATATTTGAAATAAAGTATATTATAGTTGATTGATGGTATAAATAACCATGGATGTACCTAGAAGTTTTTTTAAATTATTATTTTTATATTATATTATATATTACTATTATTTGTATGTAATAAAATTGATGTTTATATAATGAATTTTGGGATACTATAACACTTAATTTGGTAATATGGGTTTGGTGTGTCACAATTTCTATTAGAGAAAAATTTATTTATTTTTATAAATTAGGATTAAAAACCCTAGTAAAAATGTATTGTCTCTAGAGAAATAGTTTAAAAATAACTAGTATAAATATTTGGGGTTAGGTGCAGGATGAAGGGTTGAGTCCCTCTAAAATTTAATTCCTTTACATTGTCTTACATGGGGGAATATACAATTGACGTTACATATTAAATTTTTCCAAAATGATATTTTAAATTTTTGTAAGATAGTAAGAGGAAGGGGTAGGGTCTTGAAAAATCTGCAAAGGAGGTTCTACCCAATTCCCCCAACGAATTGGGGGGAAGAATGGAGAAAACTCAAAGGATTCACAAAGATGAACCGATACGCAGACTGGTCCAAATGATGATTCCACGCGGCCACTTCCACGAAACACCCCCGCCACGGACTATTGTAATTCGCAGAATGGGTGCGGAGATCCTCCGTGGGCGTGAAGCAGGACGAGCTCTAGATTGGTCCACCGTCACAAACCGCCCTAGTCGCGGACCACCTCACCGACCCGGTCTGCATCTGCTGTCGTTCGCCGAATGGAGGCAGACCCTACTACGGCCGCGAAGCACACCCCGAGCTCATTTGGTTTGCGGGGGAGATGCATTGGATGCCCCCCAAGAGTTGCGGATTGACCAGGTCATCTGTGAATCGGGTTTTCGGTTGTCGGCCTCTGAAAAAGGTTCCGCATGACCATAGATACATCCTTTTCCCAACTCTAAAAATGAGATTGAGGGGAAGAGAAGAGGGGATTATTGAAGGAGATCGATCAGATTCGGGTCGAAGGATTTTGAAGGAAGGTTTAGGATTTCACATCAAAGTTCCAGTTTGCGAAACAAAGAAAGGTATGAACCTGAGAATAAATTAATAAGGAACCGGAGAATGCATAATAACTTGGTGAACCGTGAACTAAAAATAGAAAAGAAAAGAAGACCGCGAACCATGGCCCCTCCACTGATACACTCCCCATAGACTAGGGAGTTTATGCCCCTTTTCCAATCCGTCGCACCACATATCATCCTCCTACGCGAGTGAAGCCCCGACTGATGAACCCCCGACTGGCGCCACCCTTGGCCGCCACTACTCGCATGGAACCCTCCGTGAACCACCCAGGTACGCAGATTGAACCCGAAGCCGCGAACCACCTTGGTTCGAGGGATGCTCACTGTTCCACGAACCACCCTGGTTCGCGGGATGCCTATCAGTCTGCAGACCACCCTGGTTCACGGACGACTTCTCAAACCACATAGAACTTCCCTACGCGAAGGGCGCCACCACCCATACTTCTGTGTGGCCTACCAAATCCTTCGGAGTTCCCATTCCCTGAGCCATATAAAATCATCCCAATCCAGCCTGATCCTCTGCGACTCTCTCATTGGCCTACTCATTGGCCCCGAGACGAGGCCTCCACCAGAGCCACCAGACCCATGTGATGTAACTCTCAGGTGCATCAGCGCGCCGTTTTGAGTTCACATACCGACTGTAAGTAGGGGAGAAGGGGTTTCACCAACCCTTGAGTGGATTTCCGAAGCATTCCTGGGTTCACATTCCCACGGTTATGTGGAGTCTGAGCTTAGGAGTCCCCTATCTGCCCCTCCACTTTTTGGGGCTGGGGCACTTCTCCCTTCTTCGGGGGGTTGTAAAATACCAATCAGAAGGAAGCCCCCATGCACTTCCATACTTCCCCCGGGAATGAGAGAGGTGACGGGCACAGGAACACCTATTTACCTCTCCCTCTGCACTTTGTCACCCTGGGCATCCATCCCAGAGTAATCCCCGACCTTATGATCCGCTCCATGAATAAGCCCCACCCCACTTCTCATAGACGCACCTTTCATGAAATGATCGTATAGTCTCTGCTTCCTCTTGTTTCTCACACTGAGCAAGGCTTACGTGGGATTAGAGTAAGCATTGACCATGACACCCACATCCTGGGATGCCTCAGAGCGTAAGCCCCACTCATCCGAACTACGTGGACATTGATCCATGTCTCCTAGGCAGGGTACGTAGGAAGCCTCCACGAGGTTCAGGCCGAGCCACTAGTCATTCCGACCCTCTTTCATGTCATTTTACCCACATCCCGGGCTTCCCTAGAGCATAAGCCCCACTAATCTGAACTATGTGTACTTTTATCCATGTGTCCTATGCAGGGTACGTAGGAAGCCTCCCCGAGGTTCAAGCCCAGCCACTGGTCATTCTGCCCCCCTTTCATGTCTGTTTACCCACATCCTGGGTTGCCTCAGAGTGTATGACCCAATAATCCGAACTACATGGACTTTGATCCCTTTCTCCTATGTAGGGTACGTAGGAAGCCTCCTGGAGGTTGAAGCCCCACTGCTGGCCATTCTGACCCCCTTTCATGTCGGTTTACCCACATCATGGGTTGCCTCAGAGCATAAGCCCCACTCATCCGAACTGCATGGACCTTGATCCCTGTCTCCTAGGCAGGGTACGTAGGAAGCCTCCCCAAGGTTCAAGCCCAGCTACTAGTCATTCCGGCCCCCATTCATGTCGGTTTACCCACATCCTGGGCTGCCTCAGAGCGTAAGCCCCACTAATCCGAACTACGTGGACTTTGATCCCTATCACCTAGGCTGGGTACATAGGAAGCCTCCCCAAGGTTCAAGCCCAGCCACTTGTCACTCTGACCTTCTTTCATGTCAGTTTAACCACATCCTAGGCTACCTCAGAGCGTAAGCCCTGCTAATCCTAACTATGTGGACTTTGATACCTGTCTCCTAGGCAGGGTACGTAAGAAGCCTCCCTGAGGTTCAAGCCCAGCAACTGGTCATTCTGACCCCCTTTCATGTTTACTCACCCACATCCTAGGCTAACTCAGAGCGTAAGCCCCACTCATACAAACTATGAGGACTTTGATTCCCCACCACAGGGATACGTAGGAAGCCACCAAGAGGTTCATGCCCGATCACCATTGGACCCTTGGGTCTACCTTCACATCGGTTCTCCGACAATCTTATCCAAACTACGTGGACTTGGATCCCTATCTCCTAGGCAGGGTATGTTGGAAGCCTCCCCATGTTTCAAGCCCAAAAACCGGATGATCTGACTATCTTCACATCGGTTCACCGTGCCACTCCTAGTACCTCCTCAATGAGTCCTAACTCCTAGGGGTCATTAATCCAATGAGGGATGGTAAACCTCAGGCATAAATAATTCTGAACCCCTGAGTCCAACTGACTATTTCCCAATAGGATTAATCCATGGATACAATGCTTGGGTATAAACCAAATATTCTCGAACATATGAATACATCTTAAATCTTTAGGAGAGTCCCGGAACAGGCAATAATTCCCCCCCAAAGGGTGCTATGAGCCCGACTTCCCATCCTCTTGACCAATGTGATTTCTTAAGTATTGATGGTCAAATCACCCAGTAAACGCCTACCTTTGGAATGAAGATCCATGTATTATTGGATATAGAACCGTTGGGCATTTTGAGGCGGAAAACGGTGCACCTGATATGAGTGATTAAGTAGATCCCAACTTCTATAATCAATCATTGGGTAGCACACATTTATTACCCATGACCCCGTCATGCACCTCCAAGACAAAAAATGGTGAACCCAATGTGAATCTTTAACCATACAAGACGGATTCAACCTAATTCCACTATGTGCACCCTTTTACTCACAAGGAGGGCCAAGAAAGGTCATTAATTACACGTGGGATCATAAGATGCTACTTTGATGGGATTGCTGTTTGTATTTCTTAAAATGTTTTACAGGTAACACACAAGAATCCCTTCGATCCAATGGAATCACGAAGGAACTATCAAGAAAATGCTTCCAACAATGCCATGACCAGACATCCTAACCAAAGGAGGACCCCGTCACCTACCTAGCGTCTTCAACGTTGGGTATCAAATGCGTTAATCTGACAGTACCATGTGAACGGTACTCTCCTGATGGTGGAGGCGGCCAAGCATGCCCTCCAATCTGCCAGAACATGTCGGTCGCCTTCCCAACAGCGGCCACAGAGGCAGATTCTGATGGACCCTATTACCGTCTCAAACCATTTTGGGAGTCTATACCTAGAACGAGACAACACATACCTCTCTTATCTTTGGGAGGCGGATGAGGTCGATGCCGAGGACATCATCCCTACTGAATGGGGGTTCTGTTCCAAGGCCCCCACCAGCAGACGTCATCGCGGTCATGCCGCAACTCAGCATCCTCACGCTAAGGAGGATGTCTCCCTGAGGATCCAGGCCAACGCTCCCCATGCTCTGGCCCTTCGGACCACCCGACGGGGGCGGCAGACGTACAACTGGGTACCGGTCATCACCCTTGTCCCCAAGGAGGAGCTACGCTGCCCAGTCACATAGACAAATCACGAACAGGAACATACACATGTTTTCTCCTCCGAGGCAGGCCATCCAAACATGGCGGCCTCATACGAGCAGGAGTGCATCCCTGCCGAGCTCCGTCACGCCCATATCATACACAGGATGACACTTACCCGGCATGCACCTCTCCCTGCCTAGGGTCGTGAAGCCCACCAGCCTGACATGGTGGCGACCCAGCGCTTGCAGGAACAGCTCTTCGTAGATACCCTTGACGCCTACAATCCTGATGTGGTGGTGATCAACAAATCCTGCCATCCAGATGTGGCGGCAATTAATAGGCAGGCACGTCTCCCTGCCAACAAAGGCCACCAACTCGATATGGTGGGAAACCAATATATGCAGGGCCAACTCCCTGTTGATGCAAGTAATGTCTGCCATCCCGATGTTGTGACAAATATAGAGATAAACTGGCATATCTTGGCCCAGGGGTAGATTCATTCACCTACCCCGACACAAGAGAATTGTCAGTACCCACTGACCACCGGAGGACCGGAGCAGGATATTCCTCCTCCGATACCAGAATTGGCATTAATACCCGTTCTAGCAAAAGATGCCTCTCTGCATATCTGGGAAATGATGGAGGAGCAGGTATTGATCCCAGATCATATCTTGCTGACTTGCCAGATTGTAATTGCATCAGCGGAAATAGCAAGGACTCGGGCCCGTGAGCCCATCTTCCCAATTGAGGCGACTCGTCTAAGTGATGAGATAGTTGCCTCTGAGTAGATCTGCTTCCCTGCTTCTTCCCAGGAGGCTCGCCAGCTATATTCTGCGACGTAAGGGCAACCAGATTGAGCAGCTTCACTCGTTCTAACTGGGGGACACCCGTCCATCATGGTGGATTCTCCAGAGTAGTCATATATCCCTGATAAAAGTCAATGTGTTCGTCGGCATATCCCGACAACATCACGGGACCCAATTTGATAGGGACCGAAAGGTGAAGTCCATTTTCAAAAGCAGATGGTTCCCGCTGCCCGCAAGAAAGCGCCCTGAAAATGACGAAGGCATCCAGAAAATAAAGGGCGGGTTCATGACTCCGCTCTGCCAAAAGCTATTGATCCCAACTCCGATGAGCGCATATCGAAGGCTCAAAACCCTGCCCAACCATTACCATATTATGGGAGTGGCAGTAGTAGTTGTGAAGATCCTCCCCAAAATTTCACTACCAGCAGCTCTGAAGGTCCTCCCTAGAGCACCCGTAGGGGCCTCCCCTGCAGTCATGCAATGATCGATCATGAGAGATCGTCTTTTGATGCGAGTAATAGAAACCCTCCATATGACCAGAAGATCGAGCAGCAAGAAGGCCCTCCATTTTCTACGGTCCACCCTGAAGGTCCTCCCTAAGGTATACGCTACAAACACTCTCCATGCAGTGGGACCACATATTATGAAAGTATTCCTTGCTATCATTGTCTCAACTGCGGAGGCCCTCCCTGCAATGACATTTCATTACGACAAAAATCCCCCCCTTGTCGTGGCCTACCTTGAAGGTCCTCCCCAAGAGTTGCGTTACAATGACAATCCGCGCAACCGGGCATCAGATCATGGTGGTAGTCCTCACCACCATGATAACAGAGGTCCTCCCCATAGAGACGTCAAGCAACAAGAATGCCCTCCCCTCGTTGCGGTACATTCTGAAGGCCCTCCCTAGCGTGTACCCGCAGATATTCTCCCTGCGGTAGCTCTAATGGTAGTCCTCGCCATCACGACCACCATTGCGAAGGTCCTCCCCGCAGTGGCCCCAAGCAACAAGAAGGTCCTCCCCCTTGTCACCATGTGTCTTGAAGGTCCTCCCCAGGATACATACCAAACATCAAACCATGATGGTCATCCTCACCATGATGGAAGCTGTTGCAAAGGCCCTCCCTGTAACAACGCTCAGCAACATGAAGGTCCTCCCCTTGCTGCGACATGCCTTGGAGGTCCTCCCCAGGGTTTTCACTGCAAATGTCCTCTATGTAGTGAGGCATCAAGCTGCGATGGTAGTCCTCTCCATTGCAACCTCCATTATGAAGGTCCTCCCCGCAATGACATATCATATAGACAGGAAGATCCTCCCCCTGCCGAATCACACACAGAAAAGCCCTCAAATGACGAGGCACTCAGAAGGACGGGATCAAGCATGTCAGATTCCCAGTTAGTCGCCAACGATATCCTTTTTCAATAGGGAGACGTTCCGGGGCCATGTTCATCTTCCAACCCATGTCGGAATCTCCCACAAGATGATTCAGCACTAACAAGTCCCATGTCCTCGGACCACACTATCGGCGGGCATCTTAGTTGGGTCGACCAGGTAGAGGAGTCACTAGCGGAGGAGTATGATGGCATTTTTCACATAGGGAAATGACTAGCTAGGTATGACATACCGGTTATGTTATGGCCCACGACCACCTCTCAATTCGACATATCCAGAGAATTATCAGAAGAATGTGTGCATGACATCCGCTACAATATATGGACAACCCTCCATGAGATAAAATCAAGCTTCCTACCCTACGACGGGTATGTAGACCATGTCAAGACAATAGGAAACCTCCAGTGTCACATCGACCTGGAAGCTCTTCCTTCGTCTTGGCAGCAGCGACCTGAGAGGCGCAAAGGAAACATGGAGATAGCCTGCCTCCATGCGCTACACCAGCTGTGCCGCCTCATCGGCGACGCTCTGATGGGAGTCCATATCAGAGGAAGGGGAGAACATGGAAGTTTTCATTTAACTCCACTCCCTGCCCAGAAGAACTCATTCTACATGGTGTCTTGCAATGTCCTCACATCAAGACGTTGATCGAGTGGTCTCCCAATTCATGAAAGGAAACACACCCAGCAGTGTTAGGCCTTGAGTAAGTCCCAGAAGTGTCAGGACCGATGGGAACAAGCCATTCAAGAACTCCTGAATCAGGCCACCGAGAGCATACAACATGCCTATCGCATAAGATAGGCCAATCAGTGATATTTACCTCCCTCCCCAGAAGGTATTGTTTTACAAAATAACTCGGCACCAAACCCAGTTCACCATCGAATGGGCACACACAAGATCATGCAGGTAGAAATAATAGCAGCCACTACCGTAGTCCAGGGACAACCCTAACCTACAGGGCTGGGGGAATTTTTAATAATAAATTCCCCCGTAAGACCAATAAAAATGGGAAGAGACTCAATTTCTTGGGAACGGAGCCAACCCTAGCCCTCAGGGATAAGGGCATTATTAACCCCTCAACAACAACCTCTCCCACGAGAGTCAGTATTCTCTCATCTAGGGAGGACAGTCAGAAGAGGAATTTCATGTCCCATCCTTTCATTTTAATCAACATCCCCTCCAAGAGGAAGGCGCACCGTAAGTTCGCATCAAAGAACTCTCCGCGTCACCCTTCATCAAGAATTCCGAAGGCAATCCCGGCACCTGAAAGGGAAGGCCAGTAAAAGATGCGGGAGATCCTCTTCATATTTGGAAGATAACATCTTCTCTACCCCGTGATATGCATCTACCAACACCATAGAGGTTAAAACCATGGGTGACACAAGAGATAAAGCAAATCATGATGGATCAGGAGACGATGGTTCCGATTAGGCTACCACCCACAATGATCCACCAGGTGTGCACACCCGGAACCAGAGGGCTGCTCTAAACATGGTGGCCCCTTCAGCTAACATCCCTCCAATCACCCTGCGAGATTCCAAGAAGGATAATAACAAAGGAATAGTTACCCTTAATCCTTCCCCTCCTCTTGAAAAAAATGAGCCACTCACGCTCGAAGAGAGGTTCGCTCGATAGGATAAGGAAATGAATGAATTGAGGCGGCTTAACACCGAGCTACTCCAGAGGAACCATCTTATCGAAAGCACATCCCATGAGAAGCCACATCTTGCACTCCCAGTAAGTACACCTCAAAGACCTAGGCTTTACCCACCCAATGAGGAACCTTGTCCGTCCAAATACCTAAATGTGGATCTAGATGAATACCAAGGCTTCCCTCCTCTCAGGAAGAAACCAGAGAAAGTATACCTGAACCCTCCGAGGGTGCCCCAAACAGAATATGCACCCTTAGTACCGGATGAGCCGGATCCTCGAGCAATGCCTCATGCTGCACCTGCCCAAGACCAAGCCAAACAGGATGTAAACCAGGGTCTCAGCAACACCATTGAGGCACTGATAGCTCGATTGGAAGCGATGGAGGGCCTACGTGCTCCGATACAGCAAGAGAGGAAGCCCTACCCAGATTGGGTGAGCAACACACCTCATCCACCCAATTTTGGGATCCTTGTATTCCCTATCGTCAATGGATCAGGCAATCCGGAATAGCATATGATGCAATAAACATCCTATTATGACCCTATGATGGGGACATCGGAACAAAAAGAAGCAGTTATACTCAGATTCTTTGTATGGACCTTGCCAGGATCCGCCTTTTTCTGGTATACGAGTGTGCCAGCCCAGTCAATAAAAAACTGGGAAGACCTTTGACAGTAGTTCTTGTTCCACTTCAGCTCAACGTTGCCTAAGAAAACGTTCAGTGACCTCATGAAATGCAAGTAGAGGGAGAACGAGAGGGTCTCATATTTCATTGCTAGATGGAAAGGACTGACCAACTCTCTGAACAGGACAATGCCTCAAGATGAGTTGCTCACCATATTCATCGATAATATTCGAGATGAGCTACAGACACCGCTCAAACCAGTGGAGTGCACCACTGGTTTTCGCCATCTCTCAGCCATTTCCCATAGAATTGAGGACTCCCTGTAGTGGACAAATTTGAGGTCCCGAATAGCCTCGCATGCTCCCACAAAGAGATCATCCAAAGCTGAAGCGTCCTCTATCACGCTCAAGCAAGACCATGTACCTGCTCCACCTCTCAGGCCTCCACCAAATTGTCAAGGGACCCCTGAACATCAGCAGCCACCTCTTCCTAGGCAGGACGATAGGAGAGGTTCGAAGAAGAACCAGTTTGAGAAACAAAGACATGATGCATACTCGTTGCAAGAGGACCAAGTCTACGACTAATTCATCGCCGCCATGAATTGAAACTTGCTCCACCTCTCGAAGCTGAGGAAGACTGAAGAAGTCAGCTGCGATGATAGGATAGATTACTCTCCCTATGATCGAATGTTGGGACACAATATTCGGGAATGCTTCATCTTCAAGGAACTCCTGAAAAGGATGGTAGACTCTGGGCAGGTCCAGTTGGGAGCACCCCCAGCACATGTGACGTATATTTCTACCACAGTCTCTGACAATGGGGAGGGGTGGAAGGAAGTCACCAGAAAAAAGGGGCAAAAATTTGATAACTCGATGACCAAGAAGACTATCAACCGAGCCCAGGGCATACTCTAAGCTCAGCTACGACAGCCAGTGTTGTCGCCAACAGCCCCTGATGCCGCACAATTGACAATATCGGCCTCACAACCCTCCACGAGCCGGTCATCCAGGCGTAATTGAAAAGGGAGGGGACAAGCGCAAGAGGAGAAATTCGAAACAAGGCTGAATTTATCCCCGACGCTTTCAGATTTCATGCTCCCGAACTTGGTGCCATGGGCACCGTCCCACTAAACGGCACCATCAGGGACAACCAACCAGGTTTTCTTGCCAGAGGATGAGGAGCCAACCTTTGGTTCCATCAACGTCATCCATCTCATGGAATCATCACTTGACCAAGGGTATGGTTATGAACCTGAGTTCCCGACATGAGGAGTCAGGATGAGGAATCACAGAGGCAGGGGATACCAGGGGAGGCACAGTCGCAGCCGAAACCAACCCTATGGTTGGACCTCATCCCAAACTGTCAATATCATGGAAACCCATGGGAGGGAACTTCAACAGACTCAAAATGAGAAATAAAATCACTCCACTTCCACAAGCAGCCACCTTGGGCCCATTATTCTACGATAACCATCAGAGGAGGAACAAGTGTCTAGCTACCTAGTGCGCACAAACGGACCGGTCGGGCTGAGTCCCCAGAACATGGGAATATCATCGACACCAGACCCCGTGACCGGTACCTCCTCGTCACGCACTCCAGCTCCCAAGCCGCCTGCTTGAACCCTCCCACCAGTGGAGAAGTGTCGACCATTGGAGCAAAAGTACGACATCCTTACGTAGCTGGAGTTAGTACTATCCAAGCTATCCATCCTAGAGGCCCTGGGTTTGTCAGCCGACCTCAGGGAGGAACTTATAGATGCCTTGATCAACCCCCATGAGTTTCAAGCCGAGGTAGCTACCGTGGAGATTTACCGGACGGAGACTAGCTCGGCTAAATGTGATGCCGTGATTTCCTTTACCGATCTAGATGAAGATTCCATCATGTAGGGACACATCAAACCATTATATGTGTCTAGAACACTAGATGATGTTTAGAACCATAAAGTCTTTATTTTCAATGGCTCTAGAGTTATCCTCCTTCCTCTACAGACACTCTGTAAGTTGGGATACAGTGAGGGTGACCTAATCCTCTCAGCTACCACTTTTTGGGGTTATTACAAGAGCGAGCAAAAGCCAATGGAAAAAACTGAGCTGAAGACCCATTTTGGCGACCTCGTGGCCTACTCAGAATTCCTGGTGGTTCGGCAGAACACAAGATTCAATACCCAGCTGGGAAGGTCGTGGCTCCATAAACACATGGTTGTTCCTTCATCCTACCACCAGTGTATTAAGTACTGCGTTAATGGGAAAAGTGAGACACTGCACGCCGACAAGGACTTTTTAGAGATCTCCGAGTCACACTACATTGATGTTGGGTTCTATGAGCAAAAGAGGAAGAAGCCATTGGCCGATGGTGTTGACAAGATCCCCACTCCAAATGGTCTGGATGTGGTTCCTGACAACACCCTCAGGCAGCTTGGTAGAGACTACGTACTACCCATGAACCATATTGAAAGTAGTGGTTCAAGTTCATACACACACTCAGCTATCTTCATTACTTCATCCACAACGGCTGAACATGATGATGTAGGAACGTCCGCCAACCCACAATCAGGGAATGATTACTCGAGCGGGGATGCCCACGATGCCTCTCCCTCACCTCCGGACACCCAAGAACCTGGGCTGGGAGCTCTCCCCCTATCAGATCAAGAAGGTGAGGATTTCGGAGAAGAAGAGGAGGAAGATCTCAAGGATGCACCACCCGCATTTGAGGAGGGTATCTCCACCACGGTGGATGAGCTCAGGGAAATAAACCTGGGTACCGATGAAGATCCGAGGCCTACTCTCATTAGTGAAGCCATGTCCCCTGAGGAGCACGAGGTATATAACTCTTTCTTAAAGCAACATCAGAATGTTTTTTTCTTGTAATTACACATAAATGCCGGGACTCGATCCCGAAGTGGCGAGACATCACCTGGGTCTTCCAGAAGACCACTAGTGCTACAAACAGGCCACCAAAAGACACATCCCTCACATGCCGCCAAAATAGAGGCTGAAGTCGATAAGCTCATTAAAGCAGGCTTCATTAAGGAGGTCTAGTACCCCATCTAGTTGGCCAACATCGTCCTTGTCAATAAAAAGAATGGTAAAATCCACGTCTGCATTAATTTCAGAGACCTCAATCGGCATTTCCTGAAAGATGACTTCCCGGTCCCGATCACCGAGTTATGAATCGATACAACGGCTATGTACGAGGCTCTTTCCTTCATGGACGGCTATTCTAGCTATAATCAAATTAGGATGGCTTGAGAATATGAGGCATCCACTACATTCAGGTCCCTCAATGAATATTTTGTTACAGGGTCATGCCATTTGGTCTCAAGAATGCTGGCACCACATATCAGTGTGCCACACATCATATTTTCATGACATTTTTGGGGAAATTCGTCAAATGTTATGTAGATGAATTGGTGGTCAAATCAAGACAGTGCTCAGATCACCTATCAGAAATTGAGATTGTCTTCAACAAACTTCGACAACATAGCCTGAAAATGAACCCCATGATGTGCGCCTTTGGGGTTACCTCAGGGAAATTCCTTTACTTCATTGTACACCATCATGACATCGAAGTCAACCATGAAAAGACAAATGTTATCCTTGGACTGCCACCTCCCAGAAACCTCGCGGAGTTGAGAGAATTCCAAGGGAACTTTCCCTATATCAGGTGATTCATATCCAACCTGGAAGGCAAATGTTTGCCCTTTACCAGGTTAATGATGAAAGGAGTCATGTACCAATGGACAAATGACTACCAAGTGGTATTTTATAGCCTAAAGAGGTACCTTTTAAGCCCACCAGTGCTCATTCCCCCGGTCAAAGGAAGTCCTCTCATCCTATATGTGACGGCCCTAGAGTGGTCACTGGGAGCCTTTCTCACACAAAAGAATGACACCGACATTGAAAACAGTCTCTATTACCTCAGCCTAACTATGATCGATGCTGAGAATCGATACTCAAACATCGAGAAGAGTTGTCCGGCCTTGTTCTTCATAGTTTAATAGATGTGACATTATCTGCAGCATCATTAAGTCCACCTGGTCTCATGTAATAACCCGCTAAAGTACATCCTCAGCCACCCGATGCTGACTGGGCGCCTATCTCGATGGATAGTCATCCTACAACAGTTTGACATCCGGTTTGTGACTCAGAAAGCCATCAAGGACCAGACATTAGTAGATTTTCATGTAGAGAACTCCTAAACAGGGACTACTGCACCGGACATCGAGCTACCAGATGAAGAAATATTCACGGTTCAAGAGGAGCTCCCAACATAGGAAATGTACTTTGATGGTGCATCCCGAAGCCCAACCGGGAAGAGGATGGAAGACCCCAACTTTAACAAGGTGGGATTGGGCATAATACTCATGTCCCCAGAAATGGCAGTCTTACTGTATTCCTTCCTCCAGTAAGAACGATGTATGAACAATGAAGTGGAGTATCAAGCTCTCATTGCAGGCCTGGAAGTCGCACTCCAGGCACATGTACAAAACCTTCAGTTAAAAGGTGACTCGGAACTGGTCATCAATCAAGTCAATGGTGACTATGCTATTAAAAAGAAGGACCGATTCCCTTGTTTGGCCATGTCCAAGGGTTAATGGTGGAATTTTACAGAAAACCAACATTGATTTATATTCCTTGGTCCTATAATGCCCAGGACTACGCATTAGCCAATGCGGCCACAACCTTAGCCATCCCAGACCGGGATGAAACATTAATTAGTTTTGCTCACCGCCGAATGGTCTTGCTGTTTGTCCAGGCCAAGACGGAGGTGATCCACGAAATCAGTCCTATCCCTGAGCCATATGCTCCTACCACTGGCTAGATAACCCCCATTGTTAACTATCTTCAAAGGGGAGAACTTAAATCAAACAGGGCTGAATGAGAGCAAATACGGAGAAGGGAGATTAACGTTGTCTTATATGGTAGCATAGGTCAACAAGAGGTCCTCTACAAATGATGCATCGACAGAGTCCTCCTCAGATGCATTGATGGAGAGGAAACCAAATCCGTCATGACTGAAGTACATGCCAGAGTATGTGGGTCACATCAGCCAGGGTCCAAGATTTCCCATCATGTTCGAAGACTTGGATACTTTTGGTCCACAATGGCATGAGATTGCGAGCGCTTTACCACAAAATTCCACTCATGCCAAATTCATGCCAAATTCATACACCAACCCCCAGAGTTACTTCATTAGGCCAAGTACTCCTGGCCATTTTCCATCTGGGGAATGGACGTCATGGGACCATATCCCCCCACCACAGCCAAACAGCTGAAGTATATCCTCATGGAAACCAACTTCTTTTCCAAATGGGCAGAAGCTATACCCTTTAAGGAAGTCGGGGAATGAAACGTTGTCATATTTGTGAAAACCAATATCATCACTAGATTTGGTGTCCCTCATACCATACTGATGGACAAAAACACCAACTTCTGCTCTGCTGAATTGGAGAAACTATACTAAGAATATGGTATCAAGTCTAACCACTCATCCCGCTACCATGCGGAGGCCAATGGAGAGATAGAGTCTTTCAACAAGTCTCTATCCAACATTCTTCAGAAAATGGTGGAAAAATACAAGAATCCATGGCGGGATAAACTCCTCCATGCATTATAGGCTTATCGAACCACAATCCACACCGCTACTCAGGATACCCTGTACTCAATAGTATACGACACGGAGGCGGTCCTGCCCATTGAACTTCATCTTCCCTCAATCCGTGTTACCATCTATGATCAATTATCCAACGATGAACAATAAAAAAATAGGATAGGTGAATTGGAACATCTAGATTGGAAGTGGCTGCACATTTTGCACCATCTGGAAGTCTAATAGAACCAGATTGCACAAGCCTTCAATAAAAAGGTCCGTCTTCAGTCTTTCTTGGAAGGATAAATGGTGTTGGTCCTCCGGACCCCAATGATACCTGGAAGGAAACCTCCCAAGATGGATCCCAAGTGGGAGGGACCATACGTTATACACAAGGTCTACTCCAATGGAGTATATGCCCTAATATCCATGGATGAGCAATTCACCACGGCTCCTATCAATGCGAGATTCCTGAAGAAGTATTTCGCATAGAAACCAAAAGTACAACATCGTCCCTACCGCATGATGTTAAGCTGTATAGATTTCAGAGAACTACGTACAACTTGATTCCTTCCCTCGCTGGATACGTAGTGACGCTAGCGTTTCCCATCCTGGCCCAGCCATCCCCAAGATGGTTTAAAAATGTCCTTTTCCCCCGTGTACGGACTAGACCTGCACGGGGTGTACCCTTCGTACTTACCGCATGACATTAAACTGCACAAATTTTATAGAACTACGTAAGGATTTATTCTTGCCCTCACAGGATATGTAGTGACGCTAGGGTTCCCCATTTTGGCCCAGCCACCCCTGAATTAAAGTTAAAAATGTCCTCTCTCCTCCGTGTATGGACCAGAACTACACGGGGTGTGTTGTTATTAAGAGAACTACTTGAGGATTGATTTCTACCCTAAAAGGATACTTAGTGACGCCAAGACCCCCCATCCTAGCCCAGCCACCTCTATAAAAAGAAGGAAAGATAAAAATTCCCCCTTCCCCAATGTAAGGACCAGACCTGCACGGGTTGTATTTAACAGAGAACTATGTACGGCTTGATTCCTGAATTTGCAGGATATGTAGGGACGTCGGGATCCCCTATCATGGCCAAACCACTCCCAAATGAAATAAAATAAAAGTTAAAAATACCCCTTCTCCCGTGTATGGACCAGCTCTGCATGGGGTGTACTTATTTTTGAGAACTACGTAGGCTTGATTACTGCCCTCACAGGATACGTAGCGATGCTGGGATCCCCTATCCTAGCCTATCCCCCTCAAGTAAAAGCTAAAAATGATCTCTTTCCCCCCGTGTACAGACTAGCCATGCATGGGGTGTATTCCTCATCCTTACCGAATGACGTTAAACTACACGGATAAGGATATATTAAAAAAGGAAAAAAAGAAGAAAAATTCCCCTTTCCCCCGTGTATGGACTATACATGCATAGGGTGTACTCCTTGTCCTTACCGCATGACGTTAAACTGCAAGGACTTCAAAGAACTACCTGGGGATCCATTCCTGTCCTCTCAGGATACGTAGTGATGCTAGGGTTCCCTCACCCTGGCTCAACCATCCCCAAGTAGAAATTTAAAATGCCCTTTCCCTCATTTATGGACCAGACCTGCACAGGGTGTATTTTTGCGTCATTACCACACGACGTTAAACTGCATAGATAATGAAAGGTAAAAGCAGCCCTTTCCCCCATGTACGGACCAGAACGGCATGGGGTGTACTCCTCATCCTTACCACATGAAGTTAAACTGCATGGAGAAGAAGTTAAAAAAATGCCTCTTTCCCCCGTGTACGGACAAGACCTGCACATAGTGTATCTTGCGTCCTCACCGCACGACGTTAAACTGCATGGACCGTGTCCTCACCGCATGATGTTAAATTGCATAGACCGTATCCTCACCACATGACATTAAACTGCACGGATTTTGTCGCAAACCACCTAAGATATATGGAAAAATGAGATGGAAATACTCCTTGCGCATATAGATGCATCCTCCCCATACATCAGACTCCACAGCTCGGACAATTATGGATCTTCATAACAACTCATGGCCATCGTAAGTGGAAAGTTATCGACCTATGGACACCTTTGCATGACTATGCATACTATTCCCTCAGTGGCTCTACATATTGATAGCCACTGGCCCTTCTACCAATGGAAGGATTTCCACAGGTGACAATCTTTCAAGCTTTGTATGCTTACCGACCTTAGAGCCCCCATAATATACCTCCTGATCTAGAAATTTATGGAGCAATGGTTTACAAGTTCGTCCCCTTTCCACATCAAAACTTCACCAGGGTATCCCTACCCGGTTAGACTATGTATCCACCCGTGGTTCACATGACGACCTATATCTACGGACATCAATCCAGAACTAGGCTACTTTGACTCAATAGAAAATTGTAGTGAAGATGCTTCTTGTATGCTCAGACACCATTATCCCCACAAGCCAAAATCTGTATTGTGAGAAATCTCGGATCTTCATAACCATTCATGGCCATCAGAAGTGGAATGTTATCGACCCGTGGACACCTTTTCATGACTATTCATACCGTGCCCTCAGCGGCTCTCATATTAATATCCCCTGACCCATCTACCAAAGGCAAGACTTCCTTGGGCGACACTCTTCCTAGATCTGTACTCTTACCGGCCTAAGAGCCCCCACACCCCATCTCCTATTCCGAGAAACCTCAGAGTTGCAGTTTACAACCTTCATCCCCCACCTTGCTCAGATTATATCAAATCATGTTGACTCAATTATCCTTCGAGTGACTGCAGCAATAGTCACCCAATGGTCCGAGATCTATGACTGCTAAACCAAGAGTACATCATCCTTATCGTAAGACGTTAAACTTCATGGGGTAAAGGTACACCCCCACACAAAAAATAAATCATCACAGGTAGCTTTCTAAGCTTTAACAGCAACCAGGGCCGAGTATGCCCGACATGCCCATACATTTTATTACCAAATGACAGATTCTGTGGTCCAGACAATTGCGGATCCTCATAAACATTCACGGCCATCGGAAGTGGAAAGTTATCGACATGTGGACACCTTTGCATGACTATCCATACCTTGCCCTCAACGGCTCTGCATATTGATAGCCTTTGGCCCGTCTACCAAAGGCAATATTTCCATAGGCGACACTCTTCCTAGCCCCGTATGCTTACCGGCCTCAGGGCCCCCATATCATTTCTCCTGATCCAAGAAGCCTCGGAACCAAAATTTACACCAATCGACCCTTCTCCACGTCTTGGGCATGCCGCGATGCTGAAGCCCAGTTATATTCTAATCAAGAGTGTACTTTTCAACTATGTCTTTACCGCATGACGTTAAACTGTACGGAGCATCTTATCCGCTTGGAGTAAAGCTGAAAAGTCCAAGAATTTAATATCCTGGGAAATGCCTCTAACCACAAGTTTTTTCACTAGTTTAAAAATACCCCATGTCCTAACTTAATGACGTTAAACTGCAAGGAATCTAATAACACTCCCCGTCCTTACCGCATGACATTAAACTACACAAAATTTATCCTTATCGCATGACATTAAACTACACGGTCAAACCTCTCATGGGTTCAATAAGGAACGAAGACTTTTCCCTATCCCCCAATGCATGTGTCAGACCTGCACGAACCACCGTCTCACACCAGCGTGAGAAGTAATGACTTCACCCATTATCGGGATATTTATCCTAGATGCTTCTCCCATTTCTAGGCACCCTCTCCTCATAATCCATACTCCATACTCAGAATAAAAGGGGCCAAACTCTCACAATCCACCCCTGGTGGTCCTAATCTCAACTTCCCTAAAGTTGTTTGGCCATCGGGAGAATAAAATCATTGACCCAAGGACACCTTTGCATGATTATTCATACCATACCCTCAGCGGCTCTACATATTGATAGCCCTTGGCCTGTCTACCAAAGGAAATAATTCCTAAGGAAATGCTTCTCTCTGTATGCCTCTTGGCCCCTGAACCCCTATGTTCATCCCAGGTTTCGGAAACCCTCTGAGATATAGTTTACCGTCATCTTTCACAACCTTTCCCGAATATGGTGGAATGCCTTTGATGAGATTACTGAGGGCCAGGAGAAGCCATTTCATTCTAGATAATGTCCCAGCTGTATGACGTTAAACTGCACCAAGCTCCAACCGTCCTTTACGCTAGATAAATGCACATGACATGAACCTTGTTTCGACACTCCTGATTGATATAGATGTTCTCAGAACCTTTCAGACATCACATACCCCTTCCATGACACCCCCAATTGTTTTCATAACTCTCCAAGCCACCCATAGTGATTTCAATAAGCCAGAATTTCATGAAGTCCTATGGCCATTAGAAGTGGAGAGTCATTGAATTAAGGACACCTTTGCACATCTATGCATACCATTCCCTCTGCGGCTCTGCATATTGATCGCCCCTAGCCCGTCTATTAATGGTACATTTTTTTAGGGGATGTTATTCCCACCTCTACACACCGACACGACTCCCATGCCTTGAGACATGCCCTGCATGCCATTCAAATCTAAACACACTCCCTCCACAGAAGTTTGAAGGACATTGAGACATATTTTAATCAACCAAACCACATTGGGGACCTCGCACCACCAAACATGGTCAAATATGTTCGACCTAGAACATCAGTAATGATAGTATTGACGGCGAGAATTTAAACCAATCACAAAAAAAGAGAAGCACAAAGCTTGTTAGGCTGAAAACCCGAAAAGGGAAACCTATGAAAAAGTCAGGCGATACCCGATGGGTCCACACAAAATGGGCCCAGGTGAAATTAAGGCATTGAAAGAAAAGAAAATAAGTTTGTGGGGGGTTTTTCTACAAAACCCAAGAGATAGTCAAACTACTCTCGCTAGATCTCATGATCCAGCCAAAAGTTAGAGGTCGTTTGCTTTTTCTTATTTTCCCGAATCGTGGTTATTCCATGTTCGGTGAGTTAACATATAACGTAATCATTCCAAATAATTCCTTCAATAGGAGAGGATATCCAGAGTGTTAAGGAAAACATTTCTTTGTTCTATAACAAGGTTGGTAAGAAGGGAATCCACAATATAGAGCCTCCTCCGGCATGAAAGGTCATTACAAGCGGTTTTCAGTGGATTCAAAAAGTTTTATTAGGCGCCAATGAGAATCCTCAATTTCTTGTCGGAGATCCTGCAGTAAGGATGTCTTAGCTTCTACACCAGCCTAAAATTCTTCTGCCTCCTAGGCCGCCTTTGATCTCTCCCTTATATCCTCCTCCATTCACTTCCCCCCCTCTTCAATTATGGCATCGACGTTAGCCCTTCTTATTGTAGCCACTGTATCTCATTCCTCATTACCTCCAGGAAAGAATGCTACTCAGTGATTTATCTTTAGAGTCTCACAACTACCCCAACATGATCATGAGCCTCTGTAAGGCAAAGCTGTCGGGTTGCGGAATGGTAGGATTCAGATTGAGTAGCAGAAAGGTGAGATTAGAAACCACCCAGTCTTTCTCGATCAGTGACCACCTATTTGACTATGTCATAAATACCATGGTAGTAGAAGATGTAAAATCCCAATAGCATAAACATATTGTGCAACTATGGTAATTTTATCGGCATCTCATCCAAGGGCATCTGAGAAATTAGCTTCGAAATTCTCTCCCAAGCCCTCTGGCGAGTAGGTTGAAGACTTGAAAAGACTTGTTGATTAGGCTCAGAGTCACTTTTGGATGAAGATACATCTTTACAGATGAATGTTACCAAGGAAGGACCCAATTCACCTTCACCCGAAAACTCTGGCGCCGTAGAAACATCGCCCCCGACCATTGTGGTCACAGACACGATCGGATCTGACAGCACAATTTTCAACACCAAAGGTCGTGGCCCTAGAGCCCATGAGCCAATAAGATAGATGAGTATCCCTAATTAGAAAAGGGAAAATCAAGGATTAAGTGGAAATAGGTTAAAAAACATACCCCTAATCATCAAGGAGTTGGTATCCTCAAGCTCTACGCCGCCATGGCCACCTGAGGAAGACACTGCATCTTCAGGAGGCAAGGGAGTCCTGGGAACCCCCAGAGGTGTCTAGGACCGAAGACCATGCCCATGGCCAGTATCTCCCATTGCTTTCCCTAAACAATTGTCCACGAAGATTAAGTCCTGGGAAATCACTCCCTCGATAAATAAAATAATGGCCCTCTCTGGGTTTCTGAAAACTAATCTGGTGGCGGGATCTTCCTCCATCGCTATGTGATCCATTGGTTCTTAGGCAGCTGGCCTCGTCGGATCCGGAGACCCCTCCGTAATTACGGGCGCCCCATTCTCCCCCGCAATTGAAGGGGATGTCTAATCAGCAAGAGTCTCGAATTCCAGCTATTCCTCCCCTAAGATATCTCGGATTGATGAAGGCAAGAGTAAAGAATCCATATCATTATCCCCTCCAGCAAGGCCCACCATCTCATCATGCCCAGATGTGGCTACGGGTGATCCCTCTAAAGATAAGGGGGAAAAAGATACGACCGCAGGTGTAGCCACGATTGGGTCTCCGAGTGGACCTACACCATACGCAAAGATAGTTAATAACTGGCAGAGTCAGAATATACGAGTCGACAATCGAGAAAATGGTAAGTCATAGTTACCTGACGTCCCCTGTGAGAGCCGTTCCGATAAACGGGATTCCTATTTCCATCTCAGGGTCTACCCTGGGGATAGTTCCTCACTCAAAATGCTGGGAGGAGCTGGAGGAGGAAAGACCCTGGCTGGGTTCGCAATGGTCGCTTCCATGAGCTCAGCTGCGCCAGGAGATCCCTCCTCGATGATCCCCGTAGCCAGAGTCACGTGTTCTCCTGCCGTAATACCATGGGGAGTATACTCCGAGGAAGGAACTTCCCCCTAGGACTCCTTGACACCCTGCATGAAGGGAGAAAACTTTAGAACCTTCATAGTAAAGGAGGAGGGAAAACCGGAATGGACGAACGTGATGAACTCTTCTTCGGGATCAGATGATTCAGGATGTCTTATCATCATGGAAACCCAGGTAGACCCATAAATCCGGTTCTAGAGTGAATGAACGTTGGTGTCCATCTCCTTTAGTGAGGTGACTATTTCGTCTAGATCGTCTTCCAGCAGCAAGTGGAGTGGATCGAAGATCGTCCCAATACCTGGAAGCTCAAGAGGGCCCGTTTGGAAAAATGCCCAATCCTCTTCATCCAAACCACTAACCCTCAGGTCATCCCAAATCCTCCAAGCCTCCGAAAATGTTTCAGTAACAGGAACAACTAGCCGGGGAGGATCAACCTGAGAGGGCCGAGCAGTGGCAGGGGCTGATGGGGGCACCAATGACTGTGTTTGTATTCTGGATCTCACCACCACCCTGGAGCTCTCTGGAGCTACCTGTGGGTGGGACCTCATAGAAAGTGGGGGAAGTTCCCTTACCTAAGCCGCAGTGGGGGAACCACCGAGATCACCACCCCCTGAGGAGTGATCGCCCTCTTCCTCCTCCTCATCAGTCACCGACTACAGCATGGAATGGACTCGATGAGTCAACACTGCATAACCCCGATGCACGTGAATGTAGGCCTCGAGGTCCTGGAGATACCTATCGACCCTCTCTAGGTCCGTATCATAAAGAATATCAATGGGAGAAGATATGTAACCCAGCCTGTCCAAATACACCTCTGATTCATGAAGATACTGCCACAGAGAATGGGGTTATGGCTATGAAAGGATAACCGTATCTTGAATTCGTCCCATTGGCCCCATGACATTGGGAATACAGCATCATCATGGATAACCAACCATCACTGGGCAACTTCGAGGGCATGAGAGGATACAACTCTGTCCGTTAAAACCTTCCCCGGAAGCACGGGACCGATAGGGTGGCGAAGAACTTTTCCCGGAATGGTTGAAGCACCGTCCCCATTTCGCTTCCTCTTTCCCATATATGGCTTAGGGATTGAGATGGTAGGCACCCACTACCCTAGCTGGCTATTCAGGTATGATTGCACCCAGGAGTTGGCGTAACTCTTTGATAAGAAGGGCATGAAATCTGCAAGTGCGAAAGTCATAACCTCGCAACCAGTATCTTCCCGAGTAAACATTAACCACAGTTTCCTGGCCACCATCAAATGATGGTTCTCGCGAGTGCCATGGAGCAAGGGAGGACACAGTGCCTGGACGCAGCCAAATTGGTGTCCGAATCGGTAAGGCGCGTACCCCTCACAGATTAGTTCCCCATCGATACGGGCCACCAGAATGCCCTCTCATAGAGAAAAGTGGTAGCCCCGCTTACTAAACTCCTCTGATATAGTATTAATTATTGCACCAAATGGGAAGGGATATGGATGGGAGATGAAATGATCAAAACTAGAGATCCGGATCGACAACGGACGAATATTCTGAACCAACTGTTGACCATCCTTCTCTTGGGTCACCCACTCTTCGGGCATAACCCCGCTGGTCAGTTGCAAGTATGGAAAGAATGTGGTGCCCGAAATCTGAAAGGGGTTGATGAAAGTATAGCAGTTCTTAATATGTGCTCCCAACCATCCCTAGAGGATTTTAAAAGATGCTGCTACCCAGTTTGGCCGACTTACATTGGTAGTATTGCTGAGCAACTGATAAATCATGGCCAATACTAGGAGGGCCAAGTTGATGACATTGCCGATAGCCAGCTGTGCTGCCATGAAAAAAGTAGAGACTCGAACACCACCAGCCTCACGTACGGGAAATAGCCAGTCACTCAGAAACATGGCCAGGAAATCCACCAAACGCAACAACCGATCGACGTCCGGAACAAGCTCCCAACCCCAGTTGTTGAACTGGCCTTCTTCCAGAATCAACCAATAGTTGCGCCTCTCTTTTCAGGACTCTATCATTGGGTAGGCCATGCGCCTGTGTGGGAGTGTCACAGACTTGATCTCTCTAGAAAAAGCCTTGACCCATTCACGATATGGGACAAGCCGTTTTGAAGACGCATCCTTTGAATGCTTCTAGGTCTGGTCAATAAGTTGCTTCACCAGGGGGGAGTCCTCTCTTTGTTTTCCCACATAGAATAAGGAGGCAAGAATTCGTCATACATACCCCCAACCATGGAGACCCTGTAAATTCGAACAACGTCCCAAAGACTAATACCCACCATACCATGGACCAGGTGAAATGTGTTAGTGTCCAGACTCCAACAGATCATATGTTTCCTGGAGAGGGATTGAGGTCGATGGGTATACGTTTGGGACACCCAGGCAGCTTCATATAAGAAAAGAGATCACAACACTACCTCAAACTCTGCACATCTTTGGTGAACCCAAAAGGGCCAACCCCAATCCAATTACTTAAATGCCCCTCCAGGTCGGAGGTATCATTTAGCTGACCAGCCATGCTGGTTGTTTACCATGGCATTGTGGGCAACGCTCCAGTAATAGTGAATTTCCTCTTCCTGATGATGTTGTTCTCATGTCGGGGACATAGGAAGGTGACTCAACACAGATCTGGTAGCTGTGTCCTATGAGGTAGGCCGCCCTCTAGCAGATATCACAAATCGAGGGATATTGGCAGTAAATATCTGTGCTCTAGGATTGTTGTCACGGGATGGTACCCGAATCGACGTATCAGACAGTAAACCGAACCTGTAGGTCAAAAGGCTGTTGAAAAAGGGGTACTCCCGCTGTGACTCGGAGAGCAGATCGGCAAGTAAGGAGCACAACAGGGAGTGGGAGATTCCATCCTTAACAGAGCCAGCCACATCCTTCAAGTGTTGATCGCCAATTGGGAGAGGCTGGACAATAGTTCTGGGTATAGGGCAAGGGGTAATAATGTTTTCAACCTGCATCATGAAGATTAGAAAATGGTTAGTCCGGAATAATAAAATATGGAAAAAAATACCAAGTATATGGAAAAATACTTTAGCAGACCCGAAATGGTGGTTCGCGATGACAGTATCCCACAAACCAACCCTACGTAGAAGAAGATCGCGGTATGCTGGCCCATGGGGTGTTGGCCAGAAAACTGTGAACCAAGTTGCTCCATGGGATCCTAATCCCAGATTCAAGTAATTATGTTCGGAGGACTTAGGAAAATTTTAAAGTCAGTAAGACCTCAGTCTGTGAAGCATTGAAACCACAAAGAGAATTCCTTCGTGGCCCATTGTGACTTTTTAATTAATTAAAAGTATTGGTTCGCAGTTTGGAAATTGGTCTGCGGGTGAAGGAGACCGCGAAGGAGGAATGATTCACGGAAAGTGGGAGCTGGTTCGTGGACGAGGTGTTTCGCGAAGGAATGAGCACGCGGAGAAAAAAAGCGAGAGGGATCTGGTTTCGTGAAGAATCCAGAAATAGTCAAAGGAAGGGCCCCCTGTATTTATAGACATGGTCCCCTACTCGGTCCACTCCTCCACCACAAACCATCCATGTTTCAGGACCACATTGCATCAGAATGGCCTCCTCTTCATTCCGATCAAACTTCATTTCGATGGGGGACATTTGTAGGGTCCTGGAAAAGCCACAAAGGAGTTTCTACCCAATTCCCCCAAAGAATTGGGGGGATGAATGGAGAAAAATCAAAGGATGCACAAATCCAATAGGTCCACAGACATGTCCAAATGATGACGCCAAACGGCCGGTTCCGCGAAACACCCCCTCTGTGGACTATTGTCATTCGCGGAATGGGGGCGGAGATCTTCTGCGGGCGCGAAGCAAGACGAGCGCTGGACCGGACCACCGTCACGAACCGCCCCAACCACGTACCGCCTCAACCGGCCCGGTCCACATCCGCTATCATTCGCGGAAGGGAGGAGGAACCATCCGCGGCCGCGAAGCACTCCCTGGGCTCGTTTGGTTCGCGGGGGAGATGCGATCGAGGCCCCACGCGAGTTGCGGAATGACCGGGTCATCTGTGAATCGGGTTTTTGGTCGTGGGCCTCCACAAAAGGTGCGTCATGACCATAGATACATCCTTTTCCCCACTTTATAAAAGGAGATTGAGGGGAAGAGAAGTGGGTATTTTCTAAAGAGATTGATCAAATTCGGGTTGAAGGATTTCGAAGGAAGGTTTAGGATTTCACAGTGAAGTTCATGTTCACGAACCAACGAAAGGTATGAACCTAGGAATGAATTAATAAGGAACTGGAGAATGCATAATAACTTGGTGAACCGTGAACATAAAATAGAAAAGAAAAGAAGACCACGAACCATGGCCCCTCCGTGGATGCACTCCCCGCAGACTAGGGAGTTTATGCCACTTTTCCAATCTGTCACACCAGGTAGCTTCTTCCTACGCGGGAAAAGCCCCGACCGACGAACCCCCAACCGGCACCGCCCTTAGCCACCTCTGCTCGCATGGAACCCTCCGCGAACCACCCTGGTACACAGATCAAACCTGAAGCTGCGAACCACCTTGGTTCGCGGTATGATCACCATTCCACGAACCACCCTGGTTCACGGAATGCCCATGAGTTTGTAGACCACCCTGGTTCTTGGACAGCTTCTCCAAACACGTATAACTTCCCTATGTGAAGGGCGCCACCACCTATACTTCCGTGTGGCCCACCAAATCCTTCGGAGTTCCCATTCCATAAGCCATATAAAATCCTCCCAATCTAGCCTGATCCTTTGGGACTCCCTCGTTGGCCTACTCATTGGCCCCGAGCTGAAGCCACCACCAAAGCCACCAGACCCGTGTGATGTAACTCTCAGGAACATCAGCATGCCGTTTGAGTTCACATACCCATGGTAAGCAGGGGCGGAGGGGTTTCCCCAACCCTTGAGTAGATTTCGGATGCATTACTGGGTTCAAATTACCACGGTAATGTCGAGTCTGAGCCCGGGAGTCCCCTCTCTGCCCCTCCACTTGTTGGGGACGGGGCACTTCTACCTTCTTTAGGGGGTAGTAAAATAACCATCAGAAAGAATCCCCCATTCACTTCCATAATTCCCCCAGGAACAAGAGAGGTGACGGGCAGATGAACCCATATTTCCCTCTCCCTCAGCACTTTTTTCCCTGAGCATCCATCCTGGAGTAAGCCCCGACCTTATGGGCCGCTTCATGCGTAAGCCCCACCCCACTTCTCATGAACGCACCTTTCACAACGTGATCTTCTGGTTGTTGCGGCCTCTTGTTTATCACAACGAGCATGAATCACATGGGCTTAGAGTAAGCATCGACCATGACACCCACATCTTGGGATGCCTCAGAGCGTAAGCCCCACTCATCCGAACTACATGGACTTTGATCCCTGTCTCCTAGGCAGGGTACGTAGGAAGTCTCCCTGAGGTTCAAGTCCAGCCACTGGTCATTCTGACCCCCTTTCATGTCGGTTTACCCACATCCTGTGCTGCCTCAGAGCACCAGCCCCACTAATCCGAACTCTGTGGAATTTGATCCCTGTCTCATAGGTAGGGTACGTAGGAAGCCTCCCTGAGGTTCAAGCCGAACCACTGGTCATTACTCCCCCCTTTCATGTCTATTTACCCACATCCTAGGCTACCTCAGAGTGTAATCCCCATTAATCCGAACTATGTGGGCTTTGTTCTCTGTCTCCTAGGCAGGGTACGTAGGAATCCTCCCCAAGGTTCAAGCCCAGCCACTGGTCATTATGACCCCCTTTCATATCAGTTTACCCACATCCTAGGATGCCTTAGAGCATAAGCCCCACTAATCTGAACTACATGGACTTTGATCCCTGTCTCCTAGGAAGGGTATGTAGGAAGCCTCCCCAAGGTTCAAGCCCAATAACTGGTCATTCCGGCCCCCTTTCATGTCGATTCACCCACATTCTGGGCTACCATAGAGCGTAAGCCCCACTCATGCGAACTACAAGGACTTTGATTCTCCACCACAAGGATACGTATGAAGCCTCCAAGTGGTTAAATCCCAATCACAATCGGACCCCCGGGTCCACCTTCACGTCGGTTCTCCGACATCCTCATCCAAACTACATGGAATTTGATCCTTATCTCTTAGGCAGCGTACTTAAGAAGCCTCCCTGAGGATCAAGCCTAACAACTGCTGATCCGACTATCTTCACATCAGTTCACCGCGCCACTCCTAGTACCGCCTCATTGAGTCCCGACTCCTCGGGGTCATTAATCCAACGAGGGATGATAAACCTTGGGCATAAATTATTCCGAACCCCTATGTCCAACTGACCATTGCCCACCAGAAGTAATCTGTGGATACTATGATTGGGAATAAATCAAAGATTCACAAACATATGAATATATCTTAAATCTATAAGAGAGTCCCAGAACATGCAATAATTCCCCCCCCAAAGGGTGCGATGAGCCCGACTTCCCATCCTCTCGACCAATGTGAGTTCTTAAGTATTTCTAGTCAAATCACCCAACAAACACATGCCTTTGGAATGTAAGTCCATTTATTACTGGATATAGAATTGTTGGACGTTTCGATGAAGAAAACGGTGCACCCAATATGAGTGATTAAGTAGAACCCAACCTTCACTAATTAACCGTCGGGAAGCACACGTTTCTTCCCCAAGACCCCATCGTGCGCCTCCGAGACAGAAGGATATGTACAAATAGTAATGATTATTGTGGGGTAAACTGGTCAATGTGATAATTTTATCAACATTTTATTGAATTTCATGGGTGTTTACCCATAATTTTTTTTATTTCATGAGAATCGCTTTGAAGGGTTGAGTGGGAAGCCATATATTAAAGAATCAATTTTTAATAGACATTAAAAAATTAATTTCAAGCCATGAAAAATGAACTTGAATTTATTTGAATCATGTAACCTTAGAATATTCCAATTAGTAAAGAAAATTTCATGGGTGTTAATATTAAAAATATCATGAAAATATTAGATCAGATGATTTAGGTTATATATAATAACCATAAAAATATATAAAACATCATATTTCACCATATCATGGCACTTCAATGATTAAAAAACTCATGAGGTAGCAACCTTTATCATATAGTATATCCATGGGTCTATTCATGGTCGCATGATGGATATCCTTATAATATAATATATTTGATATGGTATATTTATATGAAGATTATAAGATCATATTATAATTTTATCATTTTTAAGGATAATTGAACCAATGGAGGGTATTAATAAAGAATAAAAATAATGATTATGAGGTTGGATCCATGTTATTAAGTGATTTTGAGAAGTCATTCCATGAACATTATTTTTTTGATAGTGAATTTCAAGAGGGTTGAAATTTTTAGATTTTAAATAAAATTATAGTGATTATATCATAGAATGTGATGATAACTTTACTAAGTTAGATAATTATTATTTATTGTTTGAAATTTGTACAGAAAAAAATATATAAAATTTATAATGGCTAAAATCCATGTATTTGTAAGGTATTGATGATCTGAGAGTTTTGAATATAAAAAAAATTATTTAATGTGAAAGGAATATAAATACAGAGTTATTAAATATATTATGTTCTCATGGGGTTATTTACAAGAAAATAAAATTGATTATCATGCAAAGATCATATTTAATAAATAAAGAAAATGATGAAGTTTCAACATCCCATTTGTTAGATATTTGAATAGAAAAACTCATGAAATTTTCTATAAAGACCTAAGAGATTCTTTAATTGTGGGAAAAGTAAACATCACACTCAGAATTTTCACCAAGAAGTAAATTAAGGCCACCCATATAACTATTTTTAGACTGAATAATATATAGATATTTTTTTGGAAAATAATCCATCCCATTATTGATTTAATTGATATGATGTTTTATATTATGCTAATAATTTTTCCAAGAATAAAATGCATCAGATAAATCAGAATCCTTATCCAATAAATACTTAGGGCAATCCTCATGCATATTCTTTCATTAAAACTATCTTTCAATACCACAAAAATGCAGTGAAAGGTCTTATATCAATATTTTCAAGAATTTTATATGCCTTATTTGATTTTGGATCAACCCATTAATATATATTATTTATGTTTTTGGAGTATATAAATTATCAATATAAATAGTTTGAGGTTAATTTAAATATAATAATACTAAATAGTGTATTATTTTTCAGTAATATATTTTAGGATTAATGTGTTATGATTTTTGGTAATGTATTACTTGAAAATAAAAGTTCATATCTTTACTGAATTTGATAATATTATGAGTATTGAAGGAATCTCATCATATATTACCAATATGAAAATTCAAGATAAATTGGTCTATAAATTCAATTTGAATAATGAAAATAATTCTTTAACATATTGATATGATGCAAAAATATTGTAAAAAAATATAACTATATGGGTGTCTCACCCAAATAATGAGGCATAAAGAATGAAATAATGTTGGATAATTTACCCATTATTCATGAATTCAAAGATTCCTTCCTAAAAGTGTTTATGTTGTGAGATTGGGTTCCATTGACCGAAAATTAATTGTACTATTTGATTACTATATAATGTATACAAATATTTATGCATGATTTATTCTTATTATAATAGTGATTGTATTTCTACATGCACTATTTACATAGAGATGTCCATAGATTATTTTCCATATCAAAAGATTATAATAGTTTTTATTTATAATGATAACCTTAAGATACTATAATAATAATCTTAAATAGATTTCCTATGGTATAGATACATCATACTAATAATACAAATATAATTTCTGACTATTAGGTTATAGGGGTTCACAAAAATTGATAATTCTTCTGATTAATTTCACACTTAGTGATTTGAAGTAAAAGAGATCAAGAGAGTTGGCCTTCTAATAAGAACACCACATGTTTTGGGTGTCACTGGATGTTCATATTTATGAGCATGTGTATTGGTATCTTCAATTAAGATAATTATCAATGTGTATTATTTGATCACATGCTTCGATGCATTATAAAAACTATGATACTATATGTTTGTGGAAATATTTCACATGTTTGGTGCATTATTAGTGGTTTTATGACGATTGAATTATAAAGATACGGTTTATTGATTCCAATTATAGGAATAAGATATAATTGGGAATTTTATTGGGATGGTGTGCCTTGCTTAAATGTATGGACATGGTACCTGCATCCAAGTCCATCTAATATAGTCAAAAAGGATAAATAAATCATAAAAGTATGATAACAAAAAGTATTCATTCTACTTTATAAGATATCAAAAGACACATAAATTATATTACATAGTATGTGTTTATAGGAGGTTTTCATAACTGTGACTTATACTTACCACTTTAGGGGTCATGATGTGTTTTTATAAAACACTCTTGTTCTATGAGTATGGATCATTGCTATTAAGATAAGGTCTCAATGGGTCACACATAAAGGGTATCCATAAACCTAAATGAATCATATGTATGGATGTTTTTGATGAAGTTGAACCCACCTGAGTAGGCTGGTGAACATTTGAGTGTGAATTATTTCAAGTGAATAAATCCAATTATATGATATTACTATTCATAATAATATTAAATTAATTTACTTCTCAAGGTACCCACACGTTATTTAATTATAAAATTATATATGAAAAAATTAATTTTTCAATCAAATATTATTTATTCAAGAATTTTTAAATTTATTAAAGGAGAATAGAATGAGTTAATGGATCATATTTTATCAAATTACATTTATCATTGCCAAAATTGTTTGATAAAATGTTTTTGAAATTTATAAAGATATAAATTTGTCATATATTTCATGATGGGTTGAAAATATAATTTAAATTCTATTAAGGGACTAAGGAAAATTTAAGAAATATAAATGTATGTATTTAAACCCCTTTTGATTATTTAATAGTGTGTGACCCCTTTTAATGAATTCAAAGATATTAAATCTTCTCTATCAAATTCTAGAGAGGGAAACCAAAAAAAAGAAGAAGATTTTATCAACCCTTCTTTCTCAAATTGAGTCCCTATTCTTCATGAAATTAAAGGCATATCGTAATTCCCATAGTTCTATTATGATTGAATAGGAAGGTTATAGATCAATGTACTGAGAGATGTGTTTCAAATGTGGATAATATATAATTTAATTAACTTGGTTCCTTTGAACTAAGATGATCTAGAGATGAGAACTGTAAATTGGGATTGCATCATTCCAACAAGGTAAAATTTAGTCTACATTTTTACGATTAAATTTATTTGCACATGATCCGTGACTAGAAATATGTATTATATTTCCAGATCAAATTTATTATCCAATATTCAGTCTATTTTTTTATGAAATTACTAGTTTTAACACTTCCTCTTCATAACTAGTTCATTTTAATGGTCTCAAAGTGGCATGAAAAATTTCAAGTTAAAATTTTAATTAAATTTTCAACAATTAAAGTAGTTGGCATTGATATGTTTCCAACACCACAAACCATTCATCGATCGGAGTTCAGATAACCAATACAAGTCCATCCTAAGATCGAATTAAAATAGAATATCAAAAATTATATTAAAATTATATAATTAACTAATAATAATTATAATAAAATGGTATGGTTGGGTTGGTTTAAGGAAGGTGACTTGATCTAAGGAATTAGTTCATATTTCATGTGATTTGAATTAAAAAAAATGTAAATGGGTGGGAAGTCAAGTCACCCACCACTTCAACATATTGGGCCTCCATGTTGATTGGGGACAATGGCAATTGATAATAGTTTCTAATTGGTATGTGCATATTAATTGATTTTAATAATGGTTTCCCACATATATGGGCAATGAAAAGAAGACACTAGAATCCCATAGTGGGGTAACCCTCCTCATACCAGCATAAATCTAGGTTACCTAGCCCAAAATATCTCCATAAGAGCCTTATCCACTTATCGACGCCTATTTGGGACCCAAATATACTCAAAAAATTCAAAAACATTACATTAAATTATGAGAATTACCTATAATTTATTTCCATTTTTATGATCTATGAGTCTTATCATTTATTTTTTTTAAAAATATTTTAATATTGGTTTAAACCATTAAAAATTAACTTGAGTATATTTTTTGTTTATTTAAATTTTATTATATAATTTTACACATTTTTCTTGATCATGAGCTAAAACTGAACCAATTTATTACAACAATTTGATATTTTTGTATCGATTTACCTTTACATAAATATTATGTTGAATAACTTGCTTCACATGAAACACTACACTAAAATGAAACAATGAAAATTTAAAATAAAATTAATAAATTTAACCATTATAACATAACCATTAAACTATGATCTATAAATATGAGTAACTATATTGTGAAATATTTGTATAAAAATGAAAGAAATTTCATCAAGTAATAGAAGTATTCATTATGATGCTCATCTGTTCGAGCATGGAAGTGAGGTAGCTTCACTTGGTTTTTCCCTAATCATGCCTAATCCAAACTCCCAGAATTATTGTTTGAGTGAAATCATATATGAGAGAATTTAAAGCTTCTAGTAATTTCCATGAGATCCATGTTAGCATAAACACTATACAAAACTACCACAAAATCATATCTTATCCTTAGGCCCTGCACAAAGATATTAAGGGGATATGAATGTAAAAATCATTATGATATAAACATGAATTTATTAATGAAATAACTTATTTAAATATCATATGTATTTTATATATTTTACATTTTTATTTTTTAAGAGAATATAAATTTTATTTTCAATGCTAACTCATTGATAAAATTCAATTTGTGTAACTAAATAATTAATAAAAACATTTTATGATTAAAAATGATTTATTTTTAATAAATTTTGATTTTTATGTTCTATAAAGTTTTATTGAAAGGAACTATGTATATTATAGTTTATTGATGATAAAATATAATGTTAATATTAAAAATATATTAACACTATTTTAATTTAAAATTCATTGGAATGAACACTGTAAAGAAGATGTATATTATTAGTAATAAAACATACATTTTAAAAATGAATACATATATAACCATAAAATATAATAGAAGTGAATGAATAATGAATGGAATGAGAGGTATTTATAAAAAGTAGGGAACCCATATGACTGTTACAAATCTGACCATTTGAATAGTAAAATGATCATTAAGAATAGTAGCCCAAATGTTAGAATATTATTCTCATCTATTTAAGTGTAAAATAACATTTAGGTATTTTATAAAATGAAAATATGATATATTTATAACATTATAAAATTTAATAAATGTTTTAAAAATTATAAAATAAGAGTTTTTTATTTTTGTAAAACATATATATTTTATTTACATTATTACTATAAATATAATGATTTAAAAGAAATTTTATTTTCAAAAAATGTATTAATAATTAATATAATGTTGTATTATAATGATAAGATAATTTTATGAGATCATAATTAATTTTTCGAAGGGTTATAAATTAGTCATAATATTAAAATTTGAAGTTTTCAAATAAATAAGGCTTTTATTTACAATTTTTTTCATATTTAAAAAATTATTTCCATAAAATGGATTTCATTTTTTATAATGTACATATAAAAAATGGTTAGGTTTAATTTTTTGTATATTTCTAAAGTAGTTGAATTTTTAGTGAATAGTGAAATATGGCAATTTATTGTATTTAGCATTATAGGATAAATAAATGATTTTTTGAGTCATAGATGATGTAAGAACCCATCAATTGAAACTCAAATTCACTATTTACTGCATATAGTCATAATAATTAGTAATATTGATAGTCTTGAGCCAAAATAATAATGTAATGACTATAATTTTCTAAAATACCCCTATCACCTCTTCATAAATACCATCCCTTATAACCCCTTATCCACACACCTTATAAGCCTTATAGATTTCCAAAATTATTCCAAAATACCCTTCCCAATCCTCTTCCCCATGTAATAGTTCTTGTGGCCTCACTAGAAGACCAATTCCAAGTGCCTTAAGGAGTATTTCAAGGAGGAATCATTTAAGGGGAAATAATCTCTTTTTACCTCATTTAAATTACTTTATTATTCTACCTTCCCCTCATCCCTCTCATCAAACATGAATTAAAGACTATAGTATCATATATATACACTATAATGTTATGTTTATAATGGAATACCTACCATCCTTCCACTTCTTTCCTCCTACTATTTTAAGAATGAAACCAATGTGAATATTATGTCGGTTAACCGTCTGCATGGATAATGAGTTTTTCCCTAATTTAATTCTATGATGGACATAAAAATATCATTATGGTTAGATGAGATTTTATATGTATATTATAACTTATTTAATGTTTTTTATCTAATATAGAGACATAATATTAAATTAAACGAAACTAGATCTTGATGGTTGGTAAAACCGCCTAAATGAACTAACCACACAACGTTAACATTTTTACATAATAAAACATCCCATTATCAGAACACATGTGGATATTGGGAACCATTTAAATTTTAAGAAGTACATTAATACCATTTTATTTAACATATGTATTTTTAGTACCATTTAAAAAAAACATCCATAATTATACACAATTGAATCGACTGTGAAATCATGAAGCGAACACTCCTAAAAAAATAAACTTTATATCTAATAAAAATGGTTATAAATAAACATAAATAATTATAGTATATAAAATATTATTTTTTGAATTATGTAATTGATGAATCTAGTTTTCTTTATCTAGGACATTAAGGTTATGTGTCGAATGATTATGGAACATAAGGTAAGATATCTATTCAAACCTCACTACTATATTTAGGTTTCAATTTACTTCTCTTTAAATCAATTTATATTTTCATTATAATTATTTAAACCCTCTATATTCATTATATATATACCACACATATATACCAATATTATTTAATCTTTATTTTATGTGGAAATACATGTTTTAAAAGGTTCCTTTCTCAATTCCTATCGATAAGAAAATCCGAATAAAGGGAACTTATCTATTTCCAACCCCTTTTTATGTAAAATTATTAAAATCTTTTAAGACACACATTTTTTCTAATTTAACTCATTTTATAATGGAAAAAATTGAGATTTTTTATTTGGATTTATTAAAATTGTTATTCCTTAACCTTTTTTAAAGACGTGTTACCCATTTTCATAAAGTTTCGCTCATGTGGAAAATTTCCTAAGGGATTTGTCTACTATTTTTCATATATTAAATTTATTTGGGCATAATGTTTCATGTTCTATGCATAATTTTCCATCATTAATGTAAAATAATTATTTTATCCTTTCTTTCATGGAAATCACTATGATATGCCATTTGATTATGCCTTATGACATGATTATGAAACCCATTTAACTATATGTGTAATCATTATGTTTATGCCATAAGTTTTATTTCTTTATATTGAACACATATGCATGTGTATTGACTTGTGTTTTTCCAGGATGAAAGTTTTGAGTAGAAATTTTAATTTTTTTTAGAATCTTATAAAGGGTAAAATATTCTTTTCCTTATAACATATGATCTCAAATAACTTTTATTACCTCTCTATTGGTCTTAAAATAACATGTTTACCCTAGGACATGAGTTTAGTGGAAATCTAATCCATTAAAATTTTAGTAGAATAATTATTAATTAATATTTAAACAAATAAATATTAATAAATTCATGTAGGTTTGTTGGGTCATACCTTTTAACTGGAGTGTCAGATTGAGATTTTTTCTCCTTTATTGGGTCCAAAATAAATATTTTTTCCTTGGTGAGGCATAAACTCGAATTGGGCGCTTGGTTCAGCCTAATCCCCCTTTTTTCCTTTTTCCTTTTATTTTTCTTCATTTTTTCTTTTCCTCGTTTTTTTCTTAATTTTCACTTGGATTCTCACAAAAATGGATGGGGATCCTCTTTAATGTGATTGATAGAGGAAATAAAAGAGGGAGAAAGAGAGAAGTATAGGGAGAGGAAGGGTACCACCACAGAGCTCGAGATCCCTTAGATCGCCGTGCAGTAACTATAGACCACATAAATGGGAAAATCATTGGAGGATTTCACCCAAATGTAGTCCGTTTTTATTTTTTTCCATAAATACCTATATTTTAATCATTTTAATGTTTTAAAACCCTTTTATTTGTGGTTATAACCCCTTGAGGTTTTATCTACAATTTATAGGGTGAAAATGGTGGTTTCGGGGTGATTCAAGGGTTTTCCATTTGGGAAAACCCATGTACACATCATGTGGTTTAGGAAAAAACACTGTGTTTTCATCCATTTTTGGTAATATTACATTTTATAAGTACACACTATGTATAGTGTATAAACTCCATGTACTGGTACTCAACCATGTAGCCGAATACTTATATATGATTCTTGTGTAAGGGGCACATGCCTTGTAATGTACATGGTGAAACCCTGTGTGGGTATCACAATGTATATAACTACATGTCAAAGATATTTTAGGTACATAGGTAGGTACCCCACATAGGTTACATTCCATGTACATGGCCAACCCAAAATGTACTTCGGCGTTTACAAACCATGTCTATCCAGGGTACATGCCTAGGTGAGTACTTGAGGGTACACACCATGTACTAACATACACATGTTGTGTACTCATCATTTTATTCCCTTTTTAGGGTCTTCATATTTTATTCCATAGAGTCATAATTTGACATTAGATGAGTCTATTATGATTTTTTCCATGTATACCATGTTGGTGAAACATGTGGAGTGATATGATAACTCATAATGGGTGATTTTTGTGCTTCTATGTAAATGGACAGGTTCTTCCTCAAGTAATCTAATACACCTATCTCTTGAGAGTGATACTTATTATAAGATGATCTATAATATATCTATCTAGATTGATTCTTCATAGCTCTTACTTTTAGGAAGTATCCATTGAGAGATGTTCCCTTCTAGCCCAGGAATCAATGAGACTAGTTTCTTTTGAGGATCCCCTATAGGAATCCTATTATTATGTTTCAACCTAGGGAATCCACTGCAGGACCCCTTTTCATATTTTCCATTTAGAGGATCCCATATAGGATTCCTATTCCTTTGTACTCTATTTTTAGTGTCCATTTTAGGATTCCATTTCCAATATACCATTTTAAGGATCCCATGCTAGATGCCTCATTCTTCATAATTGGTTTTTGAGGTTCCCATATATGATGCTTTTTCCAATTTACCATTTAGAGGATCCCATATTGGATTCCTCTATTTTATTTCTATTTAGGATCTAATGTAAGAATCATCCTTTTAACATTTTATCTAAGGATTTATGGTAGGATTCATTCTCTTATGTGTAGACCTCAAGGATCCCAAGTAGGATGCCTCTCAGTGTGTGACCTGAGTGACTCAGTGGGTTCCCATTGTTTGACTTACCCTGAGCTAGTACACCGGTTTCGGTTAGAGATGGTAGAAGGTGTCACCTTAGAGCCTGTGCTGAACTTATAAGCTCAAGTGGTTGTGGAAGTAGTGGTGGGTTTAGGTGTCTGACCACCATCACTCTTTTGTTTATAAATTAATGACATTTATTACGGTTTCATCGATGATTACTAGAGGTTCTTCTTAATTTTTGGTTAATGAGCCTGATGTAAGGAATATTTCTTTATCTTTGGGACACCCATTCATTTTTCTTAGGATTCAAGTTATATGACAAGATATTGTTTCATTATTTTTATACATAGTGGTACCTCTTGGGATTTGAATGTTGAACTATTATTTTTTATTATTATATTATTAGGATTTCTAGAGGTGCTTACTTGGATCCGGATGTTGATACCACTAGTATGATGTATGGGCATGGAATCCCTAGTTATAAAACTCATGGATGGTTTTTCTCCCCCAAGTGATGAAGAATATTACAATCACCTCATATCATCCTCAACCCGAGGTTGATAGTGGATGATTACACTCTCCTCGAATTGTGGTCTATAGAGGATGATTATGCTCTCCTCGACCTGTTTCTTATGGAGGAAAAATTCACTCTCCTGGATTTATCATGTAATAAAGATCTTTATACATTTTCTATAAGATTAGGCTTATGTGACCTTTTTCTTTATCAGGATTGTTGAGAATGGCGTTTCACACCTATGTTTCATGTTGGAGATGACATACACTTAAGGATATTGAGGGTTGGCATGAGTTCTGATTGGTGACCTCTCCTTATAGATTGACTAAGGTTCTGAACATTAGGGTTCATCTAAGTCTCATGTTGTGACCACCAATAGACTGGGACCTAGGGATCATACATTGGGCTAGATTTACATGGCATGAGTAGCATAGTGTATATATCCGTGACCATTTTCAGGATGTATGGTTTTAATTCCCAAAAATCCTTCTTTATACTGATTGGAGGTGAGTACGGGTGAACCTAGGGTTTGGAAGAGTACCCCCTATGGTGATGTAGCTTTCTTAAAGACTATTCTGATGTAGGAAAATGAAGGTATATGTTGATTGGGATTATAGACACAGATATTTACTACTAATGGGTTTTTATGTTACTTCATTCACCTTACTCATATATATTCATATATATATATATATATATGGGACTACACATATATACACAAATAACTATGGAGATCCAGGATGGCACATTTCCTAGTTGAATAGGATTATGGACATAGGGTTCAACTATGGTTTCACTTTATTTTTTTTTACTTATCGTTTTAGTATGTCTCATCTAGGCTGATCATATTTTATTACATGCACTATTATCAGCATATTTTATCGGTTCATCATTGGGGTGGCCTAATAAGTTTATTTTTCACCCATGTACGGGCACCTTGGTGTACATGTAGACCTTATGTATTCTTTATAGGTTGAGAACATTATCATGGTGGATAGGGATGAGGCCTAGAGTTACATGATCATGTAGATATGCTAGTCAGGGTTCTTTTAATCGGGCTGCTGCAATTCAACAGTGTTAGGATACTGGGTATGTGTTCTGGCTTGAAGTTGATAGTAGAGATCTGTAATTTTATTTTAATTTATTTTTTATTCCTAAATATTTATGGTTTTCCTTGTGGGTGAAAAGTATTTTATGTACGAAAAAGTTGTTTTAGATGTCTTAACATTTTTATTTATTATTACAACATTTTGATTTCAATTATTTACTACTTCCGCTCTGTTTATTTACTACTATGATTGATAATTATATTTTTTCTCTCTTTTATTACTTTGAGATGAGGGTATAGTCTTCGCACGTTACCACCTTAGACCTTCACTACTAGTCTGTTGCATCTGGCATATGGGGAGGCATTTTTTAGGCCTCATAATGATTCGGCTCAGAGCACCAATTTAACGACACCAGGGTTGGGAAATTACAAAGTGATATAAGATGTTTTATTTTCTTGGTAGTATTACTATTTTTTATATAATATAACAAAGTATTAGGAATGTTTCATAACTTATGACAGATATCAGATCGGTGCACTAAGAATACTTTTTTTGGTAAGAAGTCCTAGTTTTCATGGCTATGGGGTTGTTGTTCTAATTTGTGATGTTGTAATTGTATATGATTTTATCATTTAGAAACACATATATTATAAGGATGTTATGGTTTATTGTGGATTTATGACCCTTATTAATTGGTAAGAGGATATGGATGGATTTTTACTCTTAGACGAAAAATACAAGAAGTGTCTCATGCATCATATTTGGCACTTAAGATTTACATCATATAGGCCTACAAGTGTGTGATTATTAATGAAAATTGAGGCCAATTGTTTAAATTGTTAGTTAAAATATTGACATTGGTTCATTTATGGATTGGAATTATATTCTACTCAATTGATACTATTGGTACATGTAATTATTTCTTACATAAGGTTATATAAATGTTTGTTAAGGCATTTGGTGGTGATGTTAACAACTTAGACCTCATGTATGGGAGGTGTACTGACCCTAGTGGGTCGATATGTAACAGGATCCCCATAAGTTTTGCCTTTATGGGGGTATCCTTCCATTTATGTTTACCAAGTAAGTTTATTGATTTTGATGCTAATAGGCACCTATGATTTTCTCATGAACTGGACTTTAAGGGCGTATTACCATACACTGATGCCTGATGAGTGTTAGTTCACTGTCTCTTATACATTGGTATCATGAAATCTAGGGAAATGTTCCTTATGAGGATTCTTGGTGAGGATCTGGACCTTGTAGGCCATGTTTTTTAGCCTTGTAGGTTGTTTTGATCTTTACCTTCTTTAGAGAGGTTTGATCTTTTAAGCTAGGTGGTTAGACCTTTTGACCCAGTTACGAGACATGATCTATAGGGATATGTTAGAGACCTATAGGAAAACATTTTTCCTCATAACCTTGTTAGGTTGACATTTTTTTATCAAGGGAAACTTTTTAGTGAGGTTAGATCGAGTTTCCAGATGCCATTTTAGGTAGTGAGCATAGTTGTACACTCATTTTGAGATCAATGAATGGTAGGTGATTGATTTTTGTGTTTTAGGAATGTTAATGAATTATGATTATGGAACTAACCTTGGGTGATTTTTTTTCAAGAATAGATTCAATGGGAAGAAATGTTTGGGTTCTTGGATCAGTCGACAAGTTTTTCCACTCTTTCTAGTGTATCCAGAGTGTGTATAAATGATCAATATTGGAATGACATTAGGTGATAATTGGTCATGGAGTAATTCATTCCACAAGTGAGGTGAACGATTTAGAAGTGGAGTTCCATGGGAGATTCTGTCTTAATGAGGCTGGCATGCCATGTAGCACAATCAACATAGCTTTGTTATGGATGAATCATTGGTGTATGAGTCTGGAGTTAATGGAACACTTTGGTTTCATGTGTTTTCATTTAACAATAAATCAATGAGTGTTCTTGTGTGGGCTAAGGAATAATGTTTTTAAGGATTTTCATGGGATTGGTTTCTCAATGGTTGTGGTAAAATGACGAATTCACCTCTGTGGTAGAGGTGAAATTGGATGTTATGTGATAGCACTGATGGTTTACCCATGTATAGACCTAAACATACATTATCGGGAGATGTGGTGTTAGGTGTTGGTTAAAGGAAAGTGTTGCCTATTTTGTTGTGAGCGTGGATCGAGAGGAGATATCCATTCCTTTTTATAGAATCTTATTGTAATTATGGTTAGATAAAATCACGATCTATCTTGATATCATCTTGAGTGCACTAAGTGAGCATCAAATCTACACCAAGCTTCTTTTCATTTAAATTTATTTCATAGTTTGGAAAAGAAACCTATTTTGGTTGTGATTGAGGAGTGGTATAAGGTAATCCATGGGGATAGGAGTGAACTATTGGCCGTTTGAGGTTGGTGACCCATGTTCTCAAATGAAATTTAGTGTTTTCCATGACCCATTGATCTCAGAGTTGTTTTTGAGATGACGATAAGGGTATTCCTATGGTGGGGAGTACCATATCACTCACAGTTAAGTGTCTTCCATGTAGAAGACAATTATTGACACTAAGGATAGTCATTGGAATTTTCAAACTACATGTTTTTGAAGATTTTTTAGTTGAGATCATGGATATATTTTTACCAACACTCTTCTTCAGGATTATAAGGATTATAGTGGGTAGGTTGTAACGACCTATGTTTCTCTTTATTCGAAGTTTTGAGCAGAAATTTTAATTTTTTCATTCAGATGCTTGTAATGGGTAAAATATTCTTTTTACCCTAGAATAAAATCTCATATAATCTCTCTATCCACTTTTTTAGTCCTAGAATAAGTAGTTTACCCTAGGATAGAAGTATGGTGGAAATCTGAGCTATTTAAATTTTAGTAGAATAATTAATCATTAGTATTTTATTAAATAAATATTAATCAATTCTCATAGGTTCATTTGATAATGCCTTTTTAATGCAGCACCAGATTGAGATTACATTTTCCACCATTGAATTCGAAATTATTAATTTTTCCTAGGTGATACATGAACTTGATTTGGGCACTAGGGTCGGCCAGATCCCCCTTTTATTTTTCTTTATTTTTATTTTCATTTTCTTCCTTTTTCTTTTACAAAGTTTATTTTCTTCATTTACACATGGAATATTTCACAGATGGATAAGACTCATCCTTTACATAGTCAAGATAGTAAATTAGAGAGGGAGTGAGAGAGAAGGATTGGGAGAAAAATAAGGGCACCGTTGTCGAGATTGAGATGTGCCAAATCATTGTGCAGCAACCATAGACCACGAAAATAGGTGAAGCTCTGAAAAGTTTCACCCAAAGGTAGGATGTTTTTAAGTGTTTCTGTAAATCCATATAGTTTAATATTTTTGTAGTTTTAAATCCCCTTCATTCTTGGTTAGGACCCATGTAGAGTCCTTATACTTCTTTTGGGGTGAAAACAGAGGTTTTAGGGAGATTTGAGGGTTTTCCGTTTGGGAGAACCCATGTACAAAACATGTGGTTCAGAGAACACACACAATGTGTTATTATGTTTTAGTGAAGATGACCTTCCAGAAGCACATTCCATGTATTAGGTATAACCTACGTGTATTGGTACTCCAACATGTAGTCATGTACCCAACCACGATGCACGTGTGAGGGACACATGCCATGTAAAGTACACATCCAGACCTTGTGTGGGTCGCACACCATGTTGAATTACACAACCAAGAAATATACAAGGCTAGACCAAGTGAGGTACATAGACAGGTACCCCAGGTAGGGTAAATTCCATGTATATGGCCAACACACCATGTACTTAGGTATTTACAACCACAGTCTAGCTAGAGTATACACCCATGTGAGGACTTAAGGGTACACACCATTTACTGAGGTACACATTCCATGTACTTTGCCTTTACTAACCTTTTGAAGGTTTTTTATTTTATTCCTTGGATTTTGAATTGGTCATAATATGAGTCCATTATGAGTTGTATTCCTCATATATCACGTTAGTGAATCCTTTGGAGTGATCTAAGAACTCCTAATGTGTGTTTTTGGTTCTCTTCCTAAACGAAGAGGATCTTCCTATGGTAATGAAATCAAATTGTCTCTTGAGAGTGAGGCTTGTTATGAGATGATCCATGAGCTATCTCTCTAAATTTTTTCTTCATTTTTCTTCCTTTGAGGGAGACTCCCAGTTATGTTGTTCCCTTTTTCCACAGGAGGTTGTGAGACCAATTTCTTTTGAGTATACCTTATAATATTCCTCTCTTTAGGTTTCAACCTAGGGAATTCCTTGTAGGATCCCTTTGCCAATTTATCAGTCAGAGGATCCCATTCAGGATGCTTCTTCTTTAAAACTCAGTTATTGAGGGTCCCCTATAGGATCTTTTTTCCTATGTAATGTTACAAGGATCCCATGTTACATTCCTCTTCCTTTGTACACAGTTGTTGAGGGTCCCCTAGAGGACAACATTTCTTATGAATTGTTTTGAGCATCCTATGTTAGATTCCTCTATTTTCTTTCCATTAATGATCTGACATAGAAATCCTCCTTTTACATTTTCAGCTATTGATCCCAATTAGGAGTATTTTTCTTATGTGTATACCTATAGGATCCAAATTAGAATGACTCTTAGTTTGTGATATGAGGGACCCAATGGGTGCCATTTGTTTGATTGACCCTAAGCTAGTATGTTAGGTTTGGGTAGAGATTGTAGTGGTTGTAATCTTAGATCTCATTCCAAACTTATAATCCCAAGTGGATATGAAGGTAGTGGTAGATTTATGACTTTGACCACACTCAATCCTTTGTTTAAACCTTCACCATGTTTCTTTCTAGTATATTGATGATTAATATAGGTGCTTCCTCATTTATGTCTATTGAGCCTGACATGAATAATATATATTTATTTTTGGGATTCCCAAATCATTTTACAAGGATCCAGATTCTAATCCATGATATTTCTTTATTATTTGTGTACCAAGAGGTACTACCTAGTATTTGGTTTTTGAGCCTCTATTTTTTATTATTATATAATTGGAATTTTCGTAGGTTACACCTAGGATCCGGCAATTGATTTGACTATTATGATATATGGGATGGGAATCCCTAGTAATAAAACTATTAGATGATTCTTCTCTCCCAAGTGATGAGGATGACTATTCTATCCTTATCTCATTGTCTAAATGATTATAATTACACTCTCCTTATCCTAGGGTTGTCTGTGGATGATTATACTCTCCATAATTTGTGGTCTATAGAGGATGATTATTCTCTCCTCGACCTGTTTCTTATGGAGTATGACCAAACTCTCATAGATTTTTCAAGTGATTATGATCTCCATACATTCTCTCTAAGATCGAGCTTATAATCCATTTTTCCTTATCAGGGTGGTTGACCATGGTGTCTCACTCCTATGATTGATGCTGGGAATGAAGTCCACTTTGGGATCTCAAGAGGTGATCATGATGTCTCACCGGTGAGCTATCCTTATAGATTACCTAAGGTTCAAACCCTTAGGGTTCATACGAGTCTCAATGTCATGGCCACATATAGACCAGGACCTAGAGATCATAATATGGTCCTGATTTACATGGAATGAGAAACATGGAGTCTAGCTTAGTGACCATTTACAGGTTTTCCCTGAAATACATAATTAGAATGATTGGAGATAATAACTGGTGAACCTAGTGTGAGTAAGAGTATCCTAATGTGGTGACGTAGCTTTCTCAGAGAGTTTTCTGGAATTGGATAAAGCATGTATACATAAATTGGGATTACAAACCCATATATTGACTTAATAATACATGTATTGAGTGTCATGACATGCAGCTCAATTCCCTTGCATAGGATGACTATGAAATTAGGATTACAGACCCAAAGATTGACTGAAGATAGTTTTTACGTTATTTTATTCACCTTAATCAATTAAATAAATATTTATTTATATATGTATAATTATAGAACTATAAATATATACACATATACATATGGACATATAAGATGGAAATTTTACCAGTTGATTTGTATTATAGACCTAGAGTTCGAATGCGATTTCATGTTATTTTTTACATATATTTTTAGTTGTGTCTTTGATATGATAAGAATATAACATTTCATGAAATATTGGAATCATATTTTAATGTTTCCTCGTTTGGGTGTCCTATTGAGATTATTTTTCACCGCAACACATGAAACTCTATATACTTGTAGACATTATGTTTTCTTTCCTGGTTGATCAAAGTTGCATGGTTGATAGGGTCGAGGCCCAAAGTTTCATGATTGATCAAAGCTACTTTTGTGTTCTCTTCTGATCAGGTGGGTGCAATTCAAAAATGTCTGGAGAATGGGTATGTGGTCTGGCTCAGATTTGGTAGTATAGCCTTGTATTTTTTTGTATTTATGTGTCTATATAGTTAGCCTAGTGGGTGAATAGTGTTGTATGTATGACATAGATTTTGGACTTTTATAGAATTTCAATTTATTATTACAACATGTTGTATTTTTGATATTTGATACTTTCATACATTGTTTAATTACTGATGTCTATTATACTTATCTATTTATGATATTTTTTACTTTTATGTGAGGGTATAGTGTCCACACTATACCACCTTAGACCCTCACTACTATTCTATGGCCTCTGGAAAACAAGGTGGTGCACATGTGGCCTCGTAACAAATCTTCTTGGAGCACTAGTATAGTGAAATTCCGGTCAGAATATTTCAACATGTACATGTTATGATGGGTGCACCTAGATAATGCTCCAAAGAATCGGGTATTGTTATAGTCTCATGAGTTGATATGTATGAGATTAGTGAGTAAACCTAATTCATTATGGGAATTTTTCCACTATGTGTTATTATCTTTAAATTTATCCTTGACTCGTGTTTAGGTCATGTTATACATTACTGCCACATTTCTATGTTTCTATGATCTTATCATTCCATGTTTTACATATTAAGCTTCAATATATTTATTCATGAACCATGCCTTTTATTTTATCATTTTATTCTTTCTGATTAATATGATATGTTTCATTTCCATTTTTATTCCCTTAATGTGATTTTTACCACACAAATGTTATCTATGCATTCCCCAGGTTATCCTACATAGTTATAAAAGCTCAATGTAAGCGTGTATCTCATTACAGAGTTTAAAATAAAGAATTTTTATTTTAGTTTCATATTTTATATTCATGTACATAGTATTCCAAAGGAACTTGGATTTTCAATCATTGGATTATATTTAATGGATATTTACATTCAGAATCATCTAATAATATGTGTAAAAGGATTGGGTAAGTTTAGTTGGTATCAGAGTATGGCTTAGTTTTTTTGGGTATTAGGACTAGAATACCTTTGTGAGAACCCGAGGAAAAATACTGTGTATAGGAAAAACTACCATGGATAACCTAGATTGAAAATTAGAGACTCATTATTTTGGATATAATTTTCATTTATAAGTTATTTCCTCTAACTTGATAGTTTCTTTTTTAATATGATCATTAAATGAGTGTTAAAACCCCCTTTTTATTTTTATTTTTTAGTTAATGGAAAGAAATAAGAGAACCCATTCCAATAATCAATGTGATGGGAAATGTGATGATTTCCATATTGAGATGCCTAACCTTATTGGAGTGGGAGCTTGGAAAGTCATGATAGTAATGGTTCAAATGGATCACGTTATAAATAATAATATGAATACTGTGGAATTATCTACTTTATATAAGAAATAGTAAGTTTAGGTCAAATAATTTATGTTAAAAATTCCTCCTACATGTAGTAGACCTTTTGATACCCTCATTCTAAAATAATGTATTAACTAAATTGTGAATATATTCTATATCTTCCAATTCTCATAAGAAAATAAATCCCTGATAATGGTTTATCATTTTGATGGGGTTTCTGATAAGTGGTGGAAAATGATCAAGAACATGAAGTCCAAAGTGGTAAGTGATTCTATTGAATTAGAAGGATTGAAAATTTGTTTTCAATTAATATTTTCTCCAAAATATCTATCTTAAAAAAGATATGGAGTTCCATAGACTAAAGGAAAAGGAAGATAAGTCCATTGGTTTGTATGAGGAAAACATTAAAATGAATATATGATAAAACTTTGGATTTTCCATGAGCATTGAAAGAATGGTGGATCACTTTTTTGTTGGATTAAATCTAAGTATATGAAAATCGATAGCGATTTTAGACTTTGAAAATTATTAGGAGATTGTCTATTGTTCCCTTAAGGTTGATATATAGACTGGTGACTCTTAGTGTCCTCATGGAACTAGACATAAAAAGTAAAAAATAGAGTTTAATATGGGAGCATCAATAGATAAACCCCATGGAGGAAAGAAAACCCAACTTTCCACCTATCAAAATTATGGGAAGAAGCATCCCAAAAACTATCTAATGGGAGCTAAGAGACATTTAAAATGTGAATAATAGGGGAATGTGGCTAATTACTATTAAAGATAAATGAATAAACCCACTAATGTGGAAGAAGAAATAAGGGGTATGATAAAAACTCAACCTATGGTATAGTGTTTCAATTACATGGAATACAAGAATTATTTGAGCCAATGCCCTTAGCCAAGGGTTTTCAGAGAAAATTAGCTTCAACAACCTCAAAGGTATCAAGGAAGGAAATATGTTAACACTACTACTAAGGTGGATCCCAATAATGATGTGGTGATAGGTATGTTGGTTATTAATTCATGAAGAGTGAGCATACTTTTTTATTATGGTTATACATATTCTTTCATATCATTCTTGTTTAATAGAACTATTCAAACACCACCTCAATAAATGGAGGATGAGTTATCCATGAGAACAACAAATGTTGAAATTACTATATAACAAGTGTGTAACCCCTCTCCAATCAATGTCAGCAGATTTAAACTTCCATAAAATTATATATTACTCCCTTTATTAGATTTTATGATATATAAGAGATGGATTTGATATACATATATTTATCCAACATCAACTGTCAGGAAAAGGAGATCACTCTTCACATCATGAGTCATAATTTGATTTTGTAGATATGTAAAGAGGTGTATGATGATCCTTAATAATATTCTTCTCAAGTGTGTATATTATCAAAATACTAGAAAACATATCTAGATCAAATGATTGATAGAAGGGAGATAATGATGCTTGAAGACAATCCCATTTTTAGGGACTAGCCTTATGTATTCCCTGAAGAATTTCTTAGTTTTCCACTAGATTGAGAGGTTGAGTTATCAAATGAATTTATACGTAGATATCTTTCAATATCAAAGACTACCTATAGAATGTCCACCATTAAGTTATAAGAACTAAAGAATTAGTTACAAAATAATCATGAAAAGGGTTTTATCTGAATAAGTGCTTCACCGTGGGGTGCACCAGTCCATTTTTCCCAAAAATAAGGATGGATCAATGCCCCTAGGAAGTTATTATACTGGGATCAAAAAAATAAAAATAAAGAAAAATAATACCCCACTACATATATATGGATTTTATAATCAATTACAAGGGGAAAAATATTTCGCTAAGGTGGCCCTTTAGTCGGGATATCACTAATTAAATTTGAAGAGTGAGGATATTAAAAATATTTTCATTTTAATATGGTATGGTCACTAAGAGTTCATAGTGATTCCTTTCAGACTCATTAATTCTCCAAAAATATTTATGGACTTATTGAATAGAGTCTTTAGAGATTATTTCAAAATATTTGAGGTAGTATTTATAAATGAAATTATGGCATACTATAAAACAATGGAGGATCACGAGGAGTATCTGAATACTAGGATAAATATTTTGGGAAAGGATAAAATGTATGAAATTTATTGTAAATGAGAGTTTTGGATGGATTGGGACATGTTATCACTAGAAAAGGGATATCTGAAGGTCCTTTTAAGATAAAGGCAATTGAGGAGTGGCCTAGACTAGTATCTTTAATGAAGATATGTAGTTTTCTTAAACTAGTTGGATATTATAAAAGATTTTTGAGATACTTCTCATTATTTTAAAAACCTCTAACCAAGTTGAATATGAAGGGATTAATGTTTTTTTGAGTCATGAATGTGAATAGAGATAAAAGGAATTGAGAAGAGGCTCATCACTACACCAATTCTTATACTACCCACAAGTGGGGGAATATTCAAGGTACACATTGATACATAAAATAAGGGCTTGGGTTGTTTACTACTGAATAATGATAAATTTATTTCCCACAACTCAGGGTAGTTGAATGCTCATGAATTGAATTACCCAACACAAGATCTGGAGTTGGTCTCAATGATCTTCACATTGAAAATCTGGAAGATTTATCTCTACGGGGAGAGTTTTGGGATATATACAGATCATAAGATCCTTAAATATATATTCACATAGATGGATATTATTATGAACTAGTGAATATGGTTCGAGCTAATCATGGATTATGACTTCTTAATACACTATTGTCCCAAAAATGGAATAAAGTGACAGATGCTCTAAGTAGAAAGGATCCCACAACCTTATCAATGATGAGAATCAAGATGGATCAAATCTTCTTAGACTTTAAAAGGATAGACATGGGAATGATAAATAAAGGAAAATAAAGTTTCCTTTCTCAAATGATTACCCATCCATCCCGTATGAAAATGATAAAGGTTTATCAAAGAGATGATGTAGAATTTTTGAGGTAGGTGGAAGCTATTAGAAATGGGGAATCATCAAATTTGAAAGTTAATGAGTAAGGATTTGAAAGGCTTGGGTCATGACTATGTGTAACATCAAATCCTGAGTTAAAGAATGATATTTTGAATGACACACATAACTCAACCTTCTCGATACATCTAGGGAGTACGAAGATGTGTTGATATCTCTAAGAGCACTATTGGTGAGACAACATGAAGAAGATCACAAAATATACCTCAAAGTGCCTATTATATCTTAAAGTGAAGGTATAAATGAAAAAAGAATATTGGGATGTTAAAAAAATTACCCATACCTACAAGGAAATGAGAAAACATCATCATTGAATTTTTCACCCATATTATAAAGTCATAGTGATAAAATAATGCTATATGGGTTGTTGTGGATCGACAATCATCTTATAAAGACTTCTCACTTCATTGAAATTATATAAGACTTCTCACTCGATAAAATTTCATAGATATATATCAAAGAAGTAGTGTGGATTCATGGAGTACCATTATTAATTATATTCAATCGAGATATGATATTTACCTATAAGTTTTGGACGAGTCCTCTACATGATCTAAACCTAGAGTTGAACTTATGTATTAATTATCTCCACAAAAATGGAAAATATTAATTAAATATTCAAACACAAAAAGACATGATGATGGAATGATCTATGGACAATAAAGGAAGATGGGATTGATATCTTCCTATAGTCATATTCTATCAGAAAAATATTTTCCACTCAAGAATTGTAATGGATCTATATAAATCACTTTTTGGGAAAATATTCATAAAAATTTCTTCCTAGGATGAAGCTGATGAACATAAGATGTTGGGAACTAAAATGGTTGGTGAAATGGTAAAAAAACCAAGAGCAATCTCTAACACATCAGGGCTGATCAAAATCGATAGAACAACTATGAAAAAACTTGTCGATGATACCTAGAACATGAGTTTGGAGATAAGTTATTACTCTTTATATATCCATGGAATAGATTAATGATATTTAAAAGAAGGGAAAGCTAAGTCCCTGGTACATTAGGCCCATTTATATTTTTAATTACATTGGAGATGTGGCCAATCAACTAGCACTCAAACCAACCCTTTCTCTATTACATGATTTATTACATGTATCCCTCTTGAGGTAGTATATACTAGATACCTCACATGTACTAAATTCCAAGGTTTTATGACTGGAAAATTATTTTTCTTATGAGTAGAAGCTAGTGAATATCTTCTACTATAGAGATAAGGTTATACCCAATAAGACAACACACCTAGTTAAAGTACTATGGTGAAACCATAAGTACGGGGAGGCAACATGGGAACCAAAGGAAGTGGTGAAGGATAAGTTACCTCACATATTTTCACCTTATTATGTAAAATGAAAATTTTATTGTGAAATTTCTTAAGGGCGAAAGAATATAATGAGTTAATGTTTTATTAAGAAAATTTTTCTTCTCAAAATATAACTATATTTCATTTAGTGATATAATATTATATAATGAACACATACTACATGATGAAACCAAAAAACATTATTATAATAATTTTAATGTTAAATTTTGATAAAATGATTTGTGTATAATAGTTTGAATTATTTCTATTAGATAACAAATAGAAAACTATTCAATAAGAACATAAAAATTTGGATCTTCTCAATCCCCCAGAATAATCACACTCACAAAAAACACAGTAAATATATGTATTATATTATAAATTTAATATAAATTTCTAAAATAAAATTATATATGACCTTGAGAGAAAATAAAATTGAATGAAAAATTAATGAAATGCTAGGAATTTATAAAATGTAAGGAACCAATATGACCATTACAAATCTAATTGTTGGAACTGTATTCTGACCATTAAGAGATGTAACCTAAAAGTTAGAAAAATATTCTCACATATTTAAGTGTAAAATAATATATAGGTATCTTATAAAATTAAAATATGATATGTTTATATAATAATAAAAGTAAATAAATGTTTTAAAAATTATAAAATAAGTGTGTGATTTTGTAAAACACATATGTTTTATTTATGTTATTATAATACATATAACTATTTAAAAGAATGTTTATTTTCATAAAATGGATTACTAATTAATATTAGGTCGTATTAAAATTATAAGTTAATTTTATGAAACCATATGTAATTTTTCAAAGGGTTATTAAATTGATCATAATATTAAAAATGGAATTTTTCAAATATATCGAGATATTATTTAAAAATAAAATTTCTCATATTTATAAAATTATTTTCATAAAATGGATTAAATTTTTGGAATCTAAACATTGATAAATGATTAAGTTTATTTTTTTAGTATTTTTATAAAATACTTTAATTTTTAGTAAATAGAGAAATATGACAAATTATGGTAATTATAATTTTAAGCTAAATACATGAATTTTTGAGTCATGGATAGTGTAAAAAACAATTAGTTTGAACTCAACTACCCCATTTACTAAATATTTTAACCAGAATCAAGAAAATTTCCATTCTTGATCCATAATAATAAACAAATGAATATAATATAATCTAAAACACTCTTATCCTCCCCTTATAAATACCGTCCCTCATCCCACCTTCTCCTCACACCTTCTAAGCCTTGAATATTTCTAAAATTCTACCCAAAATCCTTCCAAAGACTCTAACCCATAATCTAGTACGACTATTTTCATGAAAAAAACAATTTCATGTCCTTTTTGGTGTATTTCATGGAGGTGTCATTTAAGTGGTAATATTATCACTTTACCTATTTTAAATTCATTTCTTCTTATACCTTCCACTCACCTCTCTCATAAAACATAAATTAATGACTCTAGTATCATATAAGTATATTATAATTTCATGGTTCTAATGTAACATCCCAAGACATTACAATATTTTCATTTTATAGTAAATTTTATTTTGTTTCTATATTTCATTATACGGAACACAATGTTAAGCTTACACTATACATAGCACTGAGTTAGATTTCATTACCCGCAATACTATGTTTTACTAAATTTTGATGGATCACCTATTTTAAAAATAAATTTTTTACATTTATAAATTTTCTAGGTCAGAAATAAACCTAAATTTTGAATCTAGAATCTCAAAAATAGATACGGGTTAATTTATTGTATTTTTCTGAGAAGTTTCATTTTTTGCTAAATATTTATAATATTTCATTTTAGTTAAAAATTCTATTTCATTTAAATAATTATTATTGATTAATTAAACATTAAATTTGTCTTTAAGTCATAGTATATTCATTTTATATATATTAATACAATTTATTTCATTTGAATCGTTTATATATTTAATTTAGTTCTAATAAATTAATGATCTTTTGATCATTTTCACTTTAAAAACCAACTTTCACACCACTTTTGTAGGATTTGCCTAAAAAATAACTTCTCTACATCATTGAATTGAATTTGGAAAAAATATACATGGTCATAATAAATATTATATCTATATTCTATGAATATCAACTTATTTTTCCCCAAAATATTAGTTAAATAATTGAAATTAATTACAATGAATACGGTAAAATTAAGCATAATAAAAAACTAAAACTTAAAAAAAATGTCCCAAGATGACCTATAAAATTGTCGAAAAGAAATTTTATTCCAATATTTAGACTATATAACATCATTTTTATAATTTCATGAGTTATTTGGACACATGTTTATGAAAGTGACCCAGATAATAAGTTAAGTAAGGAAAAATACAAAAAAGGAACCTTTCTTATCTTTAACATTTATAAAGCTTTAGAGTATGTAAGAAGCTGGATAGTTTCAGTTATAAACATTATTTTGGAAGTTAAATTATTTTTTATCATCTTAATTTAAATTTAATTTTTATAGTTGATATAATTACATTAAACTCTTAACAAACACTAACACATAGATTTTTAGTTAATAATTAAATAAGATAAATGATGCTAACAACATTATAAGTAAAGAAAATTTATTGAATTATTTTGTCCCAATATTTTTTAGATAAATATATCATGTTACACATATTTTAACTTAATATATTTTAATTCTAATAATGTTTTGATATTTTTAAATTAATATTAAATGAAAAATATCAAAATTGACATTAATGTTATTTTACAATAAATTATATTTTATTGGATGATTTAAAAATTAATAAAAGAAATATATTATGAAAAGTGATTTTTAAGTGTTAATAAATATCAAATATGGTCTATTAATTAACCAATTTATCTTTTATAATTATCCTATTTCTCCATATATTTTAAACACATTATTAGCATGGTTTGAGTTAAAGATATGTTTTTGGGAATTACACACGCTTGTTTTAAAATTAATTTCCATCACACTAGATATTTATATTTTTAAATTAAATATAAAAATTATAATTAATAATGTTTATATTTTTTAATAAATGGTACTTTAATATAGTCTTAGTGGTTAAATTAATTATGTTAGAAAACTAGTTACTTTAATAAAACCCAAAATGCTAAAATTGGAGAAACATAGATGTTAAGGAATAAAATTATCAAAATGAACTTATTTTTTTATGTTGGATGTTTTTATTGACCTTAATTACCATTTAATAAATTATTTTTCCACTTTTTTAGGAACATGAGGTAATAGAGACCTACCAATAGTGTATACCTTCTGTTATTTACAAGAATGTCACTCCCCCTTCATTATAAAAAGGCATACACTCTTCTCCTTCCTCACACCTCTAAAAACACATTTAATTGTCCAAAACCATAACATATAGTCTCCCAAAATACATCCACCCAATATATAATTTTCAACTTTTTTATAAAGAAAACCAAGGAATCCCTTTGGTGAAAACCAAAATGAGTTACCCAAAAAAGAGGAAACATTCTTCAATGTGCAATTATGTTTTAATTGTTTCTGCACCAATTTATTTTTTTATCATTTCATGATTATATAACAACATAAGAATCATAATTATAATTAAATTTTTTTATTTTATGGTCTCTACCTACACCCAAAAACACTTCCATTAAATTTTTAAAGAACTTACCATTTGTGTGCAACAAACCATTACCTTACAAAACGATGTCATTCGTTTTTCATTTATGACCTTTAATGGTCCGAAATTATGTAATTTTTTTTCTATATGATATATATGATATTTATTATGTCTTAAATATTCTTAAATTTTTATATAACACATAAATTTATGTGTTCAATTTGGTGTAAATATGATAACTTTGTTTGTAGATGTGTGAACTACTACCTCCTTAAAGCGATGTGATACATTCACAAATTACATGGAATGTATTAAGGTTGTTTTTAAAAAAACATATGTGACATAAATTAAATATATATTATATTAATTACAAAATTAAATTCCCTAAAATATAATATATCATTTTCTTTATTACCCTTTTCACACACTAAAAAACTGACAACGTCATTCGTGGATGTAGGGACTATCACCTCCTCAACATGATGTGATTCATTTTACATCACATGAATTATATATATAAGTACATATTATTAAATAACATTGTATTTATGATATAATTATAATTATGTAAATATATAATGTTATACACCTTCTTTATAAATTGATCCTTGAAAAATTGGAATGTTACTTATGCATACATACAACCTACCATCTCTATGATTACAATGTTGGTTCATTATTCATAACCATATTTCATAATTGGTATTAAAAGTATAATTGATTAGTAAATATGATAATTATTTAATGATTATAATTATTTATGTGTTTATATAATGAAACCTTCGACAATAGTTTCATACCAAAGTCATTTTAACACACAAACCAAATTTGGTCAAATCACACAATGTAAACTTAATTGTTTAATTTGTTTTATAAAACATTGTAATAAGTTAAGTAAAAGTAATAATAAATTTGAAAAAGGTTCTAAAGAATATAAATAATTAACATAATTTTATTATTCAAGAAGATGAAGACACTCGTGACAAGTTATACTCAAGGTAAAGGATTTCATCTTAATTTACCTTCCATTGAGACTACTTTGTTGTTATTAACCAATGAACATTTATATGGTGTATATAATTCCATTTTACATGTTATATCATGACTATAATTATTCTAATGATTATATAAGTTTCATTTAATTCTATGAGTACATGGTTAATATGATTCAAATGCATTAATGTGGCAGAAGACACTTTGGAATGTTGAAATATTATTTTCATCAAGAATGGTTTTGATGATCTTTCAATGGTACTTCCTGTCATAAATTTCAAAAAACTTAGTGTTTTCAGGGTATTTAAAATTCTTCCAAGGAGAATAAATACTCACTTAATCGATTTGTAGAAGGAATCAAGAACTACTATAATTTTATCAATGCTAAGGGACCCAAATTGAGTTGTATTTATTTGAAGGAACTTGAAGGAATTTATGTTTTTAAAAGACCCATGTACCATCACTGAGAAAGTTATGCAAAGAAGATGGACCACAAACTGCTAGGTATGTGACACAATAGGTGAACAACTGGACCATGAAACTATGGCCAGTGAGCAGAGAAAACTGCAAACCATGTCAACAGAAGGCAAACTACGTGGAAGACGGTCCACATACCATGCCACAAACCCCTTAGTTCACAGATTAAGTAGACGATCAGGGTTCCACAAACCATTATCACGAACCAAAGTCTCCAAAAACCCCTAGTTGACCGAGTCTTCTGTGTGTTATAAAATTTCTTCAATGGGTCTCCTTAAATGTTGTCGCATGCGCAGTAGATATGATCATTCAAATGCTCTATAAAAGAAAAACAGTAGAAGAAAAAAAGAGGATGAGGAAGAGAGGAGACAAATAGAAGGAAGGATGGGTGATGAAAGCTTAAGGAAAAATCATAGGTTTCACTTCGGATTTCGTCCAGTTTCATCGGTGAAGCATGAACCGAAAACCATTTACTCCGCACGTACAGATGGTCGTGAACCATAAAAATAGAGAAATTGAATAATAATAATAGAACCATGAACCCAACTGGTAAACTAATATCCAAAGAATCCTCGTGAATGAATTTCTATCAAATGGTAATTCTACCAACCCTCCTTCAATATGGCGCTCTGCATAGAATAACTCTACATGGAGTAAACCTGAAACCACGTACCCAATTGGTATGCGGATATAACCTAAAGTGGAAAGGTGAGCTGCGTACCACTTTGGTACATGGTTGGTGATTCGCATGCCTGCATACCACACTAGTTTGCAGATGACCCTCCTACCTTCAAACCACTATGGAATGAGGAGGCTTCCCCATCCCGCATGAAAAACCCATACACGAAATGAGGTGTTTTCAGGTTTTGTTACTTCCAGTTTCAACCTCACCCCTCCATTATCATCCAGTCCTCCATGATCCCTCCACTAACCAGTCCTCTAGAACCAGGCCAAAGCCTCCTCCAAATCCACCATACCCGTATGATTAGGTCGTTGGGAGCATCAGTGCACACCATTGAGTATACATAGACATGATAATAGGATTCATGAAGGCCCTCCCAACATTGGTTCATGATTCAAGAATTCCAGTAAGGATACATTCCCATGGTAACCCTGAGTCCAACCATGGGATGCCGACATGAACCTCCCCATTCTCAGGAATAGGGGTGATCACTTGATTTTCATTTAATGAGGAACACTGATCAGTCGAAGGGGTTATGTTCACTCCCCCCTTTGATGAGGTTGAAATTCCTCCCTTTCCGAAAACATGCTCTGGGGCCCTCCTATAGAGGTAAGTACCCAATATTTTGAGGCAAGGCCATGCGACATTTAATTCCATTCCACATAGAAAGGTTCATCACTACATGCCCTCACCCACAGTCACCCCGACCTCTTCCATCGTGGGCTCTTCCTCCCCCATAAGCGGGGGAGGGGGAATGCACATTTTTGAATCTTTTACATCCTATTTTTTCTCACACCGAGTGTGACTCACGTGGAATTAGAGGTTTTTCAGGATTAAAAAATCAGCACACAACACTCAGAACTCTAATAACTCTAAATATTGACCAAATCAGGATATCTAGGATGCCTTCCAGAAGGCCCCGACTCAAAAGGGTGACCATCCATAAAGGGTCCACCCAATCATTTTCTCTCAAATACGCAACTTCCATGCATAATACCCACACATCTAAACTACGAGAACTCTAATTCCTAACCAAACCAAGATGTATAGGATTCCAACTAGAAGGCCCGATCTAAAAAGGGTTCACATCCATAAAGGGACCATCCAATGATGTTCCCTCAAATGGGAAACTTCCATGCATAATCCCCACACATTTGAACTATGAGAACTCTGATTCCTTAGCAGATCAGGATATGTAGGATGCCTTCTAGAAGGCTTGAGATCAAAAGAGTGCCCATCCCAAAAGGGTCATCCAAATCATGTCTATAAAATTGGTAGCTTCCATGCGTAAGCCCCACACATCTGAACTATGTGGGTTCTGATTCCTCCCCCGATGATACATAGGAATCCCCCTTGTGGGCCTTATCCCAACATCAAGTCACCTTCTATCCCCCCTGAATGGCGATAATCATTAGAGTGCCTTTCAATATGGCTAAGTCAGCACCACTTCCATGGAATCAAACATATGCATGCTCGCGACGATATTGAAAATAAAGGGTAGCCCATGGACACACTCTTTGGGAATGAACCAAGGATTCACAAACATCTTAACATGACTTAAATCTATAAGAGAGTCCCAGAATAGGAAACAGTCCTCCCCCAAAAGGGTGTGGTGAGCCTGACCTCCCATCCTCTCGACTAATGAAGTCATAAAGTGTCGTTGGCCAAATTTTCATCTAATGATCTCCTACCTTTGGAAAGTAGGTCCATGAACCATAGATACTGGGGCTGTGGTGCGTTATTGCCTCCAAAAATAAACACTTTGGAGACCATCTGAGGAAGTTATATCCAAGAAGGACCGATTCCATGAGTACTTGACCCCCACGTAATCACCCACTGGGACCAACAGTTTCTACAGGGATAATTCAACCTTATTTAAAGGATAATGATGCTGAACGGGTTGAAAAAAAAGGAATGGTAAATTTGACGAGAAATTGCCCCTATAGAAAAAGGGATGGGTGCCGATCCTCATCGTTCCCTATTGACACATCCTGTAAACGCGCCACCTTGGAGGCAGAACAAAAATGATGAGCTTGGCGTGAATCATTAATCAAGGTGGCAGTTCTACCCAAATGATAAAAGAAAAAAGGATACTTCACGTCAAACAGTTTTTTTCCCTAGTATCGCAAAACACGCCACCTTGGAGGCAGAACAAAAATGGTGAACCCGATGTGAATCCTTAACCAAGTTGGAAGTTCTACCCCAATGATAAAATAAAAAAGTATAATGCACATTGGAACATTTTTTTTTCAATGGTATGTGAAAAACACACCACCTCAGAGGTGGAACAAAAATGGTGAACCCCACGTGAATCCCTAATCAAGGTGGCAGTTCTACGCCAATGATAAAAGAAAAAAGGATACAACATGTCAGACCATTTTGTTCACACCAGTACATGAAAAACACAACACCTCGGTGGTGGAACAAAAATGGTGAACCCAATGTGAATCCTTAACCAAGGTGGCGGTCTCACCCCACTCAGGCCCTTTCGTCCCACAATAAAAGAAAAGGGGAAGGGGGCCTAGATGAATCACCAAATATGAATGTGTTTAAAGGAATGCTACTTTGACAGTGCTTAGTGGTTTGTATTTCATACATATATTACACGTTCCTGAAAAACAACCTTCGATCCTAATGACATCTCCACGATCTCGGAAGATGCATGAATCATCGACCCCATGGGCGGAAGAGGCCTCAAAGAAGAGAAGGAACCCTTTGCATACCCAACATCTTCAATGATGGGTGTCAAATACACTGATAAAAGAGTACCACCTAAATGGTACACTCCCCATGCTGGAGGCCACAAGAAAATCCCTCTAGTCTGTGAAGGTCTACCAGTCGCCTATTCAGTCGTTGTCGGTACCTCATCACATAGCGGCCCTAGTGGTTGTCTCTAACCATTTCGGGATCCTATCCCCAAAATGTTACAATGACATCTCCCTTACCTAAGGGAGGTAGATGAGTTTAGTATTGACAACTGCATTCTAGCTGTACGGGGCCCTACCCATAGGCTCCCGCTAGAGAATGTCGCCGCCAACATCGGATGACCAAGCCTCCTCCTGCTGAGGAGGAGCTTATGCCAAGGGAACCTGCCAAATTCTAGGTTACCTGGGCCCCTCAGGATACCTCCCAAGGGTAGAGAATATATAAATTGGGACACACAATCAATGTTTTTCTTGAGGAGATGCTCCTCTCTACTAACGCTATAGAGTTCAACGGTTAGACCCAAAACTCTACCCTCTCCACTCAAACCCATCACAGAAGTAGGGTGGCACAATACGAGCACATGCACATTAATTCTAGTTCTCACTGGTCCTACCATACAGATAGAGTGGAAAAATATAGAAAGATGAAAATATCTTCCAATGTACAATAATCCCTCTACCAAATAGGTCATCAGTCAGTTATACGTAGGAACAAACACCTGTTGATGCACATCAAGCCCACCATCCAAATAGGGAAGAACTCAGCTATACGCAGGCACAAACACCTGCTGATAAAATTCAATCCCTCCATCCAAATAGGGTGTCACTCAGCTATAATCAATAACAAACCTATTATTTCACTTCAATCATTCCATACAAATTGGGTAGAAAGAAAATATGAGTAGAGAAAATCCTCGCGAATGCATACATAGCCCTTGAGAAAAATACAGTGGAAGGTGAGCAGATGAAAATCTATACTCATGAATATGAAGACCACCAGTTAAATACTGTGGAAACCAGAGAAGAAAACTACTGATAGATTCATTCCTCTTTCCCGGCATAGGAGAACTGCCAGTATCTACTAGAAAATCATAGAGGACCAGAGTAGGCACAAACTCTTGCTCCAACATCAGAATGGGACTTCATACCCATTCCATCCAAATATCTATCTCAAAAAATCTTGTACATGATTGAATATTAGACATAGATTCCAGACCATATCCTCCAAAAATACCAAGATATCATTGCATCGGTGGAAAATGCATGAAATCGGGCCCACGACCCGATTTCCTTGAACAGAATGACTCACTCACAAAATGAGTTAGTCACTCCAGAGCAGTTATGAATCCCTTATCCATTACTAGAGGGTCAACTAAAATATCCCGTGACATACATACAACTAGATTAGGAAAAAATACCCATTCCGACTGGGGGACGCCAGTCCAACGCGGTGGCCACTCAAGGGCAGGTATATACCCCTGCCAAAACTCAATATGCTCATCGGCGTATCCCAAAAACATCACAGAACCCATTGATATGAGAACCTGTATATGAAGTCTATTACCAAAAATAGATAGCCCCAGTTACCCGCAAGAGTGTTCCCAAAAATGAAAAATCTCAAATGCATCTGGAAAGTAAAGAGCACATACATGATCCCGCTCTATTGGAAGCCAGGGTTCTCGATTCCCTCAAAAACATATCATCAAAGTCTTAAGAATAAATAATTCTATTAAAAAATTATAGAAGTGGCAGTAGAAGTTGTGAAGGTCCTCCCCACAAAGTCCATACCAACATCTCTAAAGGTCCTCCACAGATAACCCATAGGGGGCTTACTCTGCAGGTCAATAATAATCAATCTTGAGAGCCTATCTCCTGATGCGTGTCTGGGTATCTATCCATTCCAACTGAAGATAAAATAGTATGACGGTCCTCCCATTTCTTTTATCTGTCGTGTTGGTCCTCCCAAAGGTATATGCTACAGATATGATTATCTCTATAGTCATACACGAAGTCATGATGGTAGTCCTTGCCATGATGAAGGTCATTGCGATGGCCCTCCCCACAATGACAGCTGCTATGAAGGTCCTCCCCATAGTAACGCCAGACAATGAGAAGGTCCTCCCCTCATTTCCGTACACCCTGAAGGTACTCCCTAGTATGTACAGTACATAAATTCTCCCTACACCCAGATATCAAATCATGATTGTAGTGCTCACCAGGATGATGGTCATTATGAAGTCCCTCCCCGTAATGATAGTTGCTGCTAAGGTCCTCCACAAAGTGACTTCAAGAAGCAAGAATGTCCTCCCCTTGTACATACCACATTGAAGGTCCTCTTTAGGGTATACAATGATAGAAAACTTCCTATGGTTGGGCATTAATTTCTAATAGTTTCCCTCGCCATTGCATTAAAAATTCTAGAGGTCCTCCCTACAATCAAATTGAAAGCTGGCAAGAAGGTCCTCCCCTTTCCTTAAAAAAATATGATAAATCCCTCCTATATTGAGGCACTCAGAAAGGAGTCAGACACATAATACACTTCATATATAACAAGTGATATTATTTCTCAACCAGAGAATGGCCCGAGGCCATGCTCATCTTCTGATCCACCCCCGCAACATCCACAAATCAACAAGGCTCCCACTAGCCTGGTTTCTTGAAACCGAATTAGTAAGAAGAAGTCGAGTTGGGCACATAATGTAGAGAAGCCTTCAAAAGAAAAACCTCATGACATGTTGCTTGTGAGAAGACAAATAACTGGGGATAATATATCGGTGAGGTATTGGAATGCGACCACTTATCACTTCGAAATACTTGGGTAATTTTCCTGGGAATTCACACATGAAATTCAACTCAGTATATGGAAAACTCTTAGAAAGATGAAAGAAAAATTCCCAACCAATGAAGGGTACACAGATAATGTCAACACAATAGGGGAGCTTTGACTTCTAATCGACATGGAAGCCATCATGTCCACAAGGCATCCACATTCAAAAAGGAAAATTAAAAACCTTGAACTGTATTGGATCCATGCTCTACATAAATTGTGTCACCTCATTGGAAATGCCCCGACTGGTTTTAAAATTCGGGGGTGGGGAGAACATGGAAATTTACACTTCACCCCACGTCCCATCCAACAGACCCCAATAAAAATAAAATTATGCAATGTCATCACCTAGAGGAAACAATAAAATTAATCCCATACTCAGGAAAGTTGAGATACACAACAAAAATAGGCCTTGATTTAGTTCCAAAAGTGTCAAGTCCAAAGTGACCAATCCATCGAAAGAATTCTGAGTTAGGTGACCAAGAAAACCCAGTAGGCTTCTCACTTAAGAGAAGACAACCAAAAAGAAGTTCTCATGTCTTTGAAAGACCATATATCTCATGCAGGCCCAATGCCACACTCAGATAATAACTGAATGCGAGTACATGAAATTGAAAGGGTGGAAATAGCGGTGGCTACCACTGGGATACAGGAACCCCAACCCATAAGGCCAGGGACATTTTTAAATCAAAATCCCCCCTTAAGACTAATAAATATAGGCCATAGAGCATCGACCAAAGAACATGAACAACCATATCCCATAATGTCGGGGGCATTTTTAAATCAAAATTCCCCCATAAGACCAACAAATTCAGGCCATAGCGCATTAATCAGAGAATGGGAACAACCACGACCCATAGTGTTGGGGGAATTTTTACCTCAAATCCCCACATGATAGACATCTGTCTTCCACTGTCTAGGAAGAATGATGGATAGTGTATTTACCCATTCCACCCCTTCTCATGGTTCGTATCCTACAAGACAATGTAACGTTACGAGTCAGACCAGGGCTCCATTCAAGTCAATATTTGTCACGAATCCCAAAGAATACCATCTAATGGAAGGACAAAGTTCAATAAAGGGAGAAATATTCCTTCCTACCATTCGGCACCAGTCACACCACCCCCAATGTCGTATGACTTAGTGAATGTGGTGAGCATTAACCCCACATATCTCACATGAAATGACGTAGGGGGAGAAGATGCAAAGGAATAAGGTTCCCTCCCAGAGGCATTCCACATCGATCCTGATGGTGTGCATACCCCAAACTATAGGGCAGTTCTAAATCTGGGCACCCCCTCAGTTAATCCAACATTACCTCCGCTGAGATACTCCATCAAAGATAAAAATAAATCCAAGGTCGTCTATGACCTACCACCTCCTCACCATGAGATTGCATCCCTCACCCTTGAAGAAAGGTTGTCCAAGAAGGAGAAATAAATGAAAGAGCTTAGACGAGTTAACATTGAGCTACGTCGAGGGAGTTATCTCAACGGATGTGTTGCCTCTATGGAACGTCAGCAGGTGCTCCCAAAAGAGGATCCTATACCACATGATATCATTTTAGTGAATAAATCCAAGTTCAGAGGGTTGTTCAACTAGGCCCTAGAAGGACATCAAGACTCCCCCCCATTGGGAAGGAAACCGGAATATACCCAGGTAAATGCACAAATGATGCCCCCAATAAGGCATCCACCCCAAATTCCAGTTGCCCAGCATGCCCAATCTTGGATCCTACCGCACCAGCTCAAGATCAAGCCTAACAGGATATGCATCAAGGAATATTAAACATCGTTGAGTAAATAACATCCAGATTAAAATCCATGGAGGGGAGAAATGCTCCAATAAAATCAGATCACAAACCCTACCCTGAGTGGGTGAGCAATGTTCCTCCACCAAACCTTGGGAACTCCATATTCCCAGTATTCAATGAATTAGAGGACCCATAAAAACATTTGATGAACTATTCCTCTAACTGTGACCCCATGATGGGAACTCCATAGTATAAATAAGTCATAAAACTACATTGTTTTGTATGAACCCTGTAGGGCTCGACTATCGTATTGTATACTAGCCTGCTAGCTAATTCAATTACAGGTTGGGAGGACCTACCATGATAGTTTCTCTCCCATATCAGTTCAATGTTTCCAAAGACAACGATCACTGATCTCATGAACTGAAAGCAGTGAGAGAGCAAGAGAGTGTCATATTTCATTTCTAGATAGAAAGTCCTATCATATTCGCTGAACCGGCCACTCCCAGAGGATGAGATTCTCACCAGGTTCATCGATAACCTTCAAGTTGAATTGAAAATACCACTCATCCTAGTGAAGTACACTAGTGGGTTTAGAGACTTCTCTTCTATTTCCCAAAAGATAGGAGGCTCCTTCAAACAGACTAACCTTAAGTCTGGAGTGGCCCCATCGTCCCCTGGGAAAAGAACGGAAAAGGCTAAAGCGGCTTCTGTCACACTTAAGCCACCCCTGATATGAGCCCCAGTTGTGAGGACCCCACCAAAACCGTGTGGGGCCCCATGGACATCAATAGCCACCCCACCTTGATAAGACATGCAATGAGGTTCTAAAATAAAATAGTTCAAAGAATGAATAAATAGAGTTTATTCATTTCGAGATGATCAGGTCTGTAGATATTTCATAGCTGCCGTGAATTTCAATATGCTCTCTCTGATAGAGACAAAGCGATCCAACGATGTGGGTCTCAAGGACCATCCAAATTATTGTCCGTATCACCAAATAGTAGGAAACACCATCTAGGAATCATTTTTTTCATGGATATTTTTCAAAAGATGGTGGATTTCGGGAAATTCAAGTTGGGCCCGCCTCCAGCATAAGTGGAGTATGTTTCCACCTTCGATTAAAGGGATAAGGACGAGTGGAATAAATTCACTGGAAAGAAGGAGAAATGTTTTGAGAACCAGATGACCTGGAAGACCATGAACTGAGTCCACAACATCCTCCAGACATAGTTGAATAAACCTACTGTGCCCCCAAATGCTCTTAAAGCTGTACAACCATCCTCCTCAGCCCTGCAGTCCTCTAAAGTCCAGAATGACAGAAATTATGAGAAATAAGATGAGATGGAATCAAATCCAAAGTTAGTGTTGACACTTTCGGACATCATTCCAATAGACTCGGTTCAACGAGAACCACCCTGCCAAACTGTACCATCATAAGGAGGTAGTCAGACATGAAAATTATCAGATCAAGAACTAATCTTCGGCTCCATTAATTTCATTCACCGGATGGACCCATTATTGGATGAATAATATGGCCACGAACTCGAACTCCCCACACCCAACTAGAGATCTGGAGGAAGAGGCCACATAGGCCAGAGGATTCTCAGATGGCATGGTCATGGAAAGAGTCAAATCCCTAATCACACCATAATTCAAACCGTCCACATCGCAGAAACATGTGGAAGGACCCTCCGAAAAATGCAATGAGAACAAGAATGCTCTTTCTCCCTTGATGAATGAAAACCAAGCCCGATTATCGTGGAGTATACATCTAGAGAAGAACATGTACCAAACCTCACAAGGTATACAGGCAGACCAATTTGACCAAACATAGAAATTACTGTAGCACCACCTGCTCCTACTACAGAGGCCAAACCATCTACTTCCAAAGCTCAAACCCCTAAAGTGTCTATGAAAGAGCTACCCCGATCCGGTAAGTGTACACCTTTAGAGCAGAATTATGACATTTTAAATCAGCTAGATTCCGTACCAGCAAAGATGTCAATCCTGGATGCATTGAGTTTTTCCACAGATCATAGGGAGGCACTCATCGATGCCTTGATAAGTCCCTAGGATTTTGAGTCTAAAGTATAAATGGTTGAAATATATTGAATGTATATCTACCCCGAAGAATGTCATGCCATAATTTCCTTCACATAAAGGGGTTAAGAAACCATCATGAAAGGGAACATCAAACCCTTATATGTGTTCGAAAACAAAAATGGAATTGATGTTCGGTGGATCTTCATCGACAAAGGCTCTGAAGTTAATATCCTCCCAATGAGAACTCTTCGTTGACTATGATATGGTGAAGAAATCTAGACACCCTATACTAAAACTCTGCTAGGATATGAAAAAAGTGAGAAAAAACCATTGGGATGAATTAGGATTAAAACTTGGCTCACATATCTCATATCATATTCTGATTTCCTGGTGGTGTGACAATGTACAACCTTCAATGTTTTGTTAGAGAGGCCTTCACTGCATCATCATACTGCAATTCAATCCTCATACCATCAGTGCATTAAATATTTCACTAATAAAAAAAACATTGCACGCCAATAAATCCTTTTTTGAGTTTTTTGAGTTTAATTACATTGACACATGGTTCTATTAGTCGTAAGACAAACACCTTTTAGCTAATGAAGTTGATTGGATCAATGCCCTGAATGGATTAGTGATGGTTTCCGCTGACCCATTCCAGTAGCTTGGGGAGGAGTACGTACTACCCATCAACCAAGTGGAATGTGTAATTACCAGCCCAGATACTGACTCAGTTATCTGCATGGTCACCACTACGACCACCATGGCCAAATACATAGAAGAACAAGCTAACTCTCATGTTATTAAGAGAATCCATGTCGAAGATGCTCCCATCCCATCCTTGGGACATCAAAATGCACTTGCCTCACACACTAAGGAAAAATATGATTTCTTTCCCAATATTGGAGAAGTTATCTCAAAAATCCATTCTCTATCAAAAGGGGAAGATAATGAAGATTATGAAGATGATGAAGAATAATAGGAAGATGTCCTCAAAGATGCCCCTCTAGCATTTTAAGAAGGCGTTTCCATCACCATCAATGAAATTATGGAGATAAATTTGGGCACTAAAAATGACATGTGGCCCACTTTAATCAGTCTGGCCATGCCTATTGAGGAACAGGAGGCTTATTCCTCCTTTCTAAAGATGAATTGAGTTGTGTTTTCTTATAATTACATAGAGATGATAGGCCCCAATCCTAAAGTCTCCACCCATCATTTGGGCTTACCAGAAGATCATCGGTGCTTTAAACAGGCATCCAAAAGGACCCACCTGATGCATGCTACCAAAATAGATGCTAAAGTCGAAAAACTGATCAAATCCAAATTCAAATGAGAGGTCTAATATCTGATCTAGCTGGTCAACATATTCCCTATAAAAAAATGGATAGATTGTAATATACATTGACTTTAGTGACCTTAATCGTCATTTTCCAAAAGATGAATTCCTTGTCCCGATCACAGAATTTTTGATCGATGTGACAACCGAACACGAAGCCCCCTCCTTCATGGACGACTATTATGAAAACAATTAAATCTGGATGGCCCAAGGAGAAGAATAATATATCACTTTTAGGTTCCATAAAGGGGTGTTCTTTTATAAAATGATACCCTTCGGTGTAAATAATGCTATCACCATATATCAGTGTTCCATGCATTTCATCTTCAAAACCTTTTTGGGAAAATTCATTGAGTGTTATGTTGATGTCCTGGTGGTTAAGTCACAATAGCATTCAAGCCACCTAGCTGACCTTGAAACTATTTTCAACAAATTGAGATAGCACAGTTTAAAGAAGAATCCCCTGAAATGCGCCTATGGTGTTACCTCGGGAAAATTTCTCGGCTTCGTCATACGCCATTGTGGCATTGAAGTCGACCTTGAGAAGAAAAAATACAATCTTGGCATGTACCCACCTCGCTACCTCACCGAGTTGAGAGGTCTCCAAGGGAACCTCACCTACATTTGGCGCTTCATAACCAACCTAGTAGATAAATTTTTACCTTTCACCAAGCTAATGAAGAAAGGAGTTACGTATGAATAGGATAACGATTGTTAAGAAGCATTTTAAAACCTCAAAAGATAGCTCGTAAGACCACTTGTTCTCATCAATATAGTTGAGGGGATACCAATCATTTAATATGTAACTACCCTGTAATGGTCATTAGGCACCTTCCTCACATAGAAAAATGATGCTGATGGTGAGAATAGCCTCTACTACCTTAGCCAGACAATGATTGATGCCGAAACTCGATATTTGAAGATTGAAAAGAACTACCTTGCCCTAATAATCATAGTTTGAGAATCTCAGGAACTACTTGTAGCTCCATGAGGTTCACCTGGTCTCCTAAAACAACATGCTCAAGTATATCCTCAATCATCCCATGATAAATAGGCAACTATAACGATGGATGGTCATCCTGCAACAGTTTGACATATGGCACATGCCCCAGAAGTCCATCAAATTCTAGGTGTTAGTAGAATTCCTAGATGAGCACTCCTCAGAATCAATAGCAGCACTGGATACTACAATTCTAGATGAAGAAGTGTTTTCCATCACAGAGAACCCCCACATGTGGGTAATGTACTTCGATGATGCTTCCTGAATCCCGATAGGGAAAAGTAAGGAGTATCCCAAGATCAACAATGTGGGGCTGGAAGGTGTTATCATATCTCCCAAAATGCCATCTTGCCTTACTCTTTCCTATTTTCGAAAGGGTGTACAAACAATAAATCAAAGTATTAGGCCCTCATCAAAGGTCTAGAATTGGAACTCCAGGTGCATGAAAAACACATAGAAATAAACGTTGATTTAGATCTAGTCATCAGACATGTCAACAGTGACAATTCTATCAAGAATGAAGTGTTGGTTCCCTTAATGAACCATGTTAGATCACTGATGGTAGAATTTCCATCTGAACCAATGTTGAATCATGTTCACCGGTCATAGAATGTCCAAGACGATGCTTTGGAAAATGAAACCAAAACTTTGGTGAATCCCGGCCGAGATGAAAAAGTCATTATAATTGCTCACCGTCAGATGGTATTGCCATTCATCTCAAGAAATATGGAGGATATTGATGAAACTAGCCCTGTACCTGAGCCTTATGGTCGTACCACCGATTTGATGACACCCATCACAAATTACCTTCGGAACAGGCAACTCCCACCAGTTAGGGATGAAAGGGAGAAGGTCCAAAGGTAGGTAGTCAATTTTACCCTATACAATAGGGTTAACCAAGATAAGGTCATCTATAAATGTGGCCTTGATGGAGTCCTTCTCAGGTGCATTGATGGAGAAGAGACTGCTGCCATCAATAATGAAGTGCACACAAGATCTTGTGGAGCACACCGGTTATCAACGAAGATCTCTCACCAAATTCATAGTCTTGGGTATTAATACCCCACCATGATATATGATTTTTCCATATTCACTAAGAAGTTACATTTATACCCAGTTCATTCTAATTTCATATACTTCCCCCCATATTATCTTCATGCGACTAAATAATCTTGGCTATTCGTCACCTGGGGGATGGATGTTGTGGGACTGTATCCTCCTGCTACAGCCAGACAATTAATGTTTATACTCACAATGACTGACTTCTTTTCTAAATGGTATGAATCCATACCACTTAAGGAAGTTGAAAAAAAAACATCGTCAGCTTTGTGAAGGCCAGAAGCATCACTAGATTTGGTGTCCCACACACAATATTGACAGACAACGGCACCAACTTCTACTCTACTGAGATGTATAAGATGTACGAGGAATATAATGTCATGGACAACCAGTCATCCTGATAGTACATGGTGGCCAATGGGTAGATAGAATCTTTCAATAGGACTCTGTCCTACATACATAAAAAGGTGGTCGACAAGGATAAAAAATTGTGGCCATAAGATCTTCTTTCTGCTTTGTGGGTCTACCGGACCACGACCCACACTACCACTCAAGAAACCCTGTACTCACTAGAATATGGGGTAAAGGTGGTGTTACCTATCGAAATCAAAGTGCTTCACATCGTGTGGCCATTTCTGATCAACTATCCAAGGATGGGAAATCCCAGAGACAATTTGGTGAATTAGAGAAGTTAGAAAAAAAGGATACACACTTGGAACTATTTAGAAATCTACCAAAACCAGATTTCACAAGCCTTCAACAAAAGGTTTAACTTCAGTATTTCCTCAAAGGAGAAACGGTGTTAGTCCACAGAACCCAGATGATACTAGGGAAGAATCCCCCGAAGCTTGAACCAAAGTGGGAAGGACCATATGTCATACATTGGGTATTCCAATGGAGCGTATTCCCTAATATCAATGGATGAAAAGATCATCATGTCTCCCACAAATGTGAAGTTCATGAAGAAATTCTTCGCATAAAAATGCCCAATATCATTATCGAAACTCTATGACCTGAAACTATGAGTAACGAAAAATCACCAAATGTTATGGTCAAAGCTTTAAGACCTTAAACTATAAGTTAAAAATGCCCCAACGTCAAAGACCAAGCTCTAAAATGTTAAACTATGAGTCATAAATAAAAAAATGCCTCAATATCATTTTCCTAACTCTAAGATCTTAAACTAGGAGAAATGAAAAAAAAACAAATGTTATTGTCCAAACTATAAAACCTTAAACGATGAGTTAAAAATGTCCCAATGCCAATGTCCATGCTCTACAACGTTAAAATATGAGTCATCAATAAAAAAATTCCCCAATATCACGTTTCAAACTCTAAGACCATAAACTATGAGTAACAAAAAATCCCGAATGTTATGGTCCAAACTCTAAGACTTTAAACCATGAGTTAAAAATGTCCCCATGGTCCAAACTCTGTGACCCTAAACTATGAGTCAGAAAGGATGCCCTCATGATAAGGTCCAAACTATGAGACCTTAAACTATGAGAAAACAATGCTCCCATATTATGGTCCAAACTTGAAGATCCTAAACTATTTTTCATAAAAAAGGTTCTAATATCATGGTCCAAACTCTAAGAACCGAAACTATGAGTCATAAAAATGTCTCCATATCATGGTCCGAACTCTACGACCCTAAAATATGAGTCATAAAGGATGCCCCCAATGTTTTGTCTAAACTCTAAGACCTTAAACTATGAGTTAAAAATGTCCCCATGGTTCAAACTCTACGGCCCTAAACTATGAGTCATAAAACAATGCTCCCATATCAGGGTCCAAACTCTAAGACCCTAATATATGAGTCATAAAAATGTCTCCATATCATGGTCGAAACTCTACGACTCTAAACTATGAGTCATAAATAAATGATCCCATATCATGGTCCAAACTCTAATACCCTAAACTATGAGTCACAAAAAATGCCTCTATATCATGGTCCAAACACTAAAACCCTAATCTATGAGTCATAAAAATGACCTATAATATCATAAGTCTAAACTCTACGACCCAAAACTATGAGTAACAAAAATATGTCCCCCCCTTGTTATGGTCCAAGATCTAAGACCTTAAATTATGATTCATCGTCCTTTCCACATGACATTAAACATTAAGGAACATGTCCTCTCTGTAATATGTTAAACTACATAGCATAAAATTTCCTATTTTCATGAAAATATACTACAATATATTTTATAGAACTACGTGTGGAATGATTTCTTATCTTGTGGGATACGTAGAGATGATTATATTTGACTTCCTGGCTTAGAAACCAGCAAAAAATTCTTCTATCACACCACCTACCTACCCATATTTTTGAAGGAGACCCTTATCACTCATTGTTTCTCACATCGAGTTCATATCTCATGATCTTAGGAATCATGAAATAGATTCTAAAACAAAGGTCAACTATGGGTCAACATAGATAATCTAACAACCGTGATGGATGGAATGAAAATGCCCTTGCCCATTGGACCAAGCCAAATTGGTACGAGGCACACACAGAACTACGTACGGCATGATTCCTACCCTCACAGGATACATAGTGATGCCTTGATTATCGATCCTGGTCCATCCCCACCGAGAATGAAAATGAAAAGTCCCCCATCATATTCTCTGTCACCTCACACTTGAAAAAGAGACTCTACAACCACTACTTGTTTCTCACATAGAGTATAAATCACGTGAGATTATGACCAGTGGTATGGATTCTCTTATGCAAGTAAACAATAGATGTGTATGGTAGGACTGGAACCCATATTATGTAAAACCAAAATGCCCTCAAGTGTCCCTAACACATCGAACAAACATTTTTAGGGTACATCCAAAACTACGTATGGCTTTATTCCTACTATCGTAGGATACGTAGTGACGCTCATATTCGACATCCTGGCCCAACCACAAAAAATTTCCCTTTCCCCCATGTGTGTGTCAAACCTATGTGGAAGCTCCAAGATGGTCACAACTAATCATGGTCTGGGTATTCTCACATTCCCATGCATACCTTTCCCATTTTTCACACTCCATACCTTGGGAAAACTTGGATCTTCACAATCATCCAAGGTCATCTGGGATATAAGGACAGTGTCCTACAGACACCTTTGATTGACTATGAAAATCATGCCCCGGTGGCTCTGTATACGTCTCCCACAAAAATGGCCATCAATCAATGGAAAATTCATCCCCAAGAAAGTCCTATCCTACCTCAGTATGCCCAATGTATTTCAAGCCCTATGTCACCCCTCTTGATTCAACTCACCCCCGAGACAATGTATTACACCTTATATCATCACTTGCATCTAAGGAATGTTGGAACACCCTGAATACGATTAACCTGAAATTTTTAAAGACCTATTCAAGGAAAAAAAAAATCCTATCTGCACAACGCTAAACTACGAGGACAAAATCGTCCTCACCATACGATGCTAAAGTTCATGTCCAAAATCGTCCTCACCGTATGACATTAAACGGGAATTCAATGGATTTAGCCTAAAATTGCCACCTAATTTTTAATTCACTATTCTTAGAGGGTTACATGAAACCCTTGTGATCTCTTGTTTCTCACACCTAGATTGGCTCACATGAGATTAGGTGTCTTAGCAAGAGATCCACCATGACATTATGGCAGAACGACCCAGGAATTTGGTCCTAGTAGCACAAACCTAAAAGGCATGTCACAGTTCACTCCCCTGAGAGGAACCCCGTGTCCTGGCCATGTAATGTTAAACGACCGGGTATCCCAAATATATAATGAACACCTCACCCTTTGTATGAGTCAGATCAATATGAGGGACACAATTCTATGAGTAAATCACAACCCAAATGTCCCCAATATGTCCTGTTATACCCTTTCTATATGCCAAACTCCATGTTTTATGTGATATCAAATTCCCATAACCCTCCAAGGCCTTCTGGGGTGGAAGGCCAGGGTCTTGCGGACAACTTTTATTGACTATGAATATCATTCCCCGGTGTCTCTACATACGTTTCCCACAAAAATGGCCATCAATCAAAGGAAAATTCATCCCTAGGAGAGTCCTCTCATATCTCAGTACGTCTAATGGCTTCCAATCCTCATTACACCCCTCCTGATTCAAGGGCCCTCAAAGTCCTGGTTTACATTTTCCTCCTTTCACACATCTTGGATATATCGGAAAATATGGTTCTAGTTCACCTTTGTTCTCTTTTGAGGTTTCTAATAGATATCCTATCTGCATGAATGATGTTGATCCCCATGCAAATGAAGAGTGCCCCACTCATTTATAGGTTTCCAAGAAGAAGTTCAGCGAGAAAGACTCCTCTTGTGACAAAGGTCACCCTTGGTCGATGGTCACACACCATATTCAGAAAGTTCCCAATCTCCATAATCCTTAAAGGCCCTCAGAGGCGGAAGGCCAGTGTCTTGGGCACACCTTGGCTTGACTATGCATATCATGACCTGGTGGCTCTTCATACGTCTCCAACAAAAATGGCCATCAATAAAAGAAAAATTCATCCCTAGGAGAGTACTATACTACCTATGTATTCCAAAAGTAGCTCTTGATCCTCATGCATGTCTAGAATCTAAAAATCTAGGGTCAAGAAAAATCCCTAACCCATGTCTGAATGATACTAGAACATTCCCGACTAACGGTCCTGAGTTGGGGCCTTACCCCATTAAATTTGGTCAAAGCTGTTTGACCTAAAACATTAGTAATATGTTTGAATGGTAGGACTGTGGACTACCAGAGAAACAAAGATGCTATAATTGCCAGAGGGAAAATCCTCCAAAGGCACCTATGGGTAAAAGTCGAGTATCAGTTTTCTAATAAAACACATTGAGCCATCAGAAAAGGCACAAATCTTGTTTGGTTGGAAACACACAATGGGAGGCCTAATAAAGAGAAAAGTTATTCCCACTAAGCTCGTGTCAAGAAGGATTAGGCAAAAATTAGGGTTATAATGAAAAAGACATAAACGTTTGTGTGGTATTCCATTCAGCCTCAGTAATAGTCAAACTACGCTCAATGAGTCCCTTGGATAAGGAAATGATTAAGGCTCGATCCAGTTATCTCAGTGTACTGATTTCGAGTCATAGATTATAATTAACACTTGATTGAAATGATGCTAACAGGAAGAGATGGAAAATATATATTTAAAATCATAATACGTTTCATTGGGTTCAACAAAAATGGAGGAACATCCCCAATTTAGAGTCTCTCCAGAGTTATAAAAAAGGAAGTGGTGGGGGAGGAACACTCCGTAATTTGGGATAGAGAAAAAATAGGGCCATGTTCTACCTTTCCAAAAGGATGGTGAGTGATCGCCATGTCCCTTCGATAGTCTGTTCCAAAGAATTTATCTTCTCCATTTTGGTTTTGATCATTGGGTGCACCCGATCGAAGACATATTTAAGGTCCTGCACTTTCTTCTGGATGACTTTATGATTAGCATGGAAAGTTGCCAATTTCTCCCTCAACCTGGCTACGTGGACTTTTCACTCTTACAGCTCCTCCTCTCGAGCTACCTCCAAATCATGGGCCTTCACCTCCTCATTCGTCAGATGATCTAATTCTTCTGAAACATCTCAGAAGGTTTCCACCTAGTGATGGGAAGAATTAAACCTGGCTATCTTGTCCTCGCAGGAGGTGAGGTCTTCTCTGGTGATGATGATTTGGTAAATAAGTAAGTGAAGGTGCTGATAATCAAAGCTAGAAAAGCCCATCTAACGAAATAACCGCTGAAAAATTTCACCCTTGTTGGCGAAATTGGCCAGGGGTGTCTCCACAGAAAGAGAACATAACTGGATCCATGCCACTTTTTGCACTATCCGATGTATTTCCACAACACGAGCATTTTGATCCTCCCCTACTTCCATGAATTTGTATGCAAGAAGCATCTCTATAGGAGTGGGTAAGGACCTAATGCTAGTCTCCCAAGGTAAGAGTCCCTCTTTTACTTTAGATGGCCCGGCCAATGGAGCGGGATACATATGAATAACTGAGGTCTCCAGGATGGTTGATGATTCTCAGCTAATGCCTATCTCATCAAGATCTTGGGAAATATCCACTGGAGGGGGGTAGTCTAAATCACTCCCCACTAAAAATGGGTTTTACTGATGAGACCCATCCCAGATGCTGTTGACGAATGATCGTGTCCCTTCTCACCATGAGAGTGGGAGAAGGAGGTGTATCCATCTTGTTTGCTGAAGGGACGGAAGTAGAAGGCATGGATATTAAACCTCTTAGGATGAAGGGAATTTGTGGTGTTGTTATTGGGGTAGGAACATGACAAGAAATGGTCAAGGGTTTCTGTACCCTCCAAACTAGTTCTTTCAGCATCCTTGTGGGGTAACAATTGACCCATAGTTGGGAATACTCCGATGATAGGAAGGTGGGATATGTCATGTTATGAATGAAAATTTATCTAGCAGAACCTTCGTGTATCAACATAAGCCACAATTGACGAAGAACCACAAGATGATATTCTCCCCTTAGTCGAACAATTGGAAGCAACATTGTATGTTGAAGGCATCCAAACTATATATAAAATCAGTAAGGGAGGTATAATTAACAAATAACTACTCGGTCTACATAAGTGGTAAGCATCCCATCCCAAAGATTAAGGAGGCATGAACATTCCTCCAAGGAACCACCCCTATCAGCTCTCAATGATCCATGAGGGGTAGGAAGCGGTGAAAATGAGATATGAGAGGCATCATTCAACAGTAAAACCACAACAGTAATAGTCAGTGTCTGGGGATGAACAACAGAAATGCGTAGAAGAGCTTGATGAAAGTTAGAATGGGGAACCCATGTGGTATGCCAATATTCATAAAAGGGGAAGTGTTCCACCGTCCAACTGTACAAGAATTGGAACGGTTCACTGAGACGATGCAGATAACTGCCTTCTTGAATCTGTCCTAACAATTCATAAAGTCGGGCGGGCGTAGTAAAGGCCAAATTAATGGGTCAACCCTCCGCCAGCATGGCCGCCATCATCATGGTGCAACCACGAACCCTGTTGTATACATCATGGGATGGGAAGACCATCCACTTAAGAATATGGAAAATAAACCTTCTAGAATGAGCGGATGTGAAATGTCGGGCGGAAGCTCATATCCCCATGTGGAATATCTCTATGCTTCAAGGGTTGCATAGTATGACCCTAGAGTTTGGTGGAAGTGATGGGTTGGGTGAGTTCAATTGTGGTGTGCCTTCAGCTTAGGCCAGTTCATCTCCGAGAATAACCTTATACACACTTTGAATAGGATGATGGAACGAGCTTCGAAGGGATGATCCAATGATCCCACTTCCATGACCAGTAAACTCTTTATCAAAGGAGACACATAATCATGGTCATTCTATATGGCGGAATTTGGGAGAAACCCAACATAAATCTCTCCAAGGATAGGGAGACCTCCAAGCTGGTAGATATCCCAGAGACTGATACCCAATTCTCCATGCAGTAGATGAAAGGTGTTGGTGCTCGAACACCAGCGAGTCAGCATTTCCTGGAGGATTTCTCCTGAAAAGAAGGTTTCTAACTAGGACACCCAAGCTGCCTAGTGCAAGCCCACTACCTCCATCTGGTTGGGAGACTTTAGAAATTTCTGATGCACCCATAATTTCCAGGACCACTAATAAGAGAAATATCCTCCATCCCGCAAATACCACATGGTGCTCCACCCGCCACTAGGATTTTATATATAAATTCTAATGATGGATAGGTATTCTCGGATGTCTAGTCTCGGGACACCGTTATGGCACCCTCATTTTCCATGATTCCAAGACAAACCTCACAGAATATAAACGTTTTCTTGAATAAGATTGGTGAAGAATTCTCTTGTTGAGGAAATATTGGCACGATCATGATCCTGTGGTGCCTCTAAGAGGATAAACGGAAGGTCGGGATGAAACACTGGAAGAGGCATGTCGGTAGGAAGACCAGAGCCATAAAATAGAAATTTCACATATAATGGGTAATCTAGATGCTCTAGTATCAAGAAGACCATCAGAAAGCTGTCACAATGAATGATGTGGGTATGAAGGTTGTCATCGCTATTCCTTGCCATGGTGGAAAGGAATAAAATGGATAAAGAACATAGAATATGTCTTCAAAAGGATCCACATAATATTCACAAAAATAGTATGTGGAAAGAGCATTTCACGTACAACATAACACACATAATATTCTTTGCCTAAAGCTATGGTACATGAGTCCTATTCACCATGGAAATCCATGGTACGTTGAATGACCACGAGGAAAAGGCCTGCAAACCATTAAACGACGAGCAGAATGGTCCACGAAATGTAGAAACCACGAACCACAACCTTAGTTTAGTTTTCCTTCAAAAGTTGTGGATTAAAATTTAAGTCTGTATTAACGGTTCTTGAGGTTCAGTTCACTGATACAAGTTTGGTATGTGAAAAAGTCATCCGCATAGCCTTATTATATATAGAATCAATATTTTAAGTTTTAAATTTCCACAGTCCAGTTTGTGGAAGCCAAAATATGGTACGCAGATGGGGAACTGGTGCAGAAATCAGTTCACGAAACATACAAAACAATTCACGAATGCAGTTTTTGCAAAGAACACTGTACACAAAGAATGAAGAAGGTTGAGAAATCAGGAGAAATTTTCACCATGAGAAACGGTAAAAGAAAAATTACATGGGCCCCTATATATAGGTGTGGTCCACTCCTAACAGGTCTACCTTCTCTACCACAAACCATTTCAGTTCTGGACAGCTTCTTCATTGGAATAGTCCATTTTTCCTTCCGAACAGATACCATTCCGAAGAGGAGAATTTGTAGGGTCCTGAAAATTCCACCAAGGAGAGGAAATACCCCCATAATCGCTTTGAATAAAGAATCAAGCACTAATATAAGTTTATCAAGGTGAAGGGACTCAAATTGAGTTGTATTTATTTGAAGAAACATGAAGGTATTAAATTTTTCAAAAGATCCATATACCATCATCGAAAAAGGTACATGAATAAAATGTATTGAAAACCACCAGGTATGTGGTACAATCCGCGAACCGCTTGCCTATGAAACGATGGCCATAAAAGAGGTAAAACTGTGAACTATGTCAATTGATGGTTAACTACGCAGAAGACAGTCTATGTATCATGCCGCGAACCCCTTAGTTCGTAGATTAAGCAGATGAAAAGGGTTCTGTAAACCATTATCATGAACCAATGTATTCACAAACCCGGGATGACCAAGTCTTACTTGGGTTTGAAAATTGCTTCAGTGGGTCTCTACATATAGTGTTGTGTGCCCAGTAGATATGATCATTCTGATTCTCTATAAAAGGATCATAGTAGAAGAAAACAAAGATGAAGAAGAAGAGAGGAGATAGATAGAAAGAAGGACGGGAAAAAAAGGCTTGAGGAAAACATAGAGGTTACACTTTGGCTTCCATCTTGTTTCCTAGGCAAAGCATGGACCGAAAACCACTTCCTCCACAGGTACAACCGGCCATAAACCATAAAAATGGGGTAATTGAATAATAATAATAGAATTGAAAACCCAACTAGTAAACTGAGAACCAAAGAATCACCGCGGATGAATTTCCTGTGAATGATAATTCCCCCGACCCTCCTTCAGTATGGCGCTCCACGTAGCATACCGCTATGTGGACTGAACCCGACGCCGCGTACCCAATCGGTATGCAGATATAACCTAAAGTAGTAAGGTGAGCTGCATAACACTTTGGCATGCGGTTGGTGATACCCATGCCCATTTACCACACCATTATGAGGATGACCCTCCTACCCACATACCACTATGGTATGTAGAGCCTTTCCCATCCTGCATGAGAGACCCGTACGCAGAACGAGGTGTTTTCGGGTATTTTTATTTCTTTTTCCAACCTCACCCCTCCATTAACATCCAGTACTCCATGATCCCTCCGCTAACCAGTCCTCTAACACCAGGCCAATGACTCCTCCAAATCCACCAGAACAGTATGATTTGGAATTCAGGTGCATCAGTGCACCCCATTATGTCTACATACCCATAGTAAGTAGAGTTGCGAAGGCCCACCCAAAAAAGGTGCGGGCTTCGGGAATGCCTATAAGGCTACATTCCCATGGTAACTCAGAGTACAACCTTGGGAAGCTGATGTGAACCTCCCCATTCTCAAGATTAGGGGTGATCACTTTCTTTTCCATTTAATGAGGAAGAGTGATCAGTTGAAGGGCTTATGTTCACTCCCCCTTTGATGAGGAGGAAATTATTACCCTTCCCAGAACATACTTTGGGGCCCTCCCACTGAGGTGAGTCCCCAATCTTAGAAGGAAGGGATGCGTGATGTTTAATTCCAATCCACATAGAAAGGTTCATCACTCTGCACCCTCTCCCATAGTCACCCCAACCTCTTCCTATGTGGGATCTCCCTCCCCCACGGGCAGGGGAAGGTGTATGTCCATTGTCGAATATTTCACATCCTCTTGTTTATGACATCGAGTATGAAACACGTGGGATTAGATTTTTTTTGGGGATTACAACATCAGCACACACCATTCTAAACTATGAGAACTCAAGTTCCAGATCAAATTAGGATACGTATGATGCCTGCTAGAAGGGACAAGATCAAAAACGTGCCCATCCTTAAATGGTCCAACCAATCATGTTACCTAAAATGGACACATTCCATGCATAATCCCTTGAAATATGAACTAAGTGATCTATGATTCCTAACTAAATAAGGATACATAGGATGCCTGCTAGAAAGCCCGATATCAAAAGGGTGCCCATCCATAAATGGTCAACCCAATATTGTGCCCTCAAATGGGAAGATTCCATGTGTAATCCCCACACATATGAACAATAATAACTCCGATTAATGACCAGATCAAGATATGTAGGATGCCTTCTAAGAGTCCCGAGCATAAATGGGTGCCCATATCAAAAGGGTCCACCCAATCATGTCTATCAAATGGGTATCTTCCATACATAAGACTCACACATCCAAAATATGTGGGTTCTAATTCCTCTCATAAGGATACGTAGAAACCCCCCTAGTGGGCCCAATCCCAAAATAAAGTCACCTTCTATCCCCCCTTAAATGACGATGATCTCTAGAGTGCCTTGAAATATGCCTAATTCAGCACCACCTTCGTGGCATCAAACATAAGCATGCTCATGATGATCTTGCAAATCAAAGGTAGCCCATGGACACATTCTTCGGGAATGAATAATGGATTCACAAACATATGAACATGAATTAAATCTATAAGAGAGTCATGAAACATGAAACAATCCTCCCTCAGAAGGGTGCGATGAGCCTGAACTCCCATCCTCTCGACCAATGGAGTCCTCAAGTGTCATTGGCCAAATTGCCAGCCAATGAGCACCTGCCTTTGGAAAGATGGTCTATAAACCATGGATACTATGTTCGTTGGGCATTCTTGGCTCCACGAATAAACCAGTTGGAGACCATATGAGGAAGTTAGATCCGAGAAGGAAAAATTTCATTAGCTCTTGACCCCAACACAATCACCCTCTAGGACCAACAGTTACCACCTGGATAATTCAACCTTCTTTAAAGGATAATAACAGTGAACGAGATGAAGTAATGAAGTGGTAAATTTGATGAGACCCTGCCCCTACAGAAAATGGGATGCGTGTTGATCCTCGCTGTGACATATTCCCATCGCCCGTAAAAGCACCACCTCGGAGGCAGAACAATGTTACTTTTCCTTTACAGGGAAATTATTTATAAATATGTATTATTTATTAAATATATATATATATATATATATTTAATGATAAGGCATATTATTTTAAAAAATAAATCGATTACTCGATATGAGGAATGTTTTGGACATGCAGTGACGGGTGGAGCCTGTACTTTATATAGACCCTCATTGTATCGATTAGTTATCATGAGAAAAATTAGTTGGCCAAATTAAATAGGTTTATAGCATTAGTTTTAATCTATCTATAGGATTGATCATGATAGTAGAGTTTTTCATGTCCCTGATACATGACACACAATAATTAGTCACTGCCTTCATTTTGAATAAGTTATTGTTATCTATGATATTTTCAGTCTATAAAATATATGGATTCATTTAATTATAAGTTTATTGATTAAAAGGAATGTGTTTTTAGTTTCATACCTTTCAATATTGATTATTAATTTTTCAAATTATTTAAATGGAAATTGTGTTCAACATTTACCTTTCCATATTGTTTATTATTATTGATTCATGATTACTTATGTTGCACAATAACCCTTACTTAGAATTTGAGCTCAGCCTTATTTTGTTTCCATTATATAGGATATAAAGACGAACTATTTGAATGAGTTTCAAGGATGTAGTATTTCTGTATTTTTTATGTATTATGTTCTTATCCCAATGTAAAATGCATATCATGTATGTAATCTCATTTTATAAAACTACTAAACTATTTCATACTTCAGGATTTGATTCCTATTAATCATTCTAATGTAATAAAGAAATGTACCAACTCCCGAATTCTGGGGTCAGAGCATTAATGTTGGTATCATTGGTTGTTGAAAAACAACCTTGGAAACTTGATTTCGAAAACATAGATTAGATGATATAACCCAAAGATAGAAATTAGGTATTAGTATAGAATAACATCCTAGAATTTTGGTAAGGTAGATATTATGTCGGTCTTACTAGAAATACATTCCTATCTAGAGAGTAGAAGTGGATGTAGTTTTGTCATAGATGTACCTAGGGGTAATAAGTCTGACATAGTTCATTGGGTCTGACTGGAGCGTAACCAAGTACAAGACAACATGTCTTACTATGCCCCTAGTTTGAAAATACTAGGGGATAATATTAGGATAATTCAAATTTTATTTAAAAACCATTTTGAAGGACTTGAAATTAAATAAATCCCTAAATAAACCATGTTTATGATTATGATATTATATATTCAAGAACTTTTAATTTTTGTTAACAGCTATGACATATTTATAATTATAAAAAGTTCATAAATTTATAATCTAATCTTGTATATTAAATTTTTTATAAATGGAACCTATAATGAAGAATGGTATCAATACCCATAGAAAATGAAGAGTTTTCCCTACAACGGAAGCTAGAATAGCTAATATTAGTACTAAGAAAATAATAGATATATTAGGGAAGCTTATTTAGGTTATAAAAAATAACCTTTCTAAGATGGAGAAAAAAATTCCACATTGATATTCTCCTTTATTGGATATTATTATGCAATAGATTCCTCTATAAGTTAGTGGGACTATTGATCCAATAGTAGCTGAGTAATAAATTTAGAATTATAAGAAGATATCAATAGAATTGGGATATGGTGAAAAAGGAAAGGTTACACTTACAGTGTATTCCTTCAATGGAGATTTGGATCAATGGTTTTATCTGATCCAGAATACTTAAGAAGAAGAAGAAACAAAACTCATATAATAGAGAACTTTTAAGGATACATTATTTAATAAATAATTCCAATGTGATCAATAAATTGAGACGAAGAGAAAGTTTCTTAGCTTAAAGAAAAAGGAATAAGTAAGTGTTGGAGATTATGAAGCTAGATATACTGGACTAGCTATGTATGATAAGGTTTACATAGACAATAAGGAATGAAAGATTGACCATTTCATTGAAGGACTTAAGAAAAGTCTTTGAAGAGTGATGGTGTATCAAACATTTTATTAATAAGATTAAATAGTTTTATGTGATATCAAGATAGAGAATGAGTTTTATAAGTATTATGGATTTGGAGGGAAGCATGAGAACATGAAGAAAGTTGGAAAAAATATAGATAAAGAGAAGAAGATAAATAAGTATTTTCCCACATATAATAATTTTAGAAACAATCACCCATGTGATTGCTTAAAATAAATGGTAGTTTGTTACAAGTGTGGAAGGAAAATCCATTGTACTAGTGATTGTGTGGATAAGAAAAAGGTTCCAAGTGTACAATACTTCCACTATAAGAATATGTGACACTAATCAAATTTTTGTCTCATGTGTCAATGGAGTATACCCCAAAATAGGCTAATGGATCATAATCAGCCTTTTTCTACTACCATAGATGAAGAGTAATGATTAATATGCTTATGTTTATATTAAATAATTATGTAATTTGTGTATTTTATTAGCTATGTAATGGCCATGGTAATTTTAAAATATATAAGGATGGTATTGTATTACCATTTCGTCATAAATTTAAAATCATGTGTTGATCATTACGGATAACCAAGAAAAATTGATTTAGTATAAAGTTAATTTTTTTGGAAAAAACATGGATGAGGGAAAGATAACCCTTAATATGTTCCTACTATTGAGATAATAATGTTGGAATAAATATACGATTGATATAGATAAATTATATTGGATATTACATACTACGTTAGAACTGATTAATGATTTTTTGAAAATGTGGCTTATGATATCATTGATGGGGTGTACAATACTTTTGGATTTAGGAAATATATCCAACAAGATATATTTTACATAAGGAATAAGGAATAATTCTTGTTTCAAATAAAATTTTATGGAAATTTAGGTTATTACTATATTTTAAGAGGACACACAATTACGATATTCACAAGTTTGGAATGTGACAATTTGATCTGCTTCATGTTGATTAAATGATAATGATATGTTCATTTTGGAAATTTGGTGACCTTCTTTCTAATGTTCTAGATCATAATATTCTGAAATTTTTAACCATTTATTAAATGGTTTATGTTTAAATTTAGGCGTGGTTTTAGAGATTAATGAATTACTTAACTATATAAAGTATCTTGTGTTAAGAGAAAAAGATGAAATAGTTCAAGGTGTAATCAAAGAAAAATATTATAGAAACACATATTTAATTATATTCTTATAGTGTGATAGAATTTATAAACTCTAGGAAAAGGTTATTAAATAAAAAAATTTGTCATATTATCATAATTTTGCTGATATCAACAACCGTTTTCATGGTGACCTGGTAACAGGAAACTGGGGGGACATCTTAAACAGTGATAAGGAAAACCATAGTGTGGTGGTTAGGCCTTCCTATTGTGAGGTTCTCAAGGACGTGAAGAGGAGATATAGTTAGGAGGTGACCCCCACAACAAGAAGAAGGATGAGGAAATACTTCTCTGATTTTCTGAAGCCACTGTCCACTAGGTCCTCTTTCAAACAATCTCCATATGACTTGATATCTTTGGAGAAATTGAACCTTAGAAGAATGTATGCCAAGATCCAAAAACATTATGAAAACTCGGAATGGGGGACGACCACTACAGATGGAGGATCTCATGGGGGTTGTGATGGATATGATGTTTATGATATGTAATCAGTTTTTTTACTTGTGGTATGTGCTTGATGTACTTTTCTTTTTCTTTAATAAATAGTCAAGGGCCTACCTCTGACTGAATTTTCTAGTATAGTGATTAAGGTAGAATTAAGACTAACATGGGACTGAACCTTAAACATTAGTGCCAAAATGACCTATACACTTGTAAAAAAACCATTTTATGCTAATAGTTAGACTATATACCCTCTTGGATATAATTTTAGAAGTTATTGGGACACATGTTCCTGAAAGTGACCCATAAAACAAGTTAAGTAAGAGAAAAGACAAAAAAACCTTCCTTACAATTAACATTTAATAAAAATTTATATTATGGAATAAGCTACATAGTTAAAGATATAAAAATTATTTTTAAAGGTAAATGTGTTTTTTAGTGATGGTAATCTTACTTTAATTTTTAGAGATGATATAATTACATTAAATTCTTAACAAGTGATAACGCATGGTTTATTTAGTTAATAATTAAATAATCTAAATTATACTAAAAACATTAAAAGTAAATAATATTTAATGAATTATTATGTTACATTATTTTTTTAGAAAAATATATCATGATAAATAGATGTTATCTTAATATATTTTAATTCCAATAAAGTTTTTACAATTTTAAATCAAAATTAAATAAATAGCTTCCAAATTGACATTAATGTTATTTTACAATAAATGATATTTTATTAAATGTTTTCAAAGTTAATTAAAATCACATATTATAAATATTTATTTTAATTGTTAATAAATATAAAATATGGTATATTAATGGACCAATTTCTCTTTTATAATTGACATATTTACCCATATAATGTAAAAACATTGTTAGGACAATTTAGGTTCAAGAAATGTTTTTGCACGTTACATGAAATTTTTTTAAAATTAATTTCCAACAAAAATAAGATTTATAATTTTTAAAATATATATCATATTTATAATTCAGTGGTTCTATATTTTATAAAAAATATAAATTTAATTTAGTATTAATGATCAAATTACTTAGGATAGAAAACTTGTTACTTTAATAAAAGCAAAATGATAAAATTAGGGAAACATAGAAGTTAAGGAAGAAATTATAAAAATGATATTATTATTATGTGGTGGATGTATTTATGGAAAATAATTACCATATAATATATTTTTTTTAAATTTTGGAGGCACATGAGGTAAGGTATACCTCCCAATAGTGTATACCTTTTTTCATTTACAAGAATACTACTCCCCCAAAAATGTAAAAAGTAATTCACTATTCCCTTTCCTCACTCCTCTCAAGAAAGATTTGATCATACAACTTCTAAAAACATATTCTCCTAACATACCTACCCTAATCATATATGAACCAACTTGGTAATAAAGAAAACTAAGGAATACCTTTGTTGCAAACCAATATAGGTTTCTTGAATAAAATGTAACAATCTTAAATGTGCATTTATGTTTTACTTGTTTCTCCACCCATTAATATTTTTCATTACATTATTATATAATAAAATAATGTTCCTAAATATACTGAAATTTTTTAATGTTAAGGTTTTTACATAGACCTAAACATAGTTACATCACATGTGTAATAAACTTACTGTTGATGTACATAGAACTACTTCCTCGTGGAACAATGTTGTTAGTTTTTCCTTTACCACCTTTAATGGTTAGGAATTATGATGGAAAAATTGTTTATATAAGATATATATGATATTTATTATGTATTTATACATTTTAATTTTTATATAAATTACACCTTTATATGTTCCATTTGGTGTAAATATGATAACTTCATTTGTGGACGTGTGGACTACTGCTCCCGCAATGCTATGCGATACGTTCACAAATTACCTGGAATGTATTAATGATGGTTTTAATTAAATATATATGAAATAAATGAAATATATATGATATTTATGAAATAATTACCTTCTATAAATAAAATATATCATTTTATTTATTACCCTTCTCACATACTTAACAAGTTATAACGTCGTCTGTGGACGTGTGGACTACCACCTCCTCAAAATGATTTGATTCCTTTTACATCAAAATAATTAAATATATAAGTATATAAGATTAAATAAAATTTTATTTATGATATAATTATAATTATTTAAATATGTAATTTTATATACCTTCTTTCTATAATGTTCATAGAAAAATGGAAACATTACTCACGAGTACTTACGGCCTACCTTCACCATGATTGTAATGTTGGTTCATTTTTCATAACCATCTTTAATGATTTTTCTTAAAAGTATAATTGATTTATATATATGATAAATATGTCATGATTATTATTCTGGATATGTTTATATAATGACCCCTTCGACCATAGTCGACTTACCATAGCCGTTTTAACACACGAACCGAATTTGGTAAAAACACATGACATAAAATTAATTATTTAGAAAGTTGTATAAATCATTATAATAAGTGAAGTAAATGTACTAATAAACATGAAAAATGTTATATATAAAGTAAATATTTATCATATTTTTGTTATTACAAAATATAAAGACACACGTGACATGTCAGACTTAAGGTAAGGGATTCCGTCTCAATTTATATTCTATTTAGACATATTTGTCGTTATGCCTCAATATACTTTTATATGGTGTATATACTATCCTTTGACATGTTATATCATGAATTTTATTATTATTAGGATATTATATGTTTTATTTAATGAAATTAACCCATGGGAATTACGATTAAAATGTTATAAATTAGTATGAGAAACTATGGAATGTTTAAAGATTATTCTAATAAAGAATGTTTTTATTGATCTTTTAATGGTATTTCTATTAATCAACATCAAAAACTATTATTTTTAATTATCCTCCATTGGTTTATTATTGATAAATATTTATTATTTATTAAATATGGATATTTTATGATAAGGCATATATTTTATTAGTGAAATGTATTAATCAATATTAGGAATGCTTTGGAGTCGTAGTGATGGGTGGAGCCAGACTTTAAATATCCATCAGATGCATCAATAGGATCCCATGATAAAAATATGTTAGCCAAATTAAATGGGTTTAAACCTATAGTTTTAAACTTTCTAGAGGATATATCTTGATAGTATAGGTTTTTTATATGCCTGATACATGACGTTCAATAATTAAGCTTTTCTTTAATTTTGATTCAGTTGTTGTTTTCTATGATATTTTCACTATGAAAAAATATATGGTTGAATTTTATTATTAGTTTATTAATTAAATGTCAAGTTTTTTAGTTTTATACATTTAAATATTAATTATTTTTAATCCAATTTTTTAAATGGAAGTTGTGTTTAGTATTTACCTTTCAATATTGTTTATTCTTATTGATTTATGATTACTTCTGATGTACGCTTACCCTTACCAAGAATTTGATATCCCCATTATTTTGTTTAATTTCCATAGGATATGATGATAAATTATTATTATGAGTTTCAAGGATGAATTTTATTTTTATTTTTTATGTATTATGTTCTCCCCCCAATGTAAAATGGCTATCTTGTATGTAATCTAGGTTTCTAAAATTGCTCAGTTGTTCAGTCATTCAGGATTTGATTCCTTGTAATAATTACAATATAAAAAATCTATGCACCGAATCTAAGATTATATGGTATAGGATTTATAAATAATAGAATTTACACCATCCAATCAATTCTTTCTTCCTCTTATTCTATGAACAAAACTATTATCAATATTATGCCACTTAATTATCTCTATCGATAATGTGTTTGTCCATTACCAACATCAAGGCTAGACATAAAAATATTATTATTGTTAAATAATAATTTAATAGGTAAATTTTAAATTTTTTAATATTCTAGAACTAATAAATATACATAATATTAAATAAAACGAAAATAGTTTATGATGGTCAGTAAAACCACCTAAATAAACTAACCATGCAATGTTAACAGTTTTACTCTATGAACATCCCTATATGAGAAGACATATGTATATGTGGAACCATTTAATTTATTAGAAGAAAATGAATACTATTTCATTAAACTTATGAAATTTCAGTCCAATTTAACAAGAACATCCATAGCTATACACAAGTGAACTGATCATGAAACCACGAAATGAACGCTCATAGAACAATGAAATTGAACTTTATATTTCATAAAAATAGACATAAATAAAAATACTAAAATTATATTAAGTAATATATTAATATAAAAGGTTATTAATTTTTTAATTTAAGAATCTAATTTTTTTATTCATGATATTAAGATCAATTACAGATTGACTTTGGGACATATGGTATGGGATCTCTCAAAACCTCCTTTTTCCCTTGGATTACACTTTCTCTATCTTTACCTAAATTTATATCTTAATTTTCTGACATAAAACTTATATATTATGTATATATTTCCCAAAATATATACATTTTTTATATAATCTTTCCTTTTTGGGGGAATTCATATTTTAAAAGGTCCCCTTATCAAGTTCCCTAAATAAGAAAACCTGATTAAATGGAACTTCCCTATTTCATAATCCTTTTAAAGTAAACTACATAAAAAGTTTCATCCAACAATATTTATAAAATAAATCATTTTATCATGGAAAAACATTTTCAACCATTTTTTGGATTTATGTAAATTATTATTTCTTTAGCCTTTTTAAAGATGAGTTACTCATTTTCATAAATCATCGCTTAAGAGGTACTTTTCCAAAGGAATTTATATGATCTTTTTCATATATTCACTTTAGTTGGATATAATTTTTCCTGATATATTATTATTTTTTCCTTCATTAATATATTGTAATTATTTAATCCTTTATTTCATGGAAACCATTATGATAAACCTATTGGTCATGGCTTATGAATTGATTATAGAACCCATTTCATTCCATGGGTAATCCTTATGTTTATTACTTATGCTTGATTTATTTATGTGGAAGATATATTCATGTACATGTTATTATGGGTAATCCAACATATAAATCCAATTCATTGGGTAATATTATAGTCTCATCAGGCGATATGTATGGGATTAGGGATTAAACCTAATCCATTATGGGACTCTATACACCATGTTATATTATCTCGGAAACTAGATTTGACTCATTTTTATGTTATGGTATACGTTACTGTAATATTACAATGTATCATTGATCATATGAATCCGTGTTATATATTTTAGGCCTCCATATGTTTTTTTACAATCTATTAATTTTAGGTTATCATGTTATTCTTTCTGACTCATATGTTGTGCTTTGTTTCTATGTTTATTCTCTTACTGAGATTTTTAGATCAACCCTTTTATCTTTGTATTCCCTAGGTTATCCTATGCAGTAATAGGTGATCAAAATTATTTAGTATCTCATTATGTAGTTTAAAACAAAGAATTTATATTTTAGTTTCAAATTTTCTATTTATGTTCCTAGTCTTTCAATGAAACTTGGATTTTCGATCTTTGGTTTATAGTTAATGGATATTTACATTAAAAATCATGGAATAAAATGTGTAAAAGTCTTGGTTAACTTTTTTATTATTATTTTAATTTGATAAAATGAACTTCATTTTTAGTTTCATCATAATAATATTATCTTAGTATAATTTTTTGGTATTTTTTAGAAAAAATGATAATTAGGCATGTAGTGAAAAACATCATTTTTTAAAATACTAGAAATTTAATTACATAATTAAGATAAATTAAAAATTAAAAATTTATGAAAACGTTTTAGTAAAAAAATTATATGTTATAAATAAAAAAATATATTTAAAAATATTTATTTTAATTTATAACCATATATTTGTTATTTTACAACATAAGTTATATTTTTTTTTCTAAAATTGTTATAATGGATTATAAATTTACTAATTTAAAATTAATTTTTATCAATTTTAGGATTTGAATCTAATAAAATGGATTTCATATTTTGAATTATTAAGACCAAATTATGTAATAAATTCCATTTTATATTTGTCATATAAAATAATTTTCTTAGGCAAAAAATTAATTACCATGGTAAAATAAATAAATAATACAGGGGTAAAATCAAAGGGTTAATTATATAAAAACTATTAGAAATATGACTCCAGGTTGGTGGTTGAAAAGTTTATAAATAAATACTCTTACCATATCCACTATTTTCCACTTTTGGAGCCACTTTCCCTGAATAGTGACTGTCCTTTTATTTTATTTTAAAAATACCACTAATCCCACTTATAAATAGATCCACTTAACACACAGATTATTATAACAAAAAATACCATCAGATCAATCAAAATATTCCATCATTACTCTATAAAACTACCAAAAAGATCCTATAAGTTTTTTTTCTCCTCCACAAACCACCCCTCAATGCCATATTATGAATTACAAAGGAGTTATTCCAAGGAATAATGTAAAATTTCCCCAAATCCCTCCTTTTCATTTCTATTTCATTAAGTATTATCCTTACACAAAAAATTATTGTATAAAATCCAAAAAATAATAAAATAATTAACATTATTATACTTAAATTTTATTATATTTGTTTGAAAAATCATTATTTACCTTGATCATTCTATAGAAAAATGAGAATGGTATTCGTAAAGATGTGCGACAATCACCTCCATGAAGTGACATATTTTATTATTAATATCCACCTTAAATTGATGGTTATTAAATAGTAAAAAATGAATAAATATGATATTTATAACATGATTAATATTATTAAAATGGAAATAAATTCCTACCTTCTTTTCATTCTATGTAAAACTAAAACATTATTCATGTGTATATGCGTACTAAAACCTCTATAGAATGATGCAATTAATTTTTCATCACAACACTAATTATAAGATTATAAGAATTTATGTAATTATTTATATTTTATTTTTATAAAAATATTATATTTTATGAAATTTTATATTAATATTTAACCCATTTTTAATATATAAACTTTTATTTGTAAAAAATTACTGAAACAAGATCATCATTGATTTAATCTTCACAAATCCTGAATAGAATTATCATTGAATGAAATAAGAAATATTTAAATAATTATAAATCATATATTATAATAACTTGGAAAACATAGTAATTATTAACTTGGGATTAAATAATGAGGTTCAATATTGAAAATTTAAAGAAAACACAACGAAATCAAAATCACTAACATCCGATGTTGAAAATAAACTACAAAAACTAATAATTATATAATAAATGATTATAATAAAAGATAATATAGTTTATTAGATATGAATAAGTTTATAAAATAGGTTATTAATATGGTTATTTATATTAAATAGGATGTTAAAGGGCATTCATAGAAGTTGAGGGTAAAGCTAGGTGTTTTTTCTCAACCCGATTTTATTTATTTGTGACATATGTCATGTTCACCACTTCTTTTATTTTTTGTGGTTTATATACTACCCTATGCATTATTTATACTATAAATTTCCTGAAATTAAATGGATTTAAAAATCTATCATAGTTTATCCAATTTATGAGTTATTTTATTCACGTAATATTAAAGCTGTAAAGAAATTTGTTAACTCAAATATCCTTTCTTTGACTTATAATATTGCTTCTTGAACTTATTTATTATATGTTTGGGTTATTCCACCATATTATTTTATTATATTATAACTTCTATATCACTCGAGGGAAATTTAAAACTTTAATTAAAATCTTATCCATTTATTAATTTATTTCTTATACAATTATAACACCGTAATGAATAATTCATAGCCTATTTGAAGACTATTTTACTGCATATCCATGTTCTTTTTTTTACATTTCATCATTTATTATTTTGAAACTGAAATATGCATTATCTATTTTAATAATGTATTTTCTATTTACTATATTTCAAAAAAAATTATTATTCACATTACAATATAGGTTTTAATGAAGGTATTTTAAAATATTTAAAATGGATTTTAGTTTCATGATCATAGATTTTATCTTCCATGACACATTTCATTTGGATGCAATTTATATATATCATTCAATGATACATTATTTGGATTTATTTTAAAGCATCATGTGAATTTTATATTTTTATTTTACCTTTTTTGGAAATGATTTTTTGAATGTGATTTGAAATTTCAACTGTCTATTATAATATTTATAAATGATTTGTAAAATAATTTTTCATGGTTTTGATTTCACTTTCCTATTGATCCTCAAAATATTGATCTATAACAAAGTTATTTTTAATGAATCACTCTCCAATTTCCCTTTTTAGGTTATTCTATTGGGTGATTGAATTTATGGTATCAACAAATATATATCTTGAAGTAATTTTATGTGATACAATTTAGAAATGTTGTAAAACCTATTATATTTCCATAGAATCTCTATGATATGATGAATGACTAATTTCATGTGGCACACACATGTATGAATGATAATTATGGATGTTTTGGGTCCAAAAAATACCTAAGATGGTTTGGGTCTAATAAACCCCTAAGAATGTTTTGGTTAGATAATTCATTGATACATTTTGGGTTTGATAAACCCTAGATATAGTTCAGATATGATAAACAAGTAAGATATTTTGGGTATGATGAATCCCAAATATTAGTTGGGTTTTATAAATCCTATAAATTGGTTAGGTCTATTAAGTCCATAATATATTTTTTCCATTAAATCCCACATATTTACTGGTTAATGATTTATATCACATCATATATTGATGCTGTGTTTGGAAATGATTGTGGGTATCTTCGTTCATAATGTTTTATTTTCTTATGCTATATTTTATAGAACATTTTTATGTGATATTCCTATATTATATTTCATAGTCCACGATTACAATCTCATATTTCTATAGTCTTGTTCCATGATATATTTTTGATCATTTTTATTACATGTCCTTTAATCTAAACTTGTGTATTAATATTATTACTATATGTTTTTTAATAAAACATTTCTACCACGATCATGTAACTCATATGTTTTTTGTCTAACTTTTGATGACATACTGATAAGTTTTTTCCTTATTAAGTAGTTGATCTCACACCATTATTATATTTCCCTTTCTCCAGAGTATGAATATGAGTATAACCTAATAGGTTACTTGAAGGGGATTTATCATGGTGTGATTATGGATAATTATTCACAATAATATATTTATAAATTTAATTTCAAAATACACCAAACATTTGTATTCTTTTATAGTACCATCATTTTTGAGATAAAATGATTTTTTGAGAAAAAATATGTATTTTTGGATTTAGTCTTCTCACTTGGTATCAATGATGATATTTAAGATATTTTTTCTAGTAGAAAGCCTCAAGAGTGTGGGTTTGGGTTATCTGTTTTGTTATAAAATTCAGGTTTAGTTATTTTTAGGGGTCATTTTTTTTATTTTTTTGGGATTAGGATGAGATAAATTGAGTGAAAACCTTAGATATAAGCCTTATTATAGTATAAAATCATGAAATTTTTTTAATTTAGAGGTTTTGTAGCCTCCAAACAATGAAATCCTTGTTTGGATACAAACTAGTGGTTATAGACTCTAACAAAGATGTACCTAGGTGTAATAACCCAGAAAATATTAATTGGGAATTAACTTGATCTTCACTTGGTTTCCAGAAAAAGAGGACAAACTGCACACATGGTATGACACTCCTAGGGATATTATTTGATGATTTACATACCCTTTATCAACCATTATGAAGGATTTGATCATATTTTTATTTTTTTGTGTTTAGATAACATAATTGTAAGTATAAAATTATTAACCTAAATTTAAGCCTATAAATTTATAAGTTAGGTTACATATTTCATTTCTGATTTATTCCTTTTAAGTTATTTTTTTTAAAATAGTATTGAATTAAGTATTCTTATCATTAAAATTTCTTTAGTAATGTAAAGTATGGATCCAAGATAAAATAAGTTAATAATAGGTGAAATGGGAAATGCGATGATTATACCAATGAGAAACTAAATGTAATGAGAGTAGGATTAAAAAATCTTGTGATGATTCTCACTCAAATCTACCAAGATATGAATAATATTGAAAACCATGTTGATCTGTCGAACATACCAAGGAAGATATAACTTACTATTGAGTCCATTATACAGCAACATACTCACTCATTTAGTGGGTTATCCAACCCACTAATTGTTTAATAATGGATCAATTCAATAAAGAAGATATTTTTTTGTAATCCAGTTCTCAGACCATGTGAATGTTTCATTATCTATGTGTCATCTGAAAGGTGTGGCTAACCAATGGTGTAATCTTATTAAGAATTCAACACAAAAGAAAAAAGTTGACTATGTTGGATAAAAATAATTAAATAAAATGTCCTTCACTAAAAATTTTCCCTAAAATATTCACATAAAAAAATAGAAATATTTTAAAGAAATAAAGAAAAAGGAGGATGAATCCATTGGAACTTAGGATGATAATTTCACATGAATCAGAAGGTATGACTCTAATTTTATTACAAACTTTGAAAGTAAGATCAAATGTTTTTTAGTGGCTTGAAAACCAAGTATTCAAATATATTATCTATAAGAGACTTTGGGAGATATGAGGAAATTTTTCAATGCATGCTTAAGGTGGAAACAGAAATTAGAGACTCCCATTGTTCTGGAGATATAAAAAAAGATGTAGTTTTATGGAAAACCAAACGAAAAATATAAAGGTGGTAATAAATTCCAATCACTTATACGTATACAATTTTAGGAGAATCACCAAGGAAATTATTTAAAATGAATTTGTAAATGTTTCATGTTTGGGATGTATAACCCTCAAGATCATAATTATTTATTAGTGTGAAAGAGTCTAATTAATGAAATAGATGAATATAAGGTTACAACTAATGCTCGATCAAAAATTTAGTTCTTCAAATGTGAGGAGTTTGGTCAATTATAAAATTAGTACTCAAAATCTTGGGACAATGAGGAAAATAATAATTAACAATTATGGTGGCCCAGACTTTACATACATATGTATTACATATTATTAGAAGAAAATTCATTACATATCAACACAATCCATACTAGAAGCATAAAGGTATAGTGTAGGACCTCTGGTTTTAGTAACATGGAACATTATTCATGAATTTTGATTCTATATAATGATCAAGTTTTGTTTTATGAGGTTATAAAGGGTTTGGGCATGTTTTGTAGGCTTTTCTATAGGTGGTCGGTTTGTGCATGGTTGGACAATAACCTACATCATATCTAGGAAATTGTGGATGGGAAGAAAATAGGAATTGGCAGTCGCATGGTTGGCCTACAATTTGTCCAAACTGTGGGAATGCTCAGAAGAAACCATGAATCCTAAAATAAAGGTAAATGCATTGTTTCTACATATCGTGTCTAACCATCTGACCCAACCGTTTAAGACATTTACTTAAGAAAGTTTCACCACGCGATTGGTATATGATTTTCAAAACCATGAAGCCTAACCATACAACATACAATTATCCCTCCATAAAATATGTAGCTAATCCACATTATCCCATTAAGACTATGATTCCCCCTAATCATCCTATCACTCAAATATCCTTTTCTCTCAGGGAACGATAGATAATCCCCTTCAATATGAGAGAAATACATAGGTGAATCCAAGAATGTTGGATGCCCAGATTCATCGATAAGTGCCCATTCATACTTGTTATTATTAGATAAAAGTTTATTATCTCTCTCTAAGAACCATATATATTGTCTATTATGGATATATCTATGTTTTATGTTTTTTGAGGAAATATTGTTGGATCTAGTGAAGGGAACATGAGTTGTGACCAGATATTAATGTGTACTTTGTCGATCTGTACTTTTACCAACCATTGTGTGGTAGGTTGATTCTCTAACAACTCTTGTTGATTTAAACATTAAGGATTAATATTAATTTATTTATTTATGGGAAATTATTTTGAAATATTGGTTTGATTCTTTATAGAAATATTGTTTTGGTATTGGAATACAAATTGTGGAAAGTTTATTGGTCTTAGAAAACCCCTTTGTTTAAAATTTTAAAACGATGTTTTTAAAATTATGTTTAGTTGGATGCATATAATGTATTTTTGAAATGATTTAAATAAAATTTTCTTTTTATTGAAATTACTTTGTTTGTTTTTGGTATAAATGGTTGAGAATGAGTTAATTGGAATGGATAATGGTCGTGAAATACCACCATCAAAGTGGGATGGATTATAGATGTGATGTTAGACTATCAATGATAACACAAAGATTGGGTGTTTGTGTGTGGTTCTTTATGTGGACATGGAAAATAATATGAAAAATAAAATAAGAAGTTTTTTAAAGGATTTATTGATTATTTCCTTAGAAAAAACAAATTATAGTTTTGATATAAATTTTTTTACTAGTTAAAATTATTTTTTTAAAATTTGAAATTTTTTTTCCCTAGTGGCATGAGTTGGGAATTCATTTGAGAAATCCTAATGATTTTATAATCACCCCCTACTTCGACACTATTGTACATTTATAGATATAATATATCAAAACATATTTAAAATAAAGCTATCTTATTTCTTTAGTGAGGAAAATTGATACCGTGGCTTGGCATGTGGAGTTAGAGTTTAGAGCGTGTGGGGTGTTATTGGTTATTTCCACTTTAGAGTTTTGAGTTTTGTGGAATTTTTTCATCTTGATTATGTCTTTTGGTTTCTTATAATACTCTAATATGGGTTGTTAGTTTTGATATGTTTTGTGTTGTAATTTTCACTCATGCATCATATAGAGGTTTTTTAATTTTTAATTTTTTATGGTTTGGATGTTTTATCATTCAAGGGAAAAAATACCCCAAATGTTTTTTAAGGCCCACGAAATTTATTTCTAGACATTGATTTCTTGGGGATGTCATCTAATGGCTAGTATCCTCATCCTCACTCTTCAATCTAATGATGAGGGGAAAGATGCTACAAATGGTATCAGTCTTGATTAGTCTAAATATCCATTTGAAAAAAAAAATTGTATTAGTATCGGTTGGTCTAAATCATTATTTGAGTCAAATTATATTAGTCATGGCCGGTATAAATATATTTTTGAGGAAAATGTTATCAGCTTTTTTTATATTTTACATAACAAATGTTATCATCTTCATTCGGTCGAGCTAAATTTCTAGGAAAAATGTTATCACTATTTTCTATTCCTTGAAAAAAGAACTGATGTTAGTTTTGTTTGATCCCAGAGATAAAAATAGTATGAGTATATCTCTCTGGATGGTATTTTGGAGTAATATTTTCAGAACATGAAATATATAACATAAAATTTCATAACTAACATCTTTATTCTAAACTTTATGTTACTAGGGTTTTTGGGTACATGAATGTTTATAGACACTTCTATGTGATTTTTGACCTTATCACCAAGGATTTAGAAGATGAGAGTTTCATGAAATTAATTTATAGTAAAATTTTCTAATTAGGATTCATTGTTCATTTTGAGTAAAATAGTTTATGAAATGGATAAAACATGTGTTTTTTTAAAAAGAGAAATTTTTTTTTTCAAAAACATGGTTATAATATTTTAAAAAATGCATGAAATGTTAATGATGTTTCAATTATGGAATGATTTTTTGTAAGATGTGTTGATGTGATAAATTTAAATTTATTATCATTAAATTACTTATGAGTGAGAGTAAATATAGTTTTTAAGGTTACAATGAATGAAACCATATAGGCATCATAGAAACCAACAAGAATAGGCTGTTAAAAATGTGGTTACACCTGAGCCATAGATGAACCAATAGATGGTTCAAATAATTATCTAGGCTTTCTAAGCCATGTATAAGGGTAATAGGTATGATTAAAAATGAAAAAAATAAACATTATATTTAGTTACATAAGTATAATCCTACCAATTTTGGGGGGATTTCTATTTGGAGAATGGAAAAGTCTGGTTGAATAGGATGAATCGAATATTTGATTTCCTTGGGACCCTATTATAGGTAAAAGAAAAGATGTAATTGTATATTCTATAGGATTTGGAATGATAATGGTGAGAATTAGTATTTCAGGCGAAATAAGACCAATCAATGAAATGAGAGAATTTTAAATAATTGTTTAACAAGAAATTATATCCTCACAGCTTTCAAATTTCTAGAATAACGTAATTCTTCAGTTTGAAGTAGGTTAATCTATTAGTGACTAATTTTTAGCTAAATTTATGAATTTATTCTAAAATTACTTTAAAATATCTACAAGTGCATCCTTTGAGGAACACACTTCTAAGACAGGATTACATCAAGATATTCATTCAAGGATTTCCATTCTTTTTATAATAGATTATATAGAGATGTTCAACAGGGAGACTATAGAAGAAAATTTTATCTCAGGATATAAAATCGTAGGGGGAATATTTATGCTTATGGGAATAAGTGGGAACTCTAATTCTGTGAATAAGAGGAAGAGAGACACCTACTTCTAGAGTAGTGAGAAACCTAATAATTAGACCATGGGAATAACCATTCTTCTTCCTTGACTGAAAATTAAACCAAGATGTTTTCAGTGTGGCTCACTATACCACATCAAACAAGATTGTTTGAAACCACCTATATGATGTCAAAAATGAAACAATATAGGACATCTTATACACGATTTTCCAAGTTCTCCATTGTTAGGCTGTAGAGACACATATCTTTCTTCTAAAGAATCATATTATTTGATGGGATGATTGCAGTAGAATAATTATCATCACATGAATAGAGTGAGCCAAGTTGATTCTCGTAACACCAAGAATCATATTATAGTGAAATTTCAATAGGGTAATAAGGTGAAAAGTGTAATGAGTAAGCAATTATATGGAGATAAGAAAATGATTTTGGATGATCAATCTAGTCATTTGATAGTGAGTGGTAAAATTGTTTTGAATTATATCCATATGTCAGGTTTTTTTTTGATATGGGAATGTTCCACTTGTTTATTTTTTCTATTGTTATTGATAAATAGGGTTTTTCTATTGAGATGATGACATCTATTATAAAACTACAGACATTTGTTTGGCCAAATAAAGTTTCAAGACTTTATGTGTAAATATTGTTCTATATCTATCGATGAGACTAGGTTGATTTGGGATTTATATATTCTTGATATGGATGTCTATGAATTGTTTTAGGTATGGATTAGTTGACATCATTCAAGGAAAATATCAACTCTTATTCCCAAAAGGTTAGTTTCACATATCAGGATGGAATCCAGAATCTATTTAGAAAAGATTGGGGAGTAAAGTGTAGTAAAGAAAGAATTATTACACTGGTGGTTATAACCATATCTTATCACTTGAAGATGATTAACTTGGAATCTGTGGATGATACTTGGAATAGATATTTTTTTAACTATTTGAGATCAGTTTCCTGACATTTTCCCCACAAATTTATTAGGGTTTCCACCAAAACGAGAAGTGGATTTTATGATTGATCTCTTACTAGGGAACAACCATATATAACTTACATAATATCAAATTTCACTAAAATAATATAGGGAATTGAATGTTTAGTGGGAAGAGTTTTAATGTAAATTGTTCAGTCAAAAGAGTACATCTCCATGTTAATCACTTATTCTAGTTGTGAAAGAGGTGGATAGAACTCTTAATATTTCTGTGGATTATCATATGTTCAAAGCATATATATTTTATTTCATGAATTGATGATATGTTTGATGAATTAAATGGAGCCTAATGATTCTAAAAAACTAACTTACTTTCGGGACATCACAAATTGTGAGTTCATAAAGAGGATATTCAATAGATATCCTTTTTAAGTAGATATGACCATTATGAATATGTCGTTATGACTTTGGGTATTCGAAATGAATATACCATATTTATGAGATTGATGAATCAAATATTTTAGATATATTCAAACTCCTTTATAGTAGTGTTTGTTGATGATATGTTGTGGTATTCTAGAAAAAAATAGTATTAGGAAAAACACTTGATGGCGGTATTGGGTATCTTGTAGAAACATAGTTTATATTATAAGTTATCAAAGTGTGATTTATGGATATAATAGATAAATTTCCTTCGATATTTCATTTATGAAAAAATAAATTTCTTTAGATCCAGAAAATTTAGTTGTTATCTATTGAGTACCACTAAATAATATCTTTGAGATATGTTGTTTAATTGGATTAATGGGATACTACATATGTTTTATTCATGATTTATTTACATTAGGTATCACTAATGAAAATTTTGAGGAGGAAAAACATTCCTTTAAAATTGAAAAAGTAATGATAGAAATCCTTTCAAGAACAAGATATTATACTTGCATCAGCACCCATCCTCGTGTTTTTAGAGTATAGACATGTCTATGTAGTATATTTTGATGCATAAATATCTAGGATGGTATGTGTTCTCATGAAGGGATATCATGTTTTTTCTTGTTATTCATGATGATTATAAATGAATGAGAAGAACTACCCAACACACAATTTGAAATTATATGTTGTGGTACATGATTTTAATAAATAACATCATTACCTATTTGGTGATAAATTAATGGTGTATACATATCATAAGAGTTTGAAAAAAAATTCCCACAAAGAGATTCAAATTTATGACATTTCAAATGGATGGAGTATATATAGATGTTTGAATTCGACTTAGTGTATACACTGGGTAAAAGAAACTCTGTGGTCGATGAATTGAGTGGGAATTAATACAATGAGTCAGATAAATAGTAATAAAAATAGTGGTTACTAATGTTATTCATAAATTATATACATCTATAATTATAATACCATGGTAATGTCATAGTTTTAGTTCTAGTTTTTTTTATTACTGATTTAGTTGAGCAGGCTAGAGTTTCTCAGACATCCGATCATGACTTTGTTACTATGAGGTCAAAAATAAATGGTGGGGGGATAATTAAGGGTTAGAAGATATATGGGAATTCAATGTTGTGATATTGAGATTGGAATGTCATATGTTTGTCTTGTCAGGAACAATTTCTTAGTGCATACCACCATTTGTGATGGGCTATTCACCCTAGGATCCATAAAATGGATAAATCATTGAAAGAATAGTTCTAGTGGTTTGGTATAAAATGATATTTAGTAGAGTATGTCTTGAGCTTCATCACCTATCAACAGGTAAAGGGAGAGTATAAAAAAACAATAAGTATGGTATAGTATTTACCAATTTTTATGTGGAAATAGAATCATATTTCCATTAATTTTGTAATAGGTCTACTAAGGATTATTAAGAAACATGATGTTATATGGTTGATCATGGATCCTCTTAAAATTAGAATCACTTCATCCTAATTTGTGAAACTAATTTGAAGGAATACCTTTCCAAAATCTACATTCATGAAATTTTAAAGATACAAAACATTCAAATCTTGATTATATTAGATAGAGACCATAGTTTTATATATATATTTTGGAAATAATTGAAGTAATCTCTTTGAATACAGTTGATTATGAGTGTGTCTTATCATCATCAAATATATAGAAAATCTAAAAATAATACAAATGTTAGAGGACATTCATAGGGCATGTGTAAGGGATTTTGGTGGTTTAGGGGAAGATAATTTAACATTAGTGAAATTCTATTAGAATAAAAGTTATCAATCCTTGATACATATGGATCATTTTGAAGCATCATAATGGATTCCTTGTTATTTTATACTTTTTTTAGATGGTAATAAGTGAAACTTAAATAATTAGACCAAACCTTGTGCAAGAGACAACATAGATGATTTAATTTATCATAAAGAGAATAGAGAAATGTCAGAGTCTTTATAAATCATATGTGAATCATCATAAATGACCATTTTAATTTAATGTGAGTGATCATGTTTTCTTGAGAGTCTTTTTAAGGCTTAGAAATAATTATTTTGGTAGTAAGGGAAAGATATAAGCTTGATTAATGGGAACTTTTGAGATATTTTAATGATTTGGTGAGGTGAAATATCAGTTAGATTTTCCACCATGATTCAGTTCAGTGCACAATGTGTTACATGTGTCCTAGTTAAATAAGCTCCAAACTAATCCTAACATTGTGATTTGATAGGATCACATTGAACTAGATTCAAATGCTATGCTGATTCAGGTGGTGATATATATTTTAAATAGGCAAGAGAATATATTTCATGGTAAAATAATCAAAATAGTGTGGGTTTTATGGAAAAATTGTAGGATTTAAGAAGAAACATGGGAGCATGAGAAGGAAATGGTGGAGTAATGGTCGAAAGTCATCTATGACAAAGAAGGTTTTATACTTTATGAGGATGGAAAGGCCAATGTTGGAGAGAATTTAGCACCCCCATTTTCATGTACATGACCCATTATTCATGTATTTTGAGTCTATATAATGGTTAGGTAGTGTTTTTTTAGGTTTTTAGGGGTTTCGTCATGTTTCGAAGACTTTTTTCGATGTGAATGGTATGTAGAAACCATGAAACTTCTCCCAAAAGCGTTGAAAGGGAAGAAAATGTGCATTGGGCAGGAACAAAATAGAAACATGATTTGGATAATCTATGATGATTCCCAAGAGAATCCATGCTTCTTTAAATAAATGGAAATACAATATTGTCTCTTGGGTTTTCTATCTATGAGAGCTAACTATACAAGGTTTGGCCATATGATAGGAGCACCACATAGTTGGCAAAAATTTTACAAAAGAAGTGGCATAACTGTGTGGTGCACACTTATCCATCCCTAAAATATATATTGAATCAAAATTAATCCCTTAAGACCTCATTTTTTCCAAATCCTCCTATAACATGAATTCCTTTCCTCCTAAGGTGTAAGAGATGATCCCCTTTGATCTGGGAGAGATCCTTAAGTAAATCAAAGATTATTGGAGGCATGGATTCATTAGTAAGTTCCCATTCTACCCCATTCTTCTTAGATAAAATGTTATTATCTATATTGGAGCCATATATCTAATAAATTATGGATAGATATATGTGTTATGAATGATTTTTTGACGAAATATTTTTGGATCTAGTGAAGAGAACATGATTTGTGATCGGATACTGATGGTTTGTTGTGATGTTTTTCATTTTTGACAACCATTTTGAGGTAGGTGTAATATATCTCAACTCCACATGATCTATAACATGAAGCCTTAATATTAATTGATTTTTTATTTAGATGATTATAAAATCTTGGTGTGATTTTTGATGGAAATATTTTTTTGGTATTGGGTTGGAAATTGTGGAAAGTTGATTGGTTTTGGAAACCCCTTTTTTTATAATTTTAAAATGGTAATTTTAAAATTATGATTGGATTGATTCATGTAACGTATTTACAGAAATTATTTATATAAATAAATGGTTTGATTTAAATGACTTGGTATGATGTTGGCATAAACTGTTTTGCATGATTTGACTAGGGTGGATAATAGTCCTGACGTAACACCATCAAAGTAGGACGGTGTATAGAAGTGATGTTTCATTATAAATGGTATCACCAAGCTAAAACGTGTGTGTATGGACATGGAAAATTATATTCCAAATCAAATGAGAAGTTGTTTAAAGGATTCTTTTTTTTGTGTTTTCATTGAAAAAAATCATTTTATAGTTTTGATATAAATTGTATACTACTTAAATTTTTTTTATAAAATGTTATAACATGTTTTTTCATAGTGGTGTGAGTTGGGAATTTATTGAAAATATCCTATTGGCGTTATAATAACCCCCTTCTTGGGAACTATTGTGAATTTTCTGATTTTATCAATCAAGGGATAGGTAAAGGCTAGGTATCTCAGTTTTATAGTGATGTAACTTATTACACTTCTCAGAAAATAACACCATTCTAGACACACCATATATAATACCTTGCTTTCTAACATAGTGGTAAATAAGAGATAAATCAATCAATGATCATAAATAATTATATCATATGTATAATGGTATGTGAACATGGGATTATATTTTTAAATTCAAAACTAATAATTCAAATATCATAAGTTATGGAATAAAGTATTATCATAACAAAAGAAACAAGTCATAAGTTTATGGAATAATTAAAAGTCAATTATGGGACATGAGAACATATAATAAGCATAAGACATAAGTTTTCAGAATACGCATAATCCAGTAAAATTATTTCCATAGTTAAGGCTAACTACCAATACTATAATAGTGGATTGGATTCACTCCTCATTCCATTATTTCATTAGTTGAGCCTATCTCCCAAGAATAACTTATCAGACAAAGTCCTTCATTAAAATGGGTTGATTCCCTATTATAATACTAATTATCACGTGAAATATCCCTATTAAACCAATACATTATAAAGATTTATAATTCCAGGACCACCCATAACATAATAAAAACCATACATTTTTTCCCACAAAGATCATAAAACATTTATCATATCATCATATCATAACCCATGGAAAGAGAAAAAGTTACATAATATTTTTATCATCATAATCATAAACCATCCATATTGAGAATAATATGGTATCATTAGGTCATATCCTGAGTAAAATATAGGTAACATCTAAGTATTTTTTATAGATAAAGATACTATTACGATATCACTCAAACATTTTTTGGGGAAAGTACCACTTTCATTTTGAAATAAATTATTTTAAATCTATTTTTTTCAAAATATTAAAGAAAAAATTTTATTTGAAAATAACCATGGAAATATGTTAGGGAATATTTAAAAAATTGATTAGTCATGGAAGAGGGAAAATCGTTCATGCATTGTATATTAAAACCAAAAGTCTTTTCAAAATTTTGGTTAAAAGTAAACAGTATCTCATTTGAAAAATGATAAGAAAAGTCATTTTAGAAATTTATATAGAAAGTTAAAAATGGGTAAAATAACCTATAATAAATCATTGAATAATTTTAAAATTATATTTAAATCAGTTTAAATAATATATGTACATGGAAGAAAAGATTCCTCACCAAAGAGAGAAATAAAGTTAGTTTTCCATAAAAATATTCTTTTGGTATCTTGAGTACTCAAAGAGAGTAAAATGGAGGAAAACATATAATATCTAGAAATAAATAGATTGGAATAAAATAAATAATATTTTTGATATGTTGAACAAATAATTCCATCATCAAAAATTGAGTCATGAATAATCCCGATAAAAATGAGATTGTAACATAAAACCCTTACTAAATTGGTTACTTTTGAATCATTACCCCCATAAAATAAATAACATGAAATTAAACTTAATATATTTATGATATAACATATGAACTGGTTATTATATAAATCAAATGAAATTATCAAGTGTTGAATATGACATATGTCTCTTGGAAATAAAAGTGAGATGAGAAACCCCCACTTTGATAACTTTCAAATCAAAATACCTTGGATGAAATATTTTTATTTTAATCTTTAAATACCAAGAACTAAGAAAGCTAAATTATATAATGTGTTAAATGGGAAGTATATACACATCATAAACATAAATAGGTGCATGACAACAAATGTGTGTTAATGAAACAGTATTGAGAGGAAGAACCGTAACATTATGTCTGATTTCATTAATAAGCTCTCTAACCTCCTTCAGAATAATTTTTTAATTATAATTATATTATAAAATCATTTACACACTTATTATATCATATATTTTAGCGCCATTACCCATGTAATACTGAAGCTAGTGTCTACAACTATTTAATTTGAATGATTACAAGGAGTAAAATTCTGATGGACCAATCAATTTAGTAGTTTTGGAAAACCAGATTATATATATGAAGGACATTTTGCATTGGGGATTGAAAATAATTCTTAATAAAAGTAAAAATCGGAATCCTTGAAAATCATTCCAAAAATTCATATTTAGATAATAGCGAAAGGATTAAAATAATGGCGATATAAAATTCATAGTAAGGGTAAATTAAAGTAGAATTAATAATTAATTAATGAGAATAATCAATAGGTAAATGTAAATAATGTAACACACATTCCATTTAATCAATAAGATGAGAATGAAATGTATCCATAGATTTTATTATATTGAAAATCCTCTACATAATAATAACTAAAATGAAGGTAATCCTTAATTGTCAGATGTCATGTTTCCCTCACACATGAAACCTTTTCTATAAAAACTTTTAATAATAGAGTTTAAAAAATAATGGGTACAAACCAGTTTTGTTTGGCCATCCATAAATCTACTACCAAGTCCTTTCACAAGACAATTTAAAACATACTGGTTCGAAATGCATAGTGATTTTTCCACTTGATTTCATCTCATGAGACTACTGATGCGGAGAGGGGATTTCAATAACTGATCAACAACCCATGTCTTATCTATCCAAATAATTCTTAATATATAGAATAATGGAATTAATTCAAGAACAGTGTTCCTTATAAAATATCGTTATTGAGTCAATGATACAAATTTATAAGTATTTTCTCAGTTAATCAAATAACTTTCAAAGTAAACACCATATATCAAAATGGAACAAGGTTTAAGAAATAATCATATCCCTCATAGAATAATATTTATTTATAATATTAATTTATTTTCCAATGAAAAATGATTATCAAAAAGTGATTGATTCTAGATAATGTTAACAATAAAAAAAGAAATTGAGGTTGTTTAATATCTTTTAAGAAAATGTAATTTTGAATTAAAAATAATTTTGATTAAATAAACCAAATTTAAAATTATTATACCATGAATAATGAATTAATCATGACATTAAATGTAAATTGGATAGTATAAACACCATATAGAATTAATTTTCCACGTAAATAACAAATAAGGCTCAATAGAAAGTAAATTGAGATTAAATACCTTACTACAAGAGTATATTTTGAATCGTGAGATATATGAATGAATAAAATATATTTAAACATTATATACCATCAAATAAATGAAATAAATGATATAACAAGTAATAGGCATGTATATACACCACAAAAATGAAACGAGTGGTGAATTTGGTATAAGTATGACATAAATAAAAGTTAGACTAGAAACTCCTTGCATTTCATTTTTAGTGTATGATGGTTTTAATAATTTTATTAACTTATTAAGAAACAATAATATTATTTATAATATCATATATTATCTCCTTATAATATCTTGTTACCTTTTTTAATTATCTATTATTATTTTCACTATTTTGGGTGTTAAATGCCTTATTTTTCAAGTATGTTTTGACATCATATTTTCATTTATTTTACATAGATCTGGATTTAATATTACCTAGAATTTGAACCAAGATTTAGATATTATATATATTTAATTTATATGTTTTTATAGTAATCCATAATGTTTGGAGATAGAAAATGAAATGCACTGTTAATGGAGACAGCATGTCGTTCATACACATGAGCACCATTTCCATTTTCATATCATGTTAAAAGAATTAAAAGTATATAATTATAATTACATTATCATATTTACATCATATATGTCATATAAGTTTACTTAAACCACCCTTAATATATTCCATATATAGTGTGAAAGAATCATATCACTTTGAGGAGGTGGTAGTCCACACGTCCACAAAATGATGTTATCGTATTCCCAAAAAATGGAATATAAGAATGAATATCTTATATAAAAATTAATTAAGCATAAAGAAATTATTAATATCATATATAAACTATAAATAAATCATTATTACCAATATTTAAAGGTGGTAATGGAAGAACGAACGACAACGGTTCATGAGGCAATAGTCCACCGTACAAACAAATGATGATTGTGTATCCCATTTGATGGATGTGTTTCTGAGTATAGGTCATACCATTAACATAAAACATATAATTAAATTTAATATACTAATTTTATTTTATAATAATGATATAAAAATAAATTAAAGAGTTTAAAGAATAAATAATACAAAAAGTTCTTGCTGAAGAACGTTACCTCTTCTTCAGGTAAATCCTTTTGGTTTATATATAAAAAATAATTGGTTTGATTTTATACAAAATTAAGGACTCCAGGATGAGGTGAGGGATTTTTGATGATTATTTTTTGTGGTTTTGGATGATTCAAAGGGCTTTAGAGGTGTGAATAAGTGGCAGGGGTGTGTGTATTTTTATAATGGAGGAGGAGTGACATTATTGTAAACATTAAAAGGTAAACACTATAGAGAAGTCTCCATAACATAATTATTACACTGAAATAAACCAAGATAGATAAAAGTGAGTATATGTTCTAAATACGGCCATCCATTAGATTTTGGACATGTCTGTAGGTCATTTTGGCCCATATGTTTAAGGTTAACCCCTTGTTATGCTAATTTATCTCTTAATCAGTGTAATTAATTTTAATTATTTTCAATAATATTTTTAAAAAAATTAAGTTCAACTTTATATAAAATATAAATTATTATAATTTAAATTAAATAATCCATTTTTTCAATTTTTTATCAAATATGTGGGAAAAATTATTTTAAATCTAATCTCGCAGACAAGATAGAAAAGTTGGGTTTTAAAGTGAAAATATTTAAATGTTCACTAAATGTTTTATATAAATTCAGTATAAAAAAAGTAAAATTACCTTATTTATATTAAAATATGTAATATTGACCTAAAAATTCTTTAAAATCAATTAAAAATATAATTTTACACTATAAATTATTTATACAAAAAGTGGTTTTCAATTAAAATTCTATATTTTCACTATTAATCAAAAAATGAAACTTCATAGAAAAATAAAAAAATTTAACCCTAAGATAATATTGATATAAAAATTCAAAAAATTAAGTTTATTTTTTCATATATAATTTTTTAAATTTTCTAAAATTTAGTTTTAAAATAGGTGCACCATTTAAAGGAGGCAAAACGGCTTTTAGAAAAATATACCATTTCATTTATAAAATTGGATTTGTTACGGTCTTATTCCTAGAAAACCTATTGTATCGATGAAAAAATATATAATTTGACATGTAATAAAAATATTTCATTAATATCACCAACTGATAGTAATTTATTTAATTTATTAAAATAAAATTCCTTTTGCGTATAAAAATATTTTTTTTATAAAACCATTTCCTTTATATTAAATTTGTTTTTATATTAATTTACAATTAATTGGTCACCAAATAATTATATAAACACATGAAAACAATTTTTTCAATTATAATTTAATCCTTTTAATACATTTATTTACAACAGCTAGATGATAACTATCATATTAAATAATAATATTGGTAGTGCATCTGAGTTTGGTAAAATTTAGTCTAGTATGTAACACAAGCAATTAAATGAACTTGGTCTAGTATGTAAAAAAATAAAACATAGTGTTTCATGTGCCAAAAGATAATATCCGTTTTTTTGTAGAATTACTTTAACTTTGTGTTTAATATAAAATAATATTAAAAGAAAATTAAATTTATTCTAAAATGAATATATTGTAATGTCTTGGGGTGTTACATTCTCCCCACCTCTAATAAATTGAGTCCTCACAATTAAAAATTCCTCCTGGTAATAATGGTTTTGATATTTGAAAATACTACTATTGAAAAACCCACATCATATATAAAGTTAAAAATAAATCTTCTTAATAAGATGGGAAGGGAAATGCAAAGGTCACTACAAAACTAGGCAATCAAATAGAAGAATATTAGTGAAAAAATAGACATGAAAGATATTTCTAACTATCAAGTTCTATTGGAAAGTGATTGAGAATATGTTAATGTGAATGTATTTGAATACATAGTCAGAGAATAGAGGTGTGAAAAGGCCATTGATATCATAAAAAATGACGATAATAGGAGAAATGTTTTGTTTCAAGACTTCTTTCCTAGAGTTTATAAATTTTTTCACTCTATAATAATATAAGTAAATGTATATTCATGATAAATTTCTTTTTAATAAATAAAATCATATATTTTGTTTGTTCCTTGAAATATTTATACTTTATCTCTTCAAACGGGTTTCTGCATACGGTAATGTAATACATTAACCTCTAAAACCTTTTCCAAAGTTCAACATAAACCATTTCATAAAACAGTTATCCTTATGAACCTTCCAAATATTATGATCCACAACGTTAAAATAAGTTCCAAGATAGATATTAGAATCCAATTTAATTTATCCATATCAATCATCTTTTCATAAAAACACCATTTTCTCAACATAAAGAAAAGATCAAGGTTTATCTTTCCATCCACCATGTGTTTTCCACAAATTTTAACTTTCTACTAAATCACTTTTCTTGGAACCATTCAACATATTCTCTCAAATCCTTAATGAAATAATATTTTAGTATAATAATTATATATTTTATAATTATGATAACAAGAACATTACTAATAAAATACTCAAATGACCAAATTATTGAATCCAAAAATAGGTATATTAATCATTCCCCATCATCTATGGTTGTATAAAATTATTGAATATGATCTACTAGTCTCGTTTGGGGTATACTCATTTGATTCTAAACACATTGATTTTCATAGTGTCCTACCTCCTTGCGTTATAAGAATTGTACATTGGAAACGTTTTTCTTACCCTTTCAATCATAATATTGATTTCATTTCTATTCACACTTGTAGTAAACTACCATTCATTTTAAGAAAGTACCAGGGTTGTTCTTTACACAATTATCACATATGGGAAAACAATTTTTATCTTATTTAATGTGTCTAAATTTTTCCCAACTTTCTCTTGTTCGCGTGCCTCCTATGAAAACATAATACTTATATAATTATTTACCTATCTTATTATCACATGATATTACGTTCTCATATGCTGAGAATTCTTGGGAAGTATTTCCACTCAAAATGTTGGCTTAATATAATAAAATATATGACCCTTATTACTATTGAGATCAATTTCATTAGTGAGGATAAAATTCCTTCTAATGTGTTCCAATTATAAATGATGACATACAATATATTAGATCATATCATTATGAAACATAATGTATAAACCAAAATCAATTAATATACTTAACATAAATTGAAATATTTATCTATATCTAATATCATAATCAGAAACATGATTTATTTGGGATGTTCTTCAATACTAATCATAAATTTCTATCATAGGGTTATGTTTTATAATCTACATTTCCCTAAATCTATTCCCCAAGGGTTTTACTAAACTTTCTATGATACCAACTGTAATGTCCCGAACCTAGTAAGCCCAGAGTTGGTGTCTACTACCATTACATTGACATGATTACAAGAAATAAAATCCTTAATTTCCAATCAGTCTATTAGTATCGATAACCAAATTATATACATGAAACCCATATTATATTTGGGATATAAAATAATGCATAAAAAGGTAAAATCTTAGCATCCTTGAAAATCATTCCAAGAATTCATCTTCATATCCCGGGGAAAGGAAAAAAAATTAGGCTGATCTAAAATTCTTAGTAAGGGTCAGATATAGTATAAGTAATAATGGATCAAGGAGTGTAATCAATATTTCATAGTAAATAACTGAACACACATTCCCTTTAATAAATAAACTAAGAAGGAAATGTAACCATAGAGTTTGTCCTAGTGAAAATCTGATGGATAATAATAAATAAAATGAAGAAAATACTTATTTTTTAGACATCATGATTCCCAATAACATTAAACATTTACCATCAAGAACTTTTAAAAGATGGTTAAAACTGAAATGGTTACAAAATGATTTTGTTTGGCCAACCAAAACTCTACCATAGAGACCTTTTACAAGACAGTTTAGAACATAATAGTTAAAAATGAACAGGTTTTGTCCAACCTCATTTAATCTAATAAGACAACTGATTCATTGAGGGTATTTCATTAGATTGTCCCCAAATCATGTCACACAATTCCAAATCAGTCCTTATATGTCAACCAATCTATTTAATTCATGAATAATGAATCATATTAAATATCTGTATAGAGTCAAAGATATATATATTTATCAATATTTCCCTTGTTAATAAAATAACATTCAATGTAAAAAAATAGATATAAAAATGGTATATAATTTAGTTAATAATCAAATCCATCATATATGTAATGTCTTATATTTTTTACAAATTATTTTTGGATATTATATTGATTATTTTTGAGACCATACATTGAAATGGTATGAGATTTCAATGACCTGTGTTCTCAGAATAAATGTTTGAAATATTTTAAATATATTCAATAGAACATGCATGATTTTTTCTAAAAAAGTGGAATAAATTCTAAAAGGTTTCCCAAATCAGATATTTGAGGGCACCATTTAGTTCAAAATGGGATTTTTAACCTAGGCACAACTTAACATTATTCGGCATGGGTCATTTGTAGAAAATTTTCCATGGGAATGGAAATGAATAAAATTATTTCATTTCAAATGTTTGTTGCTATGACTGGTTAGTCATTAAAAAGGATACTATGTCAGAATCCAAGTGTTAGTCGCATATTCCTAGAGATGTTGAAGGACCTTTAGAGAGATATAATGTTTTGGAGAATCCTATCTAGGGAACGAAGATAGTTTTCATATTGACATTCAATGAAACTCAAATTCAATGGATATTTCCAATGGTAATGATTATGAATATTTATGTATCAGTGATCGAACCTAATCATGGTAGGGAGAATGTTTTGATTTTGATTTCATCCCCATTCTTAATTTCTGAGAAAGACAAAAATCAATCGATGAATGAATTTATTTGCAGATCCATCACATTGTGGGGTGGGTTTACATTTGGGGTTTTGTTGGGATAATTTATCGTTGTAATTAATTATTTATTTTTTTAATTGTTTTTATTTTGACAAAAACCCAAGATCGCCATGAATATCAACTGAGGCTCATTCCTCTTAATTGATTATGCTCTACTCCTCCCATTAATCATTCATCACTGGCATTCCTAGTTTGGCATGTAGTTCGACACATTACTAATGAAACAATCATTGTGCACATGTTTCTTGGTGTAATGATACGATATTGTAGATCCATAATTTGTATAACACAATGGAGGTGAGATAGAAGTTGTGGAAAATGAATTGGACTGGTTTGAAAACCCATTATTTTCATGTGAGATGTGAAGAAGATTATTCAGATGAAAATTTTCATTTTCTGATCTAATTTGATAGCCAGAGTGCATTTCTAATTGACGACGATGCTCGAATAAGGTTGATCCATGAATCCCAGGGAGATTGGAGTTAGGTTTGAAGGCGATGGCAGTGTGGACCTGAGCTGGAGTAAGAAGAAGGGTTTCTGAAAAAACCCAATACACATTCAGTGTAGTCCTTGAATACATGGCATGTATCCCCCCATTTGGATGACTTAGTGTGTACTTGGGGATGTTACTGGACATGGTGTGGAATACATAGGGTGCCTACATGGTTTGTTCCCCCCACACGACAAGGCCTTCATCATGTCCATGGTATACCTCATGTACTGGTACCCAAGCATAGATACATGGGATGACATCATGTATTGGTAGATGGATGGAGTATATAGGTAGGACTATGAATACAGGGACACACAATATAACCCATATATGGACTATATACTCTTCTATTACATGGAACAAATTCGATGGACATGGACCATTTATAGGGGAAAGACTCGAGGTCAAGGGTCATAGCGTATAACCCTTCTACAATCAATGTACTCCTTCATACATGGATTAGAGCCCTTTTCCTGAGTGACTTGGAAATGTTTTGTTGGGCTTCATTCCCCTTATCCTTTCCCTAAAGGTAGGTATGAATCATTTCATACTACCAAGACTATGATACCTTTTGTAGGGACTTCCTCGATAAAGACAATTGAATCGCTCTTAGAGGCATGGAGTGAGATCCTCTATTAATTTTTATTCCCTAGGTGTAGTTCGTGGTCTCTATGTGTCCAACATTACTTGGTATTCAATACTATACTTAGTTGTGTTAATCCATATTGTGTTTGTTGGTATCACCCCTTGTCCTTAGTAGTGATCCTCATATGTGTATTATATCTCTTCAGACTACCAGTGTGTTCTGTCTCATGATGAGACTCGACGAGCAGTACATCTAGGATGAACTTCCTCAGTTCTATCTGATGTAGGAGTGTGTTCTCCTGGATAAGTGTTTCATAGAATCATTGAGCTGGAATCATAGGCTGAGTAAGCTACAGTTGTGGCATACCTCTAGATGGTGTGAATTGTTTTTATTATATCTAGATATTCTTGTTATATGTGCTGTATAAATACACCTGTGTAGATATAATAGTACTTCATTTTATTGTTCAATTTGTGGTTTTGGGTTGTCCAACCGAGTATTGTTATACTCACCCCTGTATGGGATTTTTATGTATGTGTCTTGTATTTTGAATACAATCAACCTTTTTATATAGTTCTCGGTGGACCAGGACCAGATAGTTCATAGTGTGACTAGACATACTGAGGTGTGTTCTCACAACTTTTAGATAGTAGTCCCAGAACCTTTACATTTAAGTTGGACGTGTGTTAAATACTCTTTATAGTGGGATTCTATTTGGTCCTGTTTACTTTTTTTACTTACTGTAATACTCTAGTTGTGTGATATAGATTTTTTCATTCATTGGTTGTTCAGTTGTTATTAAATTTTGTCATTTTTTGGGATTGGAGACGTGTTCATGTGTATAGGTACCTAAGAAATTCATCCCATATTAGTGATATGCCTACTCAGTACTAGTCACCAGCCCCTGGACTACTAGAGGAAAGGCATGGGGAGTCGCGACATGGGCCCCACATGGACTGGTTGTGATAGAGTGGTATCATATATGGTTGGTTCTACCTTAGGATCAAGAGTCTTTGATATTGGTTTGGAGAAATAGTGTTAAGTGTTTCGAGTTCCTCTTTTAGGTCAGGGACTCTAGTATTGGTGCGGGGGCCAACATATCTAAAACATAGGACTCTGATAACCTTTTTTTCAACTGAGTACATGAGAAAACTGGTTATAGGAAAAAAAAATGGTACACGCAACATATAGTAATGTGTTGTGGTTTCCATGCCCTTCATGAGTTAGATCTCCATATATACTCATTGACTGTGGTACAACTTGTTTAATTTAATGATACGTCTATGATTTATACAAGCTAGGATTTATCTTGATGATCATGAGGATGATCCCATCAGTGATGAGGAATCAATACAGGGTCCATTTCCAAAGATGTTACATCTCGGTGGTTCACTATCCATACCACCGCCAATAGAGAATCACATGGTACCTGCAGTACTAGCGGATGAGTAGAGAAACGTAAGCACACATCACAAGATTCAGTGGAAGAGACCCATTATGTCCTAAGGTGAGCCAAACCCATGGGTGGATTAGGGATGTATTGATGCGGTGACATGATTTTTCCATCTAGCCAGGACACTATTATATTAGATGGTTGTCCTGCCAAAGAGCCTTCTTGTTGGCTCAATAGAGCGATGGAGGGGGGTTAGTTACCCTACCTTATGATTAGGGGAATATTTCATCGATAAAGTTTGAGAGTATCTTCTAAGAGGATTTATGACTAGCTAGATTGAGTTTTGTACGTATATAGGAGATTTTGTAGATCCAATATGGCAACATGACAATAGCTGTGTATTCATCGAGGTTTACCAACCTCGACAGGTACTCAATGTATATGGGTTGAGATCAGTACTTTAAGGAACAGACCTTCAAGTGAGGTCTTATTAGATACATCCAATCCATTTATATCCTTATATTCATTACTAATTATTATAGGGTCCTAGAGAGTTAGATTTTGTGTTTGAGAGTTTCTGGGATGAGCAGATACAACTAGTGGTTTTCAGGAGTGGGAAAGGTGAAGGAGAGACGTTGACAACAGGGGGCCGATGTCATCCTCAGAGACCTGGAAATGGGAGATGTTTCAAGTGGAGGTATCAAGATAGAGGATCATAAGTACATGGATCATGGGGTGGGTCTTTTCATCCCAAATAGAGGTGGTGCTACTCCTGTGATGGTAGGGGACATCTAGCTTGAGATTGTTGAACCTGCCATACAACTAACAGTGAAATTGTAGATGGGCCGTTGAGGTAGATGTAGTGGTAGGATGAGGAAGTTCTAAAGGTTGGGTAACATATAATATGATATATGAGTGTACTGTGAGGACTTCTATGTTTTTATATGTTACCCCCACTTCTCCCAGGTGGTCCACACCATGCTGAGGGAGCTGAAAGTTAGGGGAGGGGACAACTACAGGTAGTCAAATATTACAACCCGGAGGCTCCAAGAATGATTCAAGTTATGATATGTGTCTTTTATACTTTAGCTGTAATACTAATAGATATAGTTTCTATTCATTCTTTTCATTCAACATATCTTTTTTAATACATAGAGATTTATGTTGAACCATTGAATCGACCCTTACACATGGAGACTCCTACTAGAGAAGACTAGTGATCACACACTTTTTCTAATAGTGTGAATTGAACCATGGATGTGAGAGTTTTGGTTGGAATCTCTTTGTAGAATTATCAAGGTCTTATAATATCATTTTTGGTATGGATTGGTTATCTATAATGCATGCCCATATTGACTATTTAGGTAAAGGGTGTGATGTGTCCACAGTAACGGAACATTGTTTTATTAAGGTGGGGAAATAGAAACCCAGATAGTGCAGGATGAACTCATGAATACGAGGGTGAAACCAATTACTCATCATTTGGATAACCTGAACCTTGGGGGAGTGGATGTTAAGGGTTTAAAATTTCTGACAGTGGTGGAGGAGTATGAAGATTTCTTCATTGAAGATGTTCCAGGTTTACCTCCTCACTGAGAGATAGACTTTTGCATTGATCTACACTATAGGAAGAAACCGATATCTATTTTGGAATATCAGATGTCTCTCAAATATCTTCATGAGATGAGGGTGATGTTATAGGAATTTTAGAAAATGGGATTTATTGAACCCAATGTTTCACCCTAGGTATCCCCGGTTTTGTTATCCAAGAAGGAAGACATGAGGATGAGGTTGTGTGTAGATTTATAGTGCTTGAATTAGGTGACCATGAAGAAAATGAATCCAATATGAAGGATAATTGATCTATTTGATTATTTAAGATAGGAATGATGGTTCTCTAAGGCTTACCTCATATTAGTATATCACCATTTTCTAGTACTGGATGAGGATATATCAAAATGGAATTCATATGTTGCAGTGGTCACTATGAGTAATTAGTGACCCCCTTTACCTAATTAATACCCTAACAGTGTTCATGGGACTCATGAACTATATCTTTTAGCCTTACGTAGATTAGTTCATGGAAGTATTCATCAATGATATTATTGTATACTCAGTATCTGAGGAGGATCATTCAAGACAATTAAGGATGGTTCTGGGCGTACATTAAGAGCACTAAATTTATGGAAATCTATTAAATATTCTCTTTTGGATTAAATCAGTCCAATTTTTGGGAAATAGTATATCAGTAGATGGAGTGGGAGTGGACACGACCAAGGTCAAGGCAGTGTTATCATGGGAGCCACATAAGAACGTGATGGAGGTGCAGATCTTCCTTGGGTTGGAGTGCTACTACCAGAGATTCATACCTAATTTCTAAAAGATTTCAACACCCAATAATTATTTGATGTGAAAGGGGAATCCTTTCATGTGGAAAAAGTTGTAATAATTAATTTTTTAGTAGTTAAGGAAAAGATTCATGAGAAACCCCATCTTGATATTTCAAGAAGAGGGTGTATAGTATGTAGTGTTCTACGATGTATATGGAACTAGGATTGGTTGTGTTCTTATATAGAGGAAAGAAGTGATTACCTAAGGTTCATGCTAGTTTCGACCATAAGAGAAGAACTATGTGACATAAGATCTTGAGTTATTAGTGGTATCCTTCTCTTTGAATATGTGAAGACTCTACCTAATGGGTGAGCGGTTTATCATCTAATGTGATCATAAGAGTCTCAAGTATATATTCTCTTATAAGGATCTAAACATGAGATATAAGCTATGTCTAGAGATCCTTCTGGATTATGATTTCAAAATTTTTAATACTCCTGGGATGGGGAATGTGGAAGAAGATGCTCTCAGTAGGAGGTCTTGTTCGCAGTTGCTGAATGAGGAGTTAGAGTAATTGGCCTCATTATAGTTATCCTTTATGTACGGAGACAAAACAACTTTTCTTCAATTTATGGTTGTTACCCCTCTTCTCTTGTAGCGAGTTAGGGAGGAACAACATGGGGATGTTGATTGTGAGATCCTACAGTATCATATATCCATAGGGAATGCTCCTAATAGATTTTAATAAAGTGGTGAACATTCGTTTATTTTAAAAGGACATAAGATGGTACAAATGTCTTCATGGGAGATGGTTCTAAGTGAGTTTCATATGTATCCTTTAGTGGTAAATCTATGTGTGGAAAAGATATACTATGACCTCTGATGTCAAAATTGTTTATCATGAATGAAGAAAGGAGTTGTAGATTTTTTATCTCGATGACTTACTTGTCAGTAAATCAAGGCTGATCACCAAGTTCCTGCAGGTTTAACCCAACCCCCCGAGGTTTGAGAATAGAAGGGGGATAAAATATCCATGGAATTCATGATAGGCTTACAATATATGTCCAAGAAAACTATTCAATTTGGAAGATCATAGAACAACACACAATGTCAGCCTACTTCGATGCTATCTAAGAATAGAATTCAGTAGATATCTTGGGATGCCTATACATGGAAGAGATAGTATGAATATATAGATTTCCCTTAATGATTGTTTCTGATAGTGATGATCTATTTACATCCTAGTTATGAAAGGAATTACATGTGGTGTTTAGGAAATATTTATGTTTCAGCATAGTGTTTCACCCACAAAATGAAGGCCAGATGGAGCGAATCATTCAGGTTATGTAGGAAATGATATGAGATTTCATGTTGGATTTTGGATGTAGTTGAGAGGATCACCTAAAACTGATGGAGTTTGCGTATAATAGCAGATACCATTACACTATCGATATTGAACTATTCAATGAACTATATGGGTAACCCTACAAGTCGCCACTTTACTGGACAAACCAAGGAGAGGTAGCACTCATTGCCCCACAATTAGTGTGAGCTACAATTGGAAAGTTTTAGATCGTTCATGAGTGAATAAAGACTTCATAGAGTGTTCAAAAGTCTTATATTGATAGGCTTTGAAGACCCTTGGAGTTTAAGTAAGGATACCATATCTTCTAATAGGATTCACATCAATGTGTATTATAGAGATTTGGATAGAGAAACAAGGTATCTTAGAGGTTCATTAGTTCATTCCAGATAATGCATAGAGTTGGTGAAATGTCTTACCACTTAGTTCTACCTACTTATTTATATTTGGTGGATGACATATTCCTCATGTCATAGCTGAGGAGATATGTGCACGACACATCACAAGTTATCAACTGGGCTGATATAGACTACGAAGATAGAGCATCCTTTGCTGAGTACCCTTTGAAGAACAAGGATTAACAAAAGAGGATCCTTTGTGGGATGATTGATTCTTTTTGTTCATATCTAATGGTAGCATAAGAATCTATAAGAGATAAATTGGGAGTGGGTGTCTCAGATTCATGCTCAGAACCCATATATTTTTGTGTAACCCTTGTTTTGGATTTTCATGGACATAAATCCCCAAGGATGGGAGAATATAATGTCTCAAATTTTCTATGCATTATTTTTCAATATTATATGAATTATTTTCAAGACTGAGTGTTGAGACAACATGTGATTCTAAGGACCGGTGTGCCTAAAGTAAATGTTATAAATATATTCTATAGTTATCATGCATTTTTCATGAAAAAGTGGAATAACATATAAACGAGTTCCCAAATCTGAAATTTGAGAGGCTCATTGAGTTCAGAATGCTGGGTTTAACGTTATAGTGACTTAACATTATTCAATGTGAGTCATTTTTCAAATAGTTTTTATAGGCATGGAAATGAATAAAATAATTGAATAAAATTATGTTATTTAAAATATTTCACATTGCGAGGGGTTATTCTTCAAAAAATATATTATATCATAATCCCATGGTTAGTTGCATAATCCTAGATATTCTAGAGGACTGTTGGAGAGAGAGAATTTCAGAGAATCCTCTCTGGTTAATGACAACGGATCACAAATCAATGATAGACTATCCTCAGATTTGATGGATATTGAAAACAAAAAAGAAGACAAATCCTTCTTTTTCAATGATATAATTTAATTGAGGTAGGGAATGTGGGTTTATTTGGATTTATTCCCCATTCTTAATTTTGGTAATGAAAACAAATCAATTGATGAACATACTGATTTGCGGATCAATCGCCTTTCAGGAAGGGTTCACTAGTGAGGTTTTGTTGGGAGAATTAATATTTGTGATTAATTGTGTATTATTTCGATTGCAATTCTAAAGGAAACAGACCGTGATCTACATAAACATTGATTAAGGTTCATTAATCTTTATTGATTGTTCTTTTCTTCCCCTATTCATTATTCATCGTGGGCGTTCTTCATTTTACCAGTGGTTCGTCGCTTTATTGATGAATCGATCATTGCACATTATTTTTTTGCTTTAAAGATCCAATATTGTAGATACATGATCAATATGAATCAATTTATAAGTGATGATGGTAGACTAGAATGAATCAAGATGGTTCGAAAACCCCCTATTTTTGAGCGATATGTGTGAAAGATGAATTATAGGAATGATTTATTCTTCAGATCAGATTCGATGTCTGAAGTGTTCATCGTTGAAGATACTTGGACAGGTCCATGAATCTTGGTGAGATTAAATTGACATTTCAAGGAAACAATAGAATGATCATGATCATGATAAAGAATAAGGGTTTCTTGAAAAAAAAATGATTCACACAGCGTGTAGTCCTTAACTACATTGTGTGTATTCCCCCCTCTGGATGAATCAATGTGTACATGAGAAAGTATATAGACACATGGTAGAATACATAGGGTGCCTACACTATTTGTGTTCCCCCACATGACAAGTCCTATATCTTTTACATAGGCTACCCTAGGGATTATTACATAGAAAAAGATACAAAGGATGATGTCGTGTACTGGAACATGGTTGGAGTACACATGTGGGACCCCAAATACATGGACATGATCTGTAAACCTTCTACGTTCTATGTAATCTTCCTCTACATCGACATTGTTTTAATAACATAGGTCATTTTGATAGGTAGGACATAGGGTCAAGGTATGTAGTGTGTATCCCTTATAAACATTGTGCACTCTTTCTTACATGACATAGAGCCCTTATCTTTAGTGGCGTAGACAAGTTTCATTAGGTTTCTTTTTCCAATTTTCCTTTACTTATAGGTAGGTATGAATCATTTTCTACTATGAGGAATATGATCCCTTTAGTGAGAATTCCTATATAGAGTCATTGGAATCCCACTGAGAGGCTCAAAGTGATATCATATATTTATCTCTATGCCTTAGGTGGAGTTCTTTGTATCAATGTGACAAAAAATACCTGGGTATTGATCCTATAATTTGCGGGTTTAATCTATATTGAGTTTTTTGGTATCACCCCATGGCCTTGGTAGTGATCCTCATCTTTGTATCATATCGTTTCAGACTATTAGCATGTTCTTTCTCATGATGAGACCTGACGAGCAATACCTCTTGGATGAATGTCATCAGTGCTATTAGGCTTAGGAGTGTGTTCTCTTGGATGACTGCTTCTTGGAATATTTGATTATAGGATATGTTTACTATGGTTTTGGGTTACCTCTAGACTATGTGTCTTTGTTTATAATGTCTGTATATTCTTGTTATATGTGTATAGACATATATCTATATAGATCTGAATGTAATTTATTTTTCTATACGCTTTGTGATTTTGGGAAGTCCTACTGAGTATTTTTATACTCACCCATGAACAAGCTCTTCCCACATGTGTCATTTCTTCTTTAGATGATCAAATTTTTGACAGATTCCTAGGTAGACTAGGACCAGATGGTGCTTAGTGAGACCAGAGAGACCATGTTGTGTTCCATTGGCTTTCAAATAGCAGTCCTAGTACCTTTACTTCGAGGTTGGACTTGTGTTACAAACTCTTTGTGGTGGGCTTGTATTTGGCCCTGTGTACTTTCTTTACTCTATTTCATCATCTGGTTGTGGGATATAGATATTTTCATGCATTGGTTGTTTATTTTATTTTTACATTTTAGTATTTTGTGGGATTGGAGATGTGTGTTTGTGTACATGTACATAGGAATTGCCTCCTATGTTATAGATATGCCTAATCGATGCTAGTCACCGGCCCCTAACATATTTGAGGTGGGCTTGGGGAGTCATGAAATGGGCCCCACTAGGATGTGTCATGACAATATAAGAATATATATGTATAATTGAAATGAAATTTCCAAGGAATAATGATTACAATAACTTTATTATTTCATGAGAAAATTAACAACTACCAAAGAAAGTGAGATTGTTCAATAAATATTACCACATGGTAATTTATATTTCAAAATTAATTGGATGAAAAAATTCAAAGCGAAACTTAATATACGATGAATAATTAATTTATTATGTTATTACACATAAAATGTATATTATACAACCCACATATATGTGAGTTGGTGCATAAATAACAAATGAGTCCCTATAGAATGTCAATTGAGACAACATACCTTACTATATGATTATATTTTGAATTGAGAAATATGTGAAATAATTACATCAATTGAAAAATTAAATTAAATTAAATAAATTGAATTTATGATATAACATGTGATAGGGTAGTATATGCACTATACAAATGAAACGAGTGGTGAATATGTGATAAGTATCATAGAAATAAAAGTGAGACTAGAAAACCCCTTACCTTGCATTTACATTTGAGTGAACGTAATTTAAACTACTGTAGAATGGGTTGAAGAATATTAATAATAATAATATTTATAATATCATATATGATATTATTATAATATCTTATTAACCATTTTTTAATAATCATTAATTATTTTCAGTATTTTGGGTGTTAATTGATTTTTTTAGGTATGTTTTGACTTCATATTTTTGTTCCTATTAATTAGATCATGATTTAATAATCTTCAAAATGCAAAACCAAATTTATATATGAACTATATTAAGTATATATATGTATATCTAGAGTAATCCATAATTTTTGGAGATAGGAAATTAAATACACCGTACGTGGTGATGGTAGGTCATACATTTGTATAAACATTGTTTCCTTTTTATTATCATATAAAAATAGTAAGAAGTAAATTATTATAATTATAGTATCATATTTATTTCATATATTTCATATATTTTTATTAATAACACCCTTAATACATTCCATGTAAAGAATGAACGAATCACATCACTTTGAGGAGGTGGTAGTCCACACGTCCAGAAATGATATTATCGTATTCCCAAAAAATGGATATCATGAAGGTAAGTGTTATATAATAATAATAAGATAATAATAAATTCATTTATAAATATCATATATACCATATATGAACTATAAATACCTCATTATTTTTAACCTTGATATGTGGTAGTGGAAGAACAAACTACATCAGTTTGTGAAGCGGTAGTCCGCCGGACACATGAATGATGATTGTGTATCCCACTTGATGGAAGTGTGTGTGAGTGTACGTAATAACCATAACATAAAAAAATCTTAGTATATTTAATATATTTAGGTTATTATATAATCATTATATAGATATTAGCGAATGGGTTTAAGGAATAACTAAGAAAAAAGTGAATGTTGGAGAACATTACCTCTTCTTCGTGTAACACATTTTTATTTATACAAGAATACTTCCATGGATTTATTTCCTCATAAATAGAGGATTCTAGGATGAGGGTAGAGATGTTGTAATCTTAGTTTGATATCTTTTAGAGAAGAACATATCTTGAGAGGTGCGAGTAAATGGGAGGGGTTAGTTTCTTCTTATAGTCGATGAGGAGAGACATTCTTATAAATATTAGAAGGTAAAAAATATTGAGAGGTCTCCATTACATAATATTTCATCCATATTGAACAGAATTATATAAAAGGGAGTATATGGTCAAAATATTCTTATAAAATAGGTTTTGGACATGTTTATAGGTCATTTTGGCCCCTATGTTTAAGGCTAGTCCCTTATTAAGCTAGTTTTTCTCTTAAAAACTGCAATTAATTTTAATTACTTTCACTAATATTTTGTAAAAAATTTAGTTGAGAATACTAGAAATTAAAAATTATTATGATTAAAAATATGAAATCCATTTTTAAAAATTGAAATCACATAAGTGGAAGAAATTAATTTAAAATTTATGCTATAGACGAGACGAGAAAATAGGTTTTTAAAGTGAAAATGTTCTGAATTTCACTATGTTTTTTATCTAAATTCAATATAAAAATTATTAAAATTATCTAAATTGACTTAATATATGTATAAGTGATCTAATAATACTTTAAAACTAACTAAAAATAATATATAACACTATAAATTATTTAGATGATTTTTTATTTTTCAATAAAAATTATGTATTTTTCTCAATTAAAAAAATGAAGATTCAAAGAAAAATAAACAATTTCAGCCTAAGATAAAATTTTCATTATAATTTAAAAAGTTAATTAACTTTTTTCATTTCAAATTTAAAAAATTTAAAAAAAATTATTTTTAAAATATGTGCACCATTAAAAAGAGAAAACATCATTTAGAAAAATATAGACTTTTATACATAAAATTGGATTTGTTCTTATCTCATGACTATAAAAACTAATGGACGAGTGTAAAAAAATTTAATTGACTATATATAAAATAAATTTATTTAAGATCATCCACTAATAGTAATTAATTAAATGTATTAAGATAAAATGCATTTAGTGCATAATAATAGTTTTTTAATAAAAACATTTCATTTATATTAAATTGGTTTCTATAATCATTTATATCTAATTAGTCACCAAAAAATTATATAAAATTATGAATTTTTTTACAACTTCAGTTAATCATTTTTATACATTTATTTATAATTTTTAGATAATAACTATCTTATTAAATAATAATATTAGTAGTATATTATAGTTTGGTAAAACTCAGTCTTGTGTGTGACATATGTTATTGAAGAAACTCAGTATTGTGTGTACCACAAGGTAAATTAGTGTTTCATGTGATGCATTATAATATCAATTTTGTGTACATCATATGTTTAACATGGTGTTGTGTATAAATCAAATTGGTAATAAAATTAAATTTCTTATAATAGGAAAATATTGTAAAGTCTTCAAATGTTACATTCTCCCCACCTTAAATGAATTACTTCCTCACAATTCAAACTTGATATTATTAATCAAGGGTTTTATATTAGAAAATACTATTATTGAAAAATACAACATCATAAATAGGGTTAATAGCGCATTTTATTAATAAGAGAGGAAGGGAAATGAAAAGGGCACAACAAAACTGCACAAAAAATAAGAGAATATTAGTGAAAACATTAACCTATAAAACTACCACATTATAATGGATTTTAATTGAGGAAATTTTAATGAGGATGTTTTTGAACACAAATCCATAGACCACAGGTTTCAAAATAGTCATTTATATCATAAAAATAATGAAAATAGGACACTTTTTTTTATTTGAAGATTTTTTCCTAGAGTTGGTAAATTATTCCACCTTATACGAATATAAATAAATATACTTACTTGATACATTTCTATTTCATAAACACAAATTTATCTTTTGGTTTTTCCGTGAACTATTTATACATCATCTCTTAGAATATGTTTCATCATATGGTTAAGTAAAACATTAACCTATAAAACCTTGTTCAAAGTTCAACATTAACCATTTCATAATAGGCTATCCTCATGAACCTTAAAAGTATTATGATCCAAAAATTTAGAATCAGTTCTAAGGTATTTAGTAGAATCAAATTTAATTTATATTTATCAATTATCTCTTTATCCAGAAATCATTTTTTCAACATCAAGGAATATATTAAGGTTTATCTTTCCCTCAACCATGTGTTTTCCAAATATCTTAACATTCTATCAGTTAAATTTTCTTTATAATATTCAACATATTCTCTGATATCCTTATTGAAATAGTACTAAAATACAATCCATATATATTTCCTTTTTTTAACCATCAAATTACTGATAAAATACTAAAATGAAATAATTATTGAATCCAAAAATAGGAATAATAACATTTACTCTTCATCTTTGGTAGTAGTAGAAGCTTACACCCGATCCATTAGTATCTTTTTGGGTATATTACTTTTATTTTTGTGACATTTATTTACATAGTGTCATATATCCTTTAATTATAGGAATTTTACATTGTTAATTTTTTTCTTACCCATACAATCACAAGCGTGGTGGACTTTCTTTCCACACATTTAGTAAACTCTATTTCCTGTTAAATAAATAAATATTTATCTATTTGAACATGTTCATTCAGTAATACCTTTTGAATCAAGAATTGGATTAAGTTTCTATCACTGCTATTGAGTCTGGAAGAGGAGTTTTTTTATCAAGGCATAAACATCAGTTGTGTACTCTGGCGGACCCATTCCCCTTTTTTCTTTTTCCCTTTTCTTTTTTTTCTTTTTCTTTTCCACTTTTTATTTCCTTATTTTCCTACTATATTATTAAGAACATGTATTAGGATCCTCCTTCACATGAAAAATATATGAAATGAGAGAGAGAGAGAGAGAGAAGTAGAGAGAGAGAGGAAGAAGGGTACATCCATGGTGCTCGGGACACACCAGATCATTGTGTGGAAATCGTGGACTGAAAAAATGAGTAAACCCTCGAAAAATTTCACATAGAAGTTGGAAATTTTTAGGTTTTGATAGAAATATATATATATTTTTATTGCTTTTATTTTTTAAATTTCTTTAATCTTGGTTAATCCCCCTTGGGGAGTCAATATACTTCTTTTAGGGTGAAAATAAGGGTTTCAGGGCTATTTCAGGGTTTTATATTTTGGAAAACTTGTGTACATGACTTGTGGTTTTGGGAAAACAAACCATGTGTTCTTTGGTTTTGGGAAAGAAAAACTTTTTAAAGTACTCATTATGTATGGGGTATACACATCGTGTACTAGTACTCGAGTGTGTAGCCGAGTACCCAACCAGGCTGCTTGTGTAAGGGGAACATGCTTTTTAAAGTACATGGTCGTACCCCATGCGGGCCACACACTATGTAAGATGTTACTGACCATGAGATATACATGGCCAGGCCATGTGAGGTATATGGGTAGGTACCTTTCAGGATGTATATTCCATATACAGGTCCAACATGCTATGCACTTGGGAATTTACATGCCTGGTTTGACCAGAGTACACGCCCGTGTGAGTACATGAGGGTACATGCCATATAAAGAGCCACACACATCATATTCTCATCTTTTTCTACCATTTTGAGGGTTTTTCTTATTTTATACTCTGGAGTTAAAATTGAAAATAAAATGAATCCATTATGAGTAGTCATCTTCATAGATAATGTTGGTGAAACACATGGAGTGATATGATAACTCCTAATGGGTATTTTTCGGGCTTCTACATAAATGTGAAGGTACTTCCCACAATAACTAAATCTAGTATTCTCCTAAGAGTGATAATTTCTCTAAGATGATAAAGGAGCTATGTTTCTACACTAATGTTTCATATCACTTATTTTTGGTATGTCTCCCTTGTGAGACGTTCCATTCTGGCCCAAGAGGCCGTGAGACCATTTTCTTTTGAGGATCCCCTATATGAGTCCTCATATTATATTTCAACATAAGGAATACATTTTAAGAACCATTTACCTATTTATCTTTCATAATAACCCATGTAGGATACCTCTTCCTTCATACTCATTTGTTGAGGGTCCCTTGTAGAACTCATTTTCCAATACACCGTTATGAGGATACCTTATAGGATGACTATTCCATCATGCTCAATTTTTGATGGTCCCCTATTGGATGAATTTTTCTTTGTATTGTTCTGAGGATCCCATATAGGATTCCATTATTTGTATTCAATTGGGGATCCAATATAGGAATCTATTGGATCCAAGGAGGTTCTTTTTTGTAAATGGATTTTGATTTTTTGATTGTTGTCAATCCACACTAGGATGATCAAAGAATTGTAGGGAAAGAGATCGTATATTATGAGATAACTATAATATTGAAGGTGGAATAATTTCCCAGTATGTATGAAATTTTTGGTCTCAAAATGAAGATGAATAGGATAATATCAAGAAATGTTGTTTTATAAAATAAAATCCTTATAAATATGGAAAATACATGGGTTTTGTGAAGACTATGTTTCACAAAGGTGAGTTTTGTGAGTTCGTGATGGGTTTAAGGTATTATTCCCAATTATGATAAGTGGAGAATTGTAAATTCATGATGAGTTTATAGTAATCTCTTTGACTACAAAAAATATCATTAGAGATTCATGAATGTAAGATCTCATCGATGATGTTTTTGAAAGATACTAAAAATTTGATAAAGGTGTTGGAGCATCATAAATGGTTGAGCATATAAATATGAAGCTAACCCCAATTCATTTAACATAAAAAGTAGTTAAAGAAAATTCAGAATCTTTCTGATTCCTTGAAGGATGGTGAGCTTAGCAAATATTGTTTTCTGTGCGAGTTTGAGCATCACCAAAAGACTAGTTATGTCTTGAATAATTCTAATGCTTCTATGTAACTGGTTCTTCACAATGATTGAGTATTATCTAATGTATCAATGAGCTTTCCAATGGTATTTTTTTCGTTAATATATCTTCCTTCACCATTCTTGTGAGTTTCTTGAAGGAGCTCCTTGAATAATAATTTTGAATATCCTTTTTTAGTGAAATATGATTTCAAAGTGAATCAACTCAGGTATATGGTGCAAGAAGAGTCTCGTGCTAGTAAAGGATGAAGACATAAATGCCAATATATTTAATCAAACTTCAAGTTGATAAAATGAGTAAGGATTTTCCCAAATAAGTGAGCTAGGGGGAGTTTACGAATGTGTTCTAAGGTACATAGTTTGCTATCCCTAAAATCTTGTAAAGGGTTTCTAGAATATATTGATTGTGACTTAACTTATGTATTCCCAAACTAGTGATGATTAATGGATTTATATATGACTAAAATACTGCAGGAATTTTATCCTTGAACTATCCCTTAGTAGAGAACCATGTAAAATTGATGTTTTCTCTCTTTTAATGTGATTGTTTATTCTCTTCATGATCCCTTCAGACACCATTAACAAGTTTCTACCAATGTTGGAACAAGATCCATCTCATTTAGAAGGAAAATTTGATACCTTGATTCACCCATACCCTATTAGGGTGTTTTTGGTTCCTTCAAACTCCTCCTTTAACCATTTCAGATAAGGATCCTATGTAAGTTACCTTAGCTAATGTGTATACCTCAAGGATACCATGTTTGATTTCTCTCAGGGTGTGACACGAGGAACCCAATGTGTGGATATTGTTTTATTGACCCTAAGATAGTACATACAGTAGGGATAGATATGGTAGAAGGTGTCACATTAGAGCATGTTCCAAAATTATAAGCCCAAGTGTCTATGGATTTAGTGGTGGGTTTAGAAATTCAGAAATGATTACTCTTTTGTTTATACTTTTACTATGTTTCTTGCTAGTGTAGAGATGATTACTAGTGGTACTTTCTAGTTGGTGGTTGTTGATCCTGGTACATGGTTAATTTACTTCTCTTTAGGATGCCTAGATGTTTTTCTTAGGATCCGGATTCGAACCCATGATATGACTTTATTATTTTTGTACCCAAAGTAACTACTTATGATTTGGCGGTCAAGATTGTTTTTTTGAATATTGAATTATTTGTATTTATAGAGGTTCTTCTCAATATCCGACCATTGATCCAACTATTTTGATATGTGTACATGGAGTCCCAAGTAAAAATACCTATGGATGATTCTTGTCTCCTGAGTGATGAGGATGATTATACTCTAATCAAATTTTACGTTAAATAAGGATGATTACTCTCTTCTCAACCTTGGGTTTTCAATGGATGATTATTCTCTCCTTAACCTGTGGTATATAGAGAATAATTATTATCTCCTTTACCTTTTTATTTGGGTGCATAACTATATTCTCTTTTACTTTTCATGCGATGAGGATCTATAGACATTCTCTGTAGGATCAGTCTTATGGTCCCGTTGTATTTATCAAGGTGGTTGAGCATGTAATCTCACACCTATGACTAACATTGGGCATGATTTCTTCTTTTGGGTCTCAAGGGGTGTGCATGAAGTCTCACTGATGAGTTCTCTTTACATAATGAGTATGGGTAATACCCTTAGTGTTCAATGGAGTATCAATGTAGTGATTTCCTATGGAACAAAACCTGGGTCTTAGAAATTGGGCTTGATTTAAATGTCACAAGTAGTATGAAATTGAGCTCAGTGTCTATTTATAAGATTTACAGATGTAATTCCATGGAATCCTTATTTATAATGATTGGAGGTGAGTATGGGTGGTCCCAAGGTTAACACGAGTATCCAACAATGGGGAAATAGATTTCTCAGAGACTTCTCTAGAACTATAAGAAAAAGGTATATGTAAATTGGGATAATAGACCCAGAGATCAACATAATGATACACAGATTGAGTGACTTGATATGAAACTCAAATCAATTTCACATGATGTCCAAGCAATAGGGATTATAGACCCAATGATCATCTGCTGATTCTTTTTATGGTATTTCATTCACCTTAATCATACATATTCAAATTTATGTTCATATATATAGGTATGAGACTATATGAATATACACATATAATTATGGAAATCCGTGGTGGGACATTTCCCAGTTGATCAAGATTATAAACATGTGGTTCGATTGTGGTTCCACATTATTCATTTTACTTATCTTTTTAGTTGAGTCTCTTCTAGGCTAAGAATATTGCATTTCATTCACTATTAACAACATATTTTATAAGTTCATCCTTGAGGTGGACTATTTTATATTACGTATCACCCCTAAACATGAACCTCTATGTATGTGTAGATCTTATGTCTTCTTTTTAAGGTTTATCATAGTTTTATGGTGGATAAGGTGGAGGCCCATGTTTGTATAATCGAGTGGAGAAGGTTTTGTGGGTTCTTCTAATCAGGTTGGTGTAGATTGATAGTGTTTGAAGATCGGGAATGTGGTACCATAGACATTGTTTTCCTGGTTGTATTATTATTTTGGATATGGATGATGTGAGTATTAAGAATGTGTTGGAACCTATGATGGATATCAGAATGGTGTGTCAAGAACACCTATTTCAGAAAAAAGTCACGTTCTCAGGGGCATGTGATTGCTATTATGATCTATGATGTTACAGATGTATATTATTTTTTCCTAGAGAGATGTACATGATGTGTAGATGTTATGTTTTATTGTGGATTTCAAGATATTTTCCATTATAAATAGACCAGATATGGATTTTGAATCTTGGTCAAAAAGTCAATAGGTGTCTCATGCATCATATTTTTCATGTAGGATTCACATCAGAAAGGCCTTGTAGTGTGTGATTATTACTGATGATAGAGGCTAATTTTTTAAAGAGTTAGTAACAATCTATATAGTGTTTTTCTACATATATTGGAATGAAATTATACTCAATTGATCATATGTATATATATATATATATTCTTTTGATGGAAGGTTATGTGGATCTATATTAAAGAGTTTGGTGCTGAGGCTGATGACTTAGTCCTCATGCATGGGACGTGCAGTGAACCTAGTGGGTCTACATGGCACATGATGTCTATAAGTTATACCATTATGGGGGTATCATTCCAATTATAGTTACCTTTTTGGGTTTCTCAGTTCAATGCTAATGAGATCATCTTCTTTTCTCATGAACTGGACCTCAATGGGGTATTATTTTATATGAATTCCTAGTGATTGTCCATTATGTGTCTCTTATTCATTGGTATCATGACCTCCATGGAGGATATTATTTTGAGGGTACATGGTGAGGATTAGGCCTTTATAAGGAATGTTATTAATTTTGACCATCAAAGGTCATTGTGATCTTTAACTTCTTTATAGAGGTTTGATATTTTGGGATAGATAGTAAGACCTTGTGACCTAGCTACGAGAATTAATCTGTATATCTAGTGGGAGACCTGGAGGCCCTTAGTATGAATCATACGCTTGATAGGTATATGTTTTTTTATCAAGGTAAACCTATTAGAAAGGTTGTACAGAGATTCCAGATTCCTTTTAGGCTGTGATCTTAGTTGTATGCTTGTTTTGAGATTGGTGCATGATAGGTGCTCGAGTTTTCATTATAGGAATGTTGATGAGTTTCGATTTTTAAAAGCACATAGGGTGCTTTTTCTTCAATATTGGCTTCGATTGGTAGGTTTTTTTTGGGTTCCTTGATCGGTCGACCAATGTTTCCACTATTTTTAGAGTAGTCAAAGTGTAGGTAGATGCTCGTTACTAGAACGACGTCGGGTGATGGGAAATCTGGGAATAAATTATGGAGCAAGTCAGGTGCCCAATTTTGATGAGGAGATACATGAAATATTTTGGATTAATTAGTCTATAATTTCATGTTTCACAATCTTATTAGCTTTTTTACTAGATCACTCATTGGAGTATGAGTTGGGTGTTAAGGGTACATATGGGTTACATGTGGCACTGTTTAATTGTAAATCGGTAGTTGGATGTGTGCTAGTTAAGGAATGGTGTTTTTAAGTCATTCCATGGTATTGGTGATAATATAATGATTTTAGGTCCATGGTATAGGTGACATTTGATGTAATGGGGTTCCAAAAAATAGTTGACCCATGTTTGGACCTGAACATGCTTTATCGGGAAATGTGGTGTTGGGTATTGGTTAAAAGAAACTGTAACATGCTTTTTTGTGAGTTTGGATCAAATGGAGTTGTCCAAACATTTCAATATAATCATAGGTTAATCTAGGTTAAATAATATCACAATCTATCATGATATTTTTTTCGAGTACAATGAGGGAGCATTAGATCTATACCGAACTTAATTTTTTTTAAATTTACATCCTTGTTTGGAAATGGAACATGTTGTGGTTTCACATGGGGAGTGTTATAAGGAAATACATGTGGTGGGGAGTGCACCATTGGATGTTGAGGCAGGGGGGGGGGATGATCGTTATTTTTAAATGAAATTCATCATTTTCCATGATCCGTTCAGCTCAGAGTGGTTTTTTAGACAATGATAATGGAATTCCTATGATGGGGAGTACCATATTGGTCACCGTAAAGTATCTTACATGTGGAAGATCGTTTTTGAAACTAATAATGGTCATCAAATAGTTAAAATAACTTGTTTTTATAGATTCTTAGGATGAGATCACATATACTAGTCTTACCACTAGGCTTTCGGGGATGAGAAGTTTTATTATGGTATGGTTGTAATGACTTGTGTTTTTATGGACTAGATGTTTTGAGTATAAAATTGAAATTTTAAATGCTTATAAGGGGAAAAATTTTCCTTTTTCCCTAGAATATGATCTTGTATATTTTTTATGGCCACTCTATTCGTACCATAATTAGTTTTTTACCCTAGGATAGAAGTTGTAGTTGAAATATAAGCTATTCGAATTTTAGTAGAATAATTAATATTAAATACTTAATTAAATAAATATTAATCTATTCACGTAGGTTCATTCACTGATACCTTTTGAATATATAATTGGATTGACATTCTTTCACCTTCATTGATTTTGAAATGATATGTTTTGATTATGTGAGGCATAATCTCGATTTGGGCATAAGGGCCAACCTGAGACCCTTTTTCCTTTTCTTTTTCATTACTTTTTCATCGATTTTATTTTTCATTTCATCTTATCTTATTTTAATATTGGATTCTTGGGTAGGTGGATAGGGCCAATCCTTTAAAATGTTGAGGGAGGAAACAAGAGATTGGAGAGAGATAAAGATATGTAGAGGAAGAAAGGTACCACTATGGTGGTCGAGACACACTAGATTATCATGCAAAAACCGTGGGGATGATAAAAGGAGAAGATTTAGTGGATTCATCCAAAGATAGTAAATTTTTAATTGATGACATAAATCCTTGTATTTTAGTCATTTATATGTTTTAAATCATTTTTATTCTTTTTTATGACCCCTTGAGTGTCGATCTACTACTTTAGGGGTGAAAACGGGAGGTTTTGGGGTGATTTGAGGGGTTTATTTTTAGGAAAACCCATGTACACAAATTGTGGTTTAGGGAAAACATGTCATGTGTTCTTTATTTTAGGGGAACATGAACTTCTGGAAGCACATTCCATGAATGAGGTATACATTCTATATACTGGTACTCAGGCATGTAGCTGAGTATCGAGACCGACTACCCATGTTAGTGGCACACGTCATGTAAGGTACATTTCAATACCTTGTGTGGGATGCATGCAATGTAAAATTATAGGTCCAAGAAAGATACATGGTCAACCCATGTGAGGTACATAGATAGGTACCCAATATCGGGTACACACTATGTACCGGGCCAACATGCGGTGTACTTGGGTGCTTACACGCCATATCTGGCAAGAGTACATGCATAAGTGAGGAATTAAGAGTACATTCCATATACTAAGGAAAACGTGTCATTTAATAATACATTTATAATAATTTGATGGTTTTCCCCTTTTTATTCCTTGGGGTCTGAATTGGATATAAGATGTGTCCATTCTATGTAGTTTTCCATGTAGATCGCACTAGTTAAACACATGGAGTGATTTGAAAAATCCTATTGGATGTTTTTGGGTATTATACATAAATAGAGAGGTTCTTCCTTCGGTAATTGAATCTAGTTTTCTTCTAAGAGTGAGAATTGTTCTGAGATGATCCTTAAGTTATCTCTATAGACTGATGCTTTATATCTATTCTTTTGATGATGTCTCCCTTCTAATATGTTCCCTTCTGACCCATGAGTCCATGGGACTAGTTTTTTGTTTGGATCCTCTGTAGAATTCCAATTCTTATGTTTTAACCTAGGGAATCTCTTTTAGGATCCATTTTATTTTTTATCATTCAGAGGATCCCATCTAATATAACTCTTCCTTCGTACTCAGTTGCTGAGGGTCCCCAGTAGGATGAATTTTCCTATTCATAATTCCAAGGATCCCATGTAAGATTCCTCTTCTATCATACATAGTTTTTGAGGATCCCCTTTAGGATTCCTTTTCTTATGTACCGTTCTGAGGATCCTGTGTAGGTTTCCTCTATTTTCTTATCACTGAGGATCTAATATAAGAATCCTCCTTTTACATGTATTGAGTTTCATAATGTATAGCTCAATTCCATTTCATAGTATGTATAGGCATTCAGGATTGTGAGCCTAAGGATTGGCCAATGATGGTTTTTATGTTATTTCATTAACCTTACTCATGAATGTTCATATTTCTGTTTATATCTATAGGAATGAGACTATAAAAATATACACATATAAATAAATAAATCCATTATGGACCCTTTCACATTTGACAAAGATTATAGACCCAGGGTTGGACTATGGTTTCATGTTATTTATTTTACATATCATTTTAGTTGTGTCTTTTCTAGACTATGCATATTGCATGGAATGCACTATTGGAAGAATATTTTATAGGTTCATCATTGCGGTTGTCTAAGAAGATTATTTCTCAACCCTTCACCTATACATCAATGTACATGTAGAAATTATGTCTGCTTTTTAGGTTGATCATAGTTTCATGGTGGATAAGGCTAAGGCCCAGTGTTGCGTGATTGTGAAGAGTTGATCATGTGGGTTTTTTAGGATCAGGCTAGTGTTATTTAATAGTGTTTGTAGAGTAGGTATGTGGTCTAGATTAGAGTTTATAGGAGATACCTATTATTTTATATTAGTTTCTTTTGTAATCCTGTATCTATATAGTCATCCCGTTGGGTGACCAGTTTTGTACGTATGACATAACTATTCAAGATTTTATAGTAGATTCATTTATTATTACAGAATGTTCTATTTTATTTATTTAATACTTTTGTACTCTATTTATTTACAATTTTGTAGGATACATAGCTATTACCACAGTTTTCTTACTTTAATATTAAGGTATAGTCTCCCCCTTGTACCATCTTAGACCTTCACTTCTAGTCTATAGCCTTTGCCGTACGAAGAGGTGTTCTTGAGGCCTTTTAACAATCCGGATCAGAGAACCACTTTACATTCATTAGGGTAGAGATGTTACAACATGTATATGTTATGATGTGTGGGACCTAATGTTACTCAAATGAATTGGGTAATGTTATAGCCTCACTAAATTATTTGTATGAGATTAGCGGTAAATCTAATTTATTATGGGTCTGTTTCCACCATGTTATATTTTCTTAAAAGTTATCCTTGACTCATGTTTATGTCATGTTATACATTTCTTCCACATCCCCATGTTTCAATGATTTATGATAATGTGTTCTATATGTTATGCCTCCATATTATTATTCATGATCCATGAATTTTATGATATCATGTAACTCTTTCCAACTGATATGATATGATTCATTTCCATGCGTATTCCGTTAATGGTATTTTTATCTCACCCATTTTATCTATGAATTTTTCACGTTATCCTATATAGTTATAGGAGATCAAAGGATGTTAGTATCTCATTATAGAGTTTAAAATAATGAAATTTCTTTTTATTTTCATGTTTTCTATTAATGTATCTAGTATTTAAAGATACTATGATTTTAGATCCATCGTTTATATTTAATGGATATTTATGTTAAAAATCATGTAATAAAATGTGTAGAGGGATTTGGAAATTTTACTGGGTACTATATCATGATTTATTTCTTTTATTGGATTAGGACTAGAAAACCTTAGTGAGAACCCAAGGGAAAAGACTATGTATTGGATTAATTACCATGTATGACCTAGATTAAAACTCAAGGACACATAAGGTCATTTGTAATTTTCATTTATAATTTATTCATTTTATGTTCACTATTTATTTTTTGAATGAAAATTACCTGAAGATTAAAACCCTTATTTTTATTTTAAATTTTTTAGTCAATAGAGGGGAATAGAAGAGCCCATGACAACAACCAATGTGATAGAAAATGTGATGATTTACCTAATGATATGCCTATCCAGATAGGAGTGTTAGATCATAGGTTCATGATAGTACTGGTTCAACTGGATTAAGTTATGAATAATAACATGAATCATTTGATACTCTCACCTTCTATTATGAAAGGGTAAGAGGAAGTACCAACCTTTATGTGAAAAATTACTATTACTATTAGTGTATCTTTTGATCCCCTTATCCCAAAATAATGAATTAAATCTATTGAGAAGATATTCTCTATCCTCAAATTATTAGAAGAAAAGAAAGTTGTACTGAAAGTCCATCATTTTTATAGGGAATATGATCAGTGGTGGAAACTGGTCACGAAAATGAAGTCCAAAGAGGTAATTGATTCTATGGAATGGGAGTTATTCAAGAAAATATTTTTCAATAATTTTTCCCCAAATTCTCTATCTTAAAATAGAGGGCGAGTTCCTCAAACTGATGCAAAAGGAATATGAGTCCATTGGGTTTGTGAGGATGACTTTATGAGGCCTTGAAGATACACCTATGGAATTTTAATGAACACTAAAAAAAGGTGGATCACCTCTTTTGTGTATTACAGCTTAGTCTATGGAAATCCTTGGAAATTTGAGACTTTGGAAATTATGGAGATATTGTATGTTGTGCCCTTAAGATCATGATAGAGACTGATGACTCTTAGTGGTCTCATAGGACCAGATATTAAATTTTAAAATGGAGTATAATATGGTAGGATCAATAGATAAATCCCATAGAGGATAGAAAACCCAACATCCCATGTATCCAAATTATGAGAAGAATCATCCTAGAAACTATCTAATGGGAGGTGAGAGACATTTAAAATTTTAAAAAGAGGGTAATAAGGATAATTAGTGTCAAAGGTAAATGAAGAAGCCCACTAAGATAGAAGAAGAAAGGAAGGGTTCAATCAACTCTCATATTATGGTACGATGTTTCAATTGTAAGGAACATAGAAATTATGTTATCCTATACCCCAATACAATGGTTGTTAAATACAATCAACAAAAAACCTCCAAGGAAGCAATGAAGGGCATATGTAGTCACTAACTCTAAAGTGGATCCCGAAATGGATATAGTGATGGGTACATTTGTTATTCATTAAAGAAGTTAGAAAAAACTTTATGATTATGGTCCTTCACATTATTTCATATCTTTATTATTTTGAAGAACTATTCAAACACCACCTCAAAACATAGAGGATGAGTTATCCATGAGGACAAAAAATAGAGAAATTATTATATTGGAAGTACATAACTCCCCTATTCAATTATATTGGATTGAATCTTCCATAAAATCTCATCTTAATTAATTTATTAGATATTGATGTTATATCCAACATAGATGTTTTAAACTTAAATAAATACAAAATTAATTACCAGGAAAGCGAGATCACTCTTCACATCCCAATTCATCCTTTGATTCTATACAAATTTAAAGAGGGGGATTAATATCTTTCATATACTTCTTCTCTAGAATTGATATTAGTTTCATAAGATAAATCATATCTTTCTCAAATGATTATGACAAAGAAGATAATTATGGTTTAAGTCATGAACATTTTTAGAGAATGTACTAATGTATTCCCTGATGAATTTCCTTATTTTCCAATGGAATATAAGTTTTAGTTATAAATTGGATTTATGCATGGATCTCATCACATATCAATAATTCCCTACATAATGTCCCCCATTGAGTTGTATGAACTGAAGAAATAGTTATAATAGAATCTGGAAAAGGATTTTATATGCCCGATTTATTGAATGTGGTGTGTGCTGGTACTATTTTTAAGAAGACATATATATCAATGAACCTATGAATTGATTATCATGAGGTAAAAAAAATCACAATAAATAATAAGTGTTCCCTACCATTGATACATGGATTGTGAGATCAATTACATGGGGGCCTATATTTCTCTATGGGACACTTTTTTTTCCAAATATCACAAATTAAAGGTGAATAATGAAGATATTCTTAATATTTTCTATAATGACCCAGCCTTTTATTACTGTACTATTACATCATTTCAAAGTTAAACAACATAATATTATTACACATGGAGAATCCAGAGGTTTAGTGTCTTGGGAAAACTAGGACAATACATAACAAATACAACATCAAGCATAAACATTTATTTAACTTCTTCTTCAATATCTTCTTAGTGGCACTTGTCCTCTCCTTAGTACATGTATCCACCTGAGGATATACATCAAATGGGGTGAGCTAGAAGCCCAGTAAGAGGATAGATAAGAACAATATATCATGGGGTGAGCATAATCATGACATAGGCAAAGAATCATGAACATGAGAGGAGCACAAATAATAAACATGAAATGTGGAAAAGAATAAAAATGAAACATCATGTCTTAGTGTTTAACTACCACACATACTTATGAACAAAGCTAGCATCATGTTCACACATCATTTCATATTTACTCATGAGATTCATCACTTTACCCAATTCATTGGAGCGCTATATAATTCTGGGCGCACCCGTCACATCATAACATTATCATTATCATGACTTCCACATAGAACACATATAAAACATTTACATAAATAACCCATGGAATGGAATGAGTTTCATCTCATAATAACACATTCATAAGATTTTGGTTCCCAAAAGAAAGAGGGATCAACATACTTGATATAAGAACCATCAACATTGAATGAGAGGTAAAAGGTGAGATCTTGAAAGAAGAGTTCTTTTGGAAAACATTTTGATGGACATAAAGACCAGTGAAAAACATGTATATCCCATAAAAGTAAAGGAAATGATGACCAAATGATCTTTGAGGAGTAACCATATCAAAAATGTAGTGAAAGAGGGAGAACCTGAAGGAAGAAAATTGGGTTCGAGATTTCCCCTTACCTTGTACTCGAATGCCTCCTTCTCTTTAATGTCCTGTATAATGACATTATATTCATTAATTAGAAATTCCAGAACCATGTGTACATTAATATGGTTCATTTTGGTTTCATTATGTTACATTATGTTCCTTTGGATGACTTATAGAGTTTAAAAACATTGATCGGGGATGTTCACTTTCATGGTTTTCTTGAGCGGTCCACTTGTATTCTTAAATTGATGTTTGGGTAGATCATGGGTAAACATCCAGAAATGATAATACACGTTATTAATGATATTACAAGAGCTTTAATGATTTTAAAATGAGTTATATTATATCCATGTGGACGAATCATTAGATAAGAACTAAATGAAGATTATTTGGGTTAATTTGTCCAATTTTTGGATCACAACAAACTCATTTTAACATTTAACATAGTAATATGGCCATAGGTTATTTCCAGAACATAAAATATAACATAATACATATAAAATATTCTGGTTCAACCATAAAAATGGTTTCATGACCAGATTTTAATGTAGAAATGGACGAAGAGAACATGTCGTTTTTGAAGGTGATAATTTATCACAACATGAACAACGTTCTCTTTAATAAAATAAAAGGAAGAGGGAAAGGGTGTGGGGTGATATAATATAACATTTGAATCATAATATTATATTATATATATAATACTGGATTTACAGAACAATTTGGATGAAGATAGGTAGGGAGAGATCATGAAAGGAACTTGAACTTGAAAGGAAATTAAAGGAGAAGAGAGAGAAAAATTACCTTCAGAATCCTCCTCTTGAGATCCTCTTTAAGGAAGCTAGGCATGGTCTTTTGATGAGACCACCAGCTTTAAGACGTGAGGGATGAGCTAGGGAAGGTGTTTGGGAAGAGTTTAGAGAAGTTTTGGAGCTTGAGAGGTGTGATGAAAAGAGGGAGTGAAGGGTGGCTTTTATAGTGGAGGGGAGAGGGGTTTCCTTAATATAAAATTGATTAGTTTATTAATTTCACCAAATACAAGGAATAGTGAGTCTTGGATGACCAATAATAGTAATTTTATAATGTAATCCTGAACCAAGTGGGCTTACATCAGCATAACATCATTGATGACTCAATTAATAAATAATCTTTTAAATTAATTAATTAATTATAATTATTTATTTATGACTTATAAAATACCAAAAACGTCTACTAAGGTCAAATTGTCACTTTCTATGATGTCTAATTTTTAATTTGTTATTCATAGGTAATGTTACTCTTATTTAATATTCATAAGGGTAATATTACTATTCATAAGGGTAGGTTACTATTAATAAGGGTAGTTTACTATTCACCAAAAATTATTTTTGTTTTATTAGACTCCAAAAACTGTCTTGAACACAACCGTGTATGTCTGATTTTTAAAATTCCAAACATAGCGGTGACAAAATTATGTTTAAAGGTCATTTATCACTTATTAGTTCATTATTTTGTGTTTTTATGACATAGATATATGAAGGGATTTTTTTTATTGAAATACTTTGGGTCGTTACATTTTCATTTGAAAAAGGTAAGGAAACTATGAGTTCATAGTGATGCGTTTCAGACTTAGTAATGATCGGAAAATATTTATGGATGTAATGAATAGATTCTTTAGAGATTATATCAACAAAATTGTGGTAGTATTTATAAATTATATAATGATATATTACAAAACCATGGTGGATCATGAGGAATATCTAAATACTATTCCAAATACTTTGAGAAACGAGAAAGTGTATGAAAAGTATAGTAAATGAAATTTATGAATATAAGAAGTATCATTATTTTGGTATGTTATCACTAGTAAGGGGATACCTATAGAAAATTTTAAGAAAAAGGATATTAGAGAGTAGACAATACTAGTAGATGTAAAATAGATCTGTATTTTGCTGCGACTAGCTAGGTATTACTGATGATTTTTGATAAACTTATCATTATTTTCTGACCCACTATCCATGATAACCTAGAAGGGAGTAATATTTTACTAGCTATGTGACTGCAAAGAGATATTTAAGGAGTTGAAAAAGAGGCATATCTCTACACCAACAATTACACTATCCACAAGTGGGGGAATCTTCTGGGAATACATCGATGCATCAAAGAAGATATTTGGTTGTGTACTAATGTATACTGATAAAGGGATTTACTATGCCTTAATGTAGTTGAAAGTTCCTGATAATAATTATCCAATACATGATCTAGAGTTGGTGGTAGTAATATTTAAATTGAAATTTTGGAAACATTATATCTATGGGGAGAAATGTGAGATATATATGGATCAAAAGAGCCTCAAATGAATATTCACATAGAAGGATATTAGCATGCACTAGTGATGATGGTTATGGATGATTTTGTATTATAAATACTCAATCCACTACCATCCTAGTAAAGGGAATAAAGTGGAATATTCTCTAAGATTAAAAGATCCTTTGACCTTATAAATGATGATAAATGAGTAGGATCCAATCTTCTTAAACATGCAACAGATGGACATGAGAATAATAAATGTTGAAACATCAACTTCTCTTTATAAATTTTTTACCAAACCATCTATTAAAGAAATGAAAAACGATTCTCAAATAGATGATATGGAAATTTTCAAAAATGTGGATGCTATCTGAAATGGGAAATCCTAAAAGTTTAAAATTAAAGAGGAAGGAGTTGTATGTTTTGGGTTAGGCATATGTGTACTGTCAAAAACAAAGGTAAACAACGATATTTTTAATGATTTATAAAGATTGAAAATATCTTTGAACCTAGGGACAATTAATATTTATTAAGATCCCCAATATCACTATTGGTGGGACAATATGATGAATAAGATCAGAGAATACACATCAATGTTCCTGGTGTGTAAGCAAGTGAAGGTCTAAAGTAAAAAGTCTTTAGTGATGATGAAACTATTATCCATAGCTACATGTAAATGGGAAAACATCACAACAGAATTTTCAATAGTCCTCTAAATAAATACAGAGGAAATAATCTGATATGGGTTGTTGTGGATCTTATTATAAATACTGATCACTTCATTAAAAATGGAGAGGAATTCTCACTTGATCAACTTGCACAGATATACATCAAATTAGTGAGGATTCATGGTGTATCGTTATCTATTTTATTTGATAAAGATATGTGACTTACCTATATTTTATTGAAAAGTATCCAACATGATCTAAAAACTGAGTTGAAATTAAATACAAATTATCTCCCCCAAATAGATTGAAAATATGAATAGACTATCCAAACATCAGAAGAAATTTTTAGTGAATGATCTATGAACTTAAAAGGAGGATGGGACTAATATATTCCATTGGTTGAGTTCGCGTACATTAATATTTTACACTCAAGAAAAAATGTCTTTATATGAAACCCTTTATGGGAAAATATTCATATGACCTTCTTTTAGGGATGAAGTTTATGAACAGAAGATGTTGGGGCCTAAAATCATTGAGGAAATCATATAAAAGTCCAAGAACATTCAGTAACACATTAGAGAAGATAACGGTTAACAAAATATCTATGTCAAAAATTATCAATGAGACCTCGAATTTTAGGTTGAAGAAAAGGTATTCCTATTCATATTTCCATAGAAGAGATCATGATATTTGGATGAACGGAAAGATAAGTCCTTGGTACATCGACACCTTCAAGATTCTTGATCACATTATAGTTGTGTCCTATTGACTAGATCTCTCAACAACCCTTTATTAAGTACATGATGTATCCCACATATCTATCTTCAGGAAATATATACCAGATCTTCACATGTACTAAATTCATAATCTATATAAATGGAAGATTATTTCTCTTATGAGGAGTAGCTGGTGAAGATCTTGGAAATTATAGATAAGGTTCAACACAATAAGACCACTCACCAAGTCAAAGTACTATAGAGAAGCAATAAGTACGAGGAGGAGACATGGGAACCAGAGGAAGTGATGAAGGATACGTACCCTCACTTTTTCTACACCTTAGTAAGTAAATTAAATTTTCAGGGTGAAATTTCTTAAGGGGTAACAAAGATAATGACCGACAGTTTTATCAATAAAATTTTCAAACAAAAAATATAATTGTGTTGCATTTAGTGATATAATATTATATAATTCAATCATACCACATGATGAAACCAAAAAGTTTTTATTATCCAAATTTTAAAAATAATATATGATAAGTAATATGGCTATAGTATTTGAATGTATTACAATGAGATAGAAATAGAAAATAAGACAATAAGAATAAGAAAATTTGGATCTGCTCGATCCCCCAAAAAATTGCACTCACAAACAAAACTATAGAAAAGGTGAATAATATTATAAATTCAATATCCATTTTAAAAATACATATATATAACCTAGAGATAAAATACAATTGAACGTAGAATGAATAAAATGATAGGTATTTATATAAAGTAGGGAACCCATATGACCATTACAAATCTTACCACTAGAATAGTAATCAGAAAATTAGGGAATGTAACAGAATAGATTGAATAATATCATCACCTATTTAAGTGAAAAATAATATTTATGAATTTTTAATATAAAAATATAACATATTTATATTATAATACCTATAAATAAATGTTTTATAAATTAAAAAATAATGGTATGTTTTTGTAAAACATATATGTTTTTTATTATTATTATAATAAATATTTTTTTAAAAGAATGTTTAATTTCATAAAATAGATAAATAATTAATATTATGTTTTATTATAATGAAAAGATAATTTTATGAGACCATAATTAATTTTTGAATGGTTAAAAAATTGATCATAATATTAAAATTGTAATTTTTCAAATAAATGAGGATTTTATTTAAAAATTAAATTTCTCATATATATAAAATTATTTTCATAAAATTTATTTCTTTTTTGGAATCAAAAAAATAAAAATTTCTCGGGTTATTTTTTAGTATTTTTATAAAATAGTTGTATTTATGGTGAACAGTGAAACACGATAAATTATAGTCTTTTTTTATAAGATAAATACATGAATTTTTGAGTCATAGATGTTGTAAGAGCCCATTAGTTTGAAGTAAAATGAAATATTTTTTTGTATATTATCATAATATTCAATACTATTGATATTATTGATCCAAAATAATAAACTAATCGATATAATATTCTAAAACACTCCTCTCCTCCCCTTATAAATACCACCCCTCATAAATCCTTCTCATAAAACCTTATAAGCCTTGAATATTTACAAAATTCTATCCAAAAAGCTTAAAAAACCTCTACCACATGATCTAGTGCTATTTGTTTCCCCAAGAGACCAACTCTAAGTTCCTTAAGGAGTATTTCAAGGGGGTGCCATTTAGGAGGTAGTATTCTCACTTTACCTATTTTAAATTCCATTCTTCTTCTACCTTCCCCTAACCTCTCTGATCTAAAATGCATTAATGAATTTAATATTAGATATATATACTATAATTTCCTGGTTCTAATATAATTTCTTCCATCCATACACTTCTTTCTTCCTTTTATTATATGAATGAATCTTTTGTCAATATTATGTCAGTTAACCATCTTCATGGATAATGAGTTTTTTCCATTATCACCTTCAAAGCAAGACATAAAAATATTATTATGGATAATTAATAATTTTATAAGTATATTATAATTTATTTCATATTTTATAACTATGATATTTATATAATATTAAATAAAATGTAACTAGTTCATGATGGTCGAAAAAACCTCCTAAATAAACTAACCATACAATGTTAACGCTTGTTCTAAATGAACCATAACTATATTAGAATAAATGAGGATATTTGGAATCATTTAATATTTTGTAAGTACCTAAATAAAATTTCATTTAACTTTAGAATTTTTAGTCCCATTTCATAAGAACTTCCATAATTTTATCCAAGTGAACTCACCATGAAACCATGAAACGAACACTCCCGAAACAATGAAATTGAACTTTATATCTCATAAAAATAGACACAAATAAACATAATAAAATTATATTGAATAAAATATATATATAAAAAGTTATTAATATTGTAATTAATTATTATAATCTTGTTATTAGGACATTAAGTTCAAGTACAACACGATTGTAGTACATGAGGCATGGGATCTCTCTAAACCTCCCTTTTTTTCTTTGGGTTACACTTTCTCTATCTTCACCCCATTTTATCTCTTTATTATTCTTATATAAAACTTATATATTGTTTATATATGTCCCAAGAATATATAAAATTGTTATTAATAAATTTTATGGGGAAATAATTGTTTAAAAATGTTCCCTTATCAATTCCTCTTGATATGAAAACCTGATTAAAGGGAACATCCCTCATTCTTACCCGTTTGAAAGTATACTCATTAAAATTTTTTAATACACCCATTTTTTATAAAATAACTCATTTTTTCATGTATTTTTTCAATAAATTTATGGATTTATAGAAATTTTTATTCCATTACCCTTTTTAAAGACGTGTTACCAATTTTCATAAAGCTTCGCTTAAAAAGTTATTTTTACAAAGGGGTTTCTCTAATATTTATAATGTATTCACTTTAGTTAGATATAATTTATCATGATATATGATTATTTTTAATTATTAATGTCCAATAATTATTTAATCCTTTATTTCTTTGAAACCATTATGATACGCCTATTTGTTATGTCTTATATCATGATTATAAAACTAATTTCATTCCATGGGGAATTCGTATGTTTATACATTAAGTATTATTTCATTATGTGGACCATATATTCATGTAGAGGTTATGATGGGTGAGAAAAAAATATAACTATAATTTATTGGGTAATATTATTGTCTCATGAAGTGATATGTATAGGAGTAGAGATTAAACATAATAATTTATGGGACTCTATCCACTATGTGATATTGTCTTAGAATTTTGTATTGGCTCATGCTTATGTTATGTTATACATTGATGATGGATTAAAATATATCCACGATAAAAAAAATACATGTTATATATTTTGTGTCTCTATATTTTTATTCATGATCCATTCCCTTTATGTTATCATGTTATTCTTTCCAACTCATGTGATGTTCTTAATTTCAATGTTTATTATTTTACTGCGTTTTTAGATATTCAGTTTTATCCATGTACTCCCTAGGTTATCCATTGAATTTATAAGAGCTCAAAATAATTTAGGATCTCATTATGGAGTTTAAAATGAAGATGTTTTATTTTATTTTCATATTTTCTATATATACACGTAGTATTCCAAAGACAATTGGCTCTTCGATCATTGGTTTATATTTACTATATATTTAAATTAAAAATCATGTAATAATAATCATAGAAGGATTAATTTGATTTGATTTTAGAGTTTTAATTTTATAAAATTAACTTTATTTTTAGTTTCATGAAAATAATACTATCTTATTATAAATTTTTGGAATTTTTCATTGAAATTTATTCTTAGATGAATAGTGAAAAATATCATTTCTAGAAATACTTGAAATTTTATGACATAATTACGATACAAAAAAACATAAAATTTTAAAAAAAATCTTTTTATTGAAAAAAATATGTATTTTATAAGAAGAAAAAAGCATTTAAAAATATTTAATTTAATTGAAAAACCTATATTTGATATTTTAGAATATAAATTTTTTAAAGTTTTTTAATACATTATAGATATAATAATTTAGAATTAATTTTTTATCACTTTTATAATTTACATATAATAAAATTGATCTCATATTTGGAATAAGTAGAACCAAATTATGTAATAAATTCTATTTTATATTCGGTATAACAAATAAATTTCTTAGTTAAACAACTAGTTACCCTGGTAAAATTCAAAAATAATAAAAAGAAAAAATTAAAGTGTAAAATATATAAAAAACTTTTAAAAACCTATCTCATAGTGAGTTTTTGAGGGTTTTCATGACCAATAATCATAAAATATCTACTATTTTACAATTTTGGAGCAACTTTCCTTGAATAACAACTTGTCATTTTATTTTATTATACAAATACCACACATCTCAGTTATAAATAGATACCTTTACCACACCACTTATACTCACACAAAACTCCACTTATTTTAACTAAAATATGCCTATATCCCTCCAAAAAACTCCCAGATATATCCTAGAGGTTTTTTTCTCTTAAACAGACCACCCCATAATGCCATATTCTAAATTGAAATGGAGTTATTCAAAGAAATATTATAAAAATTCACAAATCAGTCTTTTTCATTTCAATTTCACCAATTATTCTCCTTCCATATAGAATTATACTATACCATCCAAAAAAATAAAATATTAATAATTTGTATACTTAAATGTTATTATATTTTTGGAATAATCATTATTTAACATCATCATTGCATAGATAAATGAGAACAACGTTTGTGCAGACATGTGACCACTACTTCCATGAAGTGACATATTTTATTTTTCATATACAAAATACATTTATCATTTTAAAAGAGTACTAAATTAATAAATATTATATTTATAAAATTATTTATTATATTAAAATGGAAATAAATTACTTTCTTCTTTTCATTTTATGGAACACAAAAAAATCACCCGTGTGTATTTGAGGACTACCACCCCCATGGAAAGATGAAATTATATTTTCTTCACCAATCTACTTATATTATGATAATAGTTTTTACAATGAATTAAAATTATGTATATTACATGATTAAATTTTAATACATTTTATATTAATTTTTTTACCCATTATTGATATTCTAACTTTTATTCGTAAAAAATTACTAAACAAGCTCATTACCAAATAAATATTCACAAATCAAGACTAAAATTCTCATTGAATGCAATAAAAAATAAAAAAATAAATATATGTAGTCTATTACATTATCTTTTATAATATAGTAATTATTAACTTCTTATTAAATAATGAGGTTCAATATCTACATTTTAAAGCATGAACAAAGCAACAAAATCAGAAAAATCTAACGATGAAAATAAACTATTTTTTTATAATTGGATAATAAATTATTATTATTGAATAGAATATAGGTTAATAGATATGGATAAGGCTATAAAATATGTTATTAATTTTTTTATGTATATTAAAGAGGATGTTAATGCACATTCATGTAATTCTAGAGTAAAGGTATGAATTTTTTATCATCCAAATTTTATTTATTTGAGACATATACCATGTTCACTACTTGGTTTATTTTGTATTATGTATATAACAATATATTTATTATTTTTACATCAAATTTCATAAAAATAAAGGGATTTAAAAATCCATAAAAGGTTTTCCTATTAATTGGTATTTTATTCAAATAATATTAAAGATTTAAGGTAATTTGTTACCTCAAATGTTATTTTTTTGACTTATAAAATTACTTCTTGAACTTATTTCTTGTTTGTTTAGGTTATTCTACAATTGTATTTTATTATATGATACATTATTTTGTAGTTTAGGTAAATTGAAAATTTTTATTCAAATATTATTCTTTTATTATTTTATTTCTCTTAAATGTATAAGGTTGTAAAGAATAATTCGCATCCTCTTTAAATACTATTTTCATTCATATCCATGTTATGTCATTCAATTTTTTCCTTTGTTTTTTTGAAACCCAAATAAGTTTTATATATTATAAAAATCTTATTTATCTATACCATTTTTCAAAATATTTTTTCTTATTAATTTTACAATGTGGGTTTTAATTAAGGTATTTTAAAATTTTTAAATTGGAATTTACTTTCATGATCATATATTTTATCTTATACCGCACAATTTATCTAGAACGAATATATATATATTTTTTTTTCAAAACACTATTATTGGAATTTACTTTAATGTGGATTTTTTTCATGTTACATTTTTGAACATGATTTTTGGAATATTATTTCCAACTTCATCTCTCTATGATAATATTAATCAATTTTTTCTAAAAACTATTTTAATGGTTTTTATTTAATTTTCTTAATTATCTCTAAAAGTATTATTTTTTATGGAGTTATGTTTCATGAATAAATATATAATTTACCTTGTGAGATACTCCTATTGGGTGATTGAATTTATGGTATCAACAAATTTAATACTTGAAGTCATTTTATGTGATATAATTTAGAAATGTTGTAAATACCATTTTCATTCCATGGATTTTATATGATATGATGAATGGTTGATTTATTATAGAACCCAAATGTATTGATTAATATTATAGGATGGTTTGAGTGTGATAAATATTAGATATGGTTTGGGTCTGACAAAACCCAAATATAGTTTATGTCAGAGAAATATTTATGGTAGTTTGGGTTCGTTAAATCCTCGAGATGGTTTGGATATGATAAAAATTGATACAATTTGGGTTTGTAAAATCCTTAATACATGATGGGTTTTATAAATCCTATAAATGGGGTGATTCCATTAAATAACTAATATAGGTTGTGTCCATTAAATACCTCAGATACATTAGAAAAATATTTATATCACATCAGATGCTGATGTTGTTCTGGGACATGATTTTGGGTATCTATGTTCACAATGATTTGTTTTCATATTATTAATTTTATTGAAATTTTTTATGTGATATGCCTATGTTACATTTCATGGTCCATGATTATTGTATTTTTTTCCACATTCCTTTTCCATAGTATATGTTTAGTCGTTTGAAATTACATTACCTTTAATCTAAACATGTGTATTAATATTATTACTATATGTTTTTTATTAAGTCATTTCTCCCAGGATCATGTGACTCATACACATATTATCTCACTATTGATGACATGTTGATAGGATTTTCCCATACTAAACAATTTAGGTCACCTATTTCTTATATTTTATATTCCCCATATTATAATGAAAATTATAAGAAAAATGGTTAATTGAAGGGGATCTAGTGTAGTGTGATTATGGATAAATATTCATAATAATATTTTGTTATATTTAATATAAAAAGAAAATAAACCTTTGGATTCTCGTATTGTACTATCATTTGTCAGATACAATGATTATATTTTGTAAACAATATGTATATTTGGATTGAATTATCTCACATGGTATTAATTCTACTGATTAAAGAAAGTGTTTCTAGCATAAATACTCAGGTATATTTGATTGGGTCATCCCTCTTGGAATCAAATTCAGGTTTAATTATTTTAGGGATCAATTTGGTTATTTGTTTGTGATTAGGATGAGGTAAAATGACTGAAAACCATAGGGATAAGTCTTATTATTGGATAACATCATTAAATTTTAGTAATGTAGAGGTTTTGTGGCTTCTTAACGATAAAATCCTAGTTTAGATACAAAAAAGTGGACATATGATCTAACACATATGCACCTTGGTTTAATAAACCTGAAAATATTGGTTGGGTGTTATCTTGATCTTCAACTAGTGCAAGAAAATGATTCCCAACTGAACTACTAGTTTGAAACTATGGGGGGATATGATTTTGTGATTGAAAAACCCATTATGAACCATTATGAAGGATTTGAGCATATTTTTATGGTATGGATAGAGAACCTAATAAAAAATAGAAAACTAATAACCTATATTTAAACCTATAAATTTATAGGTTAGGGTACATATGTCATTTTTTATTTATTCCTTTTAAGTTAATTGTTTTATTATTTATATGATTATTGAATTAATTATTCTTATCTTTAATTTTTCTTTTGTAAATTAATGGATGGGGAAAATAGAAATTGAGTTAATAATGGGTGAAATGGGAAATGTGATGATTATCCTAATGGGAAACAATATGGGATGAGAGTAGGAGTAAAAATCATATGGTGATTCTCACTCAACTCTCCCAAGATATGAATAATAATGAAAACCATTTTGAGCTCTTGAACACCCCACAAGATTAACTTACTATAGAGTCCATTATGTAGGAACATACACACACCTTAAGTGGGTTATCCAACACACTAATTTTTGAAAAATGGTTAAATTATATAGAGAATATTTTTTTTCTCTAGTGATTAGACCATGTGATGTATTTCATAGCTATTTATTATCTCGAAGGTGTAGATAGCCAATGGTGGAACCTTATTAATTATTCACAAAAAATTGAAAAAGTTGACTATATGGGATGGTAAGTGTTAAACAAAATATCCTTCAACAGAAATATTCCCCAAAATATTCACATAAAAATAGATCAATAATTCTTAGAGATGAAGAAAAAATTGAATGAATAAATTGTAACTTATTAGGATATATTCACAAGACACATAAGGCATGCCTCCAATTTTATTATTAACCTCAAAAGTAAGATCAAAAAATTCTTTAGTGACTTGAAACCAAGTCATCAATAGATATTAGTTGTAAGATAATTTTTGGGCTATATATAAATTTTTCAATGCATGCTTAATATGGAAATGAAAATTTGAGACTATAATTATTCTATAGTTATAAAAATAAATATAGAGTTTAATGGAATCCTAATTGAAAAATAAAAAGGGGAAAATAAATTCCAATAACTTATATATGGAAAATTTTCTAGGAATAACCATGTAAGTTATTTAAAAGCAATTAGGAAATGTTTCATGTGTTGGAAGGATAACCATCAAGAACGTAATTATTTATTATGGGGAAAGAGAATAATTAATGAAATTGAGGAAAATAAGTTTCCAAATAATGATCGATCCAAACATTAGTACATCAAATGTGAGGAGTTTGGTTAATTCAAAAAACATTACACCAACCCTAGGGCTAATAAATAAATTGTAATCAACAATTATGGTATTCCAGACACTACCAACAAGGGTATTATATATTATTAGATGAATATAAAATATATATCAACATAATATATAATAAAACCATAAATGTATGGTAAAAAACCTTAGATTTATGTATGTGACCCTTTATTCATGCATTTTGAGTCTATATAATGTTATAGTTATATTTCAAGAGGTTTTTAGGGGTTTCAACATATTTTGGAGAATTTTATGGAGGCACACAATTTGAGAAGGGTTAGTATATGACATGTATCTTCTCTGGGAAACCATTGAAGTGAATAAAATAGGAACTGGGTAGGTGCATGGATGGTCCATGGTTTGAATCAATCATGTGGATGCCTAGGAGAATTTGAAAAACCTAAAATGGAGGTGAATTCATGGTTGTCCCATGTTTGGTCTAACGTTGTGAGACAATCGTGTGAGGTATAACCTTAAAATAGTAGCACTACACCGTTGGAACGTAGTATGAGAAATCATCATGCCTAACCATGTGGCGTATATTTGGCCCTCTATAAAATGAGGATGTAATACAAATTAACCCCTTAATAAATTGTTTTCTCCCAATCCTCCCACAACTTGAATTCTTTGTTCTCCTAAGATAGGAGAGAAAATAATCTTCTATTTTGGAGTGATCCTTAGACTAATTAAAGTGAATTATAGGACTAGAAACATTGATAAGTTCTTATTCTTCCTCAATTATATTAGATAATAAGTTATTATCCCTCTCTTGGAACCATATGTGATTTCTATTAATCATATATATATGATTTATGAATGATTTTGTAATGAAATATTATTGGATCTAGTGACGGTAACATGAGTCGTGACTGGATATCAATTTTTTTATTATCCTTCATTTTTTCCAACCAATGTGAGGTAGATGGATTCTCCCTCAAACCCACTTGATTTATATCATGAAGTAGTATTTATAATTGAATTATTTTATAAAATTATTATGAAATATTAAGGTGATTATTGATGGAAATCATGTTTTGGTATTTTCATGGAAATTATGGAATGTTGTTTGTTTTTGGAAAAAAACATTGTTTATAATTTTAAAATGATTATTTTAAAATTATGCTTCGTTTTATACATGTAAATTATTTTTGAAACGATTTAAAGAAATAAATGTTTTAATTTAAATGAATTGGAATGATGTTTGGAATAAATTTTTTGGAATGAGGTAATTATAATGTATAAGGATTGTTAAGTACAACCATTAATGTAGGATAGAGTATGTATGTGAAGTTCTACTTCCAATGGTAATACCATGATTGAGTGTGTGTATGTGGTTTTGTATGTGGACTTGGAAAAAAATATTACAAATAAAAAGAAAATCGGTTTAAAGGATTTGCTAATTCATTCCTAGGAATAACCAATTTATATCTTTGATATAAATGTTTTTTACTACTTAAAAATATTTTTTTAAAATGTGCATATGTAGAGACCCTAAGCTTATCGTACATGGACATTACATTACTTTTGCGGAATACTTAGTACATAACAAAAACACACACACAAGGATCGTAATAGTTTAGTGTCTTTGGAAACTCGGAACGTAATCTTCTAATCGTGGTGAAAGATCTTCAATATCTCCCATAAAGATCTTCCCTTTTTTTTACCTAAAAACCTTTCTTTATATCCTGCGGAAAAGAAAACATAAAAGGGTGAGCTCAAATGCTCAGTAAGGGTAAACAAAAAAAATATCAATCACATCATATACATAAGAACATAGCTTTTGGAAATCTTAACCTGCAAAAGAGAGCATATTTTCATAACATGGGATAAATCATAGTAGTGAAAAGAAATCCCAATAATCATAACATAAAACTTGAAACTTTGTGGCATACACACATAATCATAGAGAATCATTTCTTGTTAGTCAAGACTCATTTCCAAGACTATCTTAGTGGACAAAGTCCCTTTCTAAATCGAGTAACCCTCGTTTCAGTCCTGTTTCACTGAACCGGTATAACCTACCATTCCAGCCATGTCTATCTCATGAGATATAAAATCTTTACCCAATGCATTGGAGGGAGATATAGGTCCCACCCATCTTATAATGAATCCTTTCTTATGTGTGCCACATAATCATAAACCATACATCATAGCGTAACCCATGTAATAAAAATGGAATTCTTAAACAACATGACATCATAAAACAATTTATATAAGATAAAGGAATTCATAAAAATATTTCCATCACAACATAATCAAATCCATGTAATAATAGGGATAAAAACAGAACCCTTTATTATCTTAGATGGAAAATAATTTTGATAAAACACTTGAACTCCATTCTTGAGGAAAAAATCCTTTCTTTTTCAAAAACATTTTTCCTTTCATAACATATCATACAACTTTAAAACAAAAGAAGTTGATTAAAAATAAACTTGAAAACTTTTAAAGGAAGCTTCTTTGAAGTAATGTTTTAAAAATCCATTCATGCCGTATAAGTTAAAAAAAACATTCTTCGTACTTTTGTCGGAAAAGTCAAAAAGTACCTCGTACGAAAACGACAAAAGATTCCTTTCATATCTTTTACTAAAAACTCACCGAAGGGTAAAATTGGATTTAAACAATTTTAGTTGGATGAAAATAATATTACATATTGAGTAAACATGGATGTGGATGATAAAATACACCCCAGTAAATACTTACGAATAAACAATCTCGGATAAAAATGAGATTGTGATATTTCCCTTACCTTAGGTCCAACTTGCTTTGTAAGTGTCCGAAGCTCCTGTATAATGGTTTAAATAATGTTATTGACTTATTCCAGAATCATACATATTGATATGATATCATATATGGTCATATTATTAGCTTCTTGTTAGTAATATTTCATTGTTACTTGTTACTCGGGTTTTTATAACTTTTTGTTCTTATGCGTGTTTTGTTGAATAAATTCTTATTCTTATCTTTAGGTTATAGATAATTCATTTACAGAATGGTATTATTGTAGTATATACCATATTCATTCATTCAATTCATTTATATAATCATTATGAAATGAAGATCATGTAGAACGAGTCGCATCACATCGTGGAGACGGTATTCCGTACGTACGCACGAGTGATGATATCGTTCCTATGATCGTGGAATTGTATTGGAGTATATATATATATTATTTCAGTATCAATATTACTTCATAATAATCATATATAGTTACTCATTACACCATTATACCCATCCTTGTAAGGTGATGGTGGAAAAATAGATTACACCACGGTGTGGAGACGGTATTCCGTACGTACGCACGCGCGATGATTTCATTTTTACGTAGGATGGATAGAAGGTGAATTAGGGTTGTTTCATATTTATAATAACATATAAGTCTGTAAGTAATACTGATGTTATTACTTTATCATGAAACAACTAAAGAAGAAGAAGTTGAAGAAGAAAGAAATTGAAAAGATCGGTAATGGATATTACCTCTTCTTTGGAACGCCTCTTTGAATCCTCCACTTAAGGAACTAAGATTGGTCTATGGAGAAGACCAGGACCTCTAGGATTATTCTAAGGAAGTGGAGAGGAGAAAATGGCAGGGGTGTGCCGAGCTTGAGTGCTCAATTTGGTGTGAGGAGGAGGGGGAGGAGGTGCCCTTTTATAAGGGAGGAGAGGGGCACCTTAGGAATATCTCAAAATATTATTTTATATTAAAGTCAAAATCGGTTTATAATGGTTCCAAAGGGTCTTATTTAGAAGATAATGTGGGGATGGGTCGAAATCCTATCAACCAATAGGATTTAGACAAGTTTAGGGTATTATTTTAACCTTATCAATTAGATTTAACTCTAAGTTAATTAATTTAACTTTTACCGTGTCTTTTTGTTTTCTTTCACTATATGGTTAATACACTTACTATAACATGCCAAAAGAACCCCAAATTGTTTATTATTAATATATATATCTTTATCTAAGTCATTTGACCGAACCTTAGATTTTTAGGAATAAAATTACAATTAATAATATAATATTTTATTTAAAAACTATTTTGTGTCAATTTTGACACTATTTGATATATGATTTTTTTGAAAGTCATAACAGAATTATATGTTCGAAACAAGTTTATTAAATCAACACTAATATATCATAGTAACATAGAAAATTAGTGTAATTCATAAAAAGTCTCAAATTACATTTATTTTGGTATTTATATTATCAATTTTGTCAATATTTCATTAATAAGATAATTACTGCATCATCTTTGTGTCATAAATAAATTAAATTATTTGATGTCTAAAAATTACAAATAAAATACCATCTTGTATGAAATATTTTTATCTTTCTAATGAATATTTACAATCGAATTTATCTTATGTATAACCCCATATTAAAAATGATTTACTTATTAAACTTTGATTTTAACTATTTTAACCCATCTTTAAATAAATTAATAATAAATGTCCTAATCTAATCCAAGTGGGCCTAAATGGTCATATTTTATTCCTAATTTTGTTTTTGGTCGAATTACACTTGTCCAATAGAATTAGGACATGTGTTAGGGTAATAGTAATATCATATTTACCCTTAGTTACCCTATTTACTATTAACCATGGTAAAAGAAGTAAAAAGTTACTATTCACCAAAAATTATTTTCATCTCATTGAACCACATTTTAGTCCTTGATATTAACCGTGTCTGTCGGATTTTCGAAATTCCATTCACAGAAGGGGTAAAATTATGTTTTATGCAAAATTCAGTTTTTAACCTACCACTTAGTAGTTTCACTATTCATCAAAAATTGATGTTTTTCAGAACAGTGCCAAAATTTCATCCCAAGCTATATTTCATATTCCGAATTCAAAAATGAAGTCTATTTTACCAAATTCATTACATAAAAGTTGCATTAATTAATTTTATAATTAAATCCCGCTGTTAAAACAGATAGCTTTTTTTTAAGAAACAATATCTATCAAAAGATTGACACTTGTTTATGTCTAGTTTAAATGTGAAATTACATCCAATGACCAACATTGTATTAAATTGTAAAAATATATTCTAAATATACTTTAAAACCACTCAAATTAATGATTTATCACTATTAATTATTTCGATTAAAAAAGTTGTTTTTAATTATAATTTAGTAATTTTTCACTATTCATCAGAATATGAAAGTAATCCGAAAAGTACCAAAATTTCACCTTAGGCTAAATTCGATACTCCGAATCCAAAAATGAAGTCCATTTTAAAATTTCTAAAATTTAAAAAGTGGTTATTACTATTCATAACGGCTAGTTTTAATAATATTTTAATAGCATATCATTGTTTCGTAAAACTCAGTATTACGTACCACACACGCTATCGAGGAAGGTTGTGATTGCGTGTAATGCAAGGAAAGTCAAGGATGCGTGTTGTGCAAGCTCCTTTTGGTGTAGCGTACAACACAAGACATTAGTGAAATAAAAAAGAATATTTTTCATAAAATCTCGGGCTGTTACAGCATAAAAGTTTTTCCCTATTGGCATGCGTTTGGAAGTCAGTGGTGAAATAATAATGAATTTAGACTCACCACATTCTTGGGAGTTATTTACATTTATAGATATCATATATCAAAACATAGGTAAATTTAATGTATCTTAGTTATTTTGTGATACAACATGACACCGCGACTTGGCATGTGGAGTTTGAGCTTGAAGTAGGTGGGGTATTTCTAGTAATTTACACTTTTTGGTTTTCAATTTTGTGGACTTTTTGGTTCTATTGAGTATGTATTTTGGTTTCCTCTTATTCTATGATATGGTTTATCGGTTTTATTATAATTTATGTCGTAATTTTTACTCATGCATTAAATAGTGGTTTGTTCGGTTGTTGTTTTTGTGGTTTGGATGTTTTATCTTTAAAGGTGTAATCATCCCCAAATGTTTCTTGAGCCCCTTAAAATCTATTTCTAGACTTTGATGTTTTGGCGATGTCACCTATGGCCTAGTATCTACCCTACACTCTTTAATCCAATGAGGAGGGAGGGATTTTACAAATTATATCAGTCTTGGTTCATCTAAATATCTTTTTGAGAAAAATGGTATTAGTCTTGGTCAGTATAAATATCGATTTAATAAAAATGGTATCATTATTACTTGGTCAAAATATCTTTTGGATATAAATGGTATCAGTTTTTTCAATCCTGGATATAAATAATTGTATAATCTTCTTTTTTTTTCTATCTTTATTTTTGGGATAAATTGTATCAACATTGTTTAGTCCTTGACATAGGAAACAATGCCAGTTTTCACTACTGGAAAATATACCTATACCCACAGTTTAGAACCGACGGTATAACCCATAGAACCGTGGGTATAGCTTATACCCATGGTTCTATAAACTATGGGATATCATGGCATTAGTATAGAGCTATACCCATAGTTTTATAGAAACTGTGGGTATAGCCCTAGATAATTCCATAACACCCACAGTTTATATAAACCATAGGTATATAGCTATACCCATGGTTTAAATAACTGTGGGTATAACTTATCACACCATAAATAATATACCCATGGTTAATTGAAACATTCGTATAGCTTATCAAAACATAAAAAATTATACCCACGGTTTTGGGAACTGTTGGTATAGCTACTTATCCATTACAATAAGAACCTTCCTACCTTATTTCCATCCATTACCTGTAAAAAAAATAAAAACAATCCAATATGTTTAGAACTGTATTCTTTAAACTCATTAAACAATAGAGAAGAAAAAATGATTGAAATAGATATTGATGAGCCATTAGATTTGAAGTACACTAAAATTGGAAAAGGACTTCCTTGTATATTTTAGTGGTCGAATAACTATGAATTCAATTTTCACCGAATTTGAGTGATTGAAAATTTTGTTTCAGTCATTGAAAATGAAACTTAAAAAATTATAGTAGAAATAAAGAAAATACAACCCAAATATCCTTCTTTCAAAGAAAATTGGCGAATATTAAAGGCCAGCTAGTTAGAACTACAATAGGGAGGGGAAGAGATCCTATAAAGTAGAAATTAGAATTCAATTTTTTTGAAATGGGATATTAAAATGTTAAAAAACGTGTTAACATACTTGTAGTTTTTAAAACATCATTGTTCATGTATATAACAGAAATTAATTGTGCAATTTAATCTACAATTTGAGGTTCAAAAAATAGTGATAAACTTTAATCAGTGATGTGAAAACCATAAAGTGATGTATAAGAGGTCCTCACCTAAACAAAAGTTCTGAACATATTCAACATCCTTTATAGGTTGATAGGTATTAGTGGTTCTCAGCTGAAATTAATTAAAAGAAATTTTTTATAACCATAATCATTAATGTGGTTTCAGTTATATGATTGGAATGAATGAAAATATGAAACATTATATAGATTAAAACACTATTGTTCTTTGGTCATTTCAATTATGTGTCTGTATTTCATTTTCAATGTGATCTAATGTGAGGAAAAATAAAATATGTAAAATAAATATCAATTTAATTTAATATGAATACTGTTACATTTGACCATGTTTTCAGAAGTGATAAATCATTTTCTCACATTCAATGTTAGAAAGATATATTTGGATGACATATATACACAACATAAATAAACTATTTAATGATAATTAGTCAAAAAAGTGAATCTCCCCCTTCTCCCTAGCCACCTTCATCCCCTTCCTCCCAACCTACATCCCCCTCCCCCCAACCTGCATCACCCCTTCCAACCTGCAACCCCCTCCCAACCTACTGCCCCTCCCTCCCAAACTGCACCCCCTCCCAACCTTTATCCCCCCATCTTGTGGTACTTACTAGTCTACATTTTAAATTCATATTAGCTGTATCCTAAATAATGCATTCAATGGCATGCCTCAGACCTCTGTCTTGGACACTAAAAATTTATTTCTACTTTAGAATGTTGGGAGGAGTACATAGATCAATGGTTTGCAAAAATTTACCTAATTCCACCCCACCAACACCTCTTCTATATACAACTATGGGATTTCAAACTTTTCTACCTAGAGGAGGTAACTGATCTCAACATTTCCATTTTTAAAGAGGAATATACAAAATTTTTCCATATCTACTATTTTATTCACTCATGATTAGAATGATATCATCTAACCACATATAATATGAAAATTAATAGATTTTTTTTCATAATGGATTAAATGAATATACAATCCCTTTATCACATGAAACTAATTTTGAGATCAAGAATTCACATACCTCTAATGATGAGACTCATTTAGTTATCAACAGTTAGCTATCTGTGAAAAAATTTATCCTAAAATTTCTAATCATACTCAAGAACTAGAATTTGAACCATCCATAAAACTCCTAAATCTATAAATAACTCTAAAATTTTATCAAATTATGTTATTCAAAATGTCATTATCCAATCGAAAATTTGTATCCTAATTAAACCTTTAACATCCAATCCTAAAGGCATCTATCAAGAATAATTTCCTAATAGTACATCATCTGTTATATGAACCTTAAGGATAATTAAGGTATATTTATGCTACATGGATAGTGGTCCTCCCTCTTTAAAAATAATACCATCATAAGAACATATATATTGTGTTCATCCCTAATCAGGATATAAAAATATTTCTACAGAATAATATCTTTTTTATTATGTGTGATAAACATAAACAAACTACTTTCTATGAATTGAATAACACTTTTCAATAAAATTATCCATATGGTAGGAAGGTTTTTAAACTAGAGTGATAATTCCGGTAACCAACATCATCCAATTCATTAATTCCATATGATCAGTCTCACCTTAGAAGAAAGTAGGAATATTTAATGAGAACTAATAAATAATAATAATCCTTTGGGTACTCCCATGCTTTTATACCAGTATAAAAACATGTTCTATTATTGGATCTTTTTTTTAATCACGGTGGATGTATTAACCAATTTTCTTCCTCTCTTAGAGTCATCAATAAATTGAAAATTTTCATGGATTTTTATTGGCATTCATTGGAATATCAAGACTATATTTTCTATAGTTCTACATATAGTGTTTAAAATTTTGAAAAAATGTCCATTAATGAAAATCTTGTAGATATGGTTCACGAATTATGTCCATGAAAACAAAACCAATATTCTATAAATAATATAAATGAAAACACAACCAACATGCTATAGTTAAATAAACTCAATAACCACTATAACCGTTACCCCATGTTTCACAAACTAATCAATTATAGAATAAAATATTCAATATCTTTACTTATGAATTGAATATCTCTTATAAGACTCTAACAATACTTGACACACTATGACAATACCCATTCTATTAGTAAGCAAAGCATGCAACTGTAATCAAACCTTAACTAATTTAGGGACTGGTGACTCATGCCAATAATGATTATCACACATATTTGATGCATAAGTGATTAATCATGAATAAAAAAAGTCATTAGAACATTTTTTAATAACAAACCAGGAATTGAACCAATAGTAATAAAATCATGCATTAAATATAGATGAAATATTATAATATTATAGAAATGGATTCACATGTAATTTAATGGAAAATACAAGGCCTGCAATTCTATGGTAATGATTAACCTTTAATAAATTAGAAAATGGGATCAATATATCACTAACTCATACTCATAAACTATCAATATTTAAAAATAATAATATCTAATACGTCTCAGTTATAGTAGCACTATGTCCACAAAATTCCCTCACAAACTATGCATCATATATTCAAGCATAAAAAATTTGTGTAAGATGACAATGAAGGACTGAGAATAAGAACAATAATTTGGACTCCAAATAAACATAAAAGAGGGAAAAGAAAAGATGTATGATCAAAATAATAGAATACCAAATAACCTTTAGGATAAAAAACGGTGAGAAATGGTAAGTTAGATATTATTCTGAAACCCATATATTATAAACCTATGGGAACCAAGATAACCTATGATGTCCCTTGAAATAATGAACTCAAACATGTTCTTAAAGTACATACACAAGTCTCCCTACTAAGTCCAAAATGGAGGGGTATTAATACCCCCCCATCACTAACATCACCATCCCCATCCCCCTGAACATTATCATCAGCAGCCTTATCACAAACAAGAGCATCACCAACATCCTCACTACCAATAGCTCTATATACAACACCTTCATCGCCACTATGAACCTCATTGGAATCACCTAAAACATAATTTAAAGAGATAATCGACACCATATATGATCGAAAGCTTCCATAAACCTTTGATAGATTTGACTGACTCAAAACTACCAGAGCATTCCTAAAATTCTCGATTATCATATTAATTTAATCACACTCTTGTCTGATTCTTTCATGAACCTCTAAATGTATTTTCTTTTCCTCAGTTGCTTCATCATGAGAAACTTATAGCTCATAGGTCTAAGAGGATTGATATGAGCATGATGATTACCAATACCTAGAGGGAGTGATGTTTTTTTCTGGTTGACGTTGTACTATCCTTGGGTTCTCCACACCTAATACTAGTCTTAAATGATCATGTGGACCGAAGTTGTCATGATCCTTATTATAGGGGACTTCCAAGGCAGACTATTGAAATTATAAACATATTAAATTACGAATTTCGTATAAATATTGAAAATATAAATAAAAAACCTTACAATATTATCTTGTGTTTGCGAATTTACTACACTTTCATCCCTTTTCTTTCTACTATAGAAAAATAATTTCGCACAAGATAGAGAACCTTTGAGGCCTAATATATCTTACTATAAATGATAATTTCACAAATATGGATTACAAATATATATGATAAAATCAAAAAAATTTGCCTATGTCTATTCAAAAATATTTTTAGTAGAACATCTTGAATAACACCAGAATACCTAATTAAAGTACATGGTGCTTCTCATGCTTGGGCATTGTAGTGCACCCCAACGTGTGCATATATGTCATTGAATCATTGTTCATTGTGTTTTTCACTGACACTTCCCAAAAAATCAATACAATTAATAAGAATTAAATTTTATATGAAAACCATTAAATAATTGTACTACCTTAAACACAACAATATTACAATGTAAAATAATTTTTTAAAATTGAATTTTTTCATAGTTGGGGAATGTGATTACACCCACTAAGTCATAGACAACCATTATCTTCTACCAGACATACAACTCATCCTTATATGAGTTCCGTAACTCCCCAAAATCCCTCAACCTTGCTGTCTTAGTAGTTTATCCATTAGGAATGTTAAACCAACTCTACAATGAACATGTTATTTCATTTAAATACAACATAAATATAGATACAACTTTATGAAATTTTATTACCCATATTTTCTCCCATGCAACTTCCTCGACCTCTTTACTGATATTTCTCCATGACACCGGTTCCACCAAAATGATATCATGATACTTGGGAAAAGTGGCCATGATACTTCAATACTACCTTTCATTTGGACTTACTATCTGATTTTCACAATTGTAATCCACCATTATCATTGTCTGGCGATTCCAGTCTTCTTTCATCTGAGTACACCCACATCACCTAACAGAATAACCCACTGAATAAGAAAAATAGTGTGGGGGGGGGGGGGATAATAAAGTCATAATACAATTTGGAAAAAATAAAGTGATATAATTTAAAATAGTTATAACAAAAAACCTTCTGTAGGATACTCAATAGACCACGATGGATATATCGGTTGTCTCGGATCAACAGCCTCTAAAGGTTGTGTCTACTCCAATTCATGATTTGGGTGGCTTTCAGAAACTCGACTGGATGTTGAAGTAATAGACTCATAAGATGATGGCTGGATGATAAGAATTAGAGGTAGTGTAGATATAGAATAATAAGGGTAGTAGGATGGGTGATACTTAATCTGATATGGATATGGTAAAGGTGAAAAAATCTTTGGAGGTGGTGTAGTCATGGTATGGGAAGAAGAGGCTAAATGAGATTATGGAGGAATCATTGGGATCATCCATAGTGGTAGAAAAGACATGGCATGTGCATAAGAGTGTAATTTAGATGATGATGGAGGCATGGAAAAGAACATCCATAGAGACTCATGAAGAGGATGGAAAGGTGTGGTGGAAGGGGTGTCTGCTGGTGGGTTAGTGTGGGAATAGGTATGAAGGGTTCTCCGTCGTGGTATATGATCATCCTCACTCAGACCCATGCTAGGAAGATGAGAATTATATCTTATAGAACTAAATTTTACAAAAATATTGATAAATAATATTAACATGAAATTATATTTAATAAAGAAGAAATGCATTACAATTATTATAATCACTTATGGAAGTGAAGGACGCAACTCCTGTTCATGCCCTGGTCGATCAGGATCAAATAGTCACTTACTTTGACCTTTTGTATTATTTTCCATAATCATTATAAGAATGAAATGTAAATTTTTTAGAGATAGTTTTTTAAAAATCATGCACACAACAACCATCTATAAGAAATTCATGAGAAGAAACAATTTTACTTATTTTAATTACTAATTATTTAGATGATTATAAAGAAATGACTAAAAATGTTTTTAAAATTCCATTCTCAAGTTACATATTTTTTAAAAACAATATTTGAACCACGTTTTATACATTGAAATAAATCTAATTTAATGAAACGACACCAATAAATAAAAAAAACAAACATATCATTCCAAACTAAAACATAATTAAAGTCATTACAATAATACTAACATGATAAACTCATGTTAATATAAACTTAATGAATAGTGAACATATATGGTTGCATCTATATATTACCAAACAATACTTGAGGTTAAACATGAACTCTCACAATGAGACAATTTGATTAATCAAATGCTACATTTTGAAAAACACCAATGGGGGTGTCAATGGTCGAAGTTTCATCACCAGCATCATGAAAAATATGTCTTGGAATTACATCTTTAATTACACCTTAATCAGGTCTCAGATGATCTTTCACATAAAACACATGTTCATATATTAATTAAAAATTGTATGGTTCATTGCTTCATAGGAATCTACTCATTTTAATAACTCTGAATCCATAGTCATCAACAAATGTATCATATTGTCTCATTGAATCAAACCATTTACATTTCATCATAGTGACTCTACCATGAGTGTAGTAATCCAATAAAAATATTTTCTTAACAAGTCCATAATAATACACATCTTCATATAAAGGCTGAATATCAGATACACTAGCATAAAAATCTATTATAGTAGTTAACATAACACCATCAATTTGTGTTATCATTTTCACCACTGAATCAGTTGTTACAAATTTACACCCATTGATTATTAATGATTTTCTTTCACGAACTAAATAATTAGGACCAAAAGCCAAATCTATTAATTCTTGATAAACAGAGTCAATAGGTAAACTCAACACCAAAAATATATATAAATAATACAATTAAATAGATATCTATATTTTATTCTAATTAATGTAATGTTAATACCTTTTATTTAAACCAAGTAGGAAACTATATGCAATGAAAACCCTCTCTCATTATCATAGGAAATGATCGAGGAAATATATATATAATTTGTTTTTGTTAACTAGATAACATTATAATCAATGTTTATGTTATATGTGAAATTTCATAATATTAGATAACATATAAATATCCAAATTACTTACTGGATATAGTTATCGAACAAACCACAGTTAAACAAGACTGTGTGATGTGCCATCTCCCACACTTAAAGGATCAATGTAGCCAATTTATAAGACCCAATAATTCCTCCTATTTGGGGAAGAGATGGAAATTAGGGAACAATTTCTGTATATTTTTCATATTCATTTCTCATTGGCCAGTTATGTCTTATTGTCACATTAGACAAAAACATTGATAAAAAATATATACATTCTTAAGCTAGATAACCCCTAACAATCGAACCATCATGATATTTCTTGTTTCATTCATATTATTTCATTGTTCACATATTTATTTCAATTGGACACATCCACCGAAAAGAAACTGATCCCCCAAGAAGTGTTTCAGTTGGAAGATGAACTATTAAATGCAACATGCAAGTGAAAAAGTATAGAAAAAATTTCTTTTCCTTCTCACACAAAATTACTAGCGCCTCCTACATTATTTTCATCGAGAATAACCTATGTAAGCTTTTAGCATAAACATCTCTAAAAAATGGCACAAGAGAATCGCTGTCACCGATACATTATTGGATCGATAATTCTAAATTTATATTGGAATCAATTCATGAATAATGATGTTCTAATCGTGAGTTTTAGGGATTTTAGTTTCACATATATTCTATTGAATCATTTAGATATGTCACTAGAATATCCATCATGAACCTTGATATTCTCCAAAACTACCTGAAATTGATCTTTCTATAATGATTTCATCACAAAAAATCATAATATACTTTCCATTTTATTTCACTAATACACACAGTATTCAACTGTAGTCGAGTACCCTAATCCAACAAGTTCTGACGAGATTGGAATTCATCTGTTGTCATACCCTTGATATTTAATATAATTACAAAGAATCAATTCATATAAATGTTTCTCAATATGTGTTATGTTGAAACAATGATATTACAAATGGGTAGACCAATATGGAAACTCAAAAAAATACTTCTACTTTTGCAATTGTAAGTGGCTTCAACGTAAACATTCCTCATCTTTTTAGATTCCAACTAACCTTTCTCTAATGAAAAACTTAAATAATTCAATTAATTAATCACCTCACATCCAAACATACGTTGAGGTGTTTGTTTAGTGTTAATAGTATTATCAAACATCTAAATATTCTTTTGGTATTGATGATCCATTGGAAAGATTCAGTGAAGCCCCAGGAAACTGAAACTATGACGATATTTAATTCTTCTTGATCGTGTATTCTTCATACAAATAGGAAATGATAGTCTTCCATTTGTGTTCTACCCAAACATCATTGCATAAGCAAGGAAATAATTTACGGTCCATAGAAGGGAATGAAACATCTAAAATATATTCTTTGAATAAGCATTGAATGTGCGCACACCCAAATCCCAAAGTTGCTTCAACTCTCTTGTTAAAGGTTGCATGTAGACTTATATATCATTACCAAAATAACGAGGTCTAGATATCAGTATAACGAAGAAGGTAAAAGGTTTTTTCAATCACATTGATAGAGGATGATTATAAAAATGTATAAAAACTATCCACGTGTTGTGATCTCTAAGCATTAGAACAAGTGATTAAAACCATCATCGGATAGACCCAAACTACCATTATGCATCTCAACTGCAAAATAAGGATGTTGTGTATCAATTGTCCACCATGCTAATTCATATGTAGGATGAACGAACTCATCATCCCCTTTAATTCTCTCACTATCATTCAATCACATATTGGATGAGATATTTTTAGTCTCGGATAGGTTTAGAATTCTTGGAATCAATGGAAAGTGACACATGACTTTATATGGAAAAAGATATGGTGTTCTATGTATTTTTCCTCCATCAAGATGTGTCACATTCCTTACTGTCATTATGTTCAGCTGTTTCCTCCCAAAATAAACTATAATCTTTTGAATAAGCATGACCTTTATTAGAAGAAAATCCAATCTTTTAAATTAACTTTCATGCCTGGTAATTATTTGAGAGAATATCCACACCATCAAGAAGATAGTACTTAAAAATTGAAAGAATATAATCAACGGTAGTATTAGAAATTACATACAATGTTTTACCTTGATATAACTACATTAAAAATTACAACTCAGTTATTTTAGTAGATTCTTGATATACTGGAGTTCTGGCACCATCCAATGAAATTTTCACCCTCTCAACATCATCATCTTCAGTATTTTCCTCATGTGTACTGATATAATTACCTTATTTTACGGGAATAATATCTTTATTTTAATGATGAAAAAATATAAATAGATCAAATATCAAATTATTTATGTCACTTATTTCATTTCATTCGTGAACATTTACATATTGACACTTCTCTACATTGTGATACCAAACAAAATAGTTGGTTTGAAATCCAAATTTCATAATAATGTAGCTAAATTATTCATGGATTAACCATGGTCTTCCAACACATTTATATCATATACACTATATACAACTACCACCTGATGCATTTTTAAATTCAAAATCTAAAATCTTTTCCAAAATATTTTGAAACTTGGTTGAAATATGATTAGTATGATATGTCTATATTCTATCCATTCTATAACAAGGGAAAAAAGATATCATTAAATTCAAAATGTAAACCATAATTAAAAAAGGGAAATATACTATAAAAAATAAAACTATTTGAACAAAAAAATTAATAGTTAAATATAATTCACATTTTAATTGCATGTGCTTCATTTTTTATCACAACTTTCAACCCTTTTACTAATAGAGATAAAATTCTTACCTTTATCCAATAAAGGGATGTTCAATAATGTAAACCAAATTGGTCCAAGGAAGGTTCCATGTCTATTATAGTGTGTTATGTGTCATTATAGTTAAACTATACCATGATAATGTTATCATACACATCTATTTATAATCTAACATAAAATCCCTTTTTAATATCCTTTAAAACAAAAAAGTATTAATTTTAATTATCCTTAATCTAATGGATTTATTTTTTAATGATCCATTATGGGGTCATGAACTCCTCCAATATTCACATCCATAATAAAGATGTGAAAAAAGTGTGTTTTTATGATGTGATATATAGTATATCATACAATAATGAAATTTAATTTATTTATATGCATCAAAATCCATCTACTAAACTATAACCATGTATAGTATGATAGTGGGGGGACTTGGTCTGATTTTAGAAGCAATTAGAGGTGTTTCACCACTAATAAGGTTTGGGGGGGGGGTGAATAAGTTGATATTTTTATAACTTTTTAATTATATTGACATTGACCACTATAGAAATGTTAGTATCTAATCAATTTTTTTTAAAATTTATCCTTACTTAGATGTAGTAATAATTAATAGAATAAGGACATATTTTTATTACATACTTTAGTCTTAAAAATAGAAAACTACGTACTATGATTAGTAAGATGCACCAATCATTGATTCTACAATATAACCCTAATTAGTTAATCCATAAAATATTATCTAGAATAGAGAATATTAAACTTTTTATATCCTCCAATATGATCTGAGTAACATGTGATCACCTCTTCATGATTACCGACAAGAGATAATTTAATTATAGCTCAATATGTGTAAAATATCACTAAATCAGGTACTGTTTAATGTCTTGAAATTTTTAACACCTAAAAATTATTATTATTATAGAGTACATGAAATTATAATCACATAAATTATATGACCCATTCATAGAATATGTTTCATATCTCATGCTGTTGGTTCAAAAATTTTATTCTCCATAAACATTTGTTTCCCAAATAAATTAAATGGATTTAATTATTCGTAAAGCGTTTTGATATAAAACAACAAATGAATGGAAATGTCATACGACACACACTTCAGATATATATTTATTTGTTAATGAAAATAATTTTGAAAATTGAATCCTTTATATGTTGTTGTTATTTCATTGAAAAAATCAACATGGGGAAAAATATGAAAATAAATTATTGTTAATTACATCTCTAAAAAAGTTTCAACATATTTCCAATGAGTTAATAACATATTTAGTGGGTAATTTTCATCTAGATAATACTTTATAATTCAATAAAATATGGTTTCTCATTCAACTGCATGTGAATCCAAAAAGACCATCACATTTATCCATAAACCTATTTCCCTTCACGTACATCATGTTCATATTTAAACATTATACATTTGATAACATATTCATTTTCAAATTATTACATTCCATTCATAATAAAACTACATCCACGAATCAGCAATGGTATAAATAATTCTACACATAGAATATTCTTAACATTTTTATAATCTCCTAATGATTTCCGATAGAATATAATATTATTTATGATACTAGAAACACATCATACATTGTTCACCTAAATATCAAAGAAATAATGTTCTCATGGTATATTCTATAGAAATTCCACTGATTTATATCTAAAAACTCAACAATGATAACTATTTGTATGTTTTGATAAAAAGAAAATCAATCATATATCAAAGATAAATTAAACAATATAAAATGATCCAAATCAAATCATCAAAACTCAAACTAAACCATAATCAAGTAACTATACCAGAAGAAGGATTAGGGACTCACTGTCAAAAAAGAACTGAATTAGAAAATCACCGAATAGTAAAAGGGGATTCTTGACCAGAGGTGATAGTCGACCTAAAGGGGATGCTCGACCTAGTTTGAGGGGATGCTTAACCTAGGGGAGATTTACATTAGGTGAGGGAAAACTTGACCTAGGGGGGATGCATCACCTAGGAGAGTATTATCTAATAGAGGATAAAGAGGAGGGCGGATGCGTTCCAATTAGAGGAGTAGGATAATTGGTGATGTCTATAAATTAGCGGAGAAAGAGCATAATGTGATGGAAACATGGGGGTAGGGAAAGGGACCTACATGGGAGGTTGCTGCCCGGCGAGTGAGGGGGGGGGGGGGGAGGGGTGAAGAATGGTGGGGTAAAATTATTCACCGCTTAACACATTCTTGTCATGGGGTGTGACAAAAATGAATATTAACTAAGTTAGAATGCAATATAGTGGTTAGCCTAGGTTTTCAATAGAGCAAATTTCACAAAAATCAAGATGTCACCTTAAATTTGAGAAAGAAGTGGAAGTTGTTTTTGAAATTGACAGATTTTAAAAATAAAGAAAGAAATTGAAATTATAGTTGAATACTAATGGATTAATAATGTGATGGGGTTAAGGTAGGATAACCATTTTCAATGTCATAATCATCATAAAAATCATCTTCCCTTTATTCTTAATGAATGATAAATGAATGACCCCTCAATTGAGTTATCAATCACCCTTGGTGGAAGAAATAAATGGAACTCACTGTTAAGTGAATGGAAGATCAAAAAAATTACCAAAAAACTAATGCAAGACCCAGTCGTGAATTATTTCCCCTTATAAATCTATAAAAAGATCACTAGTTTCACACACATGCCAACGATCACTGGATACTCACTACCAAACACAATATGCTCAATCGAGATAAATTACACTTGGTGGAGGGAGATAAAAAGTCTTTATCCAAATATATTAATAATTAATACACCAAAAACAAAAACATGACCACGTTAATAGAATTTGGAAACACTGAAAATAGAAATCATTCAAAATAAAACTAGGGTTTTACATTCATGTACACGACTTAGGCATTACAAAACTGAAACTCCCCCTTCCCTAACAACTCAATGGTATTACCCATCCATCTGAAGGGTAATAAAGTTTAAAGGGGAATAAGAGAGAATAATGAAACTAAGAAAATAGAAAATAGAAAAAAACTATATCAAGATTCCAATCCTATTGAAAAACCTTGATTTAACTATCTTCAGTCACCTTGTATGGAAGTGGACACTCATATAAATAGGCTTGAGGGGTGTCAAATTTTCCAATATAGATTCAATCCTCAGAAATTTTGAATCAATTTAGCATCATAAATGGCATAATATCAGGTCGATTCCTTCATAAAAGTTTTTCCCATATCTCCGGTGAATTCGTCTAAAATAAATAGAATATTTTTACAAGTGTGAAAAATATTATGATATAATTATGGATGAAGACTTTTTATGCCCTAGGATATTTCTCAACTCCTTCTACATTGGCACATGTAATGGATGCCTTAATAAAATAATTTCTCAATGAAATGTTTTTTGAAGATCAGTCTAGAAGTTATATTTCTATTACAGATATATTAACTTCATTTGGAGTTAAAAATTCCTACCTACGCTTCCATAACTAAGGTGGGGTCTATTCTATCAGCCAGCAAACTTTTTCTAATGGATTGATTGTTTTGGTACAATAGGTGTCAAATTATATTTGTGACCAAAATAAAAAGTTGAATCCCATGATCATGAAGAGCCTAAAAAAGAATCACCTAATTTGGATCAAAATTGTAAATGATATAACCGAAATACAGAAGCTCTTTAAAACTGTTAAATTTATCAAATTAACTAATTTTAACAATTAAGCCCAAAATCTACTAAAAATACTAAAAAGATGAAAATCAGCTCAAATTGATTAATTGGAAGGTGTTAAATAATTAAAAAACACATCAAAAATAATGAAAAATATATCTCTATCAATTCCCCACACTTATCACTTGGACTCCTGGACAAGTCAAAATCAGAAATCGAATCAATGAAAATTCAAAACACATGCTCATGAAATCCACCAATTACACACCAAGAAACAAAAGAAATCACGCCTCATAAATAATTATTATTCCATGTTCTCAAAAAAAACCTTTCAATACACTTCCTCATAATTTATCCTCCCATGCACATAAGACACCTACCTCACATGAATCTTTTCTCTTCTCACAAATATAGATTTTAAATAATGTTTTTTTATCCAAACCATTGCAAGAGTCACCATAGGATTAATAAATTTCTACGTATCTACCAAATTTCAGTCCAGGTCATGTGTTTATTATGAGGACTTTGAAGGGTTTTACTATGGATTCCAGTTGTTAGGATTTAGATGTTAAAAATTATGAGCCTGAATGAGGAGGGCTTGGCTCTTTTTGAAGAAAAATTACAAAATTCTATCTTTTACTCAAGTATGGTCACCTCATAACTCCCCGTAGTAGAATGTCGGAACAGTAATCCAAAAAATCAAGGAATGTTCACACAATTCCTCATTTCAACAGTAAAAATTTTAATCATCTCAAACATGAATTTTCTTGAAATATTTATATAGGAACAATTATTTTTCTCCATTAGAAGCTTCAGAGATTCAACACTTCTATTATCATTAAATATTTAGAAAAGGAACGGATTTAAACAGAATTATTATTTTTCATTATCACACATATATATTAAACATTTGTTTTTTCTCCCAATGAATCACCATATGATGTAGAACAAAACAAGATATATTCCCCCCACACATAAGTTTAACTAGATCATGAAATTTGACTTCAAGAGAAGGATGTATGGAGAAAATTGGCTGGTGATGTAAAACTACTAATAGGATATTCATGTATTACATGGTATACAAGGATTTAATGTACATGTATGGCCATAATGAAAAGGATTATCTTGAAAAGGGGATTAAACCCCAATGAAATTCTTCCGTCATTTAAAAGAAAATTATCTAAAACACTAATGTTTTTAAAGGAATAAATCAAATTATGGTTAAAGAAACCATGTTTAGTTCTCCCAAGATGTGAGGTGAATGAAACAAATATGAAAAAAATTGTTCATAGGCCTCATGAAAAAGTTATTTTAATTATAAAGATTGTGAGAATTGGTATGAGATTAAAAAATCAGAGTACTTTTCATGAAATTACCAAAGATTTGAACATGAAATAAAGTTAATTTAAACATCATTTTAAGCTTAGTTTCAGGTAATAAATTGGGTTTCTCCTTTCAATGGGTTTCAAAAATAGAAATGATAATCATTTTATCTTAAAAGATTCAAAAACACACAAAAAAGAAAAATGAATCCCATAGAAATTTGAAAAAGACACAATTTATTTGGAAAACAAATAACAAATGAAAATCCTAAACTAAAAGGTTCCCTCCTCCACACATAAATGGTATAGTGTTCTCAATTCATTCAAATGGATTTAACATGTACGAATATTTTAAAACGAATCACAACAACAAAAAATAGTAAAGGAGAGGTACGACCTGATGGGTTTTAGTTATAGACAGGTTAGAGGAGTGTGATCTCCTCCACTAGATATGATGGAATACTGCTATGGAATTTCTTCAGTCTATGTGAATTAATAGTGAATGGATCGTAATATCCTTCCTTCACAATCTTCATAGAATTGAAAGGATATATATGAGTAACTGTAAATAGAACCTCCCATATGGAATGATGTTTACCAGGCATCAGCTTGAGTCTTGAGTTGAATACCAACAATTTCTCTCTAGGATGAAAGTATTTTGGTTATATTAGTTTTTCATTATCCACTCTTGTTCACACATTTTAAATCCTATTATTTTCAAATGATTCCCTTAGGATTTACTCTAGCTCCTGAAACATCAATCTTCTCTCTTTCCAAGCACTTTCGAGATCCAAATTCATATTCAACCAAGCCCAATACACTTTATGCTCTTATTCCACAGTTAGGTGATAGACTTTCCCATAAATCAACATATATGGACTCATTATAATCGGGGTTTTTAGACTGTCCTATAAGATTATAATTTTTCTTCTAACCTTTGGCTCCAATCCATCCTATTTGGTTTAAAAATCTACTCCAAAATTCCTTCGATTTCTCTATTGGACACTTCAGCTTGACCATTTGTATTTGGGTGATAAGTATTTGATGTTTTATGATGAACCCCATACATCTTAAAGAAATCCTACATAATAAAATTGAAAAAGTGAGTACCTTGATCACTAATGATGGATATAGGCACTCCAAACCTAAAAAATATGTTTACTCTGACAAAAATCACAAACTACTTTAGCATCGTCATTCTTGGTGGATTATTCTTTGAATCACTTGGAAACATAATCACCTGTAAGCAAGATATAAGAATTTTGCAATGAAATTGGGAAAGGGCCCATTAAATCTATCCCCTATACTTTGAAAATCTCTCAAAAATTAAGTGGCTATTGGGGGATTTCTTTTATCTGTGAAATATTTCATAAAAAATGATATTTTTTACACCATTTTCAAAATTCAGGAGCATCTTTAAAAGGAGTGGGCCAATAAAGTCTAGATTATAAAACCTTCCTTACTATCCTTTATGGTCCAAAGTGGCCTCCACAAGAAAAAGTGTTACAAAACTCAAATACAGAAGTAATTTTAATCTCAATATAAAAAATTCTTTTCACATTGTCATTGATAATCTTCCAAATAAATGTATATCCCAAATGTAATATCTAAACTCAAGTTTTAGTTTGTAAATTTGGTGAGAATTGAGATGAGATGGGACTTGAGATGTTACCAAATAATTGACCATGTTAGTATATCAATGAACTTATCCTTTAATCAAGTACAACTTTTCTCATGGGAGGTGATCATTCAATGGTTGTATTTTTTTGAATTTCAGATTCAACAGGGTTGGGCAGTCTCCTCAAATGATCAGACACTTTGTTCTCAGATCTTTTCTTCTCCTTGATTTACATGATGAACTCCTCTAGTAGTAACAACCCTCTTACTAGCTTTGGTTTAGATTCATCCTTCATCATAAAGTATCTAAGAGGTACATGATCAGAAAACACAATGACTTCAGTTCCAAGTAGATAATATCTAAATCTTTCTAAAGAAAAAACCACTACTAAAAAATAATTTTCTATTGTTGTGTAATATAATTGAGCTACATCAAAGGTTCTTGAGGCATAGTAAATGACTTCTACTTTTTCCTCAATTCACTAATAATGTATTGTTCCAACTTCTTGATTGGAAGCATCATAAAGTAGCTCAAATGGTTCTTCCCAATTTTGTGGCTATAATACAGGTGGTGTAATCAATCTCCTCTTTAGGTCATGAAAGGAATCCCTATATTCACCATTGAACTAAAAATCTTAATCTTTAAAAATAAATATAGAGAGAGGGAAATAAATCTTAATAAAATATTTGATAAACCTCCATTAGAATCATGCATGTCCTAAAAATGATCTAAAATGCTTTACACAAGTGGGATAAGGAAAAGAATTTATCACTTAAAATTTTGATTTATCATCATAAATACTCTTTTGGTAAATGAAATGTCCATGAAAAATTCATCTCTCAATAATTAATTAACACTTTTAAATACATATAACAAGATTCATTTCAATACAGGTTTTCAAAACATTTTCTAGATTTTTCAAATAATGGTCAAAAGAGTTTCCAAAAACTTTGAAATCATCCAGGAAAAACTCCATGAAATATTTAATATAATCATAAAATATACTTACCATGCACCACTAAAATGTACATGGATCTTTATATAATCCAAATGGAATCTTTTTATATGAAAAAGTTCTGAACGGACATGTAAAGGTTGTCTTCTCCCGATTCTATGGAGAAATGGGTTCTTGGAAATAACATGAAAATCCATCCAAAAATAAATAATGAGTTTTTCCTACAAATATCTATAATATATGATCAATGAAGGGAATTGGGAAATGATATTTTTGAGTGACCTGATTCAACTTCCTAAAATCAATGCACACGCTCTAGCTATTCCCGATTCTCATAAAGATTAATTCATTCTTTTCATTCCTCATTATGGTCAGGCCATTGTTTCTATATCTTCATGAATTTTTCTAACCCATTTTTAATATGAGATGGGATTGATGATCCAATATTCCATGAACATATTGATCTTATTCTTCACAACCTCCATCAAGGTGTGATTGAAACACCTTTGGGGCTATCTCACAGGTTTGGAATCTTCCTCATGAAAAATTCTATGTGAGAATATTTTTGAGTTCATACATAGAATATCACCTAGGCTCCACCATTTTTCCTATAAATTATCTCTAAAAATATCAATAAAATATTTTTCTTGAGTTTCAGATAGATTATTTGTATTTATCCTATGTAATTTCTCTCCCTCCGTATGGTACACATATTTCAAATCCATGGAGAGTGGTTTTAGTTCCAGATCTAGGGGATGCTCAAGGGATGAATAAAAATTCATGTTTCCCACTTATATAGGTTGGAAATCTTGAATACAAGAAACCATAGTATCTTCCTCATCATTTAACATATAATAAATGAAATTAGACTTTACATCTTCCTCCCACCTGAAATTAGAATGTCCATCATTTTAGAAATTCACATGTTCAATGATATTTTAAATGAAATAAGTCTACCCAAATTATAATAATTCATATAACACATAAAATTCTTCAATGGGTTATGCACCAACTTCACGTGAGAATGCAAAGAGGGAGTTATTATCCAATGGGTGCCTCATGGATAAAAAAAATATTGAAGTGGATTGTGTTATCTCCAAAATCCATGGTGAGTGTCCCTTAATTGATATTGATGATTTTTTTTGACCATATTCAAGAAAAGTATCCCCAACATGATGGGTGAGTTTGATGGGATCCTTTATTCTTCCATATTCATCACATAAAAGTCAGTTAGGAACAACATATCTTTGACTTTCATACGGACATCCTCCAGAACACCTATAGGAAAAACTGTAGAACTGTTTAATAGTTGGACCACCACTATTGTGGGATTCAAGTCTCCCTTATTCAATGAAGTGTATAATGAGTGATGTAATACATTTATTGATGCACCTATATTAAAAAATTAATTAGATAAATTTAATGAACCAATGGAGAATGGAATGGAAAACGTCCCTAGATCTTGACATTTGGTTGGTAATTGTGGTGTGATAAGGGTTGATAAACTTCTTCCCAAGTTAATCCTTTAATTCCCTGGAAGTATTATTTACTTGTTGCATGTATTATGTAAATATCTACCATAATTCAGAATTTTTTTGAGTTCTTCAAGAACAGGGATATTGATATTTATTTTCAGGAAGGTTTCCAGAATTTATTTTTGAAGAACGTCTTCTTGAAATTTCTTTGATTCTACAATTCTTGATGGAAATGTTGGGGGTAAGTCTTTCTCCTCCTATTGTTGAAATTGAAATGGGTTTTATTTTTTTATTATTCCATTACCTATCATTATCATTCTCTTCTTTTTCTCTCTTCTTCACAGTGCATTTTCAAAGAATTTTCAGAATTTATAACATCATTCTCCCTCTACTCAGGTAGTATTATTTCTGGATCAACGATGTCTAGTGGTGACAATTATTTTATTTTTATTGTTTTAATAAGTATTTAATTATCATTTGAGGTTGGGATTATTTGTGAAGGAAGTTTCCTAGAATTTTTTGTTAGGAAGTACATGAGACTTTCAATCTTATTAGACAAACCTTTTACCATGTCTCTCAGCTCCTCAATATTATATATCTTCTATAGGTTCAGAATTATAGGTAGTGAAATGGTTTATGGATACTCATAGGGTATTGGAAATGTGGGTATTTTTTGGTGTGAAGTCTTTTTATAAGATTTATTTTGATGAAATGGTGGTGGGTTTTAGAGTTGTTTTTAGAATTGTGGTTGGTTTTGGAACTGGTTTTGGTATGAGGGTATAACTTGATTATACTGGTTTCCAAACCCATATTGAACATGGTTAGTATCTATACCTCTTTCATTTTGTGGTAACTTACTCATATGAAAGGCTGGAACACTAGTTTACATTACCAATATTTCATCACATTGGTTAGAAAAATGATCTAGTGATGAGCATAAACTACATACCTTAGTCAGGGCTTGTTGGTCACCCACTTATTTCAAGGCCATATGTCTCACCAAACAGGTTAGGTCTTCAATCCTAGTTTTTAGTAAGGGTAATGGATGATAAGTTCATACCTAATGAATAACACCAGTTCTAGTACCTCTTGAACCAAACTATAATGAGTTTTGGGAAATATTATCAATCGAGCCCTTGGATTATTCTATAGACTTTTCAATGAATGAACCTCAAGATGATTCATCAAGAAGGTTTCTATAATTTTCTAGTAATCATTGATAGAAGAGGAAATTAAATTTATGATCCTTAATTTCTTTATGTGGTTAGGTGACACATATATGTTTTAAATATTTCCCAATACTCATATTAGGTTTCTCCAAATGGCTATCTAATGGAATAGATCTCCTTTCTTATGACGGTGCTTCTAGAGGTGTGGAATAAAATTTTCATGAGGTATCTCACCAAGTCATTTAAATCTTCATCATCTCTAGGTTTTAGAAAATTCCACCATTATTTGGTAGCTCCTTCTAATTAAAAAAAGAACACCTTCTCCTTTAATTGTTTCCGAGATAATTCATAGTGTTTAAAGGTTTAGCAGACATGTGTGAAATTATTAATATGTTTGTTGTGATCATCACCTACCAAGACATGAAACTTTGGATGAAATGTAATCATGTTATGTTTCATCTAAAAATAATTTTATAATCCGCTCATAAAAGTTAATTATTTTGTGTAAGGAATTGGGGTGCATAGAGGTCTCTAAGAGTTGGGTTTTGATTTCCAGCCATGATGATAGGCTCAGAGTGAGTAGTTGAATTTTCACTTGAGTCTTCAAGAGAAATGTCCTCAAATTACGATTATAAATCAAGGTTTATAATTCTATTTGAAAAATTTCTTTAAATTTCACGATCAAGGGGGAATTTTTTAGCGTTTGAGCTTTTAGTCATGTAATTTTGAAGAGAAAATATGAAAATATAATAGAAAGAGAGAAAAAAAAGGTTGGCACTACCTCCCTAGAAACAGTTATACGTTTTTACATGTTCCTATCATGGGGTGTGAAAAAAACAAATATTAACTAAGTTAAATTTCATTTTAGTGGTTAACCTAGCTTGTCTCTAGATAACAGTGCACAATAATCAAGCTAGTACCCTAAATTTGAGAAAGAAGTTGAATTTTTTTTTAAAAATGATTGATTTCAAAAATAAATTTAGGAATTGAAATTAAGGTTGAAAGCTAATCGATGAAGAGAGTGATGGGGTTGTGGTAGTATCACTTTTTAAATTTCACCATAATCATAAAAATCATCTTCCCTCTCTTCCTATTAAATGATAAATAAAAGACACCTCAATCAAGTTATCAATCACCCTTAGTTGAAGAAATAAATGGAACTCACTCTTATGTGCATTGAAGTTCATAAAAAATTTCTAAACAAATAAGGCAAGCCCCAACGGAATTTTTTTTCTCCATATAAATATAGAAGATTTTCATTAGTTCCACATAAAAACAAATGATTTTTGGAAATTCACCACTTAACAAAATATTCTCGATCAAGACAAATTGCATAGGTGGAGGGAGATAAAAAGTCTTCAACCAAAACTATTAATAATAAATACATAAAAACAATAAACATGATCTCGTTATGTTAATTAGGAAATATTGAAAATATAAATAATTTAAATGAAAAAAAGGTTTTATATTCAAGAATAAGACTTTGACATTTCAAAATTGAATCTCCCCTTCCCCGATCACTCAATGGTCTTACCCATCTATGTGAAGGGTAATAGATTTAGAAGGGGAATAAGTGGGCATAATGAAACTAAGAAAATAGAAAAGAGACAATAATAATAATATCATAATTCTTATCCTCCCTCAAAACCCTCTTGAACTTTATTAAACTATGTTGAATAGAAGTGAGCCCTCATATAAATAGGCTTGAATGGTGGAAAATTTTCCCACCAGATTCACTCTTCCAGAATTTTGAATCAATTTTGAACCATAAATGGATGAATATTGGGTAGGTTAATTAATAAAATTTGTTCTTATATTCCTTTTTAATGTGTCCAAAAAAATAATATAATATTTTTACAATTTTGTAAAATGTTTATGACCAAATTACAGATGAATACTTTTTATTCTTGATGATACTACTGAACTCCCTCCAGTTTGGAGCATGAAATGAATACCTTAATGACCAAAATTCTTTATGAAATGTTATACCAAGATGTATCTCAAAGTCCTTTTTATACAAAATATTTATTGACATCATTTGGAGTTATTTAGTCCAAGTTATTCTTTAATATCTAAGGTAGGGTCGATTCTATCATCCATAGAACTTCTTCCACATGATTGATAGTTTTGGGACATTTGGTGTTGAATTGGATCGGGGACTAGGATAAAATGTTGAAGCCCCTGAAAAAAGAGAGTATAATAAAATGAATCACTCAATTTGGATCCAACTTATTAATGATATACCCAATATATAGAAGATCTATAAAACTACTAAATTTTTAGAATTAACCAATTTTCAAAATTAAGCACAACATCCACTAAAAATACTAAAAATAATCAAAATCAGATCAAATTGACTAATTGGAAAAGGATAAATCATTAAAAACCATATGAAAAATAATTAAAATATTATCTCTATCAATTCCCCCACACTTCAATCTTAGTCTCCCAGACACGTTAAAATAAAAAATCGAATAAATCCAAATTCAAAACACATGTTCATGAGATCCACCAATTCCAAACCAAGAAACAAAAGATATCATGCCACATCAGGAAAAATTATTTCAATTTCTCAAACTATTCCACTCAATATATTTCCCCTTCATTTCACCTCCTATGAACCAAAGACACCTACATCAAATGAATTTTCTCTCATATCACAAAAGTATATTTTCAATAATGTTTTTTACATCCAACCCAATGCAAGAGTAACCATAGGATTGATAAATTCATACTTATCCACCTTATTTAAGTCATGGAAATTTGTTTTTAATGATTAATTTATAGGGTTTTTATATGGATTCCATTTGGTAGGCGTTAAATATTAAAAATTCTGAGGCAGAATGAGGAGAGCTTGGCTCTTTTTGAAGAAAAATTGAATGATGCTAATTTTCACTCAAGTATTGTCTCCTCATCACTCCCATTAGTATATAATCAGCACCATAATCATGAATAATCAAGTAATTTTCAAAAAATAATGAATTTTATTAGAAAAAATTTCAATCATCTCAAACATGATTTTTCTTGAAATCTCTAAATAGGCACATCATTATTTCTCCATTAGAAACTTCAGATAGGATCAACTTCTCTTATCATTAAAGTTCCAGAAAAGGTAAAAATTTCAAAAAAATGATTTTTTAGTAGCACACAGATCTCTTCTACATTTTATTTCCCACCAAAAGTATCACCAAATGAGGTATCACAACACACGATAGCTTCTCACCACACTTAAGTTAAACTAGATCATGAAATTTTACTTTAAGAGTAGGATGGAGAGGGAAAATTGTCTTATAATGTGGCTATCCTAATAGGATATTCATGGATTCTAATTTATACAAGGGTTTAATGTACTTTTTTGGCCATAATGAAAATAATTCTCTTGAAAAGGGGGATAAAAACCAATGAAGGGCCTTAATCATTTGAAACACAATCACCTCAAACCCTCAGGTTTTGAATGGAATATATAAAATTCTAGTTAAAGAAAGAATGGTTTAGTTCTATCAAGAAGTGATGTGAATGAAAATAATATAACAAAAAATGGTTCCAAATCTTCACGAGAAAGTGATTTCAATTATTAATAAAGTGAGATGTGGCATGATATTTAAAAATCAGAGTACTTTTCATGAAGTTCCAAATGATTTGAACTTGAAATAAAGTCAATTTCAGCATTCATTTAAGCTCTATTTCATGTAATAAATTGGTTCACTCATATACATGGGTTTAAAAAAAGGAAAAAAGAATCTTTTAATCTCAAAAGTTTCAAAAAAAACACAAAAAACTAATAATTAAACACACAAAAATTTGAAAACACACAATTTTTTTTGAAAAAAAATCAACAAATGAAAATCATAAACTAAAAAGGTTCCATCCCCCACACAAAAATAATGTACTGTCCACAATTCATTAAAATTTATTTATCAAGTAAGATGATTTTAAAATTAATAAAAAAACAAAAAAGTGTAAAGGAGATGTAAGACATGATTAAATTTATTTATAGATAGGTTGGATGAGTGTGATATCCTCCACTGGATATGATGGAATGGTCCAATGGAAATTCTTCAGCATGTGTCCATTAACAGTGAATGAATAACAATCTCCATCCTTCATAATATCCACAATAACAAAAATATATACATGTGTAACTATAAATGGACCCCCTCATCTTGAATGTAGTTTACCGTGCATCATATTGAGTATAGAGTTGAATAGAAGCACTTTATCTCTAGGATGAAAGTATTTCAGTTGGATTATCTTGTCATGATCCACTCTTATTATCTCTTTGTAAATATTAGATTTTTCAAATTATTTCCTTCTGATTTCCCCAAACACTTAGAACTTCAATATACTCTCTTTACCAGCACTTTTGATATCCAAATTCATCTTCATCACAACCCAATACACCTTATGCTCTCATTACATTTCTATGTGATATCTTTTATCATAAATCAACCTATATGGACTCATTTCAACTGGGGTTTTTTAGTATGTCCTTTAATCCCATAACACGTCTTCTAAATTTTGGTTCCAATCCTTCTTATTTGGTTTAACAGTCTTCTCCAAAATTCCTTTGATATCCCAATTTGACACTTTAGCTTGACAATTTTTCTATGGGTGATAGAGAGTTGTTGTTTTATGATGCACCCGGTTCTTCATCAACAAAGCTTCCATTCTCCTGTTGAAAATGTGAGTACCTTGGTCACTGGTGATGGATCTATGTACTACAAACCTACATAATATGTTATCCCTAAAAATTCACAATTTTTTTAGCATTTTCAGTCTTGGTGGCTTTGGCTGCCACCCATTAGGATACATAATCAAACACAAGAAATATATAAGAATTTCCAAATGTCATTGGGAAAGGACCCATGAATTCTATACCCCATACCTCAAAAATCTTACAAAATTTATGTGGTTTTGGGGGGCATTTCTTGTCTCTTTGAAATTTTTTCTGAAAAACTGAAATTTTTGACACCTTTTTCAACATTCATGAGAATCTTTAAAAATGGTGGACCAATAGAGTTCAGATTTTAAAATCTTCCTTGATATCCTTTGAGGTCCAAAGTGTCTTCCACAAGCTAAAGAGTAAAAAAACTAAAAGGAATAACCAATTTCACCCTCAAGAAAACATCTTCTTATCACTTGGCCATTGAAAATATTGCTACGAATTGGATCATCTCAAATGTAATATCTAGATTCAGATATTAGTTTGTGAATTTGGTGAGAATTGAAATGATATGGGACCTGAGATGTTACCAGATAACTGACCATGTCAGCATACCCAATCACTTATCCTCAACCAAGAACAACTGATCTCTTGGAAGGTGATCATTCAATGGTTCCTTTTATGGAATTTCATCTTCAACAGTGTTAGGAAGTCTGGTTAAATGGTCATCCACTTGGTTCTCAGGTCCCTTATTGTCCTCAATTTCTATGTTAAACTATTTTAGTAATAACATCCATCTCACTAGCCTTGATTTAGCTTTGTCCTCCTCCATCAAGTACCCAATATCTTCATGACCAGAAAACACAATGACTTTGGTTCAAAGAAAATTTGATCAATATATTTCTAAAAAAAATAAAACTACTAAAAACCCATTTTCTTTGGTTGTGTAATTGAATTGAGCTGTATACCAGTTTCCTGAGGCATAGAAAATGACATGTCTATTTCTAATGTTATTAATATTTTCATGAAATATTATATACGCCCTTTGCAGATTTTATATGAAATGTACATAATTTGTGTGAAATATTAATGTTATAAAAATAAGTATAATTTTTGAACATTTTTAGAAATATTCAAATTAATTTAGTTTACTATTTTATTTGTAACACTCCGCATAAAGATTCCATTTGTCTGGTTCTTGATTTTTCGGATTCCTAATTCAATATAAAACATTTCATTAGAAGAGATCATGGGCCAATTCTACTATATAAAAGCCCATATAGACCACAGAAGAAGGCCTACAGAATCTGTGAAGCAACTGGACCAGCCATAAAGATTTAATTTCTAGGCTCAATATGGAAGTACAGATTCCTTTATTATCCTAAAACGTTCTGGGGACATTTTAAGGAGTCTTTTATAAATATTACAAGGCCCAAATCCAACTAAATGGGTCCAAAATTATTCATTCAAACTCATACCACCATTCTGGCTGGGAATTAAAATCAGTACAGTATTCATGACATGTCTCCTAATATATTCATAAAATTAATTTGATATATTTCAGTGTGATGGAGGAGATATAGTTGTCCGACTTTGTTGAAGAAAAAATTTATATTTTAAGGAATTTGTCTATTCCCAAATCTATTCATATTTTGGCCATTGAAAAAGAAAGGATTGAAATGGACAATTTAACATTGTTTATTGAAACCACCATAACATGGGCTCTAAAACTCTAAATTACCCCAAATATTGGGAGTAGTTGGAAAACATTATTATATACATCATTAAAGAAGGATATATCTCTATATTCGGCTATCTGGATGTCCAAAACATCGTACCAATTGGAGGGAAGGATTGGGAATGCAAACATTCCACTTCCTTGGGTTATAAATACACCCCCTCCTCTCCTTCAAAGGGGTTGGCATTTCAGAAGGGAAGAGACCATATCGGCCCAACTAAATCCTTTAAAATGTCTTGGGAGGACCATCCACACTCCAGTTTTCACTTGAGAGATATTTCATTCTATCTTTGTTTCCTTTTACTTTTGTGTTGTTATTCAATTGTAATTTCGTAAGTGTTTGTATTCATAATTCTGTTCTAATGAAAGTTTCTTCTTCAATATTGCTTATTCTCATCCACCTTATGTAGTTTAATATTAATGTTCTTAAAATAGTTAAAAAAAGTTTAATCCACTTCCCTTCTATTTAATTCTCATTCAATCTAAATTTCATTTTTAATTATCATCATCGTTTGTGTGTGTGTTCGTTACATCAATCTTTTATTATCCCTTTATTTTTCATATCTTCTTAATTTATCATCACAATAATTATAACCATATTACTAATCATTTAAATTTCTGAGTAAATATCCCCTTTGGGTGAGTCATTTTTTAGATATGTTATGTGATTGAGAGCTTTTCCTCGATGAATATTTTTTAATTTAACATTGTGTATGTTGGATTTAACATGTCATTGATTAATGACTTGTTTTGTTTAACGTGTCATTTCCATGGATTATGGGAACCATAAATAAACTAAAATCAACAAGATATGATTGTGATTAAAACCCTAAATTAAGTTAAGTCTTGGATTAAAGCCTTAACACTTGAGAATTCCAATCAACATCAACTTGTGACATGGGTGTCAATTTAATGCAATATAAAGAAAAGCTCAAGGATATCACAAGATTGACTACATAATGATGAACTCACCCCAATCATTATTAAATTGTTAAATCAATAAATCATTTCAATTAAGCTCTACAAATAAACCACCTAATCAAAATACAATCAACTAATAACAAAAGACTATTAAAAAGTATCATCATCAATGATTTGAACCGAGTGCTGCTATACACATTAGTAGAACATCAGAACTTTGATCGTTCGATAGTAGAAAATACACCACACTATAAAATGGTGCCATTGTCGAGGATGGTGCTTTATGTATTCATTAGTTTCTTGTTATTGTAAAAAAATGAAAAGAAAAAACAATATTAAAAAAATAGAAAAAAACAAAAATAATAACCCACCTTCATCATAAAAATCATAAACAGAAAACACAAAAAGAAAAACCCGTCTTCCTCTTACAACATATATATAAAGGCCTCGTAGACTCCCAAACAATCCCTTAGATTTTTCTAACCCTGAAATTGAGTGAACACTTTTCCAAATTATGAGGAATATTATGGATAATCAAATAACTCCAGAACCAGTCCTTGTACAACCAATTGAATTAGATATATCCAATCCTAGGGAATGAACACTTAAAGAACTCGTTTCCACTGATATGAATTACCAAACTATTGGTATTCAATATGCAAACATAGAGGATGACTTCAAACTCAAATCGGGTTTGATTCATATCCTTCCTCATTTCCACGGGCTAGCTGGTGAGGATCCGCATCTCCACCTTCAAGAGTTCCAAGTGGTGTGCTCCACTATGAATCCTCAAGGGGTTTCTAAGGAACAAATAAAAATCCGGGCATTCCCTTTTTCCCTAGATTACACTACTATGTCATGGGTCTACCGCCTTCATCCTAGTTCCACAACCACATGGAATGACATGAGGTGACTTTTCTAAGAGAAATTACTTCCTGCTTCTGGTACTACTTCCATCCGAAAGAAAATTAGTGGTATCCATTAGTTACCAAGTGAATCACTCCTTGAATACTGGGGGGGTTCTAAAATCTTGTTGCAACCTGCCCAACCACCAAATACCTGACCAAATCTTGATCCAAAACATATATGAGGGGTTAATGGCTATAAAGATAACTCTTATTGATGCGACAAGTGGCAGTGCTCTTGTTTATAAAACTCCTACAACTGCAAGTGATCTCATTAGTAACATGGAAGTGAACACACAAAAATTCCATACATGAGAACATGATCATGTAAAAGAAGTCTAGGACAATAAATCCATAGAGTTAAAGAAGATTACAGAGTGGATGAGTGAACTTACAGGTCATCTGTGACAACCAGCTATGGAATCAAAAGACCTATCCTCATATTCTCCACAATCAATGGTTTCTAAAAATGAAAAAAACTATGGAATCTGCAACTCCCCAGATCATCCAACTGATACACGTCCACAAATTCAAGAGGATCAATGTGTTTCATCTGAACAAATATATCTCAATGTAGTATATGCTCAACAGAACCCCAACCCTCAACAATCAGGACAGTTCATTAGAAACTTCAACCAACCTCACTCTGAGACCTTCTCTTCTTCCGATAACCAATGCCTGAGGTATAATAATTCCATCTCTCATCCCCCTCAATTCCCTACTCAAAACCCAAACTTGTTTTAATATTTTCAAGGTGTTGGTAAATTCCAACAACCTTATCATTTTTTCCTCAACAACAAAGGAACAATCCTCATCACGGATTCCATTATCCTAGCGAGCCTTCCCAATCACAAAACCAATACAATCACATTCCCAAGAACCAAAATCAAGGGAATCCAAATACTAGATAACCTCTTCTTCTAAACAACCATGTTAATGTACAGTGGAATATCTTTCCTCATTCACACATTCCAGCCTCAAATACATTGAAACCCAAATTGGTCAACTTGCATCCCATCTGAGCCAAGAACAACAATCAAATTCTTCCCAACTCCCTGCCCAACCATTTCCCAACCCCAAGGGTATTGTAAGTGCAATAGAACTCAGATCAAGAAAGAAAATTGATATGCCTCAAGATAAGTTCTCCAACACTCCTTTGAATGTTGAATTAGAAAATGAAAAGAAAAATAAATATAAAAAAGAACCAGAAGCCATTCCCTCACCTCCTTCTATTCCACTTAGGAACCGAATTCCTTTTCCTCAAGCCATTTCTATGCCAAATAAGTCCTTTGAACCCAATCCTAAAATGATCTACATGTTTAGAATTGTTTAAGTGAACATTACCCTCTTAGATACTATTAAAAAAATTCATAAGTATGCCATGTTTCTTAAGGAATTGTGCACCCACAAGAGAAAACTTAGGACCTTCAAATGTGTTTCCACCCAGCAGTCTATTCCCATAAAGTGCAAACATCAAGGGAACTTTACCATTCCATGCCAAATTGGAAGTTACAACTTCGATGATACACTCATATACTTAGGAGCCTCAATTAATGTCATGCCAAAATCTATCTTCTCCAACCTCGGTCTAGGTCCCTTACATCCAACAGGTGTTTTCATTCAGTTAGCGAATAGAAGCACAGCCAGTCCTGAGGGAATAATTGAGGATTTCCTTGTTCATGTGAATGATCTTATCTTCCCATGTGACTTCTATGTCCTTTACATGGAAGGTGAGACAATATCTTTCCAATCTCCTATGATTCTAGAAAGTACTTTCCATATGACATCTAAAACAAAAATTGATGTCCATGCTAGCAGCTTATGCATTGAATTTGGTGACCAACTAGTCATGTTCAATATTTTTCAATCCATATGATACCCATCATATAATGAATCTACATTCCTTATCCATTCTTCTGAAAATATCTCTTAGAGTGTATTGAATCCCAATCCATCATGTTCTTCCTATTCTACTAATAGAAGATTTTGTGAATATTTCATCCTCGTTAACCAAGTCATAAATGGAGAAGTTGACGTTGACATTATAATTGCAAAATACATTGGTCTAAAGGATCTTGAAAACTCTTTGGAATCCCATATCACCTCTAGCCTCCACTACACCAACTTGGATTGTAATGGGGAAAACAAACAATAATGCTCATTTTTTTATTCAAATCCGATTATCCAACATTCCTCATTTACTGTCCATGATTCTGAAAACTCTATTATATGTGTGGTGAAACATAAACCAATGTGTTTATATTGTCCTGATGAGAGTGAAAGTTGTGAGATTTGATTCATAATTAATAAAGTGATCACTGGTGATGTTGAAATTGACCATTATTTGGTGAAAAAAATTAATATAAAGGATATTGAAACATTTATTTAGTCTTATGACTCTACTGATCCTCATTACTCTACATCAGTAAGTGATGAAATAAATGAGTCGAAAACAATTGGGATCTCATACTATGGTTTCATGTTATCTGAACCATACAGAAATGAACCACCAGAATTGAGACATCTTCCTGAATTTCCAAGCATAGAAAACCATCACTCTGTGGATAAAATCATTCCTACCATGGAAGACCAAAGGGTGGATAGTCATATTCTCTTTCCAACCCGGTTGAATTGAATGTTAAACAACAAGGAAGGGATAATATTATCCAATGAACCATCCAGCCTCCCAAAAGAAATTTTTTTCTAGAAGCACATTGGAGTTGAGAAAATACAATGGCCACTGTTAGACTACGAGTAGTACACTGCAACTGTGTGGTTGTAGACAAATAAATACAGCACTTCTTGGGAGGAAACCCATGTTTTCTTTTTCTTTTATGAAATTTAAATTTCCTTTTAGTTTTCATTAAATGTATAATGATTTTTCTTTTTCAGGTAACATCCCACAATCTTAGAACCACATCAACTTCCATCGGATCCACAGTAGACCCACCACCCAATGGAGACGGTGACCCGCCAAATCCATACCTAGGGTTACGTCCTTCCCTTTATCTCTCTCTCTCTCTCTCTCTCTCTATTTCTTCTTCTTCCTCCCTCATTATCATTTTTTTCACTTTACTCATCACATTTTTTTTATTTAATATTCCTATATTGTGTGGATGTGTCTTTATTAAAAACTACAATACTAAAAACCTACAAAATTAAATATATATATAATAACATGAAAAATCAAGAGTAATTCTTACTCATTTTACAATTTTAAAATATTTTTCTAAAAATTTTGGGGAGTGAAAAGAAATTTTTTCATCTACAAAATTTTGTATTTTAATCATGACTTTTGATAAAGAATCTTGTGTCAAACCCAAAAAATTTTGAATGGTCAATTTTTGATTTGGGAAATGATTTTCCCCACCAGTGAGGAACACCATTTCCTTTCATTGCGAGGAAACCTATGACCATATTTCCAAAAAGTGTGTTTTTACCCACATTTGTGAGTCTTGAGTATTTTGGACCTTCAAGATGAATTTCTTACTTTAGTGTGAATTAATATGATAAAAGAATTTTCCAAACCACATGATAATTATAATATCCAAATAGCCTCCCATTAACCACACATTAATCCTCCTTTTGAAATCCCCTTAGAGCCTATGAAAACCTTTTCTTTGATAGTCACATTAGAAACCCAATTCCTTATCCCACCCAATATCAACATGTATTTTCATTGCATAATTTTTTTAAAATTTAAGTTTGGCGGGATGGATATCATTATGGGTACCCTTTTTTTTATTTTCACTAAGTTATCAAATTCTAAAGAGAAGACATCAATTTATGTATGGGGGAGAGGTTGTACTTCAATGGGTTTTGGGAATGTATATATTCTTATCAAATATTGTTCAAATTTTAATGACAAGTGTTCAAAAAAATTAATTAAAAAAAATTGGTTGTGTCTTTGGTTGTTAAAAAATCACTATTTCTCATCCATTGATCTTGGTATAACAATTACAACTAGTGTTATGAAGAGATAAATCATGGGTTGGGATATGATTGTGAGATCTTTTTCAAGTTCAACTTTCAAAAAAAGTGAAAAAGGTCACTTTCATTATATTCTTATGTCATTGGGAGAAGTTTTGTGTTTTGTAAATATTACATATTTCATTCCATTCACATTTACATCCACTTTTGTGTCTTACATAACATTTTCATTCCCTCATAAATATGTATTTTTATTTCCATTCATGTCTCATTTCCGAAAAAATGTGTGCATTTCTTTTTCCATGTTGATGTTTTACCCTTCTTCTTCTCTCTCTTGGACATTATATTCCTACCATCTCATAGCCATTGAAAACCCCCATAAAAATACCTACTGATTCTTGTGCACTTTTGATAGTGAGTGGAAGATGAGATATCTTCAAAACTATAAGATTTTCACTTTTTGGTTGGTGAATGAGTGAAGCTCCATAAATTAATTCTATCATCATGAGAAGAGTAAGTTTTGTGTGCCACCATTTTCTATTTCTAAATTTGAGAATGAAAAAAATGTATTGTTTTTTTTTAAAATTGTTTCTATAAAAACTTTTTGTGGAATTCATTATGAATGAGTTATATTGTCTAAGCCTCCCTGATTGGGGAAAACCAAATTTTAATATTAGATGGTGAGTGAAAATGATTTTTGGTCATGTTTTTATATTTTTTGCACATGAGGACATGAAAAATACTAAATGTGGGGTATATGTTATTATTAATATTTTCAGGACATATTATATTCTCAATTTACTAATTTTATATGAAATGTGAATAAGTTTTGTGAAATATTAATGTTTTCATACTAAGTATATTTTTGATAATTTTTAAAAAGAGTCCAACTAAGATAGTTTAATATTTTATTTATAACTCTCCCCTTACTAATAAAAATTGTATGGTTCTTAATTTTTACAATTCTGAATTCAATGTAGAACAATTCATGAGAAGGGATCATTATCCAATTATACCATTTCTAGGCCCATATGGACTACACAAGAAGGCCAACAAAATCTGTGAAGAAATTGGACATTCAATGAATATTTAATTTCAGGGATAACTTAGGAAGTCCAAATTATTTTATTCTCCTCCAAAGCTTGGGGGAAAATATGAGTAATATTGGATAAAAATTTCAAGTCCCAAGTCCAAATACAAGGGGCCCAAAGGATTAATTGAAACTTATCCCACCATTCTGGACGAGAATTAAAATTAGTATAGTATTCATGACATGTATCCTGATATATTCATCAAATCAAGCTGAGATTTTGTAGTGTGAAATAGAAGATATAGGGGGACTACTTTTTTGAATAAATAATTTGGATTTGAAGTCATCTTACTATTCCAAAATCCATTCACATTTTGGCCATTGAAAAATCATGGATAAAAATGGACAGTTTAACATTGTTTATTGATACCTCAATAACGTTTTCTCCATAAGTCCAGATGAATCAAAATTTTGATATTAGTCGGAAAAAATTATTATATACAACTTTAAATAAGGATATATATCTATATTCTGATGTCTGAATTTCTAAATCGTCAATCCAATTGGAGGGACAGATTAGGAATGCAAACAATCCACTTCCTTGGGCTATAAATACATCCCCCTCCTCTGCTCCAAAGGGGTTGGAATTTAAAAAGAGAGGAGCACATATTGGAAAGACCAAAGACTTTATAAGGGGTTTGGAGGCCCTTCCACACTCATGTTTTCACTTGATAGATATTTCCTCCTCTCTTTGTTTCCTTTTACTTTTGTGTTGTTCTTCAATTGTAATTTCGTAAGTGTTTGTATTTGTAATCCCGTTTTAATGAAAGTGTCTTATTAAATATATCTTATTTTCATACAACTTATATAGTTAAATATTAATGTTCTTAAAATAGTTTAAATACAGTTTAATACACTTTCCTTTATTTTTATTCTCATTCAATCTAATGTTTATTTTTAATTATCATCATCGTTTGTGTGTGTGTTTGTCACACCAATCTTTTATTATCCCTTTTTTATTGTCTTATTAATTTATCATAACAATAATTATAACCATATTACTAATCATTTAAATGGATGAGTAAATCTCCCATTGGGGTGAGTCATTATTTAGGTATGTTAAGTGATTGAGATCTTTTTCCCGATGAGTATTCTTTAATTTAACATTGTGTATGTTGGAATTAACATGTCATGAATTAATGACTTTTTTTGTTTAACGTGTGGTTTACATGGATTATTATAACCCTAAATACACTACCATTAACAAGCACTGATTTATATTAGAACCCTATGTTAAGTTAAGGCTTGGATTAAAGCCTTAACACTAGGGAATTCCAATCAAAGTCAACTTCTGACATGGGTGTTAATTTTATACAATATAAAGCAAAACTCAAGGATATCACATGATTAAAAACCTAATGATGAAATCATACCAATCTTTATTTGAAATTGAACTTATATTGGGAAAGAAAATTGATATGCCTCAAGATAAGTCCTACAAACCTCCCTTGAATTTTGACCTAAAAAATGAAAAGAAAAATAAATAGGAAAAGGAACCTGAAGCCATTATCTCACCTTCTTCCAATCAACATAGGAATCCAATTCCTTTTCTTCAAGTCATTTATAAGAAAAAGAAGTCCTTTGATCCCGATCCTGAAATTCTCAACTTGTTTAGACATGTTGAAGTGAAAATTCCCCTATTAGATTCCATTAAACAAATTACTAAGTATGCCATGTTTCGTAAGGAATTGTGCACCCACAAGAGACAACTTAGGACCTTTTAAATTTTTTTCCACCAAGTAGTATATTCCCATAAAGTGCAAAGATCCAGGGACCTTTACATTTCCATTCCAAATTAGAATTCCAACTTCGATGATACACTCATAGACCTAGGATCCTCAATTAATGTTATGCCCAAATATATCTCCTATAACCTTGGTATAGGTCCCTTACATCCAACGTGTGTTGTCATTCAGTTAGCCAATTAAATCCCAACCAGTACTAAGGGAATAATTGAGGATGTCCTTGTTCGTATGAATGATCTTATCTTCCCAGCTGACTTTTATGTCCTTGACATGGAAGGTGAGCCGAATTATTTCCAATATTTTCTTATTCTAGGAAGACATTTCCTTATGGCATCTAAAACAAAAATTTATGTCCATGCTGGCATCTTATCGATGGAATTTTGTGACCAATAGGTCAAGTTCAATATTTTTCAATCCATGCGATACCCATTAGATAATGAATCTGCATTCTCTATCTATTATTCTGAAAATATCTCTTAGAGTGTATTGAATCCCAATCCATCATGTTCATCCTATTCTACTAATTGAGGAGTTTTTTAATATTTCCTCCTCATTAACAATGTCATAAATGGAGAAGTTGATGTTGACATTACAAATTAAAACTCCATTGATATAATGGATCTTGAAATCTCATAGGAATCCCATCTCACCTCTGGACTCTAGTGCTCCAACTTGTATGGTAGTGGGGGAAATGAACAAGCATGTTCATTTTTTGATTCAAATAAAATTATCTAACATTCATCATTTCCTATCCATGATTCTGAAAATTTTGTTATATGTTAGGTGAACCCTAAACCAATGTGTTTATATAGTCCTGACGTGAGTGAAGGTTGTGAGATTTGTTCCATAATTAATAAAGTGATCACTATTGTGGTTGAAATTAACCATTCATTGGTTATAAACAATGATATAAAAGATATTGGAAAATTTATTCAGTATTATGACTCTACTGATCCTCATTAATCTACATCTATAAGTGACTAAAGAAATGAGTGAAAAACAATTGGGATCTTATACTCTGGTATCATGTTATCTGAACCATACAAAAATGAACCATCTGAATTGAGATATCTTCTTAAATTTCCTTGAATATAAAACCAATAATTTTTGGATAAAATCATTAATCATGTTAAAGACCAAAGGGAAGATAGTCATATTGTTATTCCAACCCCGTTTAATTTCATGGTAAACAACAATGAATGGATGGAATTATCCAATGAATCATCGAGCCTCATAAAGGAAAATATTTTCTGGAAGCACACTAGAGTTGAGAAAATACGATGGCCACTGTCAGACTATGGGTAGTCCACTGCAACTATCTAGCTGTAGAAAAAAAAATGCAACTCTTCTTTTAAGGCAACCTATGTTTTCTATTACTTTTATGAAATTTTAATTTCTTTTTATTTTTTCATTAGATTAATACTAAATTTTATTTTTCAGGTAACATCCCAAAATCCTAGAACCACAAAGATTTACATCAGATCCACAGAAGTCCCACCACTAGATGGAGACGACGGCCCACCAAATCCAAACCAGGGGGAACCTCCTTCCATTTTTTTCTCTCTCTCTATCTCTATAACATTCTTCTTTTTCCTCCCTCATTCTCATTTTTTTCACTTTCCTCATTACATTTTTTTAATCTACTATTTTTGTTTTCTGTGTGTGTGTCTTTATTAAAAACTAATAAACTGAAAACCTAAAAAACTAAAAAATATATATAATAATATGAAAAATCAAGGGTAATGCTTACTCATATTCATATTTTCAAATTTTGTACAACCATTTTGGGGAGCCAAAAGACATGTTTTCATCGCAAAAATTTTATATTTTCATCATAACTTTGGATAAAGAATCTTGTGTCAAACCCAACAATTTTTGAATGATCAATTTTTGATTTGAAAAATGATTTCCCCAAACCATTAGGAACACCATTTTATTTAATGCCACGGTCCCCAATGGACATATTTTCAAAATGTGTGTTTTTACCCCCATTTTTGAGTCTTGAGTTTGTGGACCTTTGAGATGAATTTCTTGCTTTAGTGTGCATTAATATGATAGAGGCATTTTCCAAACCACATGAGAAATATAATAGCCAAATTACCTCCCTTTAACTATACATTAATATTCTATTTGGAAGCCCCTTATTGCATATGAAGACCTTTTCATTTATATCCAAATTACAATACCAATTAGTTATCCCACCGAATATCAACATGGATTTTTATTGCATATTTTTTTTTTAAATTTATGTGTTGGAGGAAGGGATTCTATTTTGGGTACCCTTTTGTTGATTTTCACTATGTTATCATATTCTTGAGGGAAATAATCAATTTAAGTGTGGGGGAGAGGTTGTATTTCATTGGGGTTTAGGAATGTATATATTCTTATGACATATTGTTCAAATTTTAATGATAACTGTTAAAAAAAATATAATTAAAAAAATAAAAAAAATAAAAAAAATCAGAGACAATGGTTTCTGTCTTGGTTAGGTCAAAAATCATTATTTCTCAGCCTTTTATATTTTTATAACTATTACAATTAGTGTCATTAGGAGATCAATAATGGGTTGGGATATGATTGTGAGATCTGTTTCATGTTCAACTTTTGAAAAAAGAGAAAAAAAGAACACTTTCATTATACTATTATGTCATTGGGAGAAGTTTTGTGTTTTGTAAATATTACATATTCTCATTATATTAATATTTCCATCCACTTTTTTTTCTTATTTCACATTTTCATTCCATCATAAATATGTGTTTCCATTTCCTTTCATGTCTCCTTTAAAAAAATTGTGCATTGATTTTTCATGTTAGTGTTTTACCCTCTTCTTATCTCTCTTGGAAAATATATTCCTACCATCCCATAGCCACAGAAAAACCCATTCAGAAGAACTCTTGATTCTTGTGAACTTTGGATAGGTTGTGGAAAATGATATCTTTTTAAAACTCTAAGATTTTCACATTTGGTTGGTGAATGAGTGATGCTCCATAAATTAATCTTATTATCTTGAGAGGAGTATGTTTTGTGTGCCACTATTTTACATTTCTAAATTTGAGCATGAAAAAAATGAAGAGTTTTTTTAACATTGTTTCTATTAAAACTTGTGGTGGAATTCAATATTAATGGGTGATATTGTCTAAACCTCCTTTATTAAGGAATTTTTTTTAATATTTGATGGTGAGTGAAAATGATTTTTATCATGTTTTTGTATTTGATGCACATGAGGACTTGTCCAAGACAATGTGTGGGGGAGTTGATGTTATTAATATTTTCATGACTTATTATATACTTCATATACTTATTTTATATTAAATGTGCTTAATTTGTGGGAAATATTAATGTTTCAATACTAAGTATAATTTTTGATCATTTTTAGAAGTTGTCCAATTGATTTAGTTTACTATTTTATATATAAATATCCCCCTATTGATCCAAATTGTGCGGTTCTTGGTTTTTAGGATTCCTAATTCAATATAGAACATTTAATTAGAAGGTATCATAATCCATTTCTACCATTTGTAGGCCCATATGGACCACACAAGAAGGCCTACAGAATCTGTGAAGAAACTGGACCTTCCATTAATATTTAATTTCTGGACTCAATTAGGAATTCCAAATTTCTTTATTCTCCTCCAAATTTTGGGAAAATGTAACGAGTCTTGAATAAAAATTTCAAGGCCCAACTCCAAATACAAGGGGGCCCAATGATTCATTCAAACTCAGCCCACCATTCTGGCTGGGAATTAAAATAAGTACAATATTCACGACATGTATCCTGATATATTAATAAAATCATGCTGCGATTTTTCAGCATGAAAGAGGAGATATATTCATCCAACTTTTTTGAAGAAATAATTCAGATTTTAAGGCATATGACTATTCCAAAATCTATTCAAATGTTGGCCATCGAAAAAGCATGGATTGAAATGGACAGTTTGTCATTGTTTATTGAAACCACCATAACTTGGAGTCCATAAGTCCAAATGCCTCCAAATAATGATAGTAGTCAGAAAACATTACTATATACAACTTTGAAGAAGCAAATATCTCTAGATTCGGCTTTATGGATGTCTAAATCATTGTACCAATTGGAGGGATAGATTGTGAATGTAAACAGTCCACTTCCTTGGGCTATAAATACATCCCCCTCCTCTCCTTGAAAGGGGTTGGAATTTAAGAAGAGAGGAGGCCATATTGGAACAACCAAATTCTTGAAAAGGTATTGGGAGGACCTTCCACACTCATGTTTTCACTTCAGTGATCTTTAATCCTATCTTTCTTTCCTTTTGCTTTTGTGTTGTTCTTCAATTTTAATTTCGTAAGTGTTTGTATTTATTATTATGTTTTTATGAAAGTTTCTTCTTCAATATATCTTATTCTCAGCCACCTTGTGTAGTTTAATATTAATTTTATTAAAATAGTCTAAATGTAATTTAATCCCCTTACCTTATTTTTCATTTTCAGTCAATCTACAGTTCATTTTTAATTGTCATCATCATTTGTGTGCGTGTTCATCGCATCAATCTTTTCTAATCCCTTTATTTTTATTATCTTCTTAATTTATCATCACATTAATTATATCCAGATTACTAATAATTTCAATGGCTGTTTAAATCTTCCATTAGGGTGAGTCATTATTTAGATATGTTAAGTGATTTAGAGATTTTTCTTGATGAATATTAATTAATTTAACATTTTTTATGTTGGATTTAACATGTCATTGATTGATGACTTGTTTTGTTTGACATGTGGTTTCCATGGATTTTTGGAATCATAAATACACTACCATCAATAATATTTGATTGATATTAGAACCCTAAGTTATGTTAAGGCTTGGATTAAAGCCTTAACCCATGGGAATTTCAATCAATGTCAACTTGTGACATGGGTGTTAATTTAATACAATTTCAAGAAAAGCTCAAGGATATCACAAGATTGACTACCTAATGATTTACACACCACAATCTTTATTAAATTGTTAAATAGATCAATAATTTCAATTAATACTTAGAAACAAACCATCATAATCAAAATACAATAAACTAAAATCAAAATACTATTAAAAAGTATCATCACTGAGGAATCAACCCGAGTATCCTCTTCTTGGTGATAAGGGATGCGACACTTCTTCCCAGGATGACTTGTTCATTACCTTGAAGTATCCTCTTCTTGGTGAAAATATCCTTCAAAAATTTAGTATCCTTCATATTTTTTGGGTTCTTCAAGAACGGGGATATTAATTTTTTTACTTTCTAGAAGGTGTCTGAAATCTATTTTTAAAGCGATTATTCTTGCAACTTATTTGATTAAACCATTATTGATGGAAATGGTGTAGGTATGTCTTTATTCTCCCATTTTTACTTTTATATGGTGTTTATGGACTCTTCTTACTCACCATATCCTTCTCATCCTCCTCCTTCGTCTCTTCTTCATAGTGCATTTTCATTGAAATTTTCAAATTTACAACATCATTGTCCCTCAACCCATGTAGTGTCATTTTTGACTCCATGGTGTATGGTGGTGAGATTTATTTTATTATTCTTGTTGAAATCAGGCTGAAATTATATTTTGGGTTTGGGATTATTTAGTAAAGAAGTTTCCTATGATTTTTGGTTAGGACATCAATGAGGCTTTCAAACTTGTTGGTAAAATATTTTATGGTGTCTTTCACTACCTCAATATTAGATATTTACTATAGGTTCAAAATGAAATGTAGTGCATTGATTGATGGTTGTTAATAAGTTCTTGGGAATTTGGGTGGTTGGTGGTGGGAAGACTGGTTATAAGATTTCTGTTTTTTGAAATGGTGGTTGTTTTTTGAATTGTTATTGGAATGGGGGTTGATTTAGGAACTAGTTTTGGTTTTAGGTTCTAGCTTAATTCTACTGATTTCCAAAACAATATTGAACATGGTTAGGATCTCTCTATCCATGAGTTTGTTTGAATTGGATCAGATGATACACTACTACACAAGTTTCCATTCCCTATATTTCAGTACATTAGTCAGTGAAATGATAAGTTGATAAACACAAACCATATACCATAGCTAGTGCTTGTTGGTCACCCACTTTTTTTCAAGCTATATATATCACCAAAATGGTTAGCTCCTCAATCATATTTCCTAGTGAGGGTGATGGTTGAGATGTTCATACCACATGAATACCCTTTGTGCTAGTACCACTTGTACCAAACTATTGTGTGCTCTTGGAAATCTTATCAATCAATCCCTTAGCTTCTTCTGGTGACTTTTCAATCGATGTACATCAAGATGATATATCAATAAGGTTTATATCATTATTTAGTCAACCTTAATAGAGGAAGAAAATAATATGATTATGCTCAACTGCATGATATGTTAAGATGGCACATATAATTGGAAATCTTTCCCAAAACACATAAAGGGTTTCTCTAAATGATAGTTTGATGGCATAAATCTCTTTTCTAATTACTGTTCCTCTAGAGGTGGGGAATAATATTTTCATGAAGAATCTCATCAATTCATTTCAATCATTCACATCTCTAATATTTATTCCATACAACCATTATTTGGTAGCTCCTTATAATGAAAATGAGAATTCCTCCCACTTTACTAATTCCTCAGCTATTCCACTGGGTTTGAAGTTTGAGAAGACATGTGTGAAATCTTTAATATTTTTGATGGGATATTCACCTTCCAATCCATGAAACTTTGGAAGAAATAGAATCATGTTATGATTCATCTCAAAATCAATCTATAATACTAGTATGACTAGTTTATTACTTTGAGTAAGGAATTGTGGTTCATAGAGGTCTCAAAGAGTTAGGTTTTTATTTCCTGTAATAATGACATGATTAGAGTAAATAATTAATGTTTCACTTGAGTATGTATGAGAAATTCCCCCAAATTTAGATTATAAATTAACATTTATAAGTATATTCAAAAAATTTATTTCAATTTTATGATCAAGGGGAAAAGGTTTAGTGTTGAGGTTCTAGTAATGTAATTTTGAAGATAATATAAGAAAAGGGAAAAAAGAGTGATAAAATGTGAGCACTACATCCTCATAAATGTCGCCATGTTTTAACATGTACCTGTCCTTGGGTTAAAAGAACAAATATTACCTGAGTTAATATGTTTTATACTAGTCAACCTTGGTTGTATCTCGAAAGGAGTGCACAATAATTAAGCTGTCACCTTATATTTGGGAAATAAGTGGAAGTCGTTTTTGAAATTGATGGATTTTAAAAAGTATTAATGAAATTGAAATTAAGGTTGAACACTAATGGATGAATAGATTGATGTGGTTAGGGTAGGATAACATTTTTCAATGTCATCATCATCATTAAAATCATCATCCCTCTCTTTCTATTGAATGATAAATGGTAGAATCCTTGATCGATTTATCAACCACCCTTGGTTGAAAAATGAAATGGAACTCACTCCTATGTGCATGGAATTTTATAATCAATTAGTAAATAACTATGGAAAGTCCCAATCAAGAATTGTTTTCCTTAAATATCTAGAAAAAGTTAACTAGTCCCACACACCTTCCACAATCGCAGGATACTCACCCCCTAACACAATCTTCTCGATCGAGACAAATTGCATTAGGTGGAGGAAAATCAAAAGTCTTCAGCCAAATCTATTAATAATGAATACAACAAAATCCAAAACACGATCAAATTAAGATAATTGGAAAACACTTAAAATAGAAATCATTGAAAAGAAAATGAGGGTTTTTACATTCAAGAAAAACACTATAAAATTACAAAAGTGAAACACCCCTTTCCCAAATCACTGAAAGGTTTTACATCTCCATGTTAAGGGTAATAGAGTTGAATGGGAAGAAGAGAGCCTAATGAAACTACAAAAAAATATAAAATTAAAATAACATAAAGATTACAATATTACATCAGATCCCCTATTAAACCTTCTATAACCACCATGAATGGAAGTTGACACTCATATAAATTGTCTTGAGAGGTGGAAAATTTTCCCTCAAGATCCACTTCTATGAATGTTTGAATCCTTTTCAAATCATAAATGGAAGAATCTCATGTAGGATACTTCATAAAAGCTATTCCCCTATCTATTTACCATGTGACCCAAAAATATTAGTATATTTATACATGTTTCATAAATGTTATGAATTAATTAATAATTAATACTTTTTCTACCTAAGGATACTACTCAACTCCCCCACTTAGGCACATGAAATAAATTACTTATTGACCTAGTTTCTTTATGAAATTTACTATGAAGATGAATCTCATAGTCCTATTTATATTAAAATTATATTAACATCATTATGAGTTATTTTGTTCGAGATATACTTCAATTAATATTTTATATTCTATTCTATCGGCCAATAAACTCTTTCTAATGGATTGATTGTTCTTGGTCATTGGTTGTCGAATTGGTTCTACGCCTAGAAGAAAAAAGATGAATCCAAAAAGAATGGAGATCCTAAAAAAAGGAATCTCACGACTTGGATAAAAATTGGAAATGATATACCTAAAATATAGAATCTCTATAAAACTGCTAAATTTCTAGAATTAACCAATTTTTACCATTTTGCCAAAATCCAGTAAAAATACTCAAATGATGAAAATTAGCAAAAAATGATTAATTATAAGAGGTTAAATTATTAAAAAGCACATGAAAAATAATGAAAATATTATCTATATCAATGATCTATACAAAAACATTAATAAAAACCATTGGTATAGATTGTCTATACCCATTGTTTATTCAAAACTGTGGGAATATACAAACCCTAATCACACTATAACCATAGATTATAAAACCATGGATATAGCTGTATTGGGTTAGACCCTTTTTCTAGTAGTCATGGGTTGATACTATAGTTAGAAATAGTATCATACTATCTCTTAGTATGTTAGTAATGGTGATGTTTTTCATAACTTGAAATGTATAACATAAAAAGTGTAGCTAACTTCTTTATGTTAAACATCAAGTTACCTAAGAGTTTGGGTACAAGAGTGTTTTCAGACAGTTGTAGGTGGGTTGTGACCTTATCATCTTAGGTTTATCCAATGAGTGTTACATGACATGAATTGATAAAAGGCATTCCAATACGACTGAATAGTTCAATTTGAGTAACATAGTTTATGAAAAGGATAAAATGTTTTATTTTTGAAAACAAGAAATTGGTTGTTTTGAAAAACATGATTGTAATATTTTCCAAGATTTTTTAAATGTTGATGATGGTTAAATTGTGAAAAGATAATTTTTAAGAGGTTATTATGTGTTAAATAGAATTTGATATATCCTTTGTTTCTAATTAGTGAGACTAAATAGAGCTTTTCTCTAGTTATAGTGAATGACACTGGGTTGGAATCTTAGAAACCTTCTAGAAGTGGATGCTAAAAATGTGGTTTTACCTAGCCACAAGTTAACCAATAGACGATTCAGATCATTTTCTAGGCTTTTAAGGTCATGGATAAGGGTAATAAAAATGTCGATCTATGACAATTCGACCATTCAGTTTAGTTCCAAAAGTAGAATCCACCAATCATATTGGGGGGTTTTTGATCCGGAGAAAGAAAAATGTTTGTCAGAAAAGGATTAATCAAATATATAATTTACTTAGGACACCAGCACTGCTAAAAGTGATTTTGGAAATGTATATTTTGGAGGATTTTACATGATAATGGTGGGAATTAAAAGTTTATTCTAAATTGGACCAAGCCATGACATGTAAGGATTTTGAAGAATTTTTAAGAAGCAATTGCATCCTCAAACCTTTCATATTTATAAAATAATAAAATTAATCTATTTGAATCAAGGTAATCTATTGGTGATAGATTTTTTATCAAAATTTAATAATTTTTTCCCCTTTTCCCAAGTTTTTTATTCATGTGCATCTTTGGAGGGACAAATTTTTGAGTCAGGATTAAAACAATATATTCACTCATACATTTTTATGCTTTGTGAAATAGATTATATAGATATGGTATATAGTAGAAAGAGATATTTTAGGAAATAAATTTGATGGAAGCATGTTTATTATTATGGTAACAGGTGGGAAATCTAATTTCGGGAATAATTAGAAGAGGGAAACCCACTTCTAGAGTATAAGGACACCTCAAAATCAAACCATTGGAATAATAAATATTCCTTATTAACCCCAAAGTTGGACAAAATGTTTTTAGTATGGATAACTGGACAACATAAAAAAATATTGTAGAACACCACCTAAATAATGTAAAAACTACATTAATATGGGACATCTTTATCACTATTTTTATAATGCTCTATGTTTGGGTGATAAAGACACATATCATGCTTCTCAAGAATTATATGCTTCAATAAGATGAGTGAATCAAAATAATTATAATAACTAGAATAGATAAATCCAAGGTGATTCTAGGAACAACACAAATCCTAAACTACTGAAATATCAATGATATAACAAAGAGAAATGTTAAATGAGTAAGAAATTATATGGAGATAAGAAAATGATCATAGATGATCAATCTAGTCCTTTGATATAGAGTGGTATAATTATTCTAAAATATAACCTTATTAATGATTTGTTTGATATGGGCATGTCCACTTTTTTATGTCTTCTCATGTTGATGATAATATGGGTTTTTATTAATATAATGACTTATATTTTAAAACTACAAGCTACTCTTGGACAAAGTGAGCATCAATCCTTTATGTCTAAATATTGTTCAATAAATACCAATTAGGATAAGATTATTTGGGATTTATCTTTTTTTAAGATGGATTTATCTTACATTATTTTGGTTATGGATTGGTCGACAAAGATCAAGGAAAAAATGGATTATTATTCTTGAATGGAAAGTTTCACATGTATTGATGTAATCAGTTATATTTTTTAGTGGATATTGAGGTATAAAAGATAGTAAAGAAATACTTCTTGAATAAGTGGTTATAACCATATCATATTAGTTAGATACGATTAACTTGGTATATATGGATGATATTGGGAATAATTATTTTTTAATTATTTTTGTTTAGTTTTATAATATTTCCACCAAAATTTCATAGGGTTTCCACAAAAAATTAAAGTGAAGTTTTATGACTGATTTTCTAATAGGGGATAGTCGTATATCACTTCCATCATATTAGATGTCACCAACCAAATTGAGGGAAATGAACGTTTAGTTGGAATAGTTTTAAAGTAAAGTGTTAATTCAACCAAGTACATCTACATGGGAAGCTCCGGTTTTGTTTTTTAAGATTAAAGATAGAATTATTATACTTTTTTGGATTATCCACAGATTAACCAAGTTAAAATAAATAATATGTATCATATTCAAAGCATTTTTGACCTTTTTCATCAATTATGTGGAGACTAGTGGTTCTCAAAAATCAACTTTTGTTTGGGACAAAAAAATTAGTTTAAAAGGAGTATATTTAGAAGATATATTTTAGAAGAATATTTGGCCCTGATGAATATGTTTTTATACCTTTTGATCTTATAGATTCACAATCTTTTTTTAACGAACTGATGAATCGAATCATTCAAAGATATTTGGATTCTTTTGAGGTGGTGTTTGTGGATGATATGCTGGTGTATTTTAGGGAAAAAAAGGATCATGAGATACAAATAATGATAAAGTTGGGTATATTTTAGGAACATATTCTATATTATAAGTTATCAAAGTTTGGTTTCTAGATATAATAGGTAAATTTCCTTAGAGATTTCATTTTTGAAAAAGATTTATATGTTGATCTAGAAAAGATACAAGCTGTTATACCTTGCATGACACCAAATAATATCTTTGAAATATGCAGTTTACCTGGATTATAGGTATACTATTGAAATTTTCTATGTGATTTTTTATGTTTTTCATCACTAATGATAGATTTGATGGGGACCGATGTAAATTTAAAATGGAATAATGAATGTTATAAATCCTTTCCTTACCTTAATATTTGACTTACATCACCACCAGTCCCCACATTTCTAAATCTTGTATAGGGAAATATAGTCTATTTTGATACATCATGAACTGGGATTGGATGTGTTCTCATGAAAGGAGATCATGCTTTTGTTTATGGTTTAAGACATTGATAGTTCCATGAAAATAACTACCCAACACAGGATTTGGAATTAGTTTTTTGGTTCATGATTTAAAGAGTTGGAATCATTACTCATTAGGTGAGAAATCCATGGTGTTTATGGATCATAAAAGGTTGAAACACATATTCTGGAAAATAAATTTGAATTTAATGCATTGCATATGAATGAAGCATCTATAGTTGTTTGAATTTGACTTAATGTATACACCGGGTAATGTAAAATTTGTGGAATACACATTATGAAGTATGTTATATGAATTGTTTTCTAAAGACACATCAGTCCAGGAGTAACTAATGTTAGTCATAACATATATTCATCTAGAAGGATTAAACCATGGTAATGTCCTATTTTTCTTTCCTATTTTCCTTACTCCAGATTTGATTGATTAGGATAGAGTTTCTTAGAAATCCAATCATGATTGTGTTACTTTGAGGTAAAAAAATATATTATGTGGGGATAATTAAGGGATAGAAAGTGGATGAAAATTTAGTGTTGTGAATTAGAGATCAGATGGTCACACCTTTGTATTTTCATGAATAATTTCTTAGTTCCTATCACCATTTGGGATGGGCTATTCACCTTGGGATCCAGAAAATGTATAAGGATTTGAATGAATAGTTACGGTTGCTTGTTATAAAATTATCTATAATGGATTATGTCTCACGATGCATAACCTATTAGTAGGTAAAGGGAGATCATCAATGACCAATACTTATGTTATAGTATTTATATATTTCTAGGTGGAAATAAGCATATATTTCCATGAATTTTACAATAGGTCTGACAATGATGGTTTGGAAACATGATGTTATATAGGTTATAGTGGATTGGATCATAGAGTAGAATCAACTCATCAAGATTTTTGAAACTAATTTGATGGTAAATTTTTAAAAAATATTTGTTCAGAAAATTGTAAAGATAAAATACATTCCAATATTTCTTATATTGGATAGATAACCCATGTTTATTTATTTTTTTGGTAATACTTATATAAATCCCTTAGAATATAATTGACTATGAGTAAGGCTCATAATCCACAACCAGATAGATAGTATAAAAAATTAAAATTGTTAGAGGAAATGCATAAGGAGCATGTAATGGATTTTTGTGGATCATGACCGAATCATTTATGATTATTTATGTTCCCATATACTAATAGTTATAAGGAATTGATACATATGGATACTTTTTGAGTCATTGTATGATATTCTTTGTCATTATTCAATATTTTTTATGGAAATAAGTGAGACTTCACTAATTGGATCCAACCTTTTGCAAGAGGCAACATTGAATATTTAGTTGATTATAAAGATAATGGAAATAGCCCAGATTCATTATAAATCATATAAAAAACATCATCAATGAGCATTTTCATTTTTGGTGAGTGATCATGTGTTCTTGAGAGTCTCTATAGGGCTTAGACATAATCATTTCGTATGTGGAGAAAGTTATCTCCTCAATAAATAAGATCTTTCTAGAAACTTTAATGAGTTGGTGAGGTGCAATATCCACTGTATTTACCACCAATATTTAGTTTAGTGCGTAATTTGTTTCACATGTCTTATTTAAAGAAGTACCAAACTAAACATGACCGTGTCATTTGATGGGATAACATTGACTCAGAGCTATACTATATATTTATTCATGCATTGATACCAATTGCATTAGGAAAGAGAAGATATTACATGGAAAAACATTATTATTATGTGGGTTTTATGGAAATATGGTCAAATTCACGAAGAAATGTTGGAGTTTGGGAAGGAAAAAATGGATAAATATACCAGAATCTTCTTATCAAATGATATTTTTCTACCTTTTAAGGATGGAAAGGACCATGGTGGGTGTGGGGGGGGATGTAGCATCCCTAGTCTCAGGTAAATAAAACTTTATTCATCTATTTTAGTATATAAAACTATTTGGATATGTTTTTTGAGTTTTTGAGGGGTTTTCTTATGTTTTTTAGGCTTTTTTAGATGTGCATGGTTAGTATAAACTGTGTAACATCTTCAAAAAAACATGAAAGGGAAGACTTTGGGAACTGGGTAGGAACATGGTCGACACATGGTCTAACCAAACCATTTGGATTCCCAAGAGATATCATGCATATTTAAATAGTGGTAAATTCATGTTTGAATCATAGTTTTTCTAACAAGATGATCCAAATGTGGAAGGAAAGATCATAAGACAGTAGTGCCACATGGTTAGCGTGTGGTTTACTAAACCGTGTGGCCTAACTATTCGAAGTACAACTATACCTCCCTAAATTTTGGATCTAATCCTAATTCACCCCTTCATACCTCATTTTTAAGCTATTCCTCTCATGGAAATTTTTATTTTTATCCTGTGGTGTAATAGATGATCCCCTTTGATCTAGGAGTGATCCTTATGTGAATTAATGTGTGTTGGAGGGATGGATTCATCATTAAGTTCCCATTATTCCTTGTTATTCTTAGATCCAAGGTTATTGCCTCTCTTATAACCATATATATAGACCATTATGGGTATATATATGTGTTATGAATGATTTAATGATGAAATATTTTTTGATATAGTGAAGGGAACTCGGGTTGTGATTGGATACTAATGTTTTGTAGTGTAATTCTTCATTTTTCTCAACTATTTGGAGTTAGGTGTCTTCTCTCTAACTCCACTTGATTTAGAAATTGAAATATTAGTATTAATTGAATTATTTCCTCGAAATTATTGTGAAATCATTGTGTTATTCTTGATGAAAATATTTCTTTGGTACTGGCTTTGAAATTGTGGAATGATGATTGTTTCTAGAAAAAAAATTTATTTGTAATTTCAAAATGGTAATTTTGAAGTTATGTTTTTTTTGACTCTTGTAAATTATCTATTTAAAATATTTTAATAAATAAATGGTTTGATTGATATTACTTGTTATTATTATGGAATAAATGGTTGGGCATGAGTTGATTGGGATGGATAATAGTCTAACTGTACCATCATCAATGTGGTATGGTGTATTAATGCAATGTTCCTCCATCAATGGTAACACCAATATTGAGTTATTGTGTGTGTGTGGTTGTGTGTTTGTACATGGAAAATAGTTCCAAATCAATTGAGAAGTTGTTTAAAGTCTTTGTTGGTTGTTTCTATGAAAAAGACAATTTATAGTTTTGATATAAATTGTTTTTACTTCTTAAAACTTTTTTTTATAAAATGTCCTAATTTTTCCCCTAGTAGATTGTGTTGGGAAGTCATTGGGGAAATACTAAAGAGTTTATAATCACAATCCATTTGGGAACTATTTTAAATTTTATGATGTCATTTATCAAGACATAAGTAAAGTCAAGGTATATCAATTTTTTAGCGATGCATCTTGATATCATGTATTGTTATTGTTTAGTTGGAGCTTGGAGAGGGTGGGGTGTTACTTGTTGTTAACACTTTAGAGATTTGAGTTTTGTGGCCTATTTGGTCCTTTTGAGTGTGTATTTTTGTTTACATTTCACTCTCATATGGTTTGTTTTTTATTATGTTTATAATTATACTTTGAATTTGGGCATCATATATAGGTTTGTTGGATTTTTTTTATAATTCAGAACTTTTATCATTCAAGGGAAAATAATCCTCTAAATGTTTCTTGGGGCCCTTGGTATTTATTTTTTTTCTTTTTCAACTTGGGGATGTTGTATTAGGACTAGTATATGTCCCATGTCTCTTAAATCCAATGAGATGTGGAGATATGTTACAAATATTTTCTTTTGAAACTTGGATACATAAACCATTGAAACATGAAATATCTATATAATCCTGCACTTAGTTATCCACAACTAACACCCTACTTAGGCACACAATACATAAAACTATTCTTCACACTTTAGTGGTAAATAAGAGAGATATGAATAAATGATCATAAATATATACATCATATGAATATTAGTATGAGAACATGGTTTTAACATTTGAAATTAATGCCCAATAATTCACATATCCTAATTCATGGAATAAATCATTGTCCATACAAAAGAAATAAGTCATATGTATTTGGAATCATCAATAGTCAATCATGGGACATGAGAATATATCATAATCACAAGGAATAAGTTTTTTAAACACACATATGTATAAGAAAGTCATTTTCTTAGTCAAAGATAACTTCCAAGACTATCATAGTGGATTGGGTTCACTACTCAATCAATTATTTCCTTAGCCAAGGTTAACACTCAAGTCTATCTTATTGGACAAAGTCCCTCATTGAACTGGGTTCACTACACATTCTAATCCTCATTATCACATGAGATATCCATCTTTAACAAATGCATTAGAGGGATATATAATTTTAGTCCCTCCCATTATATAATGAAATCCATGCATATGTGTGCCATAAGACCATAAAACATTCATCATATCATCATATAATAACCCATGGAAAGGGTAAAAGTTTGATAAACATTTCACCATCATTTTCATAAAGTATCCTTAGAAAGAATAAATATGGTATTATTGGACCATACATTACTATAATTTTTAATATACCCACTAGGTAATACCAAAAATTTGAAAAACTATTGGTATCTCCAACCCTATCCCAACAGTTTGTCTTAACTATTTGGATATGTTGTTTATATGAATCCTATCCTAATCGGTTTTAAAAAAAACATTATAAAATAAATAGCTATTCCAATTATTTTAAAAAACCATTAGAATAGATTTTCCCCAAAGATGTATCACATGCACCCTTCACCTCCTCCCATCCAGATCTGATCCTGAGAACTAGTAGTAGTGGCCTTCCACTGTCTTCCCAATCGGCCAAGTGACGATTTATCTTATTTATTTCATTTAATTATTATTTAATATTAAATCAGTGGATTCAAAATAATTGAGTTATTATATCAACTATCCATTTAATTTTAATTTTTGATATAAAACATGATAAAATATCCTTATTTTTTTGGGAATTTAATTTATTTTGATCATGTCGTTTGAATTTGGATTTTTTATATTTAGTTAATGTCTATTTGGGTTAGTTTAAACCGGTTTGGTTTTGCTTAGGTTCATTCTGTTCAATTTAAGATTTGTTCATTATTGGTTTTTTGATTTCATTTTGGTTCGAGTTAGTTTAGATTAATATCTATTTTTTTATTTTAAATTCATATAACTACAACCTTATTTGGTATGTAACATCCCCTTGCAACATGAAATCATCAACACCATTACTATAGAAATATTTATGTTTTTAGTTTTTTATGAATGTATTAAGATTCATCATTCATATTTATTATTATTTTATATATTCAACCCAATTTGTGTTCCGAGGTAATGAATTTTATTGACTTATAGCATGAGGTGTCTATGTGGGCAGCGTCAATAATTTTTATATTTTTAAATAATATAATTTTTACTATTTATTGTTAAATAATTTCAGGATTTTCTATGAAATTATAATCTTGATATAAATTGATTTTTTTGATTTATTAGTATTCATATTCAATTATTATATAAAAATAATTTTTTTCTATGTTATTTATAAATTTTTAAGTAAAATATGTTTTTATGACAAATAATATTTAGAAAATATGCTCATAGAGGGTGTAATTTTTTACTTGTGGATTGATATGTAATAAATTGTATATCTCTAGTATGGTTGTGTACATAAAGAAAATAAATTATTCAAGTAGATTATTTGGTAACATATATACAACATACATTCTAAAAGAAGACACATAAAGATTATTGTGTAGGTTATTCAACTAGAAAATGTATTTTTTTAACAATAACTACATTGTGAAACAATGATAGGATCAAATAATAGGTGGAAGGGTAAATTTGTTTCATAATTGTTTTAATAAAACTAAAACTAAACTAACAGGTAAAAAAATTGAAAATGACAAGTGTGAGTGATGAAAATAGATGAAAAATTTGAAAGGAATGCAGTGAAATGGTTTGGAGAAAACCAAACTGGTTTATTAATGATAATTGTGAATAGTTAATTAGTTTAGTGAGAGAATTTTTATATAGAACATTGAAAAATATTTCATTAAATATAACCAAATTTACCATGGTAGTGTAATGGTGATGATCTGTTGGAGATGTCACCTTATATTAACACAAATAATTAAAATTATCTCTACTATATCCACCAAATAATTATTCTCAAGCACCATTGGATGTAAAAATAATTCTTCAAATGAATATTTATGAGTATTATTCTTCCCATATAGACACATATACTCTTACCTTAATAAATATTACATATTTCTCATCATTAGTAACTATACCTCCATTTCAATTTTGGATTGGTTCATTTTTGTTTGTTATACTTAATGTTGGTTCCAATTAGTTAAGTCCAATATCTATATTTATATTTTACTTTTCTATATCTACAATATTATTAGGTATGAAACATCCCCTTGCTATATGAAATCATCATAAAATTACTATATAATTAATCTTATTTCTACAAAAATTATAAAAAATATAAATAGACATATATTTAATTTTTATCAAGAATACTTAAAGTATAAATATCTACAAAATTTTCACTAATATTTGATACTAATAGTTCTAAAACCCTACTAATAACTCCATAATTATTAAATCCTCCATAGAATTCATATTATTATATGAAACCCCTTAAAATGAATATACATGTTATTACAATATCTAACACATAGAATATTCCATTTATCCTTATGAATTTTACCTAGAGTGGAATTATCATTGAAATAAAGTCCATCACAATACCATGAAGTATCTGTTACAAAAAATCTGAGATAGTGGCCCAAGAATTGGGAATAAAAGGTTTTTAATGATGAATTTCAAGACCATTTTTTATTGATGCTAATTTTTGATAATAAAAATTCCAATTTTTTTCCTAAAATTTTGATTTATTAATAGGATAACATATGGTAAAACATATCTCAAGTACTCTACTGCATTTCTATGTATTAGATGTACATATTCTATAATTATGGGAGACTCGAGATGGATTCCCTACTTGAAATCCACCCTCTCATTATATTTTGTTAAATATATGGACAATCCCTAGTATATTTCCTTATATGAAATTTCTATATATTTTCCCCAGGATTAGGGATATAATGTTCACTTACCATTATGATCTCCCCCACTAATTATGTTTTAGTGTTCTATATTTTATTTTTTTCCCATGATAGATTTGCTATTTTGTGATCCTTACATACATTAATCCCTAAAATGTAAATTGTACAATAAAAATTCCATTTGTAGAGCCATTGATAATTTTAGTTTGATTAATTAGTTTATAATGTAATGGGTTTACCCCCCTTAAGGTGCACTATTATTCAGAGATATTCATATGGTAGACTTCCGAAAAACCAATATCTTTTGAAAAGTATATTTTTCTATTTTCTATATTAATATTTTGTAAAAATGTTATTGTCTCCATTTATTATGTTTTATTTAAATCATCCATTATTAAATCCATTTGGTCTATTTTCTATTTTGTGTTTTAAACTAATTACCTTGTGGTCTCTATCATTTAAATCCCCTGTGATAATTTTTATAACCTAAACAACACTGGAAAATTTTAAAACATGTTTATTGTGTATGTGGATAAATCATACTATCATGAAAGGATGAAAATAAATCACTATATGTTGAAGACTAGGTATGTCAATTTGAAATATTCCATGGTCTATATTTTCTCATTTTTCATGTTGACTAACTCTATATAGTAGACCATATCACATATAGTTCTCTAATATATCATTATATTTCCCATTTCATAACTCTTAAGAGTTACACTTGTTCAAATTTTATTCTTTGTGTATTTATAAAATCATTATATCCATCTAAGGTATAACAACATCACATACATGATATTTTTAGTTAAATACGGGGTATGATATATCCATTTAATGTGATCTTTTTTTCACTATAATTCATCTAACATATGTTTTTCTTTTCTAATTAATTTAGAATTATTATACATTTGATTTTATTTTTGAAATTAATTATCAATAACCTATTTTCAAATTTTGTTCTAAAATCAAAGTCATTATAGAGGGAGTTTTTGACTATTCAAGGACATGTTCCTAAAAAATGATTTTCTCATCCAGAAATAATAAACATGGTAGCATAGTAAAAGAAAGACAAAAAAAAATTAATGTTTTACTTTATTGATTTAAAATTTTAATAACTATTTTGTAACATAATAGTCAATTTAAATTTGTAAAAGTGTGCTTTGGAGGACCTTGATGAGTAGGAAGAGAACAAATTTGGGCCAAAATATCACTTACATTATGTTTAGTGAGAAGAGAACCATGGGATAATACACTATAAACTTGGTAAAAGTAATGTACCAAACATGTATTGGCCCAAATCAAGTTCTAGTTTTGGTAGCACTGAATTTGGAAAAATGCATGGGAAACAAATAATCAAGATAAGGCAGAAAAGACCAAAAAACTGGTCATAGAGGAGTGTGAACACAATCAATGAGAGAAGAACTAATTTATGAAATTTATATAAATTTTATATCCATCACTTCCACTATAAATTGGAATAGATTGTGATCCATATATGTAAATTATGTGTACATTATATAGTACACTAGGAAATAGTCTTAATGGTGGTCGGTATGATGACATTATTGGTAATCAAAATGGTTTGGATGATGGTGATGAAAAGGGAGAGGATGATAGACATGAATAGGGTGAGAAATATGATAGGGATGAGGCTAAGGACAAGGGAGATGATGATGTTGATGATATTTATGGTGACAAGGGACATATTAATCATTTAAATTTTTGACAATATTTATAAAATTATATGTTTGATGATTTTTTCTGAATGAATATATGTTATGTTTTGTGGGTGTGTTATCACTTGTTGATGCTATTAATTGGTTTCTTATGTAATCACTCATTTTATATTTTTTGAAAATGTCTCTTTATAAGTAATTTACTAAGGTGGGGGTGATGATGTTGCTTATTGTGGCTATTTGTGTAGGTTCTATTTGTTTGTTGTGGGTTATTTTGTTTATTTTTAGGTTGTGGAGGTTCTATCTGTTCACATCATGTTCTGTTTCATTTTTTTGTATATTATTTGGGCATGGTGGGGGTGCTAAAAGCCTAATAATTATGTGGGAGGGTTTATAAAAAATGTTTAAAAATCATTTAAACCAAACCAATACGAACATTTTAAAACCATTGGTTAAACCAAAATTATAAATACCTTATAGAAATGATTCACAAAAAAACATTTGTATAGGCATTTACCATAATGTATATAATCAATAGTTTGAAAAACCATGGGTATAGGATATACCAACTATTCTCCATCCTATACAAATAATTTTTAACTCTTGGAATATCGTACAATTCCCATAATTATATCCGAAGTAAAATTTAAGTAACATTAAAGGATGTTTTTATAGATAAAGATACCTTTTAAAGATCACTAAAAAATATCTTGAGGAAAACACACTTTTCATTTTGAAATAAATTATTTAAAATCTAATCAGTTCCAAAATATCCATGATTTTTTTTAAAAAAAAATAACAATAGATATCTAGTAGGTAATATTTTATGTAAATATTTGTCATGATAGAGGGAAAACCATTCATGTGGTGTATGTTAAAACCATAATCCCTTTCATTTTTTAGTAAAAATAAAAAGTACTTCATTCAAAAAAGTCAATAAAATTAATTATAAAATATTATATAGAAAGTAAAACATGGGTAGAAATGACTATAAAAATTATTTGAAGAATAGTAGAAATATTCTAGAAAATGTTTTAATGAAAATATGGACATTGAAGAAAAGACAACTGACTTAATAGAGAAATAAAGGAAATTTTCCTTAAATTTATTCTATTGGTCTCTTGAGTACTAAAAGGGTGTAAAATTAAACTAAATCATTTAATATATAGAAATAATAAGAGTGGAATAATATATATAATAAATGAGATAAATTGACTAAATAATTCCATCATTAAAACATAAATCCTGAGAAATTCTGGTAAAAATGAGATTGCAACCTAAAAAAATTATCTCTTTGGTAACTTTTGAATCAAAACATCCATAAAATAAATAAGTTAAAATTAATCTTTAAATACCTTGAATTTAAATATATTTATTATATAACTTATCAAATGGGTAGTATACACACCACATGAAATAAATATGTGGTGAATATGTCATATGTATCATGGAAATAAAAGTGAGATGAGAAACCCTGACCACTTTGATAACTGTCAAATCAAAACCCCAATGATGAAATATTTAGAATTTAAACATTATATATTGTTAATTAAGAACTATAAATGATATAAAGCTTCAAAGGAGTAGTTTATAATCTCATAAACATTAATATGTGTATAAAAACAAACATATCTCAATGAAAAAATATTGAGATGGAGAACCCTTACCTTTTGGAAGATTTGATTATTAATCACTCTAACCTCCAATACAATTTATTTATCGTTTATAATTATTTTATACAATCATTTACAGACTTATAATATTATATATTTTAGTCCTCTGACCACAATAAGCTCAGAGTTGGCGCCTACTACCCTTACATTTGCATGATTACAAGGAATAAAATACCGAAGGACAGATCACTTAAGCAGTTTTTGAAAATCAGATTACATAAATCTATCACTTTTTACATTAGATATAAAGAATTATTCATCATAAAAGTAAAATCTCAACATCCTGTAAATACATTCCTTGAATGCATCTTCATATAATTGAGAACGGAAACAAAATAAGGGTGAGATGAAATTCTATGTAAGTGTTAAATAATTTTGAATTAATATTGAATAAATGAGAATAATCAATGAGAAAAGATAAATAATTGAAAAAACATTCCATTTAATCAATAAAATAAGAATAAAATATGTCTATATAATTTTTCAAAGTGAAAATATTCTAGATAATAATAAATGAAATGAAGGAAATTATTAATTTTTGGAAGTCATGTTTCCCAGTAAAATGAAACCCTTACCATTTATAATATTCATAAGATGTTTTAAAATATAATGGGTATAAACCAATTTAGTTTGTCCAATAACAACTCTATTTTCAAGACATTTTTTAAAAAATCTTTAAAATATATCGGTTAAAACACATTGTGTTTTTCAAACCTGACATTATCTTACTAGACTACTAATGAACTGAGGGTATTATATTAACCCATCCACAAACCTATCTCACCAATCAAGATAATTTCTTACATATCAAATAATTGATTTAATTCTTGAAAAATGTGGCTCCTAAAATATTTTCATAGACTCAAAGATACTGATTCATCAATTTTTTTTCTAGTCAATAAAATAACATTCAATTTAAACACTATATGTAAAAATGGTATACGGTTTAAGAAATAATAATATCCATAATACATGAATATGTATGTTTAATATAAATTTATGTCCAATTGAAAATAATTACAATAAAGTGATTGTTTCAATAGAAAGCTAACAATCAAAAAATAAAGAGATATTACTCAATAAATTTTACCACAGGTTAATATTCAAGTGAAAATCAGTTGGATAAAATAATTCAAAGTGAACCATAATATACAATAAATAATTAACGAATAATGATATTACATTTCAAATTGATAATATATACACTACATAGAAGATAATTGACTCATAAATAACAAATAAGTCTCAATAGAAGGTAAATTTAAAAAAAATCACTTAATAGCTGAGTAGCTTTTGAATCATGAGATATGTGAAAGAATAAAATCAATTGAATAATTTAATAACTTTATATAAATTCAATTAATGACATAAAATATAATATGGGTGTATATACCCCACACAAATTAAATGAGTTGTGAATATGGAATAATTGTTGTAGAAATAAAAGTGACACTAGAAATCCCCTTAGCATTCATTTCCATTTGGGTGAAAATACTACGAACTAATATATAATGGATTTATGCTTGTTATTAATTTATATAATACCCATAATCATATTTATAATAAATTTATTATATTCACATAATATATAATTAACCATTTATTAGTAATGTTTAATTATTTGCACTATTTTAGGTGTTAATTGCCTCATTTTTTGAGTATGTTTTTAATTGATTTTTTTACTATTACATAGATAAATAATTAATCATCTAACAAATTTTAACCGTGGATTAAATATTAAATATATTAATTATATATGTATTTAGAGTAATATGTAATGTTTAGAGATAGGAAATGAAATACACTATTCATGGAGATGGTGGGCCGTATATATGCATGAACACTGATTCCATTTTCTTGCCGTATTAAAAAAATGAAACGTAAGTTATTATAATTAATTTATTAAATTTATGTCATATATTTCACATATTTTTATTAAAACCACCCTTAATAAATTCCATTTATAGTGTGAACATATCACATCACTTTGAGGATGTGGTAGTGCACACGTCCACAAATGTTGTTATCGTATTCCCACAAAATAAGAAGAATGAAAGTATGTATTGTATAATAATTAAAAAAGAAAAAATAAATTATAAATATCATATATATAATATAAAAACTATAAATACATCATTATTCCTAACCATTAAAGGTGGTAACGGAAGAATGAACAACATCGATTCTTGAGGTGGTATTCCAACGGACACATGATCATTGATTGAGTATCCCATTTGATGGAAGTGTGTGTGAGTGTTGGCAATAAATTTAAAATAAAAAAATATTAGTATATTCAATATAATTATGTTATTAAATGATCATGGTATAAAAATAAATTAAGTGGTTCAAATAATAAAGAATAAAAAAGTTCTTATTGAAGAACATTGCAACTTCTTCGGGTAACTCCTTTGGATTTATACAAAAAAGACTTTATTGGTATGATTTATAAAAAAAATTGAGTCTTATAGGATGAGTTTAGGGATGTAGGGAAATTATTTGGTTATGGTTTGGAAGATCCAAATTTCTTGAGATGTTTGAATAAGAGGGATGGGTTAGTGCATTTTTATAGTGGATGAGGAGTGGCATTATTGTAAATATGAAAAGCTAAAAACTATTGAGAGGTATACCATACATTATGTTTCTCAAATAATGAAAAAAATTTAGGAATGGAAATATATGGTATAAATATTTCCAAAAAATATATTTGGTACATATTTTTAGGTCATTTGGTCCCTCAAGTTTAAGGTTAGTCCCTTATTAAGCAATTTTTTCTCTTAATCACTGTAATTAAATTTAATTACTTTCACTAATATTAGTGAAAAATTATGTTAAAATAAATTTAAATTATAAAATTTTCAAATTTAAAATATTTAATTTATTTTTAAAAATTAAAATCACATAAATTGAATAACCTAATTTAAAATTAATATCACAGACAGAATGAGAAAGATGGGTTTTCAAGTTAAAATGCTCGAAAGTTCACTAAGTTTTTATATCAAAATAAAATATAAAAATTATGAAAATCACATAAATTTTATTAATATATATCAAATTTATATAATAATAATTTCAAACTGGTTAAATATATAATTTATCACTATAAAATATTTAGACTAAACGCTAGTTTTCATTTTAAATTCAGTGATGTTTACTATCCACCGAAAAATGAAACTAAAAAAAAAAATTCACCTTAAGAATATTTGGAAATTATGATTTAAAAAATGAAGTTTATTTTTTCATTTAAAATTTTTAAAAGTTCCAAAATTTAGTTTGAAAATACATGTGCCATTAGAAGGAGAAAAAAACCCTTTAGAAAAATTTATTTCTTTATACATACAATTTGATTTGTTCTCATATCATGATTATAAAAAATTCTAGATTAATGTACACACATTTAATTGAATATATAACAAATAAATTTCATTAATATCATCCATTAATATTAATTTATTTTATTTATTAATATAAAACTCCTTTCTTCACATAAAAAATGTTTTTTATAAAAACATTTCCATTATATTCAATTGGTTTTTGTATTAATTTTTAATTAATTGCTCACTAGAGAATTATTTAATTTTTTAAAAAATTATTTTAAAACATTATGTAATATTTTTCATACATGTCATTAAAACATATTGATTATAACTATCATTTAAAATATGATTATTATTATTATATTACTGTTTGGTAAAACTCCACCTTGCGTGTAACACAAGGTATTGAAGGAATATAGTTTTATATGTAACAAAATCCAAATTAGTGTCCTGATTTCCAAAATCTCGTATTAGTGATATGTATAGAATAAGTTTAATTTTTTGTGTATAAATCAAGCTAGCAGCAAAATTAAATTTATTCTAACAGGAAAATATTATAAAGAGTAAGGGTGTTACATTCTTCCCACGTTAAATAAATTGCATCTTCACAATTCAAAATTTATCTCGGTAATAAAGGATTTTATATTTGAAAATAATATTATATAAAAACCCACATATTAAATAGGGTTAATAACATATATTCTTAATAAAATTGGAAGGTAAATGCGAAGGCCACCACAAAACTAGGAAATTTAATAGGAAAACCTTATTTAAAACATGGAGAAAAAAAATGTAACAATCTTTTTATTACAGAGATTGAAAGAGAACATGTCCATGAGAAATTTTTTTACTAAAAATACATAAACCAGAGGTGTGAAAAAGGTCATTGATATCCTAAAAATGATTATAATAGGACACAATTTATGTTTCAAGATCATTTTCCTGGAGTTGAAAAATTGTTTCACTCTCATACCATATAAGTAAATATACTTACTTAATACATTTATATTTCATAAACACAATCTTATCCTTTGGTTGTTCCTTGAAATATTTATTCTTGATCACATATAATAGGTCTCACCATATGGTGAATTAATACATTAACCTATAAATAATTTTCCAATGTGAAATATAAAACATTTTGTAAAATGTTATCCATATAAACCTTCCACATATTCTGATATAGAACATTAGAATCAGTTCTAAGGTACTTACAAGTATCCAATTTACTTTATCTATATCAATAGTATATTTGTAAAAACATCATCGTACGGGGTAGTTCTAACCGATCAGCAATACAAGGTGGGGAGCTATGTGATCAATGACATAGAAATCTGGGGATGGGCAGTTCAAGTGGGCTGGACCTACAGGTCATGTATTGGGCATGGTATGCCTCTGGGCCGTCGGGTCATGTATTGCGGGTTTGTCGGCCCTTGTGCCTTGGGCCTACGGGTCATGTACGGGTTCCACTTAAACACTTAAAAGGGGTATTATACATAATAAAAATAAAAAAGAACACCTTCAGGCCATTCGAGCATATTAAGGTTTATATTTACCTCAACCATGTGTTTTATAGAACGTTCAACTTTCTAGTGAATCAATTTTCAGGGAACTATTAAAAATATTCTCTCAAATAATTAATGTAATAGTACTTTATAACAATCATTATATCATTCAAAATTCTTATAACTCATAAATTATTGATAAAATAATCAAAATATAAAATTATTTAATCATGACACAAGTATATTAGTCACTTCTCTTCATTCATCTCTGGTAGTAGCAGAATCTCAACCATGACCTATTTGTATATTTTGGGGAATATTACATTGATGAATGAAAAATTTAATTTCTTTGTGTCTTATATACTTATATTCCAATCATTTTACATTACTAACGTTTTTATTACCCTTTCAATCACATTAATGATGTCCTTTCTCTCCACACTTTTAGTAAACTCTCATTACATTTCATTAAGTACAAGGGTGTTTCTTTCCACATTTATCACTTATAGAAAAAAAACTAATTATCTTATTTAAATTATCCAAAATTTTCCCAACCTTATTCTTGTCCTCATTCCTTCCTATAATGAAATAATACATAGAAAATTATTTACCTAACCTTATAGCACACAATATTATGTCCTCATATGATGAGTCTTCTTAGGATACTATTTTTATTTAAAATATTGTCTTATGATCAAAACAAATATATGATCCTTATTAAACTCTGGATCATGTACTTTAGTGAGATTAAAATTCCTTCTTCTATACACCATTTCTAAATGTTTACACTCACTAAATTTGATCATATAATTATGAAACATAATATGTTATCTCAAAACTATTAAACTACTAAACATAAATTGAAAAATTTATGTTTAGATAATATCTCAATAATAAAAAATATTTCTTTAGGATGTTCTTATATACTTATGCTCAAAGTGTATCATAGGGTTATGTATTCTAATTTATTTTTTATAAAATATAGTTTCCAAGGTTTATACTAAACTTTACCTAAAACCAATTATAACACCTTGACCCTGATAAGACATGAGTTGATGTCTACCACCATTACATTGTCTTGATTACAAGGTAAAAAATCCTGAAGGGCCAATCAATTTATTAGATTTGGAAAAAGATATCCCATATATGTAACACATTTTATATTGGGGATAAAAATTAATTAATAATAAAAGTAATATCTCATCATCCTCAAAAATCATTCCTGGAATTAACCTTCATATCATTGGGAAAGGAAACAAAATAAGGGTTATAAAAAATACTCAGTAAGGTTTAAATGTAGTGAAATTAATAATTAATCAATGATAGTAATAAATATATAATGGAAAATTATTAAAAACACATTCCCTTTAATCAATGATCTAATAATTAAATGTATCTATAGATTTTTTTAATTGTGAAAATACTCTAGAGAAAAATAACTAAAATGATGGAAATAATTAATTTTCAGATGCCAAATTTCTTGGGAACATGAAACTATCAACATCAAGACCATCAAAAAGGAATTTTACAACATAACTGGTATAATTCGTTTTGGTTTGTCCAACTATAAATCAACCATTAATACATTTCACAATATAGTTTGAAATATAATAATTACAAATGAATACAGTTTATCTAACCTTATTTCATCTCATGAGACTACGGATACATCATGAGGATTGAATCAAATAGTCCCCAATCCATTTCATACATGTCCAAATAATTCCTTATATATTTAATAATCAATTTAATTCATGAACAATATTTCTTATCAAATATCTCTATAGAGTCAAAGATACAAATTTGTCAATATTTCCCCAGTTAATCAAATAACATTAAAAGTAAACATCATATGAAAAAAGGGTATAAGGTTTTGGTAATGATGTCATAAATAATAAAATAATATGTATGTATAAGTGTAATTTAATTTCTAATGAAAAATGATAACAATAAATTTATTATTTCAAGATAAATTTAACAATCATAAAAGATATTGAGATTGTTCAATCACTTTTACCATATAGTAATTTTCAATTAAAAATCCATTGGATGAGATAATTAAAAGTGAAACTTAATATTCCATTAATAATGAATCAATCTTGATATTACATTCCAAAGGGATATTATAATCACCACAATGAAGTGAATTGGTGCATAACTAACAAATAAGTCTCATGGAAAAGTAAATTGATAAGAAATCCATTACCACATGAGTATCGTTTTAATTTTTTGTTATGTGAAAGAATAAAATCAATTGAAAATTTAAATTACATTAAGTAAATAAAATTAATGATATATCATGTAATAGGGAATTATATACACCTCATAAATGAAACAAGTGGTAAAAATGACATAAGTCTCATATAAATAAAAGTGAGAATAGAAAACCCCTTACACTCTATTTCCTTTTGGGTGAACATAATTTATAATATTGTATAATGACTTTAATAATGTTATTAACTTATACCATAATTTTACTAATACTTATAATACCATTTATGATTTTATTATAATATATTATTACATGTTTGTTAATAATTTTTTATTATTTTCAATATTTTGGGTGTTAATTGCCTAGTTTTTCGGGGAAGTTTTGATATGATACATTTGGTCCTATTACATATATCTTGATATAATAATCTCTATAATGTATAAAATTATCTATATATTATATATATTCTGTATATATATATTTATATTAATCTATAAAGATTATAGATCAGAAACAAAATACACTGTTCATGAAAATGATTGGCCATACGTATATATGAATGATGTTTCAATTCTCTAGTCGTATTAGAATATTGAAAATTAAATTATTGTATTTAAATGATCAAAATTAGGTAATATATTTCAAATATGTTTAATAAAAACAACCTTCATACATTGCATGTATGGTATGAATGAATCACATCACTTTGATGATGCAATAGTCTACAAGTCTACAAATGATGTTATCATATTCTCAAAAAATGGAAAGAATGAATGTTTGTATTATAAAATAATTATAGAGGCATACAAAAATTATAAATATCGTATATATCATATTTAAACTATAAATCCATCATTATTCCCAAACTTTAAAGGTATGAAAGAAATAACGACATCAGTTTGTGAGGTTGTAGTTCGTTGTACACACGAATTATGATTGCGTGTACCATTTGATGGAAGTTTGAAGGAGATTATAGAATACCCATAACATATCAAAATATTGTCATATTTTAGACAATTAGGTTATTATATAATCATTATATAAAAAGAAATGAACGGGTTTGAGGAATTAATTAAACAAAAGTGATCATTGAAGAATGTAACATCTTCTTTAGGTAACTCTTTTTGTTTTATACAAAAATACTTCCTTTGTTTTACTTTTTCGCAAAGTGAGGCTTCTATGGTATTTGAAGGTATGTTGGGAGATTATTTTTTCAGTATTTTTATGATAATATAGACTTTAGATTTGTGAATAAGTTGGAGGGATGAGTGCCTTTTTATATTGGGGAAGGGGTTACATTTTTATAAATATAAAAAGGCAAACCGTATTGAGAGGTCTCCCGTAAAAATGTTTTCACCAATAATAAAAAAAATTAGATAAAATGGAGTATATGGTATAAATCTTGCCCTAAAATAGGTTTTTGATAGTTTTATAGGTCATTTAGGCCCTTAAGTTTAAGGTTTGTCCATTGTTAAGCATGTTTTTTTTTCTTAATCACTATAATTAATTTTAGATACTATTACTAAGAATATGAAAAAATTAATGTGAACATTACATAATTTATAAATTATTCTTATTAAAAATATGTAATTTATCTTAACAAATTAATATCACAAAAATTGGAATAAAGTTATTTAAAATTAATCCTGCAAATGGGACGGGAAAGCGCAATTTTTTAAAGGTTGAGGTTGAAACCTCATTTAGTATTAAATCAAAGAAAAGACCACTTTGACTAGGTATAGGGAGACCCATTACATATCTCAGTGGCTCATTGGAAATTTATCCCATTACATGGCCCATAAGTACAAATTTTTGCCCCAAGGCCCATTCTGTGAATAGTACCACTAGAGTACTTGCTGCTGCTACAATACCCTGCTTCCACTATAGTGAACTAATTCCACTACAGTGCCACTATTAATAAATTACCCTACCATAATGCTACAATATCTGCACCCAATGGGTTTTGAACCCCCATTTTTTCATGTAGAATTATAGGATGAGAAAGCGTGTGTTTAAGTGAAAATGTTTAAAGGTTCACTGTGTTTTGATATATAAATTCAACATAAAAAATCATTAAAATTAACTCAATTGTATTAATATATGTATAATATATCTAGTAATACATTAAAGTAACTAAAAATATAATTTAACACTATAAATTATTTATATTGAAAGTTAGTTTTCAATAAAATTCATTATTTTCATTATTCATCAATAAAAAGAAACTTCACATAAATTTAAACAAAAATTTGACGAATATAATTTTTACATTTTTTATTCAAAAATTATATTTATTTATTTATATTAAAATTACATAATTTAAAAAATTTAGTTTTAAAATATGCACATATTAAAATTTGGAAAAACTTCCTTTAAAAAATAGAGTTTTATGCATAAAATTTGATTTGTTCTTATATCATGCCTATAAAAACGATTTGAATAATGTAAAAAAAATAAATTGAATATATAATAAATAAATTTCATTGATATCATCCACCAATATAAATTATTTTAATTTATTAAGTTAAAATTTCTTTTTTCACATAATTTGTTTTATAAAAACATTTACTTTATGTTAAATTTGTTTCTATATTCATTTCTAATTAATTGGTCACCAAAGAATTATATAAACATATGTAATTTTTTCCTAAATTTAGATAATAATTTTCACAATTTCCATTAAAATGGATAGATGATTTCTATCATAATAAATAATAATATTAGTAGTGTATTATAGTTTGGTAAAACACAGTCTTTCATGTGACACAAGCTATTGATGAAACTATGTATTTTGTGTAACCAAATCCAACTTAGTTTGAGTGTACCAAATACAATCTTATTTTTTTTAATTATGTTTAAATTTTTATTTCATATAAATCAAGAAAGAAACAAAATTAATTTTAATTTAATAAGAAAATATTTTAAATTATTTCGGTGTTGCATTCTTCCGACCTGAAATATATTACATCCTTGTAATTAAAACCTAATCTTGGTAATCAAGGGTTTGATATTTGAAAAGACATTAAAAACTAACATAATAAATAGGTTTAATAACACATATTATTAATTAGTGGGTATGGGATATATGAATGTCACCACAAAACTAGGAAATTGAATAAAAGAATATTAGTGAGAACATAGACATAGAAGACAAATCTAACTATCAAGTACTGATGAAAAGTATTACAAGACATGTTCATAAGAATGTTTTTATCTATAAATACTTAAACCATAGGTTTCAAAATGTTCATTGATATTATTATATATTTTTATAATAGGGCGTCATATTTGTTTCAATATCCTTTTCATTGAGTTGAGAAATTCGTTCACTCTATCAAAATATATGTAAAGATACCTACTCGATACATTTATATTTCATAAACTCAATGTTTTAATATGTTTTTTTCATGAAATTATTATACTTAAACTCTTAGAACATGTTTCATAATATTGTGAAGTAATACACTAACCTCTAAAAACTTGTCCAAAGGATAATATAAACCATTTTGAAAATGTTATCCTTATGTCATTTGCAAGTATTATGATCCAAAAATTTAGAATCAATTCCAAGGTAGTTAATAGTATCCAATATCCATTATCTATACTAATATTCTATTTATCTAAAAATCATTGTCTCAACATTAAGAACATATTAATGTTTATTTTTCCCTCAACCACGTGCTTTCCAAAATGTTTAATTTGCTATTAAATCACTCTTATTGGAACCAATCAACATATTCTCTCTAAACATTAATTAAATTAAATAATACTATAATACAATCATTATATATTTAATATTTATTATAACAAGTAAATTTCTGATAAAATACACAAACAACATAATTATTTAGTCCACACACAGGAATATTAATCACTCCTCATATTCTGCAAAAGTAGAAGAAACTTGACAATGATCCATCAGCCTATTCTATGGTATATTCCTTTGATGCTTGAGACATAGATTTGGGTTGTGTGATATCTCCTTATAGTATAAGAATTATACTTTGGAAAAATATTTATTACCCGTACAAAAAAAATTAATAATGTCCTTTATCTTCACACTATTAGTAAAATTTCAGTCCTTTTGATCATGTATCTGGGTGTTTCTTTCCAAAATAATCAAATATGGTAAAATACATATTTCTCTCCATTATATTATCCATATTTTTCCAATTTTACACTTTTTATCAATTATCCCTACATAGCGATAATACTTATAGAATTATTTACCTATATTTTTTGCATATGATATTATTTCCTCAAATAATGATAATGCTTAGTAGACTATTATCCTTCGAAATATTGGATTAAGACCAAAAAATATAAGATCCTTATTACTAGTTGTATCACATTCATTAGTTATTTTCAAATTACTTCAACTATACACCATTTATAATTTATGACATGCACTAAATTACATCATCTCTCTAGGAAACATAATTTATAATCCCAAAACATGTAAAATACATCACATAAATTGAAAAATTTATTCATAGCCAATCATATAAATATAAACATGGTTAATTTTGGCTGTTCTTCTATACATATACTCAAATTCTATCATATGGTTGTGTTTTATAATATATGTTTTCTTAAATCTAGTTCCCAATGTTTCTACTAAACTTAATTTTATACAAAATATAATGCCCTGAACACAAAAAGCCGTGTCCCAGTGTCTACTATAATATAATTGGATTTTATACAAGGAATAAAATCCCAAATGACTAATCAGTTTAGTAGTTTTAGAAACCAGATTTTATATGTGAAACCATATTTATATTGGGGATAAAAATTATTCCTAATAAAAGTAATATTTTAGAATCCTTAAAACTCATTCTAATAATTCATCTTCATATCTTGGTGAAGGGAAAAAAATAAGGGTGATCAATAATGCTCAGTAAGGGTTAAATACAAAAGAATTAATAATGAATAAATTAGAATAATCAATTTATTAAGGTAAAAAACTAAAAAAATCCATTTAATAAATAAAATAATATTGAAATGTATCTATAAATATTTTCATAGTGAAAATCCTATGCATAATTATAACTTAAATGCATGAAATTCTTAATTATCAGAAATCATGTTTTCCAAGAACATGAAAAATTTACAATCAATACCTTTCCATGGATATTTTAAAACACATTGTGTATAAAACCATTTAGTTTGTACAACCAATACTCTACTATCAAGACCTTTTAAAAGATAGTTTAAAACATGATGGTTACAAATGCACAGGGTTTGTCTAATATGATTTCAACTCATGAGACTACCGATGCATCAACGGGCTTGCATTAACTAGTCCCCAATACATTTCATATAAGTATAAATCATTCCTCATATATAAAATAATGTATTTAATTCATTAACAACATTCCATATAAAATATCTATATAGATTTAATGATCCAGATTTATCAATATTTCTCCAGTTAATCAAGTCACTTTAAAAGTAAACTTCGTATGTAAAAATTGTATTGATTTTAGAAAATAAGATTACCTATAAAACAATAATATGTATGTATAATATAAATTTAATTTCCAATGATAAATTATTACAATAATGTGTTTGTTTTAATAGAATGTTAACAAACACAGAAGTACGTGAAATTATTTTATAACTTTACCACCTAGTAATTTTCATTTAAAAATCCATTAGATGAACTAATTCAAAGTGAAAATTAATATAATATAATGAATTAATGAATTTTGATATCAGATGTCAATGTTATTGTATATACACTACATATAAGTGAATTGGTGCATAAATGACAAATAAGTCTCAATAGAATGTAAATTGTGGCGAAATCCCTTAACACATGAATAACTTTTGAATAGTGAGATATGTGAACGAATAACATAAATTTAAATTTTTAATACCATGAAATAAATTAAATTCATTATATAACATTTAATAGGATATTATATACACCACAAAAATAAAATGAGTTGTGAATATGACATAAGTCTCACAGATATAAAAGTGAGACTAGAAATACCATTACATAGCATTTCCTTTTAGGTGAACATCATTTAAACTAATTTATAATATTTTTGATAAGGTTATTAATTTACACCAGAATAATAATAATATTTATAATATCATATACGATCTTATTATAATATATTGTTACCTATTTCCTAATCATCATTCATTATTTTCACTATTTTGGTTGTTAATTGCCTACTTTTTTTGAGTATGTTTTGACTTGATATTTTTTTACTATTACATAGATAATTATTTAATCATATCCAGAATTTATTCAGGTTTTAAATATTATATATATTCAGTATATAATTATTTCTATTAATCCATAAGATTTGGTGATATGAAATGAAATTCACAGTTTGTGGAGATGGTAGGACGTATGTACTCATGTACACTATTTCCATTTTATTTTCAGAAAAAAAATAATAAGAATTAAATGACTGTAATTAATGTATCATATTTATTTCATATATTTGACACATATTTATTGAAACCACCATTCATTCATTAAATTTATATCTTTAATGAATCACATCGCTTTGAGGATGTAGTAGTTTAGACGTTAGCAAACGATGTTATCGTATTCCCAAAAAATGGAAAGCATGAATGTATGTATTATATAATAATTAAATAAGAATAAATAAATTATAAATATAATATATATCATATAGAAAGTACAAATAAATCATTATTCTAATTCATTAAATGTGTTAATGGAAGAACAAAAAACATCGGTTCTCGGGGCGGTAGTCTACTGTACACACGAACAATGATTGCTTATCCTATTTGATGGAAGTGTGTGTGAGTGTAGGATATACACTAGAAATAATGATATATAATTATATTTAATATAATTTAGATATTATATAAAAATTTTATATAATGAAATGAATGGTTGTAATGAATAAATTAGACAAATGTGAACCTTGATGAAGTTACCCTTTCTTCAGGCAACTCCTTTTGGTTTATACCAAAATACTTGATCTATTTTATTTATGCCAAAAGTGAGTATGATAGGATCATGGGGGTATTTTTTATCTTATTTTTCAGTTTTTTATGATCCCAAGGTTTTGATAGGTGTTAATAAGTGGGAGGGGTGTGTGTATATTTATAGTGGTAGAGGAGTGACATTCTTGTAAATACAAAAATGTTAACACTATTGAGAGGTATCCCTTACATAATGTTTCTATAATAATGATAAAATGTAGATAAAGTGGATTATATGGTCTAAATATGTCCATAAAATAGTTCTTTGACATTTTTCTGGGTCATTTTAGATCTTAATTTTAAGGTTATTCCCTTGTTTAGCTAGGTTTTCTCTTAATTGATGTATTTAATTTTATTTAATTTCACTAATATTTTTTCAAAAATAAATTTGAAAATACTATAAATTATAAATAATTATGATTCTAAATATGTAATAAGTTTATCAAAATTAAAATCACATATGTGTCAGAAATTACGTTAAAATTAATCTCGTAGATGGGATAAGAAAGCGGGTTTCTAAAGTGAAAGTGTTCAAAAGTTCACTATGTTTTTAGATATAAATTCAATATAAAAATAATCAAATGAAGTATATTTTATTAATATATTTATCTAATGATTCTTTAAAAAAAATTAAAAATATTATTGAACACTATAAATTATTTAGTTGAAAATTCAATTTTCAATTAAAATTCAGTATTTTTAACTATTCATCAAAAACAATTTACAGAAAAATAAAAAAAATTCAGCCTAAGATAATTTGGACATTATTATTTTAAAAATAAAGTTTAAATTTTTTATATAAAATTTATAAAATTTCCAAAAAATCTTTTTAAAATATGCGTACCATTAAAATAAACCAAAACTACCTTTATAAAAATATAGATTTTATGTATAAAATTAGATTTGTTCTTAAATCCTCCTCCAGTGGACTGAAGGCCTTCATTTCTTATTGATTTTGAAAATCCACACTTCAATTTTTCTTACCTAATTACTATTAAACCTTTTAGATGAATGTCAAAAAAAATTAATTGATTATATAATAAATAAATTTTATCATGATCATCAAATAATATTGAATAATATAAATTATTTTTTTAAAACCCTGTTTTCACATAATAATAGTTTTTTTATAAAAAAAATTCTTTATATTCAACTAGTTTATAAATTCATTTCTAATTAACTAGTAATCAAATAATAATATAAAAATATTTAAAAATTGTTTTCAAACTCTAGTTAATAATTTTCCTACATTTCATTACAATAGATAGATGATAACTTCATAATCAAATAATAATCTTATTTTTCTGCATTTTTTTAAAACATGGTATTCCGTGTAACACAAGATATTGAAGGAACTAGGTATTGTGTGTAACACAAGACAACTTAGAGTTGTGTGTGCCACAATATAGTCTTTGTGTTTGTATAGTTTAAGTTTAACTTGGTGTTGCATAAATATCAATCTAGGAAATAAATTGAATTTATTACAAAAAGAAAATATTTTAATATCTTTGGGTGTTATATATAATATCCAATTTTAACATTTGAACACCCATTTATTTATAATTATTTACTAATATCATCATTTATCAGTGATACCTGTTTAGTTTTTCATTTATGTTTTGATTCATAAGTTATGTTAATTATAATTCGATCAAGTTTCTTTCATCTCATAAATGTTAATAATTATATAAATATTATATATATTCATTATATATATATATAACAATTCATACAATGTGATGATGAAAAATAAATTACATCACTATACAGAGTCGGTAGTCCATACATACGCATGAGTGATGTTTATATTTTCTGATAGATGGAATGAAATAAAGGTAAATAATTATTCACCCTTATATAATTTTTATTATATCATATATATCATATTTAAAAATTAAATTTATCACAATAAATAACCATGAAATATGGTGACGAAAAATGAATGTATCTCTATGTGAAGACAGTACTGTACATGTATCTATGAGGGATACTTTCATCTACCATATAATATATAAGTGGTGGAAACTGGTTGTTCAATCATAATCATATCATATCAGTATATATATAATAATGGAGTCATAATATAATTATAGATACCATATGTTTAGAGAAAGTAGAATAATAAATAAAATTGAAAGAGCTCGGTTAAGATTGACACCTCTTATTTGAGACTTTCTTTGGCTTACACCTTTATCCCTAAAGTAATAGTATTAGGAGAATTAATGATTTTGTAGGATTAATGTTATTATCCTATTAAGGTTTTGGATTAGGTATTTTCTGATATAAAATGATAAAATGTTGTGAATAATGGAGGAGATTAGGTGCCCCTTTATAATTGAGGGGAGGGACACACATGAAATTTCATAAATGATTTCAATGAAATAATGAAACTTTCATGTCAAAGTATCTTAAAATGTAAATGAATTAGAATTTAGGATAATAAAAGACTGAAATATATTCAACTAATAATAATTATATATGTTTTTGTGGCATTCCAACCCTTATATATTAGTTTAAGCCCTGGTAAGCCAATTTTAAAAGTAACTGTGATAACAAAATTTTACTATTTCCACTATTCACTATTACAAAAAATATGTCCAAACTGTTAAAATATATTATTTGTTATGATAATATAATGGAATAAATTTTCCATATTTAATTTTTATAAGTGGAGAATTTAATTTTAAATAAGCATGCTAACCATAATAAAAACTAGGTTTAGAAAAATACAATTTTAAGAATAAAACATAATTTCATTCCATATATTTTTTTATAAAAATCATTTAATGAATTTTAAAATATATAATTGGATATATAATCTATAAAATTCCATAAAACTATGAATTAATATATATTAATTTAATTTATTATTATAAAAAACATCGTGTGAAAAAAATTGTTTTTAGAGAAATGCATTTTTAGGGAAAAAATGAACCAATACTAAAACAAATTATAATAACAATGAATATTTAATTAATTAGACTATTTTAAATTAAATAGTTCTTTATGTTTATTTAGTATCATATTCAAAACATAATGATAATTTTACTTGAAAAGAAATCATATTTTATACAAAAAACATTATTTTTCACTATTCACTAGAAAATAAATACTGTTAGAAAAATAATAAAAATTCACCCTAAGATGATGTTGAAATGTTAATTTGAAAATTCAAATTATATTCATGAAATGAAATTTTAAAAAATTTTATAAATTAATTATAATACCTAATCACAAAATGTATTAAAAAACAATTTTTATAAAAACACATTCTTAAATCATATCATTACTTTTCTCAAAATTGGGTACTTATTTATGAAGAATTAATAAATAAATATTCATCATTTTGAAACTATATAAATATTTTATAAGATGTGTCTATTACTATTTATAACTTAAAAATTAATTGATAGGTTAAAATGGATTTATTTTTCCCAATTCATTTAGAATTAGGTTTGCATGTAAAGCCAGCTATCAAGTACCTCAAGTTTATTTCAAAGGAAATGAATTTAAAATTTTAGGGTGTCATATTATACCATCATTAAATTAATTTCACCCTCAAAATTTAATCACTCTAATTAAAATAAATTATGATTTCTCTACTTCATTCCATCATCATATTCCCATGTAGTTTTCTTTACATTTCTAAATCCTATAATGAAATTTTCCCTGGAAAGTGGTCATTTTTAATAAATCATTTTCTCTATAAAACATATTTCTACTGGTTTTTATTTATAGAGAAAATAATGGTCCATAAGTGTAGAATCTCTGTTCATTACATGTGAAAAATTCAGTATATTCTTCTTGATGTGATATACATGGAACACATCACGATCTTGAGAGAGGTTTTGTGGGAGTGCCATGTGGTATCAAACCATCCCAATCCAATAAATAATCTTAAAAGAAATAATATACCTTGGTATAATCTTCACCTTATTTCTAAATCTCATAACCACCTTCCATGGAGAAATTCATAGGAATATATTTTCATCAACTTCTAATTTTAGATCTCATTGATGATTTTCAGTATAACCCATCCGTAGAATTTGAGCTACCTTGATTCCCTACAAAATGGATCAAACCTTATCTACCATTTCCATAGTTTGATCAGGTCCCAAGAGATTTATTTCTCTAACTTCATCCAATCATGTTGGAGTTATACACTTTTACATAGATGTTTTCTTAAGGATCCATCTAAAATATCAAGTGAAAACTATTGTTATAGGATAGTTTAACCAATAGAAGGTTTTTATCCAAACTACATCTAAAATATAAAGAAAATAATCTCAATGTATCCCATATGGTTTAAATAGTCCCCTCAAACTGACCATCTTTCGGAGGATGATAAGTAGTACTAAAATAAAAATATATGTTGGGAGGTTTTTAATGATTTCCCAAATATTTTGAGGTAAATATTTTATCTTAATCATATACAATAGAATCTGGTAATCCAAGAAACCTTATATCTTCCTCAAAGTATATCCTGAATAATTTACCAAGTGAGAAATATTCTTTTATATCAATGATTTTTGTCAAAATCATAAGGGGATAAACTATAATCCAAAAAACATTAATCCCATATAAATTTTTTTTGGAGTCTGATAATGAAATACATGGTGATTTTCACATTTCTAATCTAATATGGTTAATGTTTATAACATTAACTTATACTTCTATCTCTTAGCCATAATTTACTGATATAAAATATAAGGAGATATAGACTCTTCAATATCTCTCTTCGTGTTTCTCCACCAGAAACACTCTTTTATATCTTTATAAATATTCACACTTCTAGGAAGAATAGAGAATTATGAGTTATGAGCTTCTTCCAATAGTTATTTCTTCAAGTCTTATATTGATCAAACACATAATCTGGTTCAAAACCTTATTATTCCAACATATTCAATTTTGAACTCAATAATATTTATCACCTACCTTTTTAATGTCAAAATCCTCCTTTTGAGCCTCTCTAAAATTCAAATTTATAGATAGTTGACCACTCATTTGAACATGATAATATTTCTACCCTTACATTTTGGTTTCAATTTCCAAACTTTGAAAATCCATAAATATTCAATCTTTTGTGATTCTCATCATTGATAAGCTATCATGATCCTTTTGTCTCAAATAATTCACCAACTTGTCCAATTTTCCATGATGGTAATGTATTGAGAAGCCATAATATTTATTCAAATTCATCTTCTTTGGAACATATTCAACTCTTTCTAGCTGAATATATACTATAAGCTTTTAAGATCAGTATAAATATCACAACATTTTATATAAATATAATGCCTCTCTATCTATAATTCAAAGATTTACACTATTCACATGAAATTAGGAGTTGGGTAATTTTTATCATGAACCTTCAATGAACATGTGGTATAAGCTATCCCTATATCATTTTACATAAGAAAAACGTTCAACCCCTTCTTTGACACATCACCGTAAATCACAAACCCTTATCCACTACAAGGTAGCATGATCATAGGTGTACTAAACAACTTCTCTCTAATTTCTTAAAATTTTATCCACATTCATATGTCCAAAGGAACATAACTCCCTTATGAGTTAACTTAGTAAGTATATTATATTTAATTTATAAATCCTTCAAAAATCACCCATAACATTCATCTAATATAATAAAACTACATATCTTAGTCATAGTGGTTAGTCTGGGACAATGTTCAACAACTTATGTCTTCGATAGATCCATAAATATTCCATAACTTGAGATTTTATGACCCAAAATGATTTTTTTTGCTAAAATAAACAGTTGGTAAATTTTTCATATAACTCATCCTTCTTTAGGGTATTCAGTATTATCCAATAGTGATATTAATTCTCTTCCTTGAACTTTGAATATATTAGAATATCATCTATAATGTCTACCCAAAATTGATCATGATATTCTCTAAATACTCTATTCATAAAATCAATGAATATAATATTATAATTAGTAAGAAAAAATGGAATTACTATAAATTCAATGTCTTCATACATTAATATGAAAGATATCCTGGGTATGTATTCATTTTTCATCCTTAACAGATAGTATCCCGACCAAAGATTAATTTTGTAAATTTTTTAAGCTCTTCATAATTGATCAAAAAATTATTAATACTATGTAGAGGATACTTATTCTTGACCATGATATTATTAATTTCCTAACAGTAAATGTAGAGTCACATTAATCAATCTTTCTACTTAAAGAAATAATAGGTACACTTTATGGTGACACAATTGTCTAAATAAATACCTTTCCATGATTCTCATGACATTTCTTCTTTAATTCCACTCAATCGAGGGAATTTTATATAGAGCCATTGAAATTTGTGTATCACTAGGTATGAGTTCTATAGAAAACTAAACTTCATGATTTAGAAGAAGACTATTAAACTCTTCATGAAATATATTAAAAAAAATACCATATAATAGGCATATAATCAATGTTGAGTTTTCCCATATCAATCTTAGAAAAATACCAATTTTGATCATGAATTAGGACCCATTGAATAGATATAAGTTCCTTTATAAATTTATATCCATCCTCACACTATTATAAAATTATAATTTGATTCTGAATGTAAAATGTGAGTTACCTAAATCAATAATTGATATGGTATTTATATAAATAAATGTAAAACATTCCCAAAATCCCATCAAATTTAACCATAATGATAATAAAAATATTTGTAAGAAATAAATTACAAAAAAAATCAATCAGATAATAATCGTAGACTTCATATGCGATTATCATACCATTAGATGTTTTTACTAATAATTCAATATCTAATTATCAAGGAAACGAATTTACATTTTTAAGACATTTCATGATATAAAATAATTCTAAGACCAATTAGTGTAATTTAATATTTGAGAAAACCTATAAACACTTCAAAATATTCATTATATACAAATAATAAAATGGTTAATATGACTATCACAAATATTTAATTAGATTAATCAATATTGAATAATCATTCAGAGGATGTGTAAATCATGATACCTTCTTTTTAATTTATTACACCATAGGTTTAACATAGGTAATCCTTGGTTATCATCTATTAAAATCCTTCACAATGGTTTACAAATAAAATGTGAGTTAACCCATGCATATCCCCCAGGAGTGTCAAACCATGTGTGGAGTACAGTCTTATTTCTTTGTACACCAGAATGATGGCCAAAATATACTTAACCATGTCTTTTCAGGGTTATTACCCATAGATGATTTTATTCTAAAACAACATCCACTTATAGTATCCATACATTGATGTATTTCTTGGAAAATCATACAATCTATTTAGGATTTTATACTATATATAGGCTTATCCTAAGGGTTATCACTATGGTTTTCTCATAATAGTTTCCAAAAATAACTAAAACTATCCCTAATACCAACTATGGTGGCCCAACCATACATACATAGATATTATATATTATTAGATAAATATTCACTACATATCAACATGATCAACGCCATTACCATTTGTATTTGGAAACATGGATAAATAAATAATTGGAACATAAAATATCTACATTATATATCACTTAGTTCTTCACAACTAGAACCCTTATTATACATACCCTACTTAAAACCTTTTTTATGACTTGAAAAATGAAATTTAAGAAAGGGGGATCTAAGATGACCAATAAGAGTAAAAAGAAAGATATTAATCAATTATTATAACTGAGAATATCATGAGAACAATGTTATGTTAACCTAATCTTATGATTTTAAATTCAAACCCAACAATTCATAGACTTATGTCATGGAATGAATATTTTTCATAACAAAATGCATAAGTTAAAAGTGTGTGGAATCATCAATATTCAATAATGGGACATAAGAACATATCATAAGTATAAGACATAAGTTCTTGGATTTCAATTAATCATGGGAAATAATTTCCTTAATCAAGGTTCACAATCAATATAATCAATGTGGATTGGGATAACTCTCCATTCCATCATTTCCTTAGTCAAGGGTGACTCTCATGACTCTCTTATTGGACATTGTCCCTTACCAAACTGGCTTCAGTTTATATTTTATTCCTTATTATTTCATGATATATCCTTATTTACCTAATCCATTAGAAGGATATACAATTCTAGTCCCACCCTTAATATTTTGAATACTATACATATGTGTTCCACAAGATCATAAACTATTAATCATATCGTCATATCATAACTCATGGAAAAGTTTTGGGTTTCTTAAACATTTCATCATCATAATAATAAACCAAAAAAATAAATAATAAGGATATAATAATTATATAATATCCCATGTAAATCATATGTAACATCCACAGATGTTGGTATAGAGGAAAATATATTTAAAATATCACTGAAAATTCCTTAAAAAATACCTTTTTCATTTTGAAATCACTTATTTGAAATCTAAAAATTTCCAAAATATTAAGAAAACATTTTATTTGAAAATAAACATGGAAATATATTATTTAATCTTAAAATTAGAGAATATTCATGATGTCAAGATAAACCATTCTTGTGATGTATTTTAAAATAAAAATTCAACTAAAATTTTCAGTAAAAAGTTAAATGCACCTCCTTTAGAAAAAGATAAAATATTCCATTAATTTTTTTATAGAATTTCAAACATTGTTAAAAATTAAATTAATAACTATTTTAACTATAATACAATCATTTTTGAAGTCAATTTAAAGAAAATATGGACATGGAAGAAAATATTACCAAATGAAGGTAGAAATAATGACATTTTTCCTTTAGAAAATTATATATTTCTATTGTGCACAAAAATAGTGGAAAATGAAAGAATAACATATAATATACAAAATAAAAAATTTATTATAAAATAAATATTATTTTGGAGATATATGTCATATAATTTTATCATTTTAAATTTCAGAATAAACAATCCAGGTAAAAATAAGATCATAACATAAAACCCTTACTACTTTCCATACTTTTGAATCAAAACATTGATGAAGGAAATAAATTATAATAAAAATTTAAATAATGTTAATTTAAATATATTCATGATATAACATATCAAAGCGGTAGTATATACACTACATGAATGAAACAAGTAGTGAATATAGAATATTTCTCATAGAAATAGATGTGAGAGGAGAAAACCTTACCACTTTAATAAATTTTCAATCAAAATACATTGGATGAAATATTTTAAATTGAAATTTTAAATACTAGGAAATTATAATAATGAATGATATAAAATTTCTAAGCTATAGAATATACATATCATAAACATAAATAGGTGTATAAAAAAGAAACATGTCTTAATGAAACAATACTTTGAGGATAAACCCTTACCTTATATCCGAATTGATTCATAATGGATATAAAATAATGAATAATACATTTAGATTTATTACAATTATATTAAAAACATTTTAAAAACATATTATATCTTATATAATCCACTAATAACATTGAAACACCAAATTATTTATAATTATTTATTTATATCCTCATTTTTGGGTGATAACTGTTTCATTTTTCATGTATGTATTGATTGTGCAGTTGTAATCCTTGTGCTTTGATCATAGTTCCTTAATATAAAATATTTTAATAATTATATAAATATAGTATATAATCATTATATTTATATATATTTAACCATTCATATAATTTAGTTTTAAAAAATGACTTACATCACTATGTGGAGACGGTAGTCCGTATGTATGTAGGAGTGATGTTTCCATTTTTCAATGGATGAAACTGAAGAAAAATAAATAATAATTCACCTTTATAGAATCCTTATAATATCATATATTTCATATATATATATATCCATTAATTATATCATAATCACTGATCATTAAATATGGTGATAGAAATGTTATTGAATCACTACGTGGGGGAGGTAGTCCAAATCTAAGAACATGCAATACTTTCATCTACAATTTTATGATGAAGTAGTGGGAAATGATTGGAAAAAAAAAATAATAAAAAATATGTATATTGATGAAACTATATTCATCATTTTTTAATGGATACCATATGTTTAGAGGAAGTATAAGAAGAAATAAACTTTAAGGATCCCTATTAAGATTTATACCTATTATTTGAGATACCACTTTTGGATTGCACCTTAAGCATTGAAATATTGATCTTTGGGGAAGAATATTAAATCAAGTATGAAAGGAAGTAATCTAGTTATTTTTTTGAGTAGGTTTTTCTCGATTTAGATGTCACGACTCAACCCATCGGGTCCTCCTGGCCTATAGTAAGCTAAATGTTACACCCCAAGCCCTCATATAATAGAACAGAGGCAGGAAAATAGTGACAAGGATGCATATCAATCACATGGGATTCCTTAAATAATATAAATGAAAACAAAAAACATACCTAAATATAAATCAGTATAATGTATAAAGATGAATAACTATTACTATAAATTTATTCATAACAACTAATCCTATAATGAAGTATGAAAAGAGTGTAAAAAATAAAATGGTCTAAAAACAAGACCACTAACACCAAATAACTAGTCAAATCTATTCAAAAATGGGAATGCTATCAAGATGACATTCCTTGATCTATTTGTGGTTTGTCGATCCCAACTAAGCTTCACCCACTCCTGGCCCAGCTAGGACTCCATCTGATGGTCTCTTTTCAGCATAAGACATGGCACATGTGAGAAAAGACCATATAAGGGTGAGTATAAATATAATCAATAAAAAACATTTAAATCATGATAATAAAGCATCAAATATTTAGTTATCTCAATTTTAAATAAGTAAAAGAAACCAAAAGGATAGGTAAAGTTGTATATGCTTACAGAACACACCTAGTCTGAAGGTGAGGTATGTCCACACTACCAGCCAAAGGATTATACTCTAGGATCAAAGGTAAATATCATTAATGGTAACCCACTCCTCAGGTCATTCTAATAATGATGGCTCTCATTTGTGAGGTTATACTTGTTGGGAATTTTTTTGAAGTAATATGGACTAGAACTCATAAGATTTCGATAAACAGGTAGGGGAATATGACCGGGTCCTATAGGGGATACCTAACGCTACCCAGGATAACCAACTAGCAATGGGATAAAATGTAATTGATGTTAGATACAGGATAACTGGACTAACCTAAGGAAGAATGAGATATATTATAACACCGCGATCCAATGCGTAGAGATACCAAAATCTTTTTATAATTGTCCTATGGAGGGGATCACTCATCCTATTCTCAGGATGAGATACCACACAAAAACCTCTTAGGAATTGATGTAGTGAACACACCCACACTAATACTACATCTATATTGAAGAAGATAAGGCTCTTTTATACACTATATGAAGCACACAATGTGAAAAAGAGACACATGATATGTCCTACTAAGTCTAGTTCTACCTGTGTTTTTTTCTGTATACTTTGAATCATTTCTGTGTACATTAGTCATGCCCATGTAACCTTGATATATTCATTATCATATGCCTTGGAGGTTTACACCAGTTCTTTGACATAAGGACTACATTGAATGTAACTAGTCACACACGTGTGTGATATTTATTGTCATATGTATACCCTATCCCCCATGAAAGGGATCGACCCGAAATGTGTTCTTTTAAATTAACATCATTTTTATTGGGTTTTCATAAAAATTACATATATTTCATGCATCTACACCCATGTATCTTCCACATTTAATTGCACCACTGATTCCTCTATAGTGCTCAGATCTAGATTTACTGAGCCTATGACATCATCGATGTCAAAATTTATCCACCCCTTTCAATTAAAATGGTTTTTATCGCCATCCCCAAGAACCCACACGATCTATATTGAAAAAACAAATATCAAAAAAATCCATCATCAGACCTCCATTATCATTGTCATGCCTTCACCATTCCTTCAATCAAAAAATAGAACTTCTTGTAATGATTCATTGTACCAATTATTGGTTTCACAATGATCGGATCCTAAGTACAGTCAAACCATCTTCCAAAAAAATACTAATTATGATCCTTTGGATAATAGAGGGAGAAAATAATGAGACAAAAAAGATGGGAATTTTTGGTCAAAAAACCCTCAAGGTGTCCTCTCGCTATGTTTTGGGTGTGGTTGTGTTTGTTGATAATGCCAGATGACTGTAAATGAGTATGGTTGGTGTTTGTCGAAGATTGGTTTATATGGTGGAACTGTTTATAAGTGTTTTCCAAATTTTTTGGCCTCAAAATTAGAAGTTTGATGTTATAATAGGAAGGATCTCTTCATAGGATTGAATTTTATGATGAAAGTTGAAGAAAATTGGAAATGTGTGAGAACCGCATACCATAATTCATGGATCATGTACCATGTTCCAGTAAGGATACACACAGTTGCGGGAACGATATACCATAGTGGTCTGTGAGACCGAAAATAGTTTCGCGGTGGAAGGAAGTGAGGCAAGAAGATGGGTTGATGTCAGCAGAGTAGATCGACATTGTAAGAGAAAAGGTAGTATGCATACCACATATGAAAAACTATTCATGGGAGGCTTGCAGTTCACGACAACAAAAGGATTGGTAAGTGGTGAAGGATGAATTAATGATTTGATAAATCTTGGATTAACTATTTTTGTAGATATCTTTTCCTATAAAAAAATTTCTAATCTCACTGATTACCAAGGAGAGTGAATATCATTAGAACATCGTTTTGACCTAGGATTCTGGAAATGCACAATGGAAGTTTGCAAGGAGGAATTCTGCAAAATCTAAAGTGGTTCACACAGAAGTAATTCTTCTGAAGGTGTTTTCAAGGATTATTAACCCACAAAATATGTCTGGTATACAAAGGAGGAATTACGATACACAAAAGGAGTTGACTCGATACATAGAGGAGGAATCTTCAGTATGTGAGAGGGAGAGTTCCACAAGTAGTACATGGAGGGGGATCTCTGGTTCATGGAAGCAAAGAAAGTATGCATACAGAGAATAGTTCATGGATATAGGGTTGTTCTTATTGGTGGAACGATGGAAGCGGTGAGAAGAGGCAATTAAAGTTCGCAAAAGTGGCGATAGTAAGCGAAGGGGGTGATCCGCATACTAAACACTATACTCAGTACGTGGGAGAAGAAGGAGGTTCCAAAATTTCACAAGTAAGATTGAAAAATCCTCAAATTAGTTTGTGAAAGGATCTTCAAGTACCTAGCAGTACTTGGGAAGGTGGAATTCATCTATAGGTGAAAAAGAAACGTAAAAAAAACATCTACATATAGTTGAGGATGCGTGAATTCCTAAAAATGAAGGGATTTACATGTCCATAAACTATGTTTGACCTACGAGTCGATAAACATAGGGTGTATTTTTTTACAAGAGATGTGAGAGAAGGAAGAGGAAGAAGATGACCCTTTCCACCAGTATGGAGCAATAGAAAGATGTATAGGGAGTGACCCTTGGGAATGTAGTGAGCAGAAAGTAAACTTTGTACAGGCAATGAGCCTCAAAATAGATGATATAGACAAAAAATTGTACTCATTATTGGAAGTGAGCCTTAGAGAATTTAGTACATCAACACATTTTCATTGTATGGCCATTGGACATAGCCCAGTGAGGGTGAACCAAATAAAAATTGTTGTTTCCTATGCATGATTTCATATATGTTCATATATTTCTGTGGGATGAATAGATAATTTAGTTTTTTCTAAAAACAAAACTAGATCCTATTAGGAAAATGTCTTAATTTATTATACCCTGATATACCCTCTTCTCAGGGTATTCGACCTAGTAGACCTAACAGAAATGAACTTTTTCCATTTTTGATTTTGGGCTTTTTTTCATTGATAGATAATTTGATGAATGAGGAAGAAAAATTAAGGATCAATTCAATTCATAAGTCCAATAATAATAGTAGTTCAATAAAAAGATAAAATAATGATCCATAAATTAATTCCTAAATGAATTATTTCACATTCACCCAGAGAATAAAACAATGGTGATTAAACCCACAAAAATAAAATATGATCTCTCAATATTGAATTGATCACTAGTGGATAATGCTTCCAAATCATTCTCATTGGAAAGATCCATGAAATCCACTAACAAAAAAATTCCCCATGGTATTCTGATTATCAATCTATGATCTCATCATCTCCCCTCAATATTCCCCTAAAATATATATGATTAGGAAACTATCCCTTGGGGTTTTCAATACCCATAATTAAATGGAGGAGAATTAGGTTACATGAATTTAATATACAATCAATAATCTAGTAAATTTATTTGATAGTTTTGTCTCCCATGAATGCACTTTAACAAAACACTACATGTTCATATAGATTATGTGAGGCATATTGTAAAAAACATTTTTCAATTTTAATGGTAGTATTTGTTTTCCCATATGAGAAACCATTTAATAGATATTCTATTAATTAAGATAAACTTTGTTAATGTGATAAATTATATTTAATATTTTTAATATATCAACATTGTGGCTTCATGTGGACTATAATTCCATGTACACTCTACACCAAACTCCAAAAATATTATTAATAATATTCTAAACTGTCCCATGGAACATATAAATAAATTAATATCCAACTTTCTTTATAGATATTTTTCTCCAAAATAAAAATTATACTATAAATGATGAGGGAATGAAGCACATTTCTGGTTCTTCTGAACCCATGTTCTCTTATAATGTTTCTAATATTTCCAAAAAACACACACCAAGGAAATCACTCCCACATGAAGGATCTTCTCCTAACAATCCTCAATGGACATCAAATAATCTATAAAGGTATATTCAACCTCAATATCCTACTCACACCAGTCAATAATATGTGATGAGTTATCCATATATCTCTTCATCTGTGACACATGGAATACATCATACACCTGATCTAACTGTGGTGGTAAGGCTAAGTGGTACACCTTCTCACCATCCCTACATAGTATCTTGAATGAGATAATTAATATCAAATATTTCTTGTTTCCTCATCCAAAAATTGATAATCACTACCAAGGTGAGACGTTCAAGACCACATATTCTCCCTCTTCAATCATTAAAGGGTTCCATATTTGGTCTGAATATGACTTATAATGGATTTGAGTAGACCTCATCCACTCTTGGATGATCTATACCATCTATGTTATCTCTTTGAACAACTATGGACCCATAATCACTATCTCCCCTTACTCTATCTTGAATAATACTGACTTGTAGGGACTCCCATACAAGTCCTATGATGGTTCCAAACCAATGGTAGAGTGGTAGCATATTTTAGATGAAAACTCCACCAATGGTAGGTGATCCTCCCACCCATGGAAAAAATCCAACACAGAATCCTAATGAATTCCCTCTAAAACCTGAATGACATGATATATCTAGCCATCAGTCAAGGGGTGGAACACCAAGCTCAACCAAAAATTATTATGAAAATCCACCTATAATACCCTCTATAATTGAGATTTGAAGTGAGAATCATGTCTTGGAACGATCATAAAGAGAACTCTATGAAGCTAGAACATCTCTTGTATGTAAAAATGGTTGAAAATCTCCAATTAACACTGATATCAGATGACTAGCATGTGAGTCAACTTGATGAGTTGGTCTAAAATCACTTAGATAGTGTCACAACATTTTAATTATTATGGGATTCCTATAAAAAATTCTCTATGATACTATCACACTTACAGTATGTCACATTATGTGGTTGAGATAAACTCACTGGTACTCAATTCACAGACTTCACTAGGTAAAACATGAGGCATCGAGAGATGAACTTGATTATGTTTCACTTCATTCATTTCCACCACAAATAACATGAAAGGTCTGCATAAAAATTTTACACTCCAGGATGTACGATGTAGGGGGATGTATGAACCTCCTCAGAAACATCCTCTGGTAGTGCAACTGGTACGATCATTTGTCCTCGGAAAAGGATGACATGATCCCCACCTTCAGAAAATCCTATCTAAGCATAAAATGTAAATATCCATTTATGTAAGAAGTCAAAATTGATATCTCCCAATTAAAAATACCTAACACTTTGGATAAGTGGAGGGTTCACAACTGTTGATTAGAATTATAAAACACAACCCTCATATAAAAGGTAAAACCACAATGAGGCTATATTATAAAATTCCTCTCCCAAAAACTATGAACAACATTTGATGTTAAGAGAATCTTTCACTACATTCCATTTCCTAGGAGTATATACTATATCAAAATTATTGACCATCAACAAATCTTGAAATCAAATCTATATCTGGTCGACATCATTCAGTGAGAATATATACCTAAGACTCTTATGGTCAAAATAGATTGTAAATCTCTCGCCCAAAAGATAGTGTCACCATGCCTTTAGGTAGAATACTACCACTTCATGCTCCTCGTCATGGGTTGTGTAAAACTTCTCATGAAATCTTAGCTATTGGGATACATAAGAAATCACTATCAGGTTCTACATCAGAAAACATCCAAGACCAGTTCCTGAGGTGTCATAGAAAACCATATACTCAAGACCCTACTGTGATAGTTTTATGATAGGGAAATTCACCATCCACATCCAAAAATACTAAAAACACTAATGGAATTTATCCATCCACATTAAATGATTCCCCATTCAGGTAATGAAAATTAGGGGTATCATGATCTTGGAGAAGTCAAGGATGAATCTCTTAGAATATCCTTCCAACCTAATGAATCGCTACTCCTAGGTCACACTCTTGGGTGGATCCCAAGATAACACCACCTCATCCTTCACCAAATCCATTTCCACTCTCTATTACCAATAAGATGACCTCTCAAATCCAAAACTTATACATCAAGAGTTTCCTACAAATATGGTGTTCCTGGAGTACACTCAGGACCAAACTCAAATATCTCACATGCTCCTCCTATGATGTTGAGTGCACAAGTATATCATTGATACATTCAACCATAAACAGTTCTAATAAGAATATAGAGATATGTTTCATGAGTCCCATGAACACAAAAATGATTTTTTTCACACTAATGGGAATCACCAAGTACTCAATGTGACCTTATTAGCACTGGAATTGTACCATTGGTTTATCCTCCTCTTGAACTGGGAGCTATTGATAACTCAATATGGGTTCAATCTTCAAGAACCACTTTTCCCCATTAAGTTGGTTGAAGAGGTTATCAATTATCAGGAGTTGATACTTAAATATTGATAGTCACCTAATCTGAGTGATGATAATCCATACATAACCTCAAGATCCCATCTATATTCTTGGAGAACAAAACTGGGGATACCTCGGGGGATATATGGAGTCTAAAAAATACCTTCCTCGGTCAATCATCCAACTACAACATTAGATCTAAAAAATATTTGTGTTCCATCTGATATGCTAGCATAGATATCAAGGTATTCCCAAGGTGTATTTCTATATAGAATTTGATCTAATGATGGGGAGTTAAGCTTGAAACGTCCTCCGGGAAGACTTCCACATACTTTTTCACTATTTTAGGAAACTGAAGGCTCATATCATCTACTACTCCAAGGTTCATACTATCCAATTGATGAGAAATAGACTGTATCCTCCTTCATATGGGCCCATCCTACTCTCATTGGGATTCCTTCTCACTAATTAAGGAAAAACTAGTACCATCAATTTAGACACACTATATCCTCTACCTAAAATATTCAATCTACATATCACATACCTGTAATGATTTCGTATGGCCTCATCGTGACAATAAAGAGACCACATATAAAGCTATCTCTTACAAGATTTCAGTCACCCTTTCATAAAAAGTGTGTTATTTCTATATCTCCCATTGTTGGAGTCTCAAGGTGAAAAGGTAAAGTTAAAGGCTACATTGGAATCTCCAAATATTGAACAATGGATGCGATTAAGGAGGAGTGGATTTCCCTTGTGTTTACCAAAACTAATGATATAATAGAGAAGACACATATCATACATTGGATTATATGTAGATCCATTGGGTTGTAAGCCTCTACTACCTACAACTATCCGTATCCCAAACCACTAGGTCTCTGATCCTGGCATGGAACACCTATAGGCGGTGGTGGTAGAAACAAATCAAAATGTCATCAACCTCCAGTAACGCCCTTAACACCTTTGAAAAATCCTCTTCCAAAATACCTACCTTCTCAAGATGCATCCTCTACCTTGATGGGACATCAACTATATCCCAATATACTATATATAAGGTTGGGTACCCCGATGTGATATGAAATCTCCCTTGGATGACTGGATTCTACCAATGATACCTAAGCGGTAGACCCTCCATCATGAGAGTGCATTTGTAAATTCCTCACCTTCCTAGATCCCTAAATTTAATTTCAACTACTACATTCTAAGACATCAATTCTAGGGTGTCCAATTCCACACCCAAATGTTGAAAACTACTCACCTAATAATCCCTCCACAACGAAAGTATGATTTAAACTCCCAACATAAGAAGGGATGAAAAGAGACACCACTACAGCATAGATTTCATTGTGAAGGATGCTCTAGAAGTTTTATTATTGAAATTATACATCACAAATGATATGTATAGAATATCTTCCGAGGTTATTGAAGCTCAAAATATAATTTGTGACTATCATACTACCCTAATAGAGGTCAAAAAGTTCATTAATACACACTGCCCACAACGTATTTGGATAAAAATAATCTCCAAAAAAAATGTTCAAACCCTGTCAATGAGAGAGTTAAATTATTTTTATTCTTTTTTACTAAAATCCAACAAGACCCTATTATCTCAAGGTGAAGTATCACCACTCGGACTTCCTTCTGGTTAGGAGTGGTCTTAACAAGGTGGAACAATCACTCTACTACCTTGAACCAATACTCTACCTCATGGGGTTTGGATCACCTAGAAACCTGAGTGGTATCTACCTCTAAAACTCATGAAGTGAACTTAGCCTTCACGTATCATTAGTTGGTACTCTGAAAAACGTATTTTTTCATAATTTGTTGAGCTACTATAGAATATCAACATGGAGGAACCACCTCCTTCATAGGCCCCCAAACCAAGGAATCATCATTAAGTTTATCATTATCATGATCCTACCACAAAATCTAATATGGATTTTATTGTGTAGGAATCTTATAATAGTAAATACTTAATATTGACAAAGAGAATATATGTGGACTTGACTCAATAAAGAAATTAAAACCACAACACTTTCCAATATAATTAATATAATTATGTAGTAACAAAACCAATTCCTAAATGCACCGAGTCAACAATTAGGTTATTAGAGTCTTAATTATTGGATATATCATCTTCCCACCTTAACGGGTATCCATGGCCCTAGAGCCAAACATGATACACCTTAACATTTTAACCACAATTTTTTAAACCAATCCACACAGCTAAACTATATATAAACTCGTATCCAAATTCAACATAGTATTTGATACAATTATATCATACTCAACCCATTATGGCAGCCTATATGATAGTAAGATGAGTGTGACACCCCAATCCCACCTCTAATAGGCCAGTAGTTGATGAATATGTTCTTGTAGGTATATCACCCACATTGAATTCTTTAGCCTAAAGAACCATAACACACACACACACACATCTCCATAAACCAATATAATGTGTGAATATAAATATATATACTATAAATGAATGGAAAATAACTAATCCAAACAAATTATTATGTAAAGGGTATAAAAAGGAAAAAATAAAAAATAAATGCTCCCCAACACTGGATAAATTCTAAAATACTCTCGAAAGGGGACTATTTCAAGATGACACTCATGGAACCATCTAGAGACTTTATATCCAATCTAAGATCCACCTACTTCTTATCCACATAGGACTTCATTGAAATACTTATCATCTACATAAGACACAACATTTACAACTAGAGCTTATGCAGCAGTGAATATAAACATCTATAGCAGGACACCTCGAAATTATAAAAACAAAGCATTAATGAGGGATTCATATCAATATGAAAATAACATGAAACAAAAATAAGGAAAGTTAAATTCACATATGCTCAAAAAAAACACCAAACATCATGGTGAATTATTCAATCACTTCTACCCTATAAATTCTTATTGAGGCTCCAAGGTAACACTTCTCTGAGATAACTCACATCACATGTCTTGATAACATTGATGGAACTCGTCTAAGAGGTCAAACTCATTAGACCTTACCTTTAATAAATATGACATGGAACTATTAAGATATTGATACAAAAGTATGGGATCATGGTATGGGCCCTTGGGGAATACCTAACCCTACTAGAGATGACCCATGAAGAAGGGGATCACACATCTTGGATATCAGATTTAGGATAATAGACCCAAACAAGGGAAGCATGAGATAAAGGATCACACCCCAATACAGGAAGAGGGATATTTGAATTGATCTTGAACTAATCTATATAGGACACATGTTATCCTACAAGAAAGATGGGATACCACATTGAACCATTTTAAGAATGGACCAATGGAACACACCCACATTGATACTAAAACTCTATTGATGAAGATAATGGATCTATCCTATCCAACAGGGTTTAAATGATGTGTACAAGGTATATAGGATTTCTGCACTAAGTTTGGTCATTCTCATCTATTTCAAACTATGACTATGTTCTTTGGTTGTTCTCATATACAATGACCATGTCCACGATGTTGTACCCTAAAGGTACGCACTTGGTCACCAGCCCAAGGACCACAAAACATATGTACTTTTAACAGTCATGAGTGATATTTATCCTCATGTTTAAAACCTAAATTTTGTGGATAAAGTCCACATGACCTGTGTTATTCTGAACTACATAGTGTGTAGATTGTGTTTTCATAGATATTCAAAATATTTCTTGCGTATTTTACCATGTTACTACGACCTATGTTTTCAACATTAATTACACCATAGTTCTCATATATGGGGTTATCGATCCCGCGATGAATCTAGTGTCTAGATTCTAGCCACCCCATGGAATAGAAAATTCCCATCATCACTATCCTGATGCACCAACATGATTTATCTTGTGAAAACTCCATCACTAGATCCTTAGTCAGAACTGTTACATCTCTGTCATTCCTTCATTTCACATTCAACCAAAAAAGTGAACCAAGGAAAATGGTCCATTATTCCAAAGATCATTTACACAATTATTGGTTCCTAGTTATAGTTGAACCATAATACAAAGAGAAATACTGATGATGAATGTATGAGGAATGAAGGGAGAAAAACACAAAAAAAATGATAAATTAATGTTTTCCATTTTTTGGATTAGAAATTAATTGTTATTGAAAAATAAATTAATGGAGAAAAAAATCAAGAATCAGTTCAATTTTTAAATTCTTGAATAAAATTAATTTGACAAAAAACCGACAATGAAGATCTATGAACTGACTCCTAAAATAATGTGCATTATCATGGAGAAAATATAAATGAGGATTGAAACAAAAAATCAAAAATCTTACATTGATACTGTACTGATCACTGATGAATATTTATTCTACTTCATTGTTAATTGGGAGATCCAATAACTCCATTGATGAATAAAATCCCGATAGTGTCTCGATTATCGATCTATGATCCCATCATCATCCACCAACATTCTCCTCGATAACCCTCTCCTCAAATCTATTGATTTTTTTTTGATAATGATAGTATTTGTATATACCCATAATTAAATATAGAAGAATTATCTTACAATAATTTAATATACAATAAATCATTTAATTAATTTATTGACCTTTTATTTCACCCCTGAATGTACTTTATCGAAACATGCAATGCCTACAAATAGATTATCCCACATAGGGAAATCCCCATATTCAAAATTTACCAGTGGTATCATTTTTACCATATGAGACACCATTAATGAGACTTTTAATTATTTTAGATAAACTTTGGAAACATGATATATTATATTTAATATTTTTAATATATCAATATTGAGGCTCCATGAGGCTCAGAATTCCATGTCGACTTCGATCCTAACTCTGAAAAATATTATAAAATATATTATAATGAAAAATTGGGAAAAATATATAATTTATGATATAAGTCTCAAATAGTGTGAATAAGGGAGGAGAAGAGGTTCTATTTTATAAGTGAGGGGAGGGACAGACATAGAATTGCTTAAAAAAATTCAATGATATAAGGTCACATTCATTTTAATGTGACCCCAATGGTCATACATTAAAATATAAGATATTATAATAGTGAAAAATATTCATAAAATAATAAATATAAAGGTTTTGGAGGAATTCCTACCATTATCTCTTGGATTAAACCCCCCAGTAAATGCATTTGAACCTTAAACGTGTTAACAAAATTTTACAATTTTCTCTATCCCTTATAAAAAAAGTAAGTTAAAATTATAAAATTAAATTAATTATTATGAATCCAAATATGAAATAAATTTTAATATATTCAACATATATAAGTGGAATAATGTAGTTTTAAATAAGCACATAAACCACAATGAAAATTCATTTGAGAAAAACATAATTTTAAGCAGGGAAAATAATTTAGTTCCATTACATTCCAAATAAAAACTGTAAAATGAATGTTTAGATATATTATTGAATATAAAAAATAAAATGTCATTAAAAAAATTAATCAATAGTGATTAACTTAATTTATTAATATAGAAACACATTTCGAGTATAAAATAGTATTTAGAAAAATGTGTTTTTAAGAAAAAAATGAATTTATACCAAAATCAAGTGTAATGAAGTTTCATATGTAAATAGTTTGATTATTTATAATTAAGGGATAATTATGTTACTTTAATATTAAACTCAAAACATAATGTAACTTTTTCTTGAAAATAAATGATATTTTTTTATAAAAACCACCATCTTTCATTATTCAATGAAAAATAAATCTTTATAGAAAGAATCAAAAAATTTAACCTAAGATAATATTGAAATGATAATTTAAACAATGATATTAATCTACTAATTTTTTTTAAAAAAAATTAGATATTTATTATAATTATTCTTAAAAAAATTAAATAAAAACCACTTTTGAATAAAACAAATTTTAAATCATTAAACGACTTTGATGAAAAATGAGATCATATTTAGTTTGAATTGATCAATAAATTAAAATTATTTAATGAATTTATACATATTTTTATTAATATGGTTAATAATATTCATAACTTATAATTTAACAGCTGGGTTATAAAGGATTACATTATCAGAGTTCATTCAGATATGGGGTTGTGTGTAAATAAATATATCAAATACAACAATTGTATTTCAAAGATAATTCATATAAAATATTATTTTTTTACATTATATAACCCATAAAATGAATTTTGAACTTGAAATTCGATCAAATTGTTACAAAAAAATGGGGATACATCTAATTTATCAAATCATTGGGTTCTGATGTTGTATCCTCAAATTTTTTATTCCTTGAGTGATCTTTAACCGATAGAGTAGTATTATTCTATAACACTTAATATCTATGATCAAATATTACTAAAAATTGTTCCTATTAAGAAAGATCATTCTCCACTGATAAAACCTTGAGTTTAATGAATGAAAAAGAACAGGTATGTACTTCCTCAAGAGATAAACATGGAATATATTGTGAAATTTAGAGTGGTTTGGTGGGAGTGCCATGAAATTACCATATATCCATATCTAATCAAGAATATAAAGAGGAAAAATATACATTGGGAAAAAATAATCCTTCTTTATAACTCTCATAACCTCATTCCTTAGATAAATTATTAGGAATACCTTCACACCAACATTTAATTCTAGATATCACTAATTTCAAGTATGTTCGGGTCAACCACACCTTTAAAAAATTTTAACAAGAAAGTAAAAATACATTTGTAAGTATACCTTCTCATTTGGATGTTGTCTCGATGGGCCTTTAAGAATTTAAGGTCTACTCCCCCTCAATTAAATTACCCTATTCAATTAAAGGATTAATATATTATTCCAAAACAAATTTTATTTTTACCTATATACACTAAACAACCCACATCTTTAGTCAATAAGATATTTCCTTGGTCATAAAATTAAATAATGAAAATATGCTCATTGTTGTTCAATCTATGTTTATGTAAACTACTTTTTGTCAAACTTATAATTCTTAGAATCATTTTATTTTAACATTTATATTCCATTATTACATGTCCTCAAATTTATTTTATCCTCAAACATCTTTATAATTGGTATTTTTAGCACATTCATTAATTTTGTCCTTGGGTACATATTCCCTTTTTAGTGAAGAAATCACTTTCTTATTTCCTTTTTTTCTCATTCCATTATTGTAATTGTAATGAAAAGTATCCAGTTGTTTTTATTAGAAAAATAGATTAATAAATATTTTTTCCTATGTATTATCAACTTCATTTACCTTTTACTAATGATTATTCACTTCCTTATTCATAGAAATTAAATTTTCAATGGTAATCTGATGATTCTATTGTATATTTCTTACCAAAAAATCTATCTAGAAGAAAAGATTATAAACATGTATTAAAAATAAATATAAAGAAAAAAGGATGTGGGTGATGTAATAAAATTGACATTCCCTCATAGATTATATAACATATCTGAATATCATAATAGGATATATCCTTTCTATATTCTGAATCATCAATAGTTTCCCACTCGTATTGATAATTACCCTGAATGATGATCTTAAGGACTTATGAATTTCTTTTCTTGATATCATAAAATATGATCCAGCTGAAAAATTCTCGGTTAGATTACAATAGTCCTTCCATGGTCTCCTATTCAAAGGAACATAGGTGAAACTCTCACTATCAATATCTATTGCCTTGCTATTTGTTATTTCTTCCTTAAAGGAGGCTGGACCACCAAATAATTATGCCTTGAGAGGGGTACTATAATTCAACCCGTTATCATAAAATAATTTTCCCCATTTCTCATAAATTATATTGGAATTAATGATTTATTATATTCCACGATGATAGTAAACTTGTTTCTTAGAAACTTTTTTATTAAAAACATCTTCCTTAGGGAAGAATAGTCAGAGGTCACCAAATACATTCATCATTTACCCAAATGATACTGTGTAAAAGAATCTTCTAAGGAATCTTAATGAATCAGAACATCATCTACACTGGACATTTACTTATGAAAACTATCATCACCTAGGTTGAGAGAAGATGTATCCACCTATAAATTATTATATGAGGTAGGACTAGTATCTACATTCTGCACCATATTACCTTGATGTGATCCTACATCAGGACTAGCATTCATGCAATGATTTTGGATATCATGACGACCATAAATATTAGGATCAAGCCTCATCTTTTCACTTTATTCAATACATAATTTTTTTATATATCAATGTTTTTTAGCTAAAATTATATCATTTAAATATCTTTTTTTTTATCTAGGGATTTAATTAATGAATCATTATTAATATTCAATTCATTGTTTTATATTTTATGTCTTCTGTTATATTTCAATCACCCAGGAGATTCAATGTAAGATATAAAACTTTTTTTGTCTCCTCATCACTACTTTTTTATTTATTACACCCTTCTTCCACTTCACTTAATTGATCACTTGGTTAATTTTTTATACATGAAGGATGTTTTCCCTTTAAAGTTTAAGTCATATAATTATATTTTGATTATCTACTCAAATTTTATGAATTCAACTTGCGATTAAAGTTTTTTTATTGTTTTATTTTATTTTATTTTCCTTTTCCTTTGAACATACTTTATTTTTTAAATCCGCTATCCATCATTCTCTTATATTATGATCTATTGGGTTTATCATCCTTCTCTTATTCATATTTATTCATAAGAAAACCTAATAAAATGTTTTTAATATTTCCACAATTATCCTACTTAAATTGAACATTCTTTTATATTTACATTTTTATTACTTCATTACCTTTGAGAAAAATGATATAAATCCAACAAAATCAATAGAATTATCTTTTTAATTTTTTTAATCCTTATGTGAATTCTTTGAATCAGTATGATTTGATAATGTTTTTATTTTAAATGTTGTCTCATTTTTTTTGATGTGAATTATCTATTTAAGGATAGTCTTTTTCTCATATCATAATAAATCAAAACATTATTGAGTTTTTTGATGGTCCACTCTTTCAAATACTAATCCTCTAGGGATGAATTATTTACATCAAATTTATTAGAGAGGATTCCCAAAAACATCATCATGAACAAAAAACCATCAATATTCTCATGATAAATTAAAATCGAGCTCCCTATTTTTTTTACTAGAATGAAGAATACATCCACTGATTCATATTCTCCCATTAAAATATATTCAAATTCATCCCAATGAATTTATAACAAGGACTCTTTTAAATTATTATTTTCTACTTAGACATCATTGGGTTTTCTATAAAATATATTTATTGTTTCATTGTAATTACTAATAAAAATTCATACTCTAGTGATGAGAGTATTTCATTTAATTATCTCCCATTAGTTTCAATGTTCTTTTTTAAGCAAAGTTCTAGGATGATAACACCCTTAGTGTGGTCAAGAATATCTTGGACGATTGATAAAACATATATATTCATCCTCTTTCTCCACTGATATAATCCCTTTCTATATAACATAGTAACTATGTTGTTTTTCATGGTATTCAAATAATACATTAATGTCATTGATAAATGATATAGAAAATTAAAAACAAACTCAAATATGTGGTTTATATATATGGGATTTCTACTTAAGATTTTTTCTAAATAAATTTAAATGAAATAAATGTTACAAACATTGAAATTTTTTTTCATGAAATTTCACATTGACACCTCTTTTTATACCCATGGGATAGTATACCACCACTAGGGGTGAATTAGTTGTAGCAAAAAAAACCAACTCTCACTCAAATATAACGTAATTTTGACTCATCCATGAGAAAATTTCCAATGAATAAAATAAGAAAAAATAAAAACCACATGAATGAATTGTTCTCATAAAACAAGTCATAGTATGAATTTAATACAATGGTCATCTAAAAACCTCGCCATAAGATATAATAGTTGATTTTAAAGGAAATGCATCCCTCAGTGTAAGACCAAGGCTATATTTTACATGTATTAATTAAGATCATCTAAACTCTACATTGGTAAATTTACATCATGGGGGTTATTAAAGGTTAAATTTATCATAGGGATCTTCAATAAAATAATTCGATATCTTTTTTAAATGTTTTTACAAGTAGATAAAAAAAATATAGATAAATATTTTATTATTATAGAAAAAATAATAAAGCTAAAGTGAAAAGGATAATTGAAAGTATAATGAAAAAAGAACATACTTGATCTAATATGATCTAACTAAACTCATTAAATACAAAAATAAAAATATAGGACCCTAAAACAAGGGTTTCCATGTGAGAATACCCAAAAATATTCTATAGTAAAATGAATAAACTACATATGTACCTTTACCGAATCATAACTACTATGAACTTTATGACAATAGTTGATGACCATCCCAAAAATTGTATCTTAAATATATCATTCCTATTATAATGTATCCACGGGATAATGTGGAATCAATCAAATCTTATGTAAGATCCACTATCCTTCCATGATATGTTAGAATAATAGGATGGAAAAGGGATGAGTTAAGACAACTTCTAGGTAGGGAGAGATTTATTATTAATTCAATCTAGGGATTCCCAAACACATTACCCATGCATCCTTTTATAAGACATGGAATACTCATATGATCATCTATTTATTAACTCATACGTTATAGAATGTATGAGCTATTCACACTGTTAAAACCTATTTTTAACCCTATTGAAAAACAAAATCCCATCTGTTTAATCATGAAAAAAATAATTAATGGTATTCAACATGGGGGTGATTTTAATGTTAAGCCTTTTAAGAATGAATTCCATGCAATAGTGGTGGATGTTATTATATAATAATCCATTCAATAAACCTAAAATACACTATAAAACATTAATTATTTATTCATTATTTTTATACTCTATGACTTGAATCATATCATATAATATAACCTAGACTAATTTATGGTATTTAGGTCATATCTACTTCAATATATATCATGTACAAAATCCTTATAAACTTATTTCTATTTCAACTAATATTATGTAATATAAAATAACTTGTGAAATAATATCAAAAATAATTTTGAATATCATCCAAAACACTTTTGAAAACATATCATTAATATAAAAATATATCAAATCATATGTAATACCTTGTGAACACAAATAAAAATATCATTTAGATATATTCTCAAGAACATTTAGAGAAACTCTCGAAGTGAATTACGTTCTCCATTTGGTAATCCAAAAAGTATGACCCAATTAGCCTTTATAAAATTGAAAATAGATATGAATCACTAAATTCATAAATGTAATCAAAGAGTGGCCTCTAGAAAAGAATCAATTAAACCCAAAATTAAATGGGATCTGATATGATCTCTATCAAACACTTGTATTTATATACCTATGTCCACTAGATGCATCATTCTGAATCACATATTCTAATCTGATCCTTTTATCCATCACATTCAGTGATCACAAGACATAGGGTATATCAATACAATATATCTAATTCATATGTTCTAAATTCTATGAGTATAAACTCACTAGGAAGATGAATAAATCACATTTCATTCCCCGTTATGGATGAGCACATCACAAGACACTCACTTAAATTAATAAGCACAAAATATATACAATCCCGGTATAGTAAAATACTTACTAAATCTATCCCATTCATGGGATTTGATCTCATACTCATCATATGAGAAGAAAAATACCATCGTGGTTATGATCTAACCAATAACATGATCAACAACATGCCCATGAACATTATGATTTTCTAATTCTCAAGGATGGTATAATAAATGTATCAAATTTTGAAGGATCTAATTTTTTGTATCTGTCCAACATCAAGTATTGAGGACTCCAAATTTGATCTATAAACCCCTAGTATACAAAATACATATTGTATGAACCTAAATGTGGTATAATTAACTGGTCATCCAGTGAAAAAAACATGTTTGTTCCTTATGATCATATTTTTAGCACAATACATGAATTATAATTAGGTTAAACTTAAATTTTCATCAAAATATGTTATAATCAATAAAGAACATATATTAGAAATAGCACAATGTTTTACATTGAGATTTCAATTATAATATCAATTCATGATATATATATATATAATCATCAAGGAAGAATTAAAAAGTAAATATTGTATTTTATATAACACGATATGTTTTTATATTCTAAAACATATATAAAATAATTAACTAAACTAAAATTAACAATTTATAACATATTATATATGATAGACTACCATATTAGCCTCATTTTTTCTATACATTCAAGGTCCTTGTAAAAATTTTTATATCCCTATGTAATTCTTTTCAAATATCAATTGGACCGCTTGATTAAATCCTAAAACTAAATGTTGGAGTGAGTAATATTAATGAATAACGAATTTTTTGAATAATTATATGATATAGAAATCACATTCAGAATGATTAACTCCTTTAACATGTTCAATATTCCTAACTTGAAAACATATAACTTTAAAATGAAAATTGATTATATTGTCTACTTATAACATCATTAAATTATATCATCTTTAAAATGATTAATAAAATCTTCTGGAAAATTTGGTTCCCTTGATATATAATGTAACTATTTACATTATTACTTTACCAACACATCGTGAATACTTACAGAATAAGGGGACACTCACTTTTACTTTTATAATATAATAATTCTAACTTTGAACATATATAAGTTAAATATAATCCCATTTCCCTCTTAGAATCTATATTATATTCATGATAATATATGCAAAATCATTTGTGTTTAGAAAATAAAACATTTTTAAATGAGTGAATACGTATATATAATAAAATATGGTATCAATATCATATATGGTATTCTTTGTGTTTTGATAATTTTCATGAAAATAATATAATTCATTAAAATATGACAATGATGGTGGGGGATTCTCAAATATGTATAGTTTAATAAACATACTGATAAACACTTTTACGATATATAATTTTCTTAATCTGTATCTTCTTTCAAAAAATGTTATAAAATCTGTTGAATTGTAGATTATGTGTATTAAACACATTAAATAATATATTTCCTAAAAAATATTTTTTAGTGAACAAATTATATTATTATATAAGAGAAATAAGATGATTATACTCATCCTTTAATAAATTAATTTTTCTTGACATATTCATTTTCACTCAATTCAATGATTTGACAACCCTTTACTAGATTATTTTAATACAAACTACATTATTTATTAATTATTCTGATATTTTTGAACTCTTGTATACTTTAAACATTTTATATTTATATATTTGGTTTCATATAACCATTAAAATAAAATAATTACCTTCTATAACTTTGGTACCTAATATAAACATTCCATATAGTTTTATAAACCCCTTATTATATCATATATAATTTCATTCAATAAAATCACCACTAATCCTTCTTGGCTTCAATGACATTGAATGGATACTATAAGAAATATTTTTATACTTTCTAACTATTTTTTTCTTTGATTTTGAGATTTTACCCACTTATACTGTTTATACAGTACAATAATATATACATCACATGATAGTATTATCTTTCCTAAAAAATTTGAGAAAAATTGGGTAAATATTTCTTGAACTCATTCACATTTTAGTAATACTTCAGTCAATGAAAACAATATAAATTCATTTAATAGAATAATTATTTAGGAAAACTATAGTCATAATAAGTCATAAAAATACCCAATAAAATAGAGTATATGAGAGAATAAAAATTCATATTTTATTTTATTCCTTTGAAACATTAAGTGGATAATTTTATGATTTTCAGAAGCATATATGTTATCATTTTTAATAAAATAAACGATTTATAACTAAAAAACGTGTTTTTCTAAAAAATAAAATTTCATACTTAAGAAATTTTACTAGTTTACAAGTATTAGGATTTTATTACATTAATCTACTCATGATCAGGATTAATATCAATGTTATATTTGATTTTGATGATGTTATTCATTTATAATATACTATTTTATCAGATGAGTATCATGTTTTATATTCATTTAACAAAGATTATAATTAAATTTTCTCCCAATAAATGATGACAAATTGTAACATTGTTTTAGCCATTAATGGGCTAGGATTAATTTTTCACTAATGAATGAGTCTTATTTGGTATTAAACTAACTAGCTTATTATTTAGGCAGAGTACCATCCCAATCATATCATATATGAATCTTGGATAATTGAGTGGTTAACACTTTATCTAATCTACTATATGGATTAGATCAACACCATTCACATGGTATTGGTAATCTTAGAGTTTCCTAGTTAATTGTAAAAAAAATCTCATAGTGTGATTTAGTTAATTAACTCTAGTGGTAAGCCATTTCCACTATGCATTACACAAGACATTCCATGGGAACCCTACATTGGAAGAACCTACCCTGTTTAATGATGAATGTCTTGGTTTTTTATTATTAGAAGTAATATAATGGTTATTATTTTGAAATGGTATTAAATCCCACCATCTTATCCGTAGTGTTCCCTTTTATATTTTCACTTACCTATAATGATTTTGTTTACAATTTTATTACCTCTTTCAAAAAAATATTTTCGGACAATTTTGGTGAGTATCTCTTCATAAAACATAGAGCTTATGTTAATATCCCAAATTAAAATCCAACTGTATATCTAAATATTAAATTGAATAATATTAATAAGGTTTATGAAACTCTTTAATTTTGAATTATTTTATTTAAATAATCTCCACATGAGAAATCCATGAGCCACAGATAACAAACCCTCCCTTTTTTAGAAACGGTATAAACCTCTAGGACAGTGAGTAGTCTAACTCGAATTGCCTCTTCCAATAGATACTTTACTAAAGAGAGTATACATTTTATTATAAATATAACACCTCAATGCATTAATTATAATTAACTACTCAATTCAATCTCAGAAACCAATATAATCTACTAACAAGGTAGTGGAAAACTAAATCCATTTTCTTACCCAGCATCTATCACATTAGATGATTGTATTATAATGTTTATAAGTTGTATAAACAAATTAAACAAAATAACACACAAATAAATTCCTAATATTACAACTATACGTATAATTTATTTAGGGCCCTAGAGGTTATAAGACAAGGAAATAACAACCACACCATTAGGGCCCACAAGGATAAGCTATAATTTATGCTCTTAAACAACAGATAAAAAATTATGAACAATCCACAAATAAAGAAAAATAAAAAACATTATTAGTTTAGCTATCAGTATGAACCATCCATAATATTGGAATATAAACACTTTATATTTATTTCCCAATATGAACACTTTTATATTATTCATTATATATCATTTCTTTTAAATATATGATATTAATGAATTATAAAAATTTTATAATCCAATTTATAATATCTAATTGTCTAAATATCACATATTTATCATTATTTAAACCATGAGAAAATCAATATTCAAAACAAATTTTGATTTTGTTTAGATAATATATATAAATAAGGCAATTAGTTTGATCATTTCAAAATTGGATTTTTGATAAATTCAAAATGAATAATTATTTTATATTTTTTCCTATTTTTTAATTTATTAATTTTTTATAAATTACCCTTATAACTTCTAAAATAGAAATTTATTTCTAAATTATAAGACATTCCATATAATCAGTAAAGATATATTTCAATATAAACATTTAATATATATGAATATTTATATAATAAATGTTTCATAAACATGTATTGATTAATTATACATATTTTTTTAATTAATTAATTTATCAACACATTTTTAAATTAATAAATATACAATAATACAATTTACTATATATTATAGACATTTTATAAAAAGTGGAATTCATTTCATAAATGAAAAAATAATTTTTTTTAATTATGTGATGTATTTAGTGATAGAAACATATCTTAAGAGGTGGTATGTCAAACATAAAAATGAATCCATGGTGTGTTCTACCTTTTAAAACCTATGACCAAAGGCCTTACATAATATTAAATATTACCTGTAGGGGGTTCAATGTTATTAAAATAGATGAAAACAAACATCATGTTAAGGTTCTAATATATTGTCAAGATAACTTGTGTAAGGTGAGAGGATTCAAGATATTTAATATTGGGCTTACATGAGGTCAACCCATCAACACATGGTATTTCCTACCATATGAAATCTCCATATCATACCCTATTCTATGTTGAACACTAAGGTGTTATGTTCTGTCACAAACTATGATATAAAATATGGTATACGACAAACATAAAGTGGAATATATTGTTTCATAACATATGTTTTTACCCCAACAACGTGATATGTTATCCCATAATATAAACTGATACCCAAGAACATATTACAAAATTAGGAAACATAATATTGTCTTTAGTTCAATCTCTTGGCCATTTGTCTATTATATGCAGTGTATCATATTGATATATGGGTGCAATGTTTCTACATAAATGGGAAATTATTCATTTTTATTAATAATTTTTAGAATAAAAAGGAATGGAATTCCTCTAATACAATTTTTAGTTTTTATAGGATCTAAAAAGTCATTAAACACAATATAATATGTATTGAAACCCTAATAAAAAATTGGTCATTATAGAATACAAGAAAGCATGGTAGTTCATATTGAATAAATTACATGTGTACCTTACACTAAAACACAACTAATATTGAATTCATGAATATGATTAATGAATTTAAAAAATAGGAATCCTAAAGATGTTATTCCTCCATGATGTATCCATGGGCTGATTATAAATCAATCGACACATGGTTAAAAGTCTCCATCCTCCCATGACATGCTAGTATATCATGGTAATAAATGAACGATAATGGAGAGATTACATGTGGGGAGAGAATATTTAAGGATTTAGTCTAAATAGACTAAAAAACACTACCTTAGAATCATTTTATAATCCATTGGATGCCCGTGATCTCATCCATGTATTAAATCTTGCATTATGGAATGTTTGAGTTATGAATGTGGTTATAAACTATTCCTAACCCTATAACCAAGACAACCCCCATGTGTTTTATCATGAATAACTTCTTTGATGGAAACCAATATGAGGGATTTTCTGATTTTAAAATTTTTTATGATCAACATACATGAAAATGTAGTGTTTGTTTTCCTATGACAGTCCCTTATATACCCCTAAATAAAAACATAAAATATGCATTTATTTTTTTTTAATTTTATACATTATGAATTTTTTCATATTTTATAATATGATAAATGTCAATGTAGAGGATTTAGGATATATAATTTTCATAACCAACATAAATATCATTCACGAAACCAAAGATAAAAAGTAATAGTATTGAGAGAGTGGGGAAACAATGCGGTTTTTTGGGAGGTTCAGGGTTCAAATCTTGGGAGTCCACTTTTAGGGTGAGCCTCTTCCCCAGGATCCACCCGTCTTTCCAGGTCACTCGGTCTCAACTAGGAGGTAAAAATGAGGCGCGTCCCAATGTGTTGACAGTTTTCTTTGATAAACCATAGCCTATCAGCCTGTCACCCTCCAGGACACTCTACCATCTCGGCTAGAAACGATTCCTTCCCCAGCTGGGGCTCTACCTCAGGGTAGTGAACTATTAATGGGAGAGGGGGGTTACCATGTGTGGAGGGTTCAAAAAGGCCACATATGAAAATTCCCTTAAATAAACATCATTACATGTAATATTATTTTCTTCATTCTTGGTTATTAGACACATTTTTTTACATAAATATTTTTATATAAATATAGGAAGTAAGGAAGATTAGAAATATTATAATATTGAAGTGGATCCACTAGTTTCTTATAGATCTTGACTCATATACAGGCAATGAAGATCATAACTTTTCATTATTATGTAGAATGATTCTAGTATTTTAATTTTTTTAATTTTTTGTGAGTAACCAAAACAATTATCTTATAATCATGGATAGAAAAATAAATATTTTACTTCATGTATGAAATAAATGTTTTTATGATAAACTATACAAAATTAATATTTTAATTATAATTGTCTTAGAGATGTTATATTTTACAAATTAATGATGAATGTAGAATATAATACTTAGTAGTGTGTTTATAATCATTTGAGATAAAACTCTTATATATATATGACATGATTGGTAATATGTTATAGTGATAGTGAAATGTTATAGTGTTAATAATTATAATGACAGAAAGATTCTAGAATGTATTCAGAGGGATACTGATGAAATATTTAAAGTATTATCTAGAGGTAAATTCACATGCTTCATGATATTTCTTTAGGATGTTTAAGGAATATAATTATGAAGAAATTAATTATCTTCATACGAAAATAAATGATACTTTAGATGATTAAGTCAAAGAATATATTTACCAAACATTAATTAATAATTAAATATTGGGTGTAAATTATTCTTAAACACACAGTACCATATGCAATTTAGAGTTACAATGTTTGTAAAATGAGGATTTTTTATCATTATTATATTTCTTTTTAGTCTTTCATTATATTTTGAATCATGATTTGAAAATAGCAGCATTAACACTTAAAACTATGTGAAAAATGACAAATGGATATTATATATGTAATAATATAATTAATATCCATTATTTCATATTTTTTTGTTAAGATGAAAAGATTTTTTAAGTATATTAAGTGAATCAAAATTTTATCTAAAAAGCACAAAGTGAATATCAATTAATTATCCTCTTATTATCAAAGGATATTACATAAATCCCTAAAATAAAAGAGTCATTGTCAATTGATAGAATTTATTTATGTATAAGGGTACATATCTCCAATTGATATAGTGAAAGAAATATACACTTAGATACTATCATAGATTTAGATTCACGGGTATTTAATATAGAAATAAGTTCTATGAGGGTTCATAGAACAAGAATGTTCTAGAGACACATATACTACATTGGGAAATTAATAACAAAACTGATTTAGTTTTTTATAATAACTAATAAGGTTATATATTATTAATTAAGAATAATAAAATTTTATCCTATCAAATAATCATTAAATAAAATATAACCTAAAATTTTGGATATTCCAAATGAATTCAAAAAAGACTCTATTTATCAAAATAAAGTCTAAATTTTAGTAGTATATCCAATTGATGTAAAACCCACTGGGTCCAAATGTTTATTCAAGAGAGGGTTGGGAATATATGGTAAATTAAGTATATAAAAATAAATATTGGTTTCTAAATGTTTAAGACAAGTTAATACATTTTTCATGACAATAATTTTCATCAAATAAGATGTTGAAATAATGTTTAATTCAAATTTATATAGTAGCTCACAATGATTTCTAAAAGAATTTATTTTATGGACCAAAGTATAAATTAAATCATGAGATGGTAATTTATTTCATGTATCTAAAATATTTTAGGTGGAGAACCATTGTTTTCCATGTGATATTTGGGAGTGTCATTATTTTCCAAGTGATATATGTTATTAACATATATAAACTAAATTTTAGTCTTAAATTTAGTTAATAGAAGGTTAAAATGTTTTTTTAGGAATGAAATAACATAACAACAAAATGTACAGTTATAAATATTCATATATATTGATTTATATGGTTTCTTAGGCAAAGTAAAAATCTATATATTGATAAGGAATTGAAAATAAACACAAGTTTGAACATTTCCAGAATAATTTTTCCAAATCTCACATGGTATAAATCTCTCCAAGATGATGTGTTTAATTCATAGTATGAGATTAATATGATGATTTTGAATCTATATAATTTACCGATTGAATCTATCACATATAAAAATATATATAGTTAGCTTAATATTTCATGTACATTAATAATGATGGTAAAAATTTAAACAGATCTAGGAAATATACATGGGAAATTAGTCAAAACAATAAAATAGTAATTAATATTATTAAAGGGTTGTGTTCTTAGTGATTGGAGAGGGAGGAATGGTAATTATAAAGGGTAAAAAATACTAGTATTCTTATAATTATTTTTAACAAGGATTATTTTTATGATTAGGAAATGAAAAATATAATTTCATTGAAGACAATGGTAGCCAATCCAAAAATAAAACTGAGTTCGTTTTAGATTCTGATATAGCCAAATAAAGTGGTATACATATAAAACAATTTATTATAGTTTTTTAAATTATATCAATCAAGTGAAGTATTATTATAATATAATATTTGAAAATATTTCAATAAATGTAATTTCCATAAATTTGCGGTTATTATAGATGAATAAAGATATATACCATATATATATCATCTATTTGGGAGATTTTACTTAGGGAGGGGAAGTCACAGATAACATAGTATCCTTGGGAAAATGTGGCATGCACAATGACTAAAGCTATAACTTATCAGAAGCATGTTTACCATGTGAGGTATAACAAGTTTATTGTTACTAATTTGACTCTAGTAAAATTGTGGGTATTGTGTAACTAAATTCCCAAGATATAACTTGAGTATTTATTTTCAATTACCATATCATGTATACAAAGAGTTATACATTTTTTTTTCCATAATAATGTTTTTAATTTTTCATACAATATTTAAAAAGTAATAGACTAAGATAATTTTTGTTATCTAAAGGTTATAGAATTTCCTAGTTATAATAATAATTTTAAAATTCAATGATAAAAATATTAAACATATATCCTATTTTCTAGATTCATCATATTAATGAGATATAATTGATTCCATACTATTTGGTTTTAGGGGACATTAAGTATCATAACTTATTTTCATGAAGTTAACACTTGGAGACCTTGAGTATAGGATATAATCAGGACTAAACCGCAAATAGAAACAACACATGTTTCCTGTTTCATTGATATTCCAATATTCGAGCATAAGTATTGGTCCTTTGAAATGATATCATTATTAACATTACCATCCGATCAAATATTATGATTTAAGATGAAAAATATAATATTTTATGTTACTAGTGAGGTAACATGCATTAGTTGTGTCATTGGGGGCATAACATTGAATAAATTGTCAATATAATAATCTTGTCTCTTGATTATAGGAAATAAATAACCTGGGAAAATTTATTTTAGGTATTTTTATATGAAGTAGAATTTTGATTTTTAAACCATTCATTTTGGAATGAGTGGATTTGGAAGATGGGTTATAGAACCTTTAGATGACGTTTACTAGTGTCGAACTTGGCAGAAGTATAAATTTCTAGAAGTGTGAGGGTTTAGAAGATTTGTTATTAAGGACAGAAAAATATTGATCAAAAACTACATGTTGAGTAAGTATAATAAATATAAGGTTGGTGATTTCCATGATCGAGTGATTTATTTTTGTGAAGATCAAAATAAGGTGGAACTGATTGAACTAGATGAACTCATTTATGTATAGATGGGTGGGATCACTTCTAAAAGTATTAAGTTAATAGTTTTTTTCTTCTTCCATTTCAAATAAAAATGTAATATTTTTCTATAATATAGTAAGGAAAGTATAGAAGTATATAAACTTCTATGTTTTAATTCAATGATAGTGGGATTCTACTTGATTACTTGGTTGTTAGTTATAAAATGTACATTTGGAAGGAAGTGTGGAGATTTGGGGTGTAACATCCTATTTTAGGGTTTCATGTAATCCCTTTATCTTTACTTGTTTTATTATTTTACATGGTGTTTCTAGGGACTCCCAAAGATAGAGATAATTTTTTGGAAAAAATAACTTAATGCTTAGAGATGTATGTTTGTTTCAATTAATGGAGGATGTGTATAAATGTGTTAATTGTTTTTTGGGGTTGTCCCTTGGTTTGGAGGATATCTGAGGTGTGTTGGGTTTCAGTGTAAGAATATTAATCTTCTATAGCCTATAAAAGAAATACACACTGTTTAATGGGAGTACCCGACATGTATGTTTGGAAGGTTGGATTTTGTGAATTTATTTCATGACATTAAGTGATTACATTTTGCGTATATATTTCATGTTGAGTAATGTTAAATATAATATTTTTAATAAAATATGACTAGGTATTCCACATATGATATTTCCATGGATTATATATAATGTAAAGGGATTATACTCCATGTAATTTTCATGAGAATAATTTTTTGGGTTCTGTTCAACTGATTTTTTATTTCATTCATTAGTATCTCCTTTGGATCGCTACCTAGATTTCTTCTCCAGTGATTTTGGAAGTCTTTGTGTAGTTTGAAGTGACTTGTTCGGTGATTGATCATCATTATGGTTGGTTTTCATCTCTTTGGGTGGGAGATATATTTTTATTATTCATTTCATTAGTCTTGATAGTGTCGTTGCATTTCATTATTAGATCAGATGACCAATGTTGATGTTTCTTCATGTTTTCTTATAGATCCGTTTAATTATTTTCTTATGGGGGTCATTCCTTTATTTTTTCTACTGTTGTGTGTGTTCATTCTTGAGATATTAGTTGATTCATCTTATCCTTCAACCATTTATGTAAAGTGAATCAATTCTAAGAGGTGTATATTAGTTCTAGGGAATCCTTTATAATTGTTGGTTCTTCCTTTTAGGTGGATTCTATATTGGGAATGTGCGAACCAAGTTTTGAGGTAGGTGGTTCTGTCTCTAGAAAGTGTTTATAAACTATATTTATCTTATTTTTATAAATTATTCAATTAATTTAAACATAAATATATGTTGTCTTTTATTTGTGTGTGTGTGGAACTTGTTTTTTATAAAATATTGTTTTCCCATAATTTTGGAAAATGTAAAAGGCTTTTCATGAAATTTTAAATGGTTTAATGAACTTATTTTTCAAATGATTAAAATATGAAATGGTTTGATGAAAAGATCTGGAAAATATAGAACATGTGTATCATTGGGTACTTAGGTGTAAGGCATAGTTATAAGTCTCATCATCCTCTGTTAGGGGGTTTTCTCATTGGGCTTTCCTCTTATCCCTAGCCCTATTGTTCTTGGGACTTGTTAGCCCTTTTCTAGGGTTCACATTATTGTTTATTCATATGATCTCTATACTCAAATAATATGTCTTGTGGATTGATGCATATGCCATTGTATATGATCTCTATGAGTTTACTGTACATCATGGACTAGTGTAACCCCTTCCATGATATTACCTATGCTACTTCATGGTTGATTTGGGATATTTTGGTTTCTACTACCATATACATTATATGAGATATGATACATGATTTTCTTTATTTGACATGACATATATACTGTGATATATGGATATTAAATTCATGGAAATTGATTTAACAACTTTATTTAGAAATTTAGAAGAGGGGAAATTAAACCATTTTCCATGATTTTGATATAAAAATGATTAAACTATTATGATGCACTGTTTTATTTAAAGTTGAGAATACATATATTATTTTTCATAGACATGATATGGAAAGCCTAGGTGATAACCTATTTATAATGTTAGGTCACACCTAGTATACCTCTTCAGTAGTGCATATACCTAGTTATGTATTTTAATATAGGGAAATCTGAGGATCTATAGTGTGGTAGCGAGGCTTTTTCAGCACAGATGGGAATCTGGTGGTGATATGGTTGGATTTTTCACATGCTATCACATATAGTAGTTGTTTTTTTGGCCATCCTTTTTGGTTGGACTTGTACATGGATATTTTTTTCTACTATCAAGTTGTTTCTTTCTACTATTTGGTTTCAGTAATGGCATATATTTATCGTTTGTGTTGTTGTATCTATTATATATATGTGTGTGTTTGTAAGTTTTTTTGTTTGTGTGTGTGTGTGAAATGTGGTTGAATTAGTTTGTGATAAATAATTCTTGATTCTTTTTGTTTGATGCCTGAGTTTTAGTCACCAGCCTATGGAGATTGGGAGCACCCTTTGGTTATGTGACGACTCAATTTGGGTGCCCTTTTGGGAGGGTATCTGGGTTGGGTTCATCACATTTTGTTATCAATGGTGGTCTATCCTCAAGATTCCTTATCTTGGGTTGTTTGGTAGACAAGATATAGGATTATCGGAACATGAGAGGTGTATTGCAGTAAGGGCCTAGCCAGATTTACCATGATGAGACTCAAGATACCATGGGATATTTTGATGGGTGTATTCTATTTTGGGTTTTTGGTGCTCATATCAGTTTTTCTTATGGGTTTTCTGGTTTGAGTTGATATTTTTTAGCTGTCTGGTCATTTCTTTTGGTTAAGTGTACAATAAAATGCCTATGATATATGTTCAATGAGTTCCTAATTAAGGTGTAGTTGATTATACTATGGGGAATAAGCCTATTGATCAAAATTTATTGAGGAAATTGTGAGGGTAGTTTGTGATGTTGATCAGAATGTATCATATGTTCAATACACAGTTGTTGAGGTACAACCCAGAGGAATAGGATAATGAGATTGATCATGGGATTCCTTACGCAATAATATGATGTCCTTTAATGTTATGAATAAAACTCTAGAGGTGGAGGACTAGATGGAAAATATAGATCATATTTTTGAATTCCTAGATAGAATTGAGAGTATTATGGTGAAATGTGTAGTGTTCATAAATTAGGGTTCCAATAAATGGTGGTGGGATTCTATGGTACAGGAAGATAGTCATGTTAGCTTGGATTATAAGGGAGTCAAGAATATACTCTTTTATTTATTTTGTATATATATTCAATGATTATGGAAATATCTTTGGAGTTCATTTCCTTGTAGTAGAAAGAGATTTTAGATTTGGCATACACCGAACGGTTTGCTGAGATCTTTCATTTTCACCAGATGTTTAAAGAATGAAAAGTTAAAATCTCAGAAGTACTTCAATAGTTTGTAACCAAATATCAGATCACATGTATTTATGATGAATAATTAGACATACTCAAGGATAGTTGAAATGTCTATGATTTTAGAGATGAATACATATGACAAGGATGGATATTCAACCCCTTCTCTTCCATATAGTGGTAGATTCAGTGGCGTGAAATGGAGAAAGGGGTAGTGGAATGATCAACACACAAGTGGTGGAGGTAGTTTTTAGTAGCAATCCTCCTCATCACCTCTATTTGTAACTAGTGGTGTGCTTATAACTTTATATTAGTGTGTCTAGACTAGACACACATCCAATTCCTATCCTTCACTCATGAATATGTGTAACATTTCTTTGACATTATGGAAAACTACATTGTTTTTGTCAGGCTATGTATACTCTTTGATATGGTCAAGGGTTGTTGGATCTATAGGAAACTAAAATGGAGTTATATTCTTCAACTACTATAGGAATCTATCAACATGCCTTATGATAAAATAACCTTAATGCAGTATATCAGTTTCCAGTAGACGTAGAAGTAGGTCTAAATTCATTAAGAGGTACCATATTTATTTTATCCTCTATAGCAATTTCATTATCTGATACTAGTTATTCCCACTTATTTATATGAAGAAATTTTTTAACTTATAAACCTTCCCATATAGAACATTTTCTTTGTTATAGAGTTTGTGACACCTCATGGAAGAGGAAAGATCAAGTATTTCAGTGTTCTTATGCGATACCGAGAGCTGGTGTGTAGTTAGTCTAGGATTTTCTTGTTCTCGATCAAGATATGTTTGATGTTATAAATGGGATTCGTTGGCTTGTTCCTCACCGCATTCAGGTTGATTTTTATCATTATCATTTATAATTTCCTGTGGTGATGGTAGATCACAGTGTTTTAGGGAGAGTGGTATTGAAGGTCTAGGCATGCAGGACCTTCCCGCCTAGAACTTCATAGTTTATTTCCTGTAATAGTAGTTGAACCCAATGAAATTTGTTTTACTATTAATCTTTCTTCAATTATCTGGGATTTTCTTGATGTTTTTATTAGATGAGTTTTTTGTTATTACTCTCGATATGAATGTATAGTTTATGATTTTCCTGGCGCCAAGGACACAAAATATATCGATCCCTACTAATCATATGTCATCATCATGTCTTAGAGAGATCAATGTTCAGTTAGAAAACTTAGGGGAAAATGAATTTTTATTCACCGATGCTTCTCCTTGGTTAGACCTAGTTCTCTTTACCAAGAAGGAATATGGTTCAATTTGATAGTGTATGAGCTGTTGGAAGTTAATACGAGTTACAATTTAGAACAACTATTATTTTACTCATGTGAACGATGTTTTTGATCAGTTAATGGGGGAATGTTGGTTTTTGAATATTTTTATTTGGGTAGGATACATCATATTATCATTTTGGATTTTGATAAATCAAATTTGAAATTTATTATAATATATGGACATTATCAATATCTTTTGATGCTATTTGGAATTACTAATGCTCCTCCATTTTTATAGATTTGATGAATCAAATTTTCCATTAGTATTTCATCACTTTTATGGTAGTTTTCATAGATGATATTTTTGTTTATTCAATATCTAAGCATAATCATGAGAACCATCTAATATTGTTTTTGGAGATCTTAAGAAGTCATAATTTTTATGAAATGATTTCAAAATTCAATTTATGGATCTAATAAGTGATGTTAATAGGGTGCATGATTTCAAACATGGATTATCATTCGATCAAAAGATGGTAAAGGATATCCTTTAATGAGAAGAACCATGGAATGTATTTGATATTTAGAGATTCCTTGGTATTTTAGGATAATATCGGTATTTCTTCAATGATTTTTCTATGTTAGAATCACATTTGACTTCTCTTAATAAGAATGTGGTGAAATTCAAAATGGGTGGAAAGTGTCAATATTATTTTAATGAGTAGAAAAGAATTCTGACATCATATCTTATATTAATCTTCCTTGAGCCCATTAATGGGTATGTGGTTTTATTTGATTAATATTGTGCTGGTTTGGGTTTTGTTCTCATGCTAGATGATCATACAGTAGCTCATGGATCTCATCATCATAGATCATAGAGTGGAATTACCCCACTCATTATTTAAATATTTCTATAGTTATGAATCATTTTAAGTGTAGGTAATATTATATCTTTGGGGAAAGAATCATAATATTTTATGATTATAAGAGTTTGAGCTTTATATTTTATAAAAAAGACATGAATATTAGATAGAAATTATGGGTGGAAAACCGTTTGAAATTTTACTTTTGAAAGGCCTACACCCCAGTAAAGGAGAATTTCATTGCAAATTCTCTTAGTAAGAATTTTCCATCATAAGTTGTTCTATAATCAATTCAATATTGGAACCATATATGGATGTTTTCCTAGATTCATCTAGATGACATGTATGATGTTTTAGTTATGGTTTTGAGCATTTTTCAATTATCATCACCTCTCTTTGTGACAGTTCTATAGTTTCAGAATCCAGATGGATATTTCAGAGGAATAAAATAAAATCAATATGGTGGGGATACTATTTCTAATTTTTCTCCCTCTTTTGAATATATTATTAATTTCAGGGATCAAGTTTTCATCCCAACATCTGTGAGGTGATTAGTTTTTTTTTATTTTCATAGTTCTTACTTGGTAGTTCATCTAGGAACTATTAAGAAGTATTATGACATGATAAAATGGTTCTAGTGGATCGGTATGATGCATTACACTTTTTATTATGTGTCCCATTCTTATTCTTTCAAACATATAAAGGAAGATCATTTGAAACCTTATGGTTTTCTATAAGACTCTTTATTAGTGGTTTAAAAATGGGAAGAAATATCCACGAAATATTTTGTTGAATTACCATTGACTCACCCAGGGAGAAATTCTATCTGGGTAGGGATTGATTGGTTTAAAAAGTTATGTATTATCATTATGATCAATGTCATCACAAAGGTTGAAGATTGGGGTAAGCTGTATGGGAAAGAAGTTTTGAGGTTACATGATTTTCCTTTTTTCCATTATTTTAGATCAAGAGACTAGGTTTACTTAAATATTATAGAGAAGTCACTATATAATGATCGAGACTCAATTCATATTGAGTACAACTTATCATCCATAGACATATGGTTAGATGGAGAATTATATTCAGAGCCCGGAGGAAATGTTACATGCACATGTCTTGGATTTTGGGGGATCATGGGATATCCATTTGGGACTGGTGGAGATTTCATTCAATAAAAGTTATTAGTAATCAATAATAATGGATTATTTCGAGGATTTTTATAGTCAGTCATGCCAGTCACCTATTTGGAGAAGCATATTTGGTGGGACCAAGTTTAGTTCATGATATTTGTACAAGGATTAAAGATATATATGGGCATTTGGTTATACTTATGAGTTAGAAGAAATTTTATACAGATCAAAGTCATCGTCTATTGGAATTTTATATAGATGAATAAGTTTTCATGAATGATTCTCCTCAATAGGATCACCATTAGCTTTGGAAAAAGGTAATGCAAGATTCGATATATGTGGAACCATTTCAGGTCAATGAGAGGCTTCAGAAGGTTTCTTGTCAGTTTGAATTGATGGTTCAATTGATAGTAATTCATGAATTTTTACATGAATTATATCTTAGAAAATAACATCATAATCCCTATCATGTACTATGTTAGAAATATATTTAGTTAGATCAATAATTTTTAATTGTTGAATAGCTAGTTGAGATCATTGAATCTTAAGTGAAAGTCTTAAATAGGATTTTGATTTTGTTGGTCATGGTGTAATGGTGTCATAGTTTATATTATCATGAGAATTGGGAGTGTGATCCATTGATGAGGGAGGAGTGGACTCACCTCTTTATTGGACTACATTCATCCACAAGACTTCCCAGGGTTAAAAGTTGTATGGTGGGGAGTTTGTAACATCCCACTAACCAATATTAGGTAATCCAGTTCTCTTTACTAATTTTCTTCTTTAATTGGTTATATCTTGGGATAGTCGAGGACATAGAGAATCTATTGGTGAAAATGACCTGATGATTGGTGATGTATTTTTTTTTCTAATTAATGGAGACTTGGTATAAATGTGTTAATGGGTATTCCAGGTTCTCCCAGAGTATGGAGGACTCCAGAGGTGTGTTGGATTTTCATATAAGAATATTTATATTATACAGTCAGTAGGGGAAATACATTCCATGTAATGATATTATATGATGTGTATGTTCTGCAGGTTGGATTCCATGAATCTAGTACACAATGTGAGGTGAGTACACGTTGTGTATAAATTTCATTACATGCCCTGTTAAAATATCAATATTTTAAAAAATAGGATGTGTTTATTGGAGTTTTGATCCCTAAAGATTACAAAATGTGTAAGGGGACAAGAAATGGTCTGTTTTTTAGGGTTCTTCTTGGATGAAGTTTTATTTAATTTATCTATATTTTCTATAATACTTCAACGTAGAAGGATTATTTTAAGACTTTGGGAGTATTTTTTCGGTCTGAAGTGATTGTTTTGATGAATAGTCACCAGTAAAGTTGGTGTTCATCTGTCTAAATGAGTGAACCTTTCTAACTGTTAATTCCTTGTGTCATGGTAGTGTATTTTAATTGTTTTATTGGATATATTTTTCCGTGGTGATGTTTCTTCCTGTATTATTCAAGATTTTTGTATGATCTTGTCCCACGTGCCATTAGATTGTTGGTTATAGTGAGAAATGTGCTTATTCTTGAGGCACATGTTGATTCCTCTTATTCACCAATAATTATTGAGAGTTGAATCAATTCTAAGTTTTGTATATTGGTAATAGGGCCTCCATTTTCAATCCTGATTCCTCATTATTGGTTTATTATGTTGTGGGTGTGTGAATACTATGATTTGAGGGATGTGGTTATGTCTCTAACAAGAGTTGGTGAACTAAATTGATCTTATTTTGAAATTTTTTTTATTAAGTGAAATGGAATTATATTATTGATTTTATTTATGTGTGTGTAACTGGTTTTTAATATGAGGTTCCCCTTCTTTTGGTAAATGTAAAAGGGATTTCAAAGTACTGTCAATTGGTTTTTTGAAATGGATTTCTAAAGCATGAAATGATGAAATGTTTTGAATAATTGATTTTAAATATAGATAAAATGGGAATACTAGGGTATATAGGTGTAATTAATTGTAATAGGTCGCATTTTCTATCAAAGGGTTTAATCATGGAGATGTCCTCTTCTCCCTAGGTATGTTATTCTAGGTACTTGTTAAACGTATTGGGGGGTGGGTTTAATTTCTGGGGTGTTTCTCAAATATCTTTACACAATATGTATACATACCATCTTGATGCATATACAATTATCTATATTAAGTATGAGTGTCCTAGATATCCATATCTAGTGTGATCCTTGGAATGATATTACATGTGGTTCTTCTTGACTGATTTGGGATATTTTTGTTTTCTACTTCCATAGACTAGATATGAGATTTGACACATGCTTTTATTTTTTTGACTTGATATATCTACTATGAAGCATGGATATTAAATTCTTTGAAAATGATTTACCAAATTTATTTGGGAATGTGGAATAAAGGGAAATTAAAATTTTTTCCATGCTTTTGATATAAAAAATGTTAAACTGTTATCGTGCCTTATTTTATTTAATGTTGAGAATTCATGGATTATTATTTGGAGACTCCAAATGGAACACCTAGATGAGACCCTTCTTATACTATTAGATAAAACCCTATATACCACTTCAACAGTGTCAATAATTTTTTTATGTATTTCGATTCAGAGAGAGGAAAGGCACCACTGTGAGGAAATGAGGTTTTTTTTAGCTTAGATGGCTTGCTGGTGGTGAGATGGTGGGATTTTCCTATACTGTCACATGGAAATGTTTTTTTTTTCATTTTTGATATCCCTTAGTGGTTGTATTTATAATGGGATATTTTTTCTTTTATCATGTTGTTTATTTCAGCTATTTTGTTTCAGTTATGGTATATATTTATCTTTTTCTCTATTCTCTTTGTTATATATATATTCCATGTGGATAATTTTGGTTAGGTTGTTGTTTTATGCTCTGGTTCTATTCACCTGCTTGCAAGGAGTAGGAGTTCACATTGGGAATGTGAATACTTGGGTTAGTTTCTAGTTTGAGGGGGTATTTTGGTTTGGTTCATTACATGGGTCATAGATGAGGTGTTTAGTCTTCTTATTTTAGGGGTTTTTTTTGTGTTTTTATGTTTTAGATGTTTTTGGATATGTTTCATAATATAATTTATAGATAGGTGCTTTTATTTCATGGTCTTAATAGTACACTGAGTTGTATCAAAGCTTGTGTTATAGTTAGTTTCAATGCACTTGGTTTTAAAATTAGAGTTTTCTCGGTACAACTCTTGTCCTAAAACATTATATTCAATGGTAGTTTTATTCAGAATAAATGGAATTGGAAGAATGAAAAACTCATATTTATAAATCCAATGAGTCATATTTTATAACCCATAGAATAAAAATTGATGATTATCTATTCTAGAAAGATCTGTTACTTCCATTGAGGGGTGGGGGGGGGGGGGGTGGGTACTAGAAGTAATATATAAGGCAGAATACGAAAGGCTTGATTAGAAGGTATTAGGAGTAGTTCATATGATATTTTTATATAATGTTACCTTAAAAAATTAGGAGGTGAAGACCACCAAGTTTGTGATAAAACATTTAGATAATATGAATGAAAATAAAACTTCATAAAGTAAAGTGTTTTTGATTTATAGGATTTGTAGCATGAATATTACAGATGTACTGTTTTTAGACATTCATTTCAATGACATAAAAATTAATCAGTGTTAGTTGGAATTAGTAAAAGTATTTTTGATGGTCTAGGGTGGGATTTGATTCTACTATCACCACTCCTATAATCTCTAGGTATGACGGTTACTATTGTAATTAAATCTAGTGGTAATATTTACAAAGTGTTTTATGAAATTCTCAATCTCATTATGAATGTGGAGATTATGAATAATTAATTCCAAAAACCTACATGTTCAATGTGGAAGGTATATGATCTTCTATTCAATGGAAAATTTTAAATAATTGTTAAGATATGTAAATAAATCTATGAGAAAAATATTTATTTCACATCATTTCTATAAGTTAAAAAACATATCTCACAAATATTAACAAAGTATAAAGAATATAAGGTTAAGTGTATTTGAGAACTAAATAAATTAGAATCTTATTTTACCACACTTGTAAAAATTTCTCCATAATTAGGCCACACTAGAATCTCTTCTAGAAATTTGATATTTTATAATCGACTTTAGAACCTAGGGAATTGAAACATAAAAAATGGGTGAGGTCAAATATCCAGTAAGGGAGAACATATTATCATGTCATTAAGGGTTAGATCATAAGGATATGATAAAAAATAATCAAAGGGAAATATATTTTTAAAATAATATATCACCATAATAATTTTCAAAATGTCCTAATATAAGGATATGTATGAAAAAACAAATTCAATGGAAATAGAGTGTGGAATCATGAGATAATAAACATCATACATGGAGCATAATAATATAAATTTGGAATAGAAATGTAATATTATATTAAGACAAAACATAATAATTAACTTTGTGACTGACATAAGTATAATATGTCATAAAATTATAACAATATATGGGAAGGCTTACCCCTTCAGTTTATGATAATTTCCAATAAGGTATACCCTTAAATTAGTGATCATTTTCAAGAAGGCCGAAGAATCATTATATCACAAGATTTAAAATATTAACCAATGAATTGTATGGTGATATAGAAACACACCCTTAAATAACCCATATATATATATGTGTTTGTTTTTTAATTAAATATAATCACTATTCATATCATAAATAACCTATGTAAATAAAAATTTGGTTCACATAATTTTTTGATGGTATCAGAAAAATTGATCCCAGGAATATAAATGGTTAATAAAAATGAAAATCACCCTAATATATTTTTTTTGTATGAAAATATTCAAGGTGCTTCATGAAAAACAATTTCCAAGGAAAAAATCCTTTAGAGATAAGGATGAAAATGGTAGTGAAAGTATAACACAATCTTTAGATCATGTTTTAAATATTTTCATAAAAGTGGTTTTGACATATAAAATTAAAAATTTATTTTTTAAATTTGAAGTTAGAAAAATGTTAAAATTTTAATTTTAAATATAATATTAAAAAATAAAACCTTTAAAGGATATTAATTTTATCAAAACAGAATGTAGAGTGTAAAAAAATTTAGGTATGATAGAATGAAAAACCATTTTTTTAATTCCCTTTGTTTAAAACCAACATCATAAAAATGGTAAAACATATTTTTTTTAAATAGGTGAGGGGAAATATGAAGGTCACATAAGATAACACATAATACAATTACAAATATAAATGGGAACAATGTCAGGAAGAGGAAATACTGCCCTGAAAGAAAAAGATCTTTTTTAGAGAGTATGAGAATTACTCTAAAAATACTCAAATTTTTTGAAGATAGAAATCCAAAAATGTAATTCCCTTGAAGATAAGAAGGAAATACATTATAATATAATAAAATAACATAATAAAAACATTACGTGAAAATATAGTAAAAAATAAAACATTATGAATCTGGTAAATGATGTGAGAGTAAGGAAAAACCCCTTTCAAACATAATATTTTTGAAGTAAGAATCATTATAAAGGGAGTTTATAAGATATAAAAATAAATACATATAAAAAGATGAAATATATCAAAATACAATAATAATCACGAATTTACCCAACACACAACAATTTAGTTCACAAAGAATCATTATAAATCAACATAAGGATATTGAGTTAAGAAACACCCTTACTTTTATTCATTCTTTTTCAAACAATATCTAACCCCCTGTATAAAATAATTGAATATAGAAAGCACCATTATAATAGAATTATTATTACATATAAAACTCTATAAACTTCATTTACAGTTACATATTATAAATATATTGGTTAGTTTTATTTTATTTTCATTACTTGATATTTCAATTTTTTATTATTGTTTTAGTACTAGATTCATAATGAAAAAATTAACTATTATTTAAATAATTAAAGTTAATTATTTTTATATCATTAAAGGTTCTCAAATATATATTTCTCAATTATTTATATAGTTATAACTTAATTTCTTAAGTATCTTGGTTTTTGATGAAGAAATTGGTGAAAAGCCTATTTTGGTAAAAAAAATTAATTAATAATGAGTGGTATTATAAAATTAAATTTAATATGAATATAATATTTCTAGAACCATAATATCAATATTATTATAAAACTAATTTATAATTACAACAATATTTATGTATCCATAGTAATCAATGATAAAAATTTATGGCATTGTATAAGAAAGTAGTTAAACCGACCCAAACAAGACCAAGCTGTAATATATGGGTGAATATGTATATGAATGTGATAATTTTATATTAAAATAATTAATAAATAAGCATAATAAAATTATTTATATATATTAAGGTGTTAATAATATTTTATCTGAGTTTTATATGGAATAAAATACTAGAATAAAAATGGAATTTGTCACTTTTGTGGAGGTGGTAGTCCGCCTGTACACAAGAGTGACATGTTTGTTTTCATTGAATGAGAGGAAGATGCGAAATGATTTATTATTTTACAATATTAATAATATTATAAATTTTATAATAATGTTTTATAAAAACATTTATAACCATCATTGTAAGTAAATGACTAAAAATCAAGCATGTAGTTTGTAGAAGAGGTAGTCCACACAAATGCATGATAATGTATAATTTTTCAAATGGTTTGGTTGGAAGATTGAAAATTAATATTACATTAGTTTAATTAAAATTTAAAATATTAATAATACTCAAGTTGTAATACTTTCATGTATATAAAATATTTTATTGGCTAGAAGAAGAAAATAATTATGTGATCTCAACTTAAAGTATTACCTCCCCTTTAAATGTTCAACCTTGGGAAAAACCATAAGGCTCTTTATATTGGTATTTTAGATAGAAAAAGGCTTTTAATATATGGTGATATAGTTTTTAAGATTACATGAAAGAGGTTTTTTCAAGACTATTCTTTTTAATGGGTGGATAAATATAGTGGAAGTTATATCCTTATATAAGAGAATAAAATGACATTTTTGTAAATACCTATTACATTCTAAATGATGTAATGGAAATATTAAATGGTAAATGAATTAAAAATTGGGAAATAATGAATTATGGGGTGTTATAGTGCTGATAAATACACCACCATTCATTTTCATATATTTTTTAAACAATCTTAACATCTTTTTTCAATATATTTTCATATTTTGCAATTTTAGTTTTTACCTTGGGAACCAATTTTAACTATGTAATTTTATTTTTAAAAAAAATAGGAAGTAACCAAATTTTGAGGGTTTAAACCATAATTTAATCTCCATATAATATAATTGAATTTCTAAATTAGTGAAAAATAATTTTTAAATTAATACATTAAATGTTTAGGAAAAACGTTTTGTAGAAAAATATTGTTTTCACCATTTAGTGTTCTTAACATTATATAAAATAAATTACAAATTAAAAGAGTGAAATTATATTTTTTATACATGTATAAACTTAATAAAAAATTAATTATATATAATATATCATTTTAATTTATTAGATAATAATTCCACAACATTAATAAAATAATTCTTTGATAAAACCCTTCAAACCATTATGATGGTCAATAACTGTATTCTTAATAATGATTATAGTATGAAAAAAATGGATTTTAACTTATTAAAAAATATGATGATAATTATAAAAATATTAAATCCATTTTTTTAGATTTAATTTCTATAGGATTCAAGCACAATAGAAGGGTTGGATGGGTCATTCCCAACTCTTATTTTTTATCCTGATCAATGATTAATCTGAGATTTACATGATAATGAATGACCAGATAAAAAAATTGAATAAAAGAATATAGAAAATAAAATCATTCTATAATCAAATAACATGATTGAGAAATCTTATTTATAAATAATTTAAACAATTAATTAATCACGTTGTGGGAAATTGTTTCTTTATTGATGGATCTGATAAAATATCAACATCGTAACATTATTGGGTTGAAGGAATCAATAATACATTCCATCTAGTGTAATCACAAAAATAATATCTAGGTGATAACATTGTTGATCTGATCGCTTGCATCATATTCATTCAATCACCTTGAGAATCGATTCCAAAGAATTTTCCTCGATCTCTCTATATTATCGAGAGTGGAACTTAGAGAAAGTTCTCTCTTTGTTTTTAAGAGTGTTCTAGGAGATGGAGCTCTCTAGGGTTTGAGAGGATTCTCTCAAGATGTTATTATGAAGAAACAAAAATGAAATTGGCTATCATAAAAAAGAATATATTTTTGATTATATACCACTATGGTCGGTAATAAATAATTGCACAAGTTCTATTTATGAAAGATTTAATCACTAAAAAAACCATTTATGTAATAATAATAATAATAATAATATTTCTTTACATGTGATTAACTTATGAATTAAATTAAATATTATTTATTCAAATAATATTAAATATATATTATTTCAGCCATGATTATTTAAACTCCATCCACCATTCCCCCATAATATTTATTGGGCCTTGAATAATGAATATTTCTTTAATGAATAAATATTACTACATTATTCACCATCAAATAAATTATTACTTATATCAACTAAATAACAAAATTAATATTTGTTAAATATTATTATCACGTATGTTGGACTCCTCACGTGTTAATCATGTTTTAATGATCACAAATCTCAGTACTGTTAATTAATCTTGATCTTCAGTGCACATCTTGCTAATGCTCTTCAAACTCAACAATAGGTGCATATCATGTTTTTATAATAACAAATCTTATGGATGTTAATTACTCTTTACAAGTTTTATGCATAATTACAATTCTCTCATATATTATCTCTAATGATTAACCTTAACCCATATTCTGCATATCATTGTCTAAGTCCAAATACAGATTTTTTTGTCTAAGTATGGACTCACCGTGAAGGACTCACCGTGACCAGACACCATGACCAGACACCGTGAACAGACTCCTTGACCAGACACCGTGACCAGACACCGTGACGAGACACCGTGACGAGACACCGTGACCAGACACCGTGACCAGACACCATGACCAGACATCGGGACCAGACACAGTGACCAAACACCGCGATCAGACACCGTGAAGAAGACACCGTTTCCATGATCACTGTGACATCGTTTCTTAAGCTTTTGTCAATATTATTTTAAATGATGCTAACAGTTATATTTGTTGTTTTTAATGCAATTAATGTTTTTTAATGTTAGTTGATGGCTTGAAAGAAAACCGTATCTCGTACCTATGAAAAGGGAATCATTCCTACTTCCAAAGCTCATGGAATATGAAGAAGATTGAGCTGCATTAGAGAAAAAACGCGCGGCTAACACATCTCGACACATATACTACAATACATGCGAGCTCTGTACTGAACCGAAAAACAATCTGGAGCACAACTGTGAAGAAAAAATTTCATGATCCTCAAAGAAGTTCAATACATGCAATCCTAAATTTCTGAAGAACTCACGACGAATCAAGAGACTGTAGAACACAAGCTGAACTACGACAATCAGTTTTTCAACAGAAAAACTAGAGAAGGACTCCGAAGCATTCCTGCTCAATACAATGAGTCCAGAGCTACATTGACAATAACTTGAGCCATTTCTAAACTCTACATCTCTTCTCTAGGATTCATTATTTACTTTTCGAGCAGTGTGTGTCATCTTTTGTATTTTTACACACACACTGTCTCCTGAAATTTAACTGTAGGATCTGTAAATCCTCACTCAAACTCTTACATCTTTTATTTCACACTGGGATAGTGGTAGAGGTCGTGTGTGACCTGAATAGTTGGTTTTCTGTTGTTTTGTTTCCCACGAATAACAGTGGTAGAGGACTTGGACCTGGATAGTTTTTGTAGAACTGTTGCTAACCCCGATCCAGGGTGTGGATCAAATTCTTATATATATATGAGAGGACTAAGTCATGGCTTGAGACTAAACCTCTTGTTATATTTTTTGTGCATATTTTATTTATGTTTAATGTATACAACATATATTATATTTATTCCGCTGCTAGTACTTTAAAATCCAAAATTATTTTGAAGCTAATTTGATAGTTAAATTAGCAAGTGTTTACACTTATTGTAAATCAGTAGATTTGTTTCAAAAGTTAGTTTGATCTTGTGGTTAAACATACTGAGACCTAATCAATCTTTGAGAAGCTAAGTGAACATTTAAAATCTATATAAATTCACTACAGTTTAACTTATTTTATAAATCGGGGGATTTTAACGAGTCAATTTTTTAACATAAATTTTAATTGGAACTCAATTCACCCCCCCTCTTGAGTGTCCACTCCGAAAAACATTTGGTATCAAAGGTTTAGTTTTTTTGTTCAAAGATTTTTGAAATACTCTGTTTTTTAACTTTGATTTTAGTTGCATATTTTAAGATCCTAAATTTCTGTTAGTTCTAAATTTTTTATCTCTTTAAATTGTCTTTCTAAAATCTAGTTATGGATAATAAACTAGAGGGTGCTTCTACTAACAGGAAACCATTCTTCAATGGTACTAACTATGCTTAGTGGAAACTTAAAATGAAAATTCATTTAGAAAGCATATGTTTTGATATATGAACTGCCATAGAATTAGAATATAAACTCCCCACTACCGCTAGATCCACTTGGGATGAACCTATAAAGACTGCTTACAATAATAATTCTAAAGCCATGAATTCCTTGTACTGTGCTTTATGAGATGAAGAGTTTAATAGAATTTCTGCTTGTAAAACTGCTTTTGAAATTTGGGATACCTTGGGCGTTTCTCATGAAGGAAAAACCAATGTTAAGGAAATGAGATTAAACACTTATACTATTAAGTATGATAATTTTAAGATGAAGACTGATGAACCTATTTCTGACATGTATCTCAGGTTTAATGAGATAGTCAATACAATGAATTCACTTGGAAAAGTTGTTCCAGCAAAGGAACAAATTATGAGAATCTTGAGATGTTTACTAGACTGATGGAGAGGCACATCCATTTCAATCAAAGAGTCATATGACATTACTGCTCTACCTGTTAAAGAACTCATTGGTAAGCTTATGATGTATGAGGAAGAACTCAAGTTGAACAAAGAAGAAGATGATGAACCAATAAGAAAGTCTGTTGCTTTCAAATCTTCAACTTCAAAGAACCAGGATAAGGAGAAACTTCAAGCTATAAATGAGAGTTCAAGCTGTGAAGACAGTGAAAGTGATTCTGATAGTGATGGTGAGATGACTCACATTGCCAGAAGGTTTACGAAGTTTTATAGGAAAAATAAATTCTTTCGCAAATCAAATTACAAAAGTAAGTATGACAGCAAGGGACATTGGAAAAAGGATTGGAAGAAATCTGATAAAAGTAATGAATTTGTCTATAATGACTGCAAATGAAAACGACATATTAAAGTAGACTGCCCAAATCTCAAATTCAAGAAGAAATATGATTACAAGGACAGTAAGTACAAAAAGGCTATGAAGGCCACATGGAGTGCTTCTGAGGATAGATTCACTGAATCTGATGTTTCTGAAACTGAACACATAAATAAGGAAAACATGTGTTTTATGACAAACACTTCTAAGGTAAGAGCTGAAACTCCTGCTTTAAATTCTTATTATTCTAGATATGATATTGACTCTGATAACTTGTCAAAATCTGAACTATTTGAATATTATGATATGTTAGAAGAAACCAGTAATGAGCTGAAAGACAAATACAAAGGTTTAAAGAAACAATATTCTTTAACTGTTAAACATAAATCTGATCTTGATATTGAAATGGAAAAGAATTCTCAGTTCCTTAAAGAAAACACTTAACTGAAATTATCTAATGAGCAACTAAGAAAGGATTTAGAGAAATTCACAAATGGTAAAGATACTCTTACTCAGATTCTAGGTAAGCAAAGAGAACCTAGATACACTACTGGTATAGGATACCAACCTGGACAAAGGAAAATTACCAAAACTAAATTCATTCCTAAATCAGGAAAGAATGTAGATAGTTCTGAAACATCATAAGCTTCAACTAGTTATATTCATAGTTATGGATCTAATAAGATTTATCTTTCAAAATATGTTGATTCTAGAAATCTTATGAGACCTATTGGACAAATATGGGTACCTAAAGTTTTATTGGCTAACCTGTCTGGACCCAAGAAGATCTGGGTACCAAAATAATTTCTTATCTAAATCTGTTTTGTAGGAAACCTGCTTAAAGAGCTCCTATAGGAAGACCTGGTACTTGGACAGTGGATATTCAAGACATATGTCTGGAGACTTCTCATGCTTTGAAATCTTCGTCAGGATTGATGGAGGTTTTGTCACCTTTGGTGATAATTCTAAAGGAAAAAATCATTGGCTTAGGCCAGATTGGTAACACTAACTCTGTATTAATTTCTAAAGATTTATTTGTTTATGGACTTAAATATAATCTGTTATGTATTTCTCAGTTATGTGATGATGGTTTTTATGTTAAATTTGAAAATGATTCTTGCAATGTTTTTAATTCTAAAAATGATTTATTATTTTGTGCCCTGCGAAATGAAAAAATTTATTCTGTTGATTTAAATTCTTTAGCTAAGCAGAATATTACTTGTTTAAATGCTTTTCATAAAGAGTCTTGGATTTGGCACAGAAGATTAAGACACTGCAATATACACACACTTAAAAAACATACTAGGAATAACTTAGTTAGATACCTACCCAAACATAAGTTTCCAAATGACAATGTTTGTAATCTTTGTCAAAAGGGAAAGCAACACAAAATCTCTTTCAAACCAAAGAAAGAAGTCTCAACTTCTCAACCTCTCGAGTTTGTTCACATGGATTTGTTTGGACCATCTAGAGTTTCTAGTTTAAATGGGAAGCACTATGTCTATGTCTTAGTAGATGAATTTTCTAGATATACTTGGGTATATTTTCTAGCTCACAAAAGTGAGGCTTGTTCTTACTTTGTTAAATATTCCATGTCTGTAGAAAAACTTAGTGGACATAAAATAAAAAACCTGAGAAGTGATCATGGTTGTGAGTTTAAAAATCATGAGTTTGAATCTTACTGCTCACACAATGGCTATAGTCACAATTTCTCTTCCCCTAGAACACCCTAGCAGAATGGTGTAGTAGAAAGAAGGAATAGAACCCTACAAGAAATTGCTAGAACTATGCTCAATGAGTATGACCTACCTGTTTATTTTTGGGCTGAAACTGTAAATACAACTTGTTATATTATCAATAGAGTCTTAATCAGACTTGTTCTTAAGAGGACCCCTTATGAGTTGTGGAACCATAGGAAACCTAAGGTTAACTACATCAATGCTTTTGGCTGAAAATAATTTATTCTTAATACCAAATATAATCATGACAAGTTTGCATCCAAGAGTGATGAAGGAATTTTCCTAGTTTATTCTATCTCTAGTAAAGCCTATAGAGTTTTCAATAAGAGAACCAAGTGTGTGGAAGAATCTGTTCACATAAAGTTTGATGAAACTGATCCACATGAGTTTAAAACCGCTCTTGAAAATCTTGAAAATGGTCTCTATGTTTTGAACCTTAATGATAAAGACAGTGGACCTATAGTTAAAACATACAGTTTTGGAAATTTTCCAGAACCTGCTTCTGTTGATTCCGAACCTGTTGATGAACCTAAAATTTCTAGCCCTACCTTTACTAGATCAACTAGAATTCTAAAGAATCATACTTTAGTTGCTGTTGTATGAAATCATGATAGAGGGACATAGACTAGAGCTTCTCTTAGAAATCAGGTTGAACATCAAGCCTTCTTGTCACAACTTGAACCTGAAAACATTGATGATGCTATTAATGATGAATTTTGGGTAATTTCTATGCAAGAAGAACTCAATCAGTTTGAAGGAAATAATGTTTGGAATCTTGTTGAAAGACCGAAGGACACTTTCACAATAGGCACAAAATGGGTGTTTAGAAATAAAGTAGATGAATCCGGAAACATAGTTAGAAATAAAGCTAGACTAGTTGCACAAGTCTATAGTCAAGAAGAATGTATTGACTATGAGGAGACTTTTGCTCCAGTAGCCATATTAGAAACTATTAGGATTTTACTTGCTTATGCTACACATCTAAATTTCAAACTATATCAAATGGATGTCAAAAGTGAATTCTTAAATGGATATATTACTGAGGATGTTTTTGTTTAACAACCACCTGGTTTTTCAAACCCTCATATTCCAAATCATATTTTAAAACTATCAAAAGCTTTATATGGTTTAAAGAAAGCTCCAAGAGCTTGGTATGATAGATTTAGTACTTTTCTAATTTCTAAAGGTTTTACAAAAGGAATAGTTGATCCTAATCTTTTTATAAAACTAATTTATAAAGATGTTTTAGTAGTAAAAATTTATGTTGATGGTATTATCTTTAGATCTTCTAAAAATTCTTTATGTACTGATTTTTCAAAAATGATGCAAAATAAATTTGAAATGAGTTTAATTGGTGAACTTAAATTCTTTCTTGGTTTTCAAATTTTTCAAAATGATGATGGAATTATTTTAACTCAAAGTAAATATACTAGAGATCTTTTAAAACGTTTTGGATTGGATAGCACAAAAAGTAGTGACACTCCCATGAGTACCACCTGTAAGATGGATCTTGATGAAAATGGTAAATCTGTTGATCAAACCACTTATAGAGGAATGATTGGAAGTCTACTCTACCTGACTGCTAGTCGTCCTGATATTATGTTTAGTGTGTGTATGTGTGCTCATTTTCATGAAAACTCTAAAGAGTCACATTTAATTGCTGTAAAGAGAATTTTCAAATACCTCAAGCATACTCCCAATTTAGGACTATTCTATCCCAGAGGACAATCATTTGAACTTGTTAGTTATTCTGATACTGACTTTGCTGGATGTAAGCTAGATAGAAAAAGCACCTCTAGAACATGTCATCTTTTAGGCAAGTCACTTGTATCATGGTGTAGTAAGAAACAAAATTTTGTTGCATTGTCAACTATAGAAGCTGAATACATAGCTGCTGGAAGTTGTTGTGCACAAATTTTGTGGATGAAACACACATTACTAGACTATGGATATCAATTCAGACATGTCTCAATAAATTGTGACAACACAAGTGCTATTAATATTTCTAAGAATCATGTTTCTCATTCTAGGAAAAAACATATTGATGTAAGACATCACTTTTCGAGGGATCATTATCAAAAAGGTGATATCACTTTGGAATTCATTGGTACTAAATATCAACTTGCTGATATATTCACTAAACCATTAATTTCTGAAATATTAGACTACATCATACATGATATTGGTATGATTAATCATAAATGAATATCTTACTGATCTTATTGTTTAATACATTACTTTACTTTACTTTACGGTTTTATACTTACGGTTTCTAAGTTACTGTTTTAAGATCACGATCTGAAAACTCCATGTCTCACCGTGACTATATAAACTGCTCATTGTTTCACCGTGACAACTATAAACTGTCTCACCATGATGGCTAGTTTTCTGTCTCACTGTGAGAAGTATGATAATTTTTTTTTATTTTTACCCGTATCGCAGTAATTTTTATTTCACCGCTATTTGATTTTCCGCGTTTATGTTTTTATGACATTTGACATTCCCAAATGATAAAACCTAAGGGTTTCATTCGACTCCTTACCTGAATTCTCTCTTGAACCTTCTCATCCCTCTCGCCTAAAACTTTAGTGAATGCCAAGGATGAAGCGTCCATCTTCACCCTCGTCTGAGAAGCGCCGCTATAAGAAACAAAGGAGGATACTGAGGATAGCTCCCGAAGGACCTCTAAACCCAAACCTGGTAAGTCATACCGTTGTACCTGAAAAAGAGGTTTCCCTGGATGGTTTTTTTCTAGAAAGTCATTAGTTTTGAAAGATATAAAAGAACAAGGATGGCTTGAATGGTTCACTGACAGAATAGACCGATTTACCCGAGGCTTGTATCTCAATTATATCAGTATGTGAAGTTCTCTTTTGAGTTTGGAGAAAGATTTTTGGTGACCGGCTGGATCGATGGTCAGAAGTGCTCTTTCTATTCAATGATGTGGGCTACATGCCCAAGAATTCCACCTGAAGGAGTGTGTGAAGATTACCAGAGAGACCCTCCTCTAATAAATAACATCTTTGACCTAGAAACCGCTTTGGAAAGTCTAACTTGAAATGGAACCAAGCGAAGGGCCATAGCTGCTGAATTGGATGGGGAGACAAGACTTTTGTTCAATTTTGATAAGAATTTTGTTAGTCCAAGAAAAGGAGAATTTTCTGTGATGAAGTATCAGGATGTGTTCCTGATTCACCTATTGAAAAATGGCCAAAAGATCAATCTGTGTAAGTATGTTATCAACCATATCTGTGAGCTGATCAAAGTAACTTCAAAATCCACGTCACTGTTTTATTCAAGGATGATTTCAGCCATGTTAGTCTCAAAAGGAATGGTTGGACCAAATGAAGAAAAATTAGTGGACTTCGATTTCTGCCTATCCATGCCTATCATCAGAAGGATGAAGATTAGCTGGAATCCCTAGAAAAAGAAATGGGTTGAGGATATTGATCAATTGTATAAAAAGTTTAATCCTGTAGACTATCTAGGAAGGCCTAAGAACCTAGCTAATCCTGGTTTGGAACCAGATGAAGTGGCTGAGTACTCAGAAGAAGAATAAAAAGAAGAAGTAACAGTTGAAGTTCCACCTAGATAAGAATCTGTAATACCTTTAATGGAAAAAGTTTCTATTGAAGAGGAAAGGGGTGTTATCCCTGCTGAAATACCTCAAGGATAAGAAGTAGTTGTTGAAAAGGAAAGGACTGAGGATCCTTCAGTTGTTCTTCATTAGGAAGAAGCTCATCCCAATGCTGCAAGGAAATTAGTTTTTCTTGGTTCAGAACAACAAGCAACCTTTGAGGAAGTTTTTGTTGAAGAGACTCTTTCTGTTGAGAAAGAAGTTAGTCTGGAAGCTTATCTAGTGGAACAATTAGTTCCTAAGATTATTCCATCTGCTGAAGAAAGAATGGAAATTTACTTTCAGTTCGCAAGGCATGAATTTGCTGAATAGATTAGGGATGATCCTGTGGATCTTTTCCATGTTCCTGAACCTCAAGAATCTGAAAGGGAAGCACAAGTTGAGGGGGAGGAAACTCGAAATCTTGATATTGTGGAAGCTTGATCTGTTGAAGCATCTCAACCTTCTATCACTTTCTCTATACACTCTCGGTATGAGTTCCCATGATTTTATGATGTGAATCAGTCATAGAAAGTGACTGCAACTGGAATGTATCTTTCTTCTCTATTTCAACTGAAGTCATTATCTCATTCAGGACCAGAACCAGAGCCCCAACCTCAATCTAGATCAGAATCTGAGTCTGAAGATGACTCTGACCCTCAACCAAAATCTGAGCCTCTACCTTTAACTACATCCTTACCTGATCTTCATTCCATTGTAACCAAAGATGATCTGAATGTTTTTGGCGAGACTTTGTTAGATGGTTTTGTAAAAATTGTCTCCACTCATCCTCGCCCGATGACTCAATTAAGTCAAGAATATGCATCAATTCTCTTGGAAAATATTATCTTGCATATTCAACCAAAGATGATCCGACATATTCAAGAACTCTGAGTAGAGAATAAGCTGCTGAGTGCTGATGTTGCAAATCTGAAAAGTATGGTAGCAAGTCTGCAGAATGAGCTATCTGTGAGATCAAGTCCTGCTTCTGTTTCTGCCCCTGCACCTATAGTTGTTTCACCTGAGTCTTTTTATTCCCTCCTTGCTAGAGAGATTTTGTCTCAAGTTCATCCTTACCTACTATCTTTTGATGAAAATATTGGAAAAAGGCACACGAAGATGATGGAATGCATGAGAGATCTTGTAGAAACTCTGAATAAGATTACAAATGAATACACTGGATGTCTGCAAAAAGTTCTAAAATAGCTCAATGTTCTAACCGAAGCTGTCAAGGATTCACCTGCTTCTGCTCAGGCCTCCACACCTGCTTTGTATGATTCTATGCTGAGATCTATAATTAACAAAGAATTACAGAATGCCTTCAGTGGTTTGGATCTATCTTCTTTGTCAGAAGTGATTAAGAACAGTGATAGAGCATTGCACTTGGTTATGATTCATTCAAAGATAGTCAATGATGATCAACAAGAGATCTCCAAGAAAATAGAATTGTATATTTCCCAGATTTTCTCTAAATGTGACATGACAGATCACTTTAGATATCTTGTCAAAAATCTGATAATCCCTCTGGTGACTCAATCTTATAATGATCAAGTTCAGAAACATTCAGAGTTCACCAGATTGTTGGAAAAATTTCTGGAGAATAAGAATGATTTTGAAAAGGCTATGCGGTATGGTGGTGAATTCATTACTGCTTTCATCAATCTTTTGAAGCCATATCTTCATGTGCAGAGTACTGCTATAGTTTCTCCAGCTGCTGCACCCCTTAGACCTAGACTACCTGCCTTAACATCAACTACCATGACAGTTAGCCAAGCCCTTTCTCAGATCCGGCTAGTCATTCCAGACCAACCTAAGCCTAGATCTTCTACTGCTCCTACTTTGGCTCCATCTGTTTTTGAAGGTCTACCCTTACCCTTGTTGTCTACATCTTCTATGAATTCTTCTACTTCAACACCAGCTCCTGTTGCAGATAAAGGCAAGACAAAAATGGATTCCTAAAGAGTTTACCGACTGTTTTTCTTTTTTATGGGATGTCATTTCTTGTTTACAGTTTGTACTTATCCTTTACACTGTATTGTGAATTCTTGGATTAATGACAATTGATGAGTTTCATTCCCTTTTCTCTACTTTTTTATAATCCCAAAAGAGGGAGAAAAACCTACAAGTATCAGTTCTATAATAGTATAAATGGTGGATAAAAACTACAAGTATCTATTTTATAATGTTTTTGCTATGCTAGTATCTTTAATATTACATATCTTTTATATCATTCCCATATATGATTTGTGATCATAAAAAGGGGGAGATTGTTGGACTCATCATGTGTTAATCATGTTTTAATGATCACAAATCTCATTACTGTTAATTAATCATGATCTTCAGTGCACATATTGCTAATGCTCTTCAAACTCAATAATAGGTGGATATCAAGTTTTTATAATAACCAATCTTATGGATGTTAATTACTCTTTACAAGTTTTATGCATAATCACAATTCTCTCATATATAATCTCTAATGATTAACCTTAACCCAAATTATATATATCACTGTCTTAGTCCAAATACAGATTTTTTTGTCTAAGTATGGACTCACCGTGATGGACTCACCGTGACCAGACACTGTGACCAGACACCGTGACCAGAAACTGTGACCAGACACCGTGACCAGACACTGTGACTAGATACCGTGACCAGACACCGTGACCAGACTCTGTGACCAGACACCGTGATCAGACACCATGAAGAAGACACCATTTCCATGATCACTGTGATATCATTTCATATGCTTTTGTCAATATTATTTTAAATGATGCTAACAGTCATATTTGTTGTTTTTTAATGCAATTAATGTTATTTAATGTTAGTTGTGGATTGATAGGAAACTTTATCTCATACCTATGAAAAGGGAATCGTTCATACTGCCAATGCTCATGGAATATAAAGAAGATTGAGCTGCATTAGAGAAAAAACACGCGCCTGACACTTCTCGACACATAAACTATAATACATGTGAGATATGTACTAAACCGAAGAACAATCCGAAGCACAACTATGAAGAACACATTGCATGATCCTCAAAGAAGTTCCATACATGCAATCCTACATTTCGGAAGAACAAACGACGAATCAAGAGGCTTTAGATCACAAGCTGAACTACGACACTCTGTTTTTCAACAGAAAAACCAAAGAAGGACTCTGAAGCATTATTGCTCAATCCAACGAGTCCAGAGCTACATTGACAATCACTAGAGCCATTTCTAAACTCTACATCTATGTTCTGTGATTCATTACTTACTTTTCGAGCAGTGTGTGTCATCTGCTGTATTTTTTCACACACACTGTCTTCTAATCTTTAACAGGAGGATCTGTAAATCCTCACTCAAACTCTTACATATGTTATTTCCTACTGGGATAGTGGTAGAGGTCGTGTGTGACTTGAATAGCTGGTTTGCTATTGTTTTGATTCCCACGAATAACAGTGGTAGAGGTCTTGGACCTGGACAGTTTTTGTAAAACAGTTGTTAACCCCGATCCAGGGTGTGGATAAAATTCTTATATATATTTGAGAGGACTAAGTCTCAGCTTGAGACTGAACCTCTTGTTATATTTGTTGTGCATCTTTTATGTAATTTTAATGTATACGACATATATTATATTCATTCCACTGCTAGAAATTTAAAATAAAAAATTATTTTGAAGCTACTTTGATAGTTAAATTAGCAAGTGTTTACACATATTGTAAATCAGTAGATTAGTTTCAAAAGTTAGTTTGATCTTGTGGTTAAACTAACTGAGACCTAATCAATCTTTGAGAAGCTAAGTGAACATTTACAATCTATTTAAATTCACTACAGTTTAACTTATTTTATAAATCAGGGGATTTTAACTAGTCAATGTTTTAACAGAAATTTTAATTGGAACACAATTCACCCCCCTCTTAAGTGTCCACTCCGACCAACAACGTAATATTTCTATAATAACTAATGATGGAATATATGTGATCAAGATAACATGAATAATTATTAAATCACATTAGGGACAAATATTAATTCAACTTATTAAATAAAAAATAATCATATATTTTTTACTGAGATTCTGGATACACTTTGTGTGTGACCCTATAGGCCTATTTCTTAGTGGAATTAGGTGATGTTTCCAAAAGTTCATGGTTAGTCTCAATTAATACACCAAGGAAAACATAGAGAAAGAATTTATTGACAAAATGAAATAATAAATCCCATTTAAGCTTAATGTGTAATATAATCTCTATTCCATGATATCATTAATCAAGAAGGTTCCATGCTCATTCAATCAACCTATGTGCCTATCTTTCTTGGATTTTTATAAAATCAAACTTTAGTAGAGAACACCATCGACATGGATTTATTTAGTCTATATCATTTCCATCAAAGGGAATGTGATATATTCTTCCGTTAAGGAAAAGAAAGGAAAAATCCTTTCTCACGTTATCAATTAATGAAATATTACTCATGACACACCCATGATATCCCACCTCACCATGAACATATGTCTTCACATTTTTCATTAATAAATCATCCTAATAGACTTATAATACTCATTAATAATAATATTAATGTCTATGTATCAATACACAAATCATCATATAGAAACATACATTGACATATATAATTGTTGATTTCCTACTGGCGGGGCTCATTCACATAATAACCTACATTAGATATTACCCAGGGTGAGCACCATGGGAAGGTTGTTCATAGTCCTATGAGTCTTCACCACTGAAAACCAATATCATATTTCCCCCAAATGTTTTCATCTGACTATAGAGAAAATATTTAAGAATATTTTCATGTCACTTATGGGTTCTCATCATAGCATGGAACTATTATGATCTTTCTATGTAACAATTACTCTTAAATATTTATCACATACTATGTTATAAAAGAAAACAATAATGATATGCTAATAAGTTTATTAATGATTAAAAATTTAATATCAGTTATCTGAAAGTACAAATATTTTGGTTATAGGGATCCAACTCCAACAGACTGACACATAAACTAAAGCCAACTGCTAAAAACCTGCAGTCCGCTAGCTATAACATTACACTCAATCATAAGCTAAGATATGCCTCTAGTCAATGGGTTCACCATGTTTTCTTTTGTGAGAACTATTATTAATTCATCTCCACCCATCTGATAAAATTCTCTTGTGAGGTAATACTTTCAGAACAAGTTCTTTGTTTGCTGGTTTAACCTTGGATCTTTTTCAAGAGCCACCGATGTAGTATAATCACTGTACACTCTGATTAGATCATTACCGATAGGTACCACATCAATATCCTAGAAAATGGTTCATATCCAAATAGTTTACTTGGATGCATTAGAAGAATCTATATACTTCGAATCTACTGTATAATTAGAAAAAATTGGATGCATTGAACGCTTCCAGATCACAGCTCCTCCATTGAGGCATAAAACATATCCTGACTATGACATCAGTGAGTTTTGATCTATCGGAAATATAGATTCAGTATTAGCCCAGATTAAAATCTCCTTAGATCCACCACACACAAATAACATGCCCTTACTTCTTCTCACATACTTGATGATAGATTTTAGAGAAGACCAATGTTGTTCTTCAGGATCTACTTGATATCCCTCTACTATGCTCAATGCATAGGCAACATCATGTCCAGTATATAACTTGGAATTCATGATTGATTCCATCATTTAATTTTATGGGATATTACAAATTATCTCTTTTTCTTATTTTTTTCTATGGAATCGTTTTTTAGTAATATTTTTACCATGTGTCCTTAGAACCAAACCCCATTGGTATTATTCCATAATAAATATATTTATTATCTGGTCAATGTATATAATTTGAGTTATTCCAAGAATCCTCTTTTATCTATCACAAATGATTGTGATACCAGGAATATATGATGCTTCACCTAAGTTGTTCATAGAGAATCATTTTTTTATCAATTCATTAATAGACAATAGGAATGATATGTCATTTCTAATAAGTAATATATCATGAACATATACTAACAAGACAATGAAAACATCCACACTACACTTTTTATAAACACATATACCACATTTAATCTAAAAGAAACCAAATTATTTTATATCTTCATAAAATTGAATGTTTAATGACCTTGATGATTAATTCAATCTATAAATGGATCTCTGCAATTTGATATATATTTTTGGAATCACCTAGAGTCAAAAACCCTTCTTATCGTGTCATGTAGACAACTTCTTGAAGGTTACCATTAAATATTTTTTTTTTAAAAAATACATCTTCCAAATTTAAAATTCATGGTAAGGTGTAATAAAATGTATAATTATAATGGATTTAAACATGAAAACAGGTGGAAAAGTATCATCATAGTCAATTAAATTACACTATTTAAGACATTTAGCCCCTAGCCTTTCTTTATAGGTATTTAATTTACCATAAATTTCTAGTTTTCTCTTAAATACCCATTTCAACCTACAGTGTTTACATCAAATAGAACATCAACCTTAACCCAAACATGGTTATGATACATGGAATCCATTATAGAATTCATCGATTCTTACCATCTTGTAGATTTTATGAACTTTACAACCACTTTATAATTGACCAGTTTATCATTGTCAAATAATAATGATTTATCATATTTGGTGATTAGAAAACCCATTCTTTCTGGTTATCTGACCTATCTAATGCTTCCACATGTACTTATGTTTCTAAAAATAATTCTTCTTTTGAGACCCATGTAATTTGTTCCTCTACCAAATCTTGTGTTTCATGAGCATCAAATTCATCAAAGTCAATATTATTCCCTCTATAAATGTTGAGGATGTTCTCTCTCTCAATAAAGATGAATTTTTTGGAGACAGTTAGCTTCTTTCCTGAGAGGTTTTATAGAGTTTATCAATTTTTCCATAGGATACCCTGTTAAGGTACACTTTTTGCCCCAAGGTTCTAGTTTGTTTCTTAATAAGGCCTTAAAAAATTCCTCACAACCTGATATATTTTTATATGGTAATATGGGTTTATTATTACTCTATAACATTAAGGGAATTCTGCTTAATGCTTTTTTTGGTATTCAGTTTAGTATATATACCATAGTTTGTAATGCATATCCCCAAAATTATAATAGAATATATTCATGAATCATTATCAACCTTAGAATGTCTAATAAGGTATGTTTTTGACATTCACTAACACCATTATAAGGTGGTTTGTTAGGTTAATAGAGATGTGATACAATCCCAAAATCCCATAGAATCTTGATAAACTCTTGGTTAATATATTCACAACCTTGATCTGATGAAATCCTTTTTTATCTTATTTCGAAGTTGATTCCCTACTTCATGGTTTAATTTTTTAAATTTATCAAAGGACTCAAAATTTTACCTCATCAAGTATATATAGCCATAGCTACTAAATATATTATTAGAAGATATGAAGTATGAACACCCACCTCTAGATTCTACAAGAAATGGACCACACATATTAGTGTGTACAAATACAAAATAATTTATATCCTTTTAACCATTGACATTAAATTATGTTTTGGTCATTTTTCCTTGTAAACAAGAATGACATCTTTCTAGTGGTTTTTTCTTTAAAGAGTCTATATAACCATCTTGGTAGAGCTTTTTCAAACACCTATTTTTTACATGGCCAAGATAGTGATGCAATAGTAGGTGTTATATGAACCATTATGACTTGATTAATTATCTATTTCTAATACTTACTTTCCATAATTCAATATATAAAGATCGTGATTTAAATATGACATACCATAACATATGATTTCATTAAAAAATAAATAACATTTATTTGAAAACATGAATGTTAAATGATATGTATCTATGTATGATAAATAATGTTTGTTCTTGGTAACTATTAGTACATAATAAAAATACATTAAAACCAATATAATTCCTATTGTTATGGAAATTTTGTAGTATCCAATGGTTAGAGAATCAACCATCACACCACTACCCACTTTAAAATCAACCTCTGTGCTAGAAATATTTAAAAAAATATATTTTTTTTTGAATTTGGATAGAAATATGAGCCCCACAAGCTATATCTAATACCCAATGTGTAGATATTAGAAGATTAAACTCAATTACAAATTCATATTTATATTCCCCTTACTTTTGGGTGTATTTAATCTACCAGTGGACTTTTTTTCCACATGAAAAACATAAATCCTCAATTTCATTTCCCTTAATTTTGATATCCCTTTTATTTGAATGATGGTTCTCAAGATATTATGACAAGTTATGTGTCTTAGAATAGCTTTCCTTATTCATACCCTTTTTATTCACCATAAGGTCTGTGAGTTTGTTGAACCCCATGTTGTTATCCACTTTTCAAATCATAGTATGATGACCCAAAAGACACTTCAGAGTGTTTCTAATGTTATAATTAATAATAAAACTAGATATATACATGGGTTGTGAGGAAATTAAGAGATCTATGTGAAACTTAGCTGGGAATATAATATGAAAGATGTCTAAGCATTGAATGTATCCAATAAGATTGACTATATGAGGTCCAAAATGTTATATATATCCAAGATTAGATGTTAATATAGAATTGGAGATGTCATATCTATCTTGTATAATCTTCTAATGATAGAGATCCTGAAGGTGACACATCATGCCATACACACTGATATCCTCATATTTTTTCAACTTCTCATTGGTCATAGATGATAGCATGGGACATTGACCATTCATGGAATCATTTAAATATTTCTCATAGAGAGATTACTCTTCATCACTAGCCTCATTACCCAGCACAATAACAATATGTTCTACATAACATACAATTTCCTCTCATGACATAGAATAACATGCAATCAACTTTTCCACTATTGGAGTTTTTTATCGGTGAGAAGGTTACCTTTCTCATGTATAGATCATAGTGATATAATTTAAGTCATTTTATTACCTATTCAAAAAATAAGATGATCCTAGTTTTAGTGCTTCATTTTATAAATTTTAGAAAAATAAAATAAATATTATATTTTTTAATCTCCCTCTATTTTATCGAAACAAAAAATCCTTCACTATTATCAATGGAATAACATGTTTCTTGAAAATTTTAGTGGAAAGGGTCCATATTCCCGTTATATTCACCCTATATTTTTATGGTCAAAAAATTTGAAGTGTTTTAGGAAGGGACACCCAATGAAAACTATATTAAAACATTGTTCCTTGTTCTGTTGAGTGGAATCACCAATCCTAAAATCCATAAAATTGGATTTACATAACCTTTTCCCCTTAGTTACTTGATGTTATACTTTGGTAGTCAAATATTTATGTCAACTAAGTTAAGTAGAACCAAAAAATCATGTTTTCATTCCATGATGATTAAAATCACCCCATCTTTAGATGGTCAAGCACTTTGAAATAAGATTTGATTTTAATGGAAGTAGTGGAATGCTATACCAAATTAATATATATAATTGTGATATTTTATCCTTTATGCACAAATTTTGAATTATTATATTTATTACATGCTTCCAAATATTAACTTTATTTACTTATATGATTATCCATGTCTAAAATAATGCTTATTCATAATCTAGATTACTTAAGTTAGATCTTGCATGCTTGTTAACTAATTAATTCGAATTATCACAAAAAACATATATAATGAAATAGATATGAAAATTGATTGAAATAAAATAATAAAGTTGTATGATTAGGATATTTTACTAATTTTTAGCTAATATTGTGGATGATAAACTAACTGTTGACATAGTGGAAAAATATCTTGAGCTATTTATGGTTTGTGTGGAAGTTTTTCACATTTCCCACTATGTATCTCTCTTGTATTTGTTTCACCTTAGATCCAAAACTGAACTTCCTCTAGTATATACAGAGCTCTATTCAATATATTTTATTTTACTAACACACAATTGAGGCGATCCAAAGGATGGGTTAATAGTTCAATATAAAAGAAACCATGGTCATGTAGACCCTTAAATAATTAGAGGAGGGATGTCATGAAGGTGAACTATTTAATTTAATAATAAAATAAAAGAAACAAATCCCATAAAATGGTTTTGTTTAAGATCATGATCATCCACTTAAATTCAACAAATTATACATTTAGTAAAATTATATTTCAATTATAATTGTTCTTATTTATGATAAATTACACTACAATCAATTAATTATCTTATTTAATTAACCAACAATTTTACCTTTACTCTCATATGAATTTTATCGAGACTAGAATACATCATAATTTTAAGAAAACTAAATAAATTTATTTAAAATTAACTACATACTAAAATGTACCTTGGAGGAAACATGATGATAACCATCCAAACTACCCAAAATTTATTATACTAGTATATTTTTAACTATTGAAACATGTGGAATACATGACTTATAATATAATTTCATAGCACACAATATCATCATAATGACCCCACATAACATATGGTACTATCATAGTCTGTTATGATTCAATAAGTGTATATTAATAACTCTAATATGACTTATATATGATATATAGATCTGAATATTTTGGATAATTTAATTAGATAATTTTGTTTATAAATATTTTTAGATCGCATGTACTATCAACTTAATTACAATAAAAAATACATGTTGATAAGGTTTACGTAATATAATAAATTAATTTTTAACTCTGGATAACTTGGTAAAGTTCACAGTGTGTACATTAAAGCCACACGATCTGTATTATTCTCACTGTATTTCCGTGACACATGCCTAGGGACTTGGCATGTTACCATGCCATATAAAATATTGGAGTACATCGAATGTACATGGGTTAAAAAACATGTGGCATCTAATTAACATGGTGACCAATCACGTAGGCTATATAAGAGGATACATGGACCACTTATGACTATAGTACAACACACATTGTATGGAAGTTACACAGTGCATACACTGGCTAACTATGCAGTAGGATGACACGATCAACATGTGGTGCATAATATAATTCACCATGTGTAATAAATGTGCACACCATGAATTAATTATGAATTAATTTATAGTGCATTAAACTCTTGTACACGGTGTGTAACTATGAGTTACATACTATTTACTCTTGTGTTATTTTACTAGACTCCATGAAACCATAGAATGAGATCTGTGAATATATACTGTTTATAAAATTAGTCGTTTGGATTATATTTTCATGAAAAAAAATAAATAAGACCTCCAAATTTTGATGAAAGAATAATTAAAATGTAATTGAAAATCTAATGAAATTATTAAATCAATCAATGATATATAAATAATTATAAATAATTATGTAACCAGTTGGATAACAAATTTAGGTCTTGAGGGTAGTGGAAACATCTGATGGATTGTTCACAACTCTAGTTTTTTCATGATCAAGGATTAATCCAAGATTTAAATGCTGATGAACACTATGATCAATAAAATTGAATCAATAAATATATACAACATTAATATAACATAAATAAATCACAAGATCGACACGTATTATTTATAATTAATTTACGTAATTAAAGAATTACATTGAGATAAATTGTTTCTACATTGATGGATCTGAAAATTGATCTATATTATATCATCATTTTGTGGTGGAAATTAAGAATAGTTTCCCTTTTGAGGTGATCCACTCATGTTCCATGAATTTCTGAATATAGTTTTAGGAACTTATGAGTGTTATCATGGTATATACTACTGCTTGCATCATTCTCCATTTATCACCATGAGAATTGTTTCCAAAGGATTATCACTGATCTCTCTATAAATCCAATAGTTGAAGGCTGAGAGTTATTTCTCTCTTTTCATTAGATCAATCTTTGAGAGTGATCTCTCTAGGTCTAGAGAGGATTCTTTTCAGATGTCTTTTTGTATATAAACAAAAAGAAATTGGATCTCTTAAAAAATAATATAATTTTTTTTATATATTACTAGGTTTAGAAATAAATAATTTAATATGTTCCATTTATTATTTATTTAATATATGTAGAACCACATGTATATAATAATAATATAATAATTTCCTGACATGAACTAAACTCAAAAATTCAAATTATTAGAATTTACTCAAATAATATTCAATATTTTTATTATTTCTCACTAGATCATTTAAACATGATCCCTCCTTCATCCATAATATTTATTATGCATTGAATAAAGACTATTTATTTAATAAATAAATATAATGTAATTATTCTCCAACAAATAAATAAATATTTATATTCAACAAATAGAAAATAAGTATTTATTAAATATTCTAATCATATAATATTATCTCGAATCACTGGTGACAGAATATATGTAATCAAGAAGGAATGAATTATTATTAAACCTCATTATTGAATTTAATTTATTAAACATTTTAAATAATAAATACTATAATATTATTTAACTAATATTATAGATACACTTAGTGAGTGACCCACAAGGCCACATTCTTAATGGAATTGGGAGAATTAACCCAATGTTAAAGGTTAAGATTTAGAAATATATCAAGACACACATATAGAAAGAATTTAATGCTACAACCTCATACAAATACATACTATGTAATGTATTCCCTTTATCGTGGTATTTATAATAAAGGAGGTTGAATACTGGTTCCATCAACCTATGTGCTTGATTTCTCCTTCTTGGACATCCTGGAAATCGAACATGACTATAAAACACCAAAAACATAGATTTGTTTAGGCTATATCAATTAAATCAAATTGTTCCAAATATCAATGTACATTCAAGAGAAAAATGGAGAAATCATTTCTCTGATTATTCATTAATAAAAGATTACTTGTGAATCACCCAATGTATCCTACCTCAAAATGAATATTTATCATCATGGTTTCATCAATAAATAAAAGTACATGAATAATAATATATATTAATAATATTATTAAAGTATAAGGATCAATACAAACATCTGTAGATAGGAACATCCAATGACACAAATAAATGTGGATTTTATAATGTCACGTTTGATTCTTATAATATCCTATATTGGATATTACTAAAGGAATACACCTTGAAAAGGTTCCTCAATGTCCAGTGAGTCTCATACCCTTATATCATGTTTCATTTGTGCCCCTCAAATTATTTTATAAACTATAAAACATACATTGAGGAATATTCTCATGGGACTTTTGGGTTCACATAATAGTAGCGGACTGGTATGACTTTTCATTATGATAATAACTATAAGTGTGTTATCATAAGCTATGATACATAGAATAATAATAATGTTGTCTTAAATAGTTTATTATTATTAAAAATAAATAATATTTGTTATCATATAGTACAAAAAAATGTTTGTTCTATGGAACCAACTCTAACAATTTCAACAAGTTATGATAACAAATTTTGTATTCAATCGAATAAATTTTTTTAGAGTAAAATATTCGTTTAGTTTTCCAAACATTTAACATATGTTTTATAAATTCAACATATTATTTTTAAATGATGTATTATAATCGTTAAATATATATATTTGGATAATATTTTATTTATGTTTTTAGGTAATAAATACTGCATGATAATGTTATAAATATTAAAACATGAATTAAAATGATATTTTTACCATTATATTAAAAATAAGTTATTTTGTGAAAAATCACAATAATTCATCATAATATAACATTTTTATTACAAATCAAAAAATGATTTTAATTTTTTCAATTTCATATTTTTAAATTTTAGTATTTAACTTATATATATATAATAAAAATATAATGAAAGCTATTTTCAAAAGAAAATAAAATTTTAAAATTTAAACTATTATTATTATTATTTACTATCAATTACCAATTATATTAGAGCTAATATATTATTCATATGAAAAATATATATTTTTATAATATATTTGGTTCCTTAAAAACTCAAATAAAAAAACAATTTTAGAAAAATAAAATTTTACCATAAAATTGTCTTATTATCCAGTGGGATATATTTATTAACACATTGGTATTAAAAATGAACGTTCCTTTAAAAACTAAAAACATGGAATTTTTAAAAAAAATTGATATATAAATAATTTATTATATTGATAATTTTATGTTTATATCATCTTAAATTTAACTTACATAACCCCTTGAGATATTTATATAAGACATAAGAATATGATAATATCTGGTGTTAGTAATAAGTGGTCATTATGATAGTATGGATCTGATGGTAATTTATATTTTCATGAAATTATTTTGTATATGATTTCTTTCATACTATAATGTTTCAAGATCTGCTTGGTATTAGTCTTGGGAAGCCCCTAGTGAAGATACCTCTTACCAATGCCTTGATAAATGAGCCTCATAAAAAATACTAATATTACTAAATTCCATTTATTATAATTTAATTTTTAATTTTTTAATATTGTTACCTCTATTTATACCATCATAATCAATAGACATATCGTTACGATCATTTTTATTTTTTATTTTTTTTAACTCAAAAAAATATATCATGGTCTTGTTTTTAGTTTGTTGTTATTTGCATCATAATCTATAAAAAACATTATGTTTTTAGCATAAAAAATATACCAAAATATTTGGGCATTAAATTCTCCCCCCATAAATAAATCATGACCCTAAAATTTTTATTATCACATACTGATGAAATTATCTAGGGGTGTCCATGAATCATGATTTAATTTCTAATGATGTTTCATCTTCAATATCTTTAAACTGGTCAAACCCATATTCTCTCTTATACTATAAACATAATTGATATTTTGATTCTCTCATACCATTTGTGATAAAAGTATATCATTATTTGGAATCATGAGACATATGATTAAATTTATATATAAAGGGTGTTCATAATCTTCCTTACGTTAATAAAATTTCATAGGTTGATATGAAATGTGATCTCAATCACCAAAATATTTTTTCATCTTAGTAGAGAGAACTAATCCATTTTCAAAAACACATTAAATTTATCTAAAGGAAGAATAATATGATTTACAGAAACAACACCACATAAAATAAATAATAGGACATAATAATTATTCATATAAAAGTTTTTACTGATAATTTAGCACCTTATAATTGAGGGGAAATATCATGTTTTTGTAAAACAAAATTGAGAAAAAAGGGGTGTATCAAAAGAAGATAAAAATACAACACTCATAGTTTATGATTGGATGGTTGGTGAACCATAGTCTATATCATTTTCAAAACCCACTTCAATAGTTCTAGTTACATTATGTTTCCCTTGATCCCTTGGTCTTGTAATTTTTTGAGTCCTATCAGCCTTGTAATCCCTGGTATTAGTGACATTACATAGATAAGGACCAATTTTCCCACATTTTAGAAACTAAAATATTAGTCGTACCTTAGGATGAACATTGTTTAAATAATTTATTTAACTAAACTCTTCATTTTTTTCTTGTAAGTTTGTTTCTTGATTACCTCCTTAATAAATATAATTCATCTTATAGTTCCATTGAGATATTTACTCGGGTGTCTCTCATAACATTATTGATATAAAAGAAAATTTAATCTTCTTTCATTAATCATTTTTATCACCTAAAATTCCAGGATACTCCATCCTTATCTTCTTTGGTTGTTTATAAAATCAACTATATCCACATTTGTAATCATATTTAGTGATAGAGGGTTAGACATATCCATAATAATTCTCATTGTAGATCTAATTATTTTAGGTTTCTTATTGGGAAAATCTCAAAATTTTACATGGAATCCATTGTAAAATTGGGTCCTTAATATTAATCAATTATTAAAACCAAAATGTGTTAACATGAGTTATGAATAATCAATACCACAAGTGAGCTTTTTTTAGTTAAATACATAGAAAATTTATCCACAGAATCTCATACTCTTTTTCACAATCATATTAGATTTTAGTTCAAGTTAAATCAATATTGATTCCATCTCGGTTTCTCTTAATAATTCATTAACTAAATAGTTATATAACTATCCCAAAATCTTTATGAACTTTATTACAACATTCTAAACCAAAAAAAGTCATGGATATCTATGATAAAAAACTCATCATATCCTTTATCCATAAAATCACAAATAAATTAATTTATACATTAACTTGTTAAAATGTATATTTTAATCTATGTCATCCAGGGTCATTTTCATATTTGGTTCCCAAACATAAATATATTCAAATTTCTCATAAAGGTTCATAATGATTTGATGAATGTTTAAGTTTATCACATATGACTGTCTAACCAAGTGTGAAATATTAGGCCCACTCTTCATGAACCGAGTAATGATTGAGTTGATACTTAAACATACTTTTAGGGTTTATTAGCTCTAGGGTAATCCTTTCCATAACCATATTAAATTTTTATAATCTATACATGGATGTAATTTCTAGGAAAACTAGATATTCAAAACCTCATGAAAATTTTAGTATGTTATCATATACTTAGAAACATATTGTATAATTATTCCTAGGGGTCTCACTAACATTCTATTTTCCTAATCCCAAAAAATTAACTAAACTAATCCAAAAAATAACCAAAACCTTTAATAATTGAAGATATTACAACCGAATAAAAACATATATTTATTTTACATCATTACTATATATTAAAGATTACATCCAAAAAATAGTCATACTTTTCAATAAATAAATGGTATAATGCCTTTGAGAACTAACTACATAAGAAACTTATTTTAAAACACATGTGAACATTTCCCAATGATTGGGTGATAATAGAATCCCACCTATACTTCTCTTATGTTATACTCATCTTCATAACCTAGGGAATGGGAACATAAGAAAAGGGTGATCTCAAAAGAATAATAAGAGAAAATATACCATTATTTAATTAAGGGTTATACCATATGTATATGTAAAAACATATGTAGGGTAGAAATATATTATTTGTTTTCTAAAATTTATGATAGAATAAAATATATTAACAAATGTATACCAAGGAAAAAAGAGTGAAAATCATTTGACAATAAACGTGATCCAGTGAGTATAACAATAGTAATATGGAATGTAAATGTAACATTTCCATGATACATTACAGAAAAAAAAAATTTGTGAAAAACATAAGCACAAGATATTATCATATTGTGAGAATATCAAAGATGGACCACCCCTTTAGTTTGTGAGAACATATATGAAGGATGTCCCTTTAATTTAAGATAATATACATAAAGTCTCACACTATATTATATCATGAGATATAAAACATTAACTAATGAGTTTGAGGATGATATAGAATTCCACCCATCAATCATCCTTAAATATGTGTGAAAATTAAAAATAATCATTCTTCATATCATAAAAAACCCATGCAATAAAATATCGGGCTTTAAAACATTTCCAATGGGTATCAATAAAAATGATCTCAAGAATGTAAATTGTTGATTCAAAAAACTCAATCTCTATAAAAGAGTAATTCATAAGAAAATTAAATGATTGATTAATGTAAAATAATTTCCAAGGAAATAAATCACGTATATATAATGATAAAAATGGAAGTGAAATTGTAAAATAACTTTGGGGATAAATTTTTAACTTTATCAAAAAGTTGAAGTTATTGAGGACATTTAATTGGTATTTATGAAAAGTTAAAGTGAAAAAATTGTAAATATTTAACTTTTAAATATAAAAATCAATAATATATCCTTCAAAATATATTAAGTTTATCATAGAGGAATGTGGATTAAAAAATAAAACATTTGAATATGAAATAATGGAAATCCATTTTAATATATTGAAATACCTTTATTGAAAACCTATAAAAATATTAAAAAATATTTTTTAAATGGTGAAAATGGAAATATTAATTCTAGATGGGAAAAAAATTTTGTTTTATAGTTATGAAGGAGAATATTGATATGAAGAGAAAATATTAACAAGAAAAAAAGCATATTATTTAGAGAGTATTAAAATAATTCTCAACATCGTAAACTTTTATGAGGAAAGAAATCTATCAATGAAATTTCTTAGAAAATAAGTAGGAATAAAATTTTATTATCATCATAGAATATAATAAAACCATATTGTGAAAAAAAATATTAAATAATGAGTCATTATGACTCAATGAAATGATGTTTTGTTATGAAAAACCTCTTACAAACATCATATTTTTGAAGTAAGAATCATTTTAAAGGGAGTTTATGAGAGGGAAACATAAATATATAGAAAAGAAATTGGATGTACTTAATAATAAAACATTTTTTCATAATTCACCCATCATATAATAATAGCATTAAAGAAGAAGCATTATAACCTCTAATGGCCCGAAGTCCTTAGATTTTTATTATTCTGTAAGTCACACTTTTAATAGAAGAAGGGGAACCTAACAGAATTCATAGAAATAAAACATCACATGACCCAAGGATCATGAAAACAAAATACAGAGTGACAGCATGGATCTTACACTCCCCATCATTTAAAACATGAAAAAGCACTCCACCGATGTAGGACTGAATGAATATAATGTGTCCTATGTCAAATAACATGATCGGTCCAATGGGAGACAAGATACCCTCTCAAACATCTAATTTTGTGAATCTTGCAAAGGTTAACCGTCCACTCTGAATCATCCTTTGAGGCATGTTCCTTGTAGTAATGTCAAGATGAATCTTTATAACATGAGTCTTGAAAACCAACCCAGAATCCATCTAAAAATCTCTAAGCATGCGCTTGAACAAAAAACCATCAAAAACCATCCTTCACACACCCTACCACACTTCATGAGGTGCCCCACCACCAATGTAGTAGAAGTACGAAAGGTAAACCAAGGGACGCGAGTCCAATCTAATGTCACCTAGGATTGGATGGCCTAAACCCGTGCTAAGGTAATTCCACCGATGGGGGGATCCTAATCATCCTACAATAGAAACACCACTCTAGACATGTATCTACTCTATTCAGAACCCTAGATGAACCCTCACCAGGTTCCGAAGAAATTCGTTCTTGGTGGTGAGAAAACAATATGAAGGGGAGAGGTGAACCAGTTTTGATGAACCAGAACCCCCAAAGAGCCACCAAAACCTAGCTAGATGAATAGAACAACAATTACCACACCATAAAATCGGAAATAATTCATAGCCGCACCCATATCTGGATTCTCCCCCTCCAAGACACTATGATTTGAAGCAGATCCATACCGGGAACTCATCAGAGACCTCACATGGCCACCCCAGACAAATAGAGGAACCAGAACCGATTAAACAATGCTAGATGGACCAAGAAACACCAAACCACACAAATTTCAGAACATTTCCGGGCTAGGTCATCGTCCGGAAGAACCACATCACCACCCGAAGTCCCAACTGCGTCCAGCCGAACACCGATGCACAACCGATAGGAATCACAACCATGTCGTCAAAACTCTAAGGCTAGTTCATCATCAAGAGGAACCATGTATTCAACCAAAGGCACAACCTGACCATGAAGAAAGCTGATTCACAACCGAGAATCATTTCCACCGAAGAAATAGCGGCCATGAGCCTCCAGCATATCCCTATCACACCAGAATGAGACTAGATGCACCCCACCATGCAAAGACTAGAGATCTGCATGATTAGACCCAAGTTGGAGGGGTAATGTGGCAACAAAAACTAATGAAACCCTATACACTACTAATGGGGAAGAAGATTCCACTCCGAGGAAACAAAAGCTGCTTGTATATAAATATGATGAAGATGAACTATAAATAAATGATTTGATATTGAGTTAATAAACAACCTTACATTTATTCATATGTATTCAAACATGATATAGTCACTTGTATATAAAAAATACCAGTATTCTAACTTATTAAAAATTTTATTCCTACCTATAATCATTTAAAAACATCATCTAAAATTTATTATTATAAATATATTAGTTAGTCACATTTTCCTTCCATTATCATATATTACTTGCTTTGATTGATTTTTGTACAATATTCTTAATGTAAGTATTGGTTATTACATAATTTTTCATATTTTAGCATTCCTAATTACATAAATTTACTTTAATAGTCATTTTTAATGATTTATTGATATTAAATTTCATTTCATAAAAATTTTCATTATGATTCAAGATTATGAGGTTGGTGGAATGTTTGTTTTAGTGAATTTTCTTAATGAATAAGGAGTTGTATTTAATAATATGTTTTATATTAGTAACATATTTTTTGACACTTAAACCAATTTTTTTTAAAATAAATTATAATTACACCATTATTTATGTTTCCATATTCATATCTAATAGGAATTTTTAATAGTGTTTTAGTAATTGGTAAAACTAAACCAAACTAGAATAATCTATAATATATGGGTGAGTATTGTTAACAAAATTATTCTATTGGAATAAAATAATTATCATTGAATCAAAATTTTATTATTTATATGTTCTTATTATTTGTAATAATATTTTAATATTGTTTCATAATGAATAATACATTAAATTGAAAATGAAATACGTCACATTCATTGAGGTCGTAGACCACACGTGCGCACAGGCAACAAATTCATTTCTATAGAGTTAGGGGAATATGGTGAATGAATTATAATTTAAAAATATTAATAATTTTATAAATACTTGTTTAATATTTTAAATAGACATTTATAACAATCCATGTAAATCGGAGATGAACACCCAAACACGCTATTCATGGGGATGGTAGTCTGCATGCACCTATGATGACGTCTTATTCTTTTGAATGGTTTTGAAGGAAGTTAAGAAAATTATTTTCCATTATTATAATAAAATTGAAGAATATTAATAATATTTATATTATCATACATTCAAATATATAAAATATTTGAGAGGGAGTAATTAGAAAATAATTAATCTATCTCTGTTTAGATCATTTACTCTCCATTTGGATGTTGTCCCTTAGGTAACACCTTAAAGATGCATAGATAGTTATTTTGGAAGTAAAAATGTATTATAAGATGTGGGTAGAGAGTTTATAAGAGAATATGGTAGGGTTTTAGTCAATATTACTCTTTAAAATGTGTTGATAAATGTGATGTAATTGATCTACTTTTATAATTGAAGAAAATGCCATTTTTTTAAATACCCGTTAACTTTTCCATATTGGAATGAAACTATTCATGGGTTAATAGTTCTAGGAGGGGAAAATAATTATTTTTTTGTTGATATAAAACAAATAAATCCCCTATAATTTATTTTACATGTTTTAAACATTTTTTGGTCTTTTTCTAGTTGATTTCATTATTTTACCATTATGGTTTTTATCTTGGTAACAAGTTCTACCAAGTAATTTATATTTTATTAAAAATATAAGAAAACCTCTTTTGTAGAAAAAATGTTGTTTTCTCCATTATGTGTTCTTCACCATATATGAAATGAATTTATAATTCAAAGATTGATAATAATTTCTTATAAATGTGAAAAAATAACATATATTTAATTATTTAAAATATATAAATATTATTTATAAGATAAAATTTACACAATATCAATGAAACAATTCTTTGAAAAAAACAATTTCACCATTATATTAGTGATTAAGTTTAATCTTAGTAATAATAAATTTCTACCTAATAATGAAAATAATTTTTTTAATAATATGAATATTTATATATTTAATCTATTTTTTTAGATTTAATTTATAAAATTTATGAAAAATAATTTGTAATTTTATAGAATAAAACAAAATTTAGAGTAGAATATTACTTAAGATTAAAAAATTTTAAACATTTATTTTATGAATTTATTAGAGTATTTTGAAAGGAATAGTTTTATCCTTTAAATATATATTTGATCAATAATTTTTTTTTACATTTTTATAAGTGATAAATAATTCATGATAAAGTTATAAACATTAAAATATTAGTAATAACACTATTTTTCTGCTATTCACCTAAAAATAAATTATCACAGAAATACTAAAAAATTCATCTAAAGATAACATTGTTATTATAAATCAAAAATTGAAGTTAAATTTTTAAAAATAATCTTTTAAAAGTTTAAAATTGAATATTTCAATAAATATTTAAATTTATAATGTGAACTGTTTTCAAGGGAAAATAACCTTTTTAAATATCAACTTTTATTATTATTATTTCATATCAATTAACAATTTGATTGTTTATAATATATTATTTATATTAATAAGATATTTTATATATTGTAAATATATTTCCTTAAAATGAATCCAATAAACCCATTTTTTTTAAAAAAAAATTTTAGTGAAAATTTGCATTACATGAAACATAACTACATTTTATAATGAATTAATATTAAAAATAAACATCTTTTTAAATGTAAAAAATGTGTACTATATAAAATACATGGGATTTGTAAATAATATTTTACATTGATAATTACAAATTTACGTTTTCATAATTTCTACCTACATAACGCCTGACGATTTCTACATATTACCTTAGAATATGATATTATCTGGTGGTATGCAAAAGTGGTGATTCTATAAGAATATATATCATATTAATTTACTCAAGATTTATATTGTCTAATATATGTGTTCTTTCATACTATAATTGTTTTATTTTTCATTGGGATTGCCATATAGAAAACCCTAGCAAAGCTACCTCATTCACAAGCCTATAAAATTGGACCTTAATAGGAAGACTACAACAACCAAACACTATTTATTCCACTTACATAATTTATTTTGTAAAATTGTTACAAATATTTTTACCTTCTTACTCAACAGATATGAAATATAAGCCATTTTTATTTTTTTAAGTCAATATACTATATCATGATTTTGTTTTAGTTTGGTGTTGCATGTGCTACAAAATATCAAACACATTACTTTTTGAATGAAAAATATATAGAAAAATATGGTGGTGCACTGCTAGAATTCTTGGTAACTGTGACGGTATATTTACGACGGAATCCCATTGCAAATAGGCTTTAGCGACGGGGCCCCGTCGCAAATAGACCGTTGCAGAAAACGTTGTCGCAAATACAATTATATGCGACGGGCCATTCGCAAAAAATATTATTTGCGATGGGAAACATCACCATCGCAAATAAGCCTCCGATTATATGTATTATATATACATAAACGTTTTCACGACAGGCCCATCACCACAACTATTCGCGATGAGTCCTTGTCCCATCGCAAAAAATAATAATAAAACGTTCTGCGAAGGGACCGTTGCAACAAAGTATTTGCGACGGGAAAGTAATCCCGTCGCAAAAGTGTTTTTAAAAATATTTAGTTAAACTATTTTCTACGGGACCCCGTCGCAAACAGTCCCCTTTCAAATAATAAATTAATTTGAAAAAAAATAAAATTTAATAAAATTACGATTAATGAAAAAATAATATTACTATTATTAAAACAACAACAAAATAAAAAATTTAAAAATTCTCAATATTCACAAAAAAATATAAAAAAATAAAAAAAATATTAAAAATTAAATTAACTAATATTTGAACCAATATAAAAGAAAAAAATGTAAATAATTCATATTAAAATGTTAAATTGAAATGGATGTAACATAAAAATAATCACTGGGGAGGGTCGTCTTCTGGAGGAGGTGGAGGAGCTGAAGGAGCTGGTGGAGGCAACTCCGTACCTAATATACAAGCCAGACGGAACATGTACTCCATCTGCTCGTGATGCTGCTGCTGCCATCGATGCATCTCCTCCTCATGCTGTTGCTGCTGCTTCCATTGATGCATCTGCTCCTCATAATGCTTCTCCTGCTGCTGCTACCGCCGACACATCTTTTCTTGCTGCTTCTGCAGAGTCTCTCTAATCTCATCCTAAGCTCGCAACTGCTCCTGATACTGTGATCCAGAAGATGAGCCGTCTCCACGAGCTCCTCACGAGCTGGACGCCGACATCACTGTAGTACCAAAATAAGTACCAGGAGTCAAATGAGAGCCAATACCAACTACTCTGCCCTTTACAAATCCATACTAAGTCTCCTGCATCCATGCCGCCTCATCGAAATGGTGAGCACTAGTCTGCTCATTCGTCTCGTCCTGGCCCTCAGACTGTGTCTAAGAGGTAGCAACCTCATATGACTCATTCAATTCCAATTTAAAATTAAAATTGTGAATATATTATATGTAGTTAATTGTCAATCTCAAAATATAATACTAACCACAATCCGACATTGGTGATCACCTCTAATCTCTCCAGTGGTTGGATCACTGTACATCCTCCAATAAAATTTTAACTCTGTAATATCAGGATGCTCGACTGCCTACAGAAACATAAAATACACTGTTTATTTTTAATGTTATATAAAATATTTAAAAAATATACTTACCAGATGCTCTTTATGCGAACTGAATGTACGGCTACCAGCTCGATGTGTCACCTCCTATCTCCCCCAGTTCTATCGTCCCACTAAGGATCTTCTCTGAAATCCACCACCCAACCAGTGAAAACATAATCCATACCAAACGTGAGATGAAATGTACTCTGGTCGGTGGGCTCTATATGAATCATCAAATTCTGTCACCCCATCTTTTTTAATGGCTGTCCTTCTCTAATTGTGAAAAAACTGACGGAAACGGCAACGCATAGAAACCAGCCATGCCACGTGGATAGCATCATGCATGCTATCATCGATAGGATACCATTAACCCTAAAAATAATTTATAATATCAAGTTTTTAATAAAAAAAATTTCAATACAAATATTATTTATTTACGTACCAGCCAATGATGGAACATGTCGCATCGCACATAAATGGGAATCTGTTCCCATTTGATCCATGACTGAGAAAAATAATTGCGCAAGATAGTGCTCCCCTGTCCAATAGATACATGCACAAAACTGTGAAAAATGAATAAATAATCAAACAATTAGTATATATATAAATAAATTAATGAAATCTAACTAATATATACAGGTTACCATACCTCCATGTGCATGGATCAAAACCAAGATGTGGACGTCGCTTGGGGATAGGGCCAAGAATCATCAGTCATGCAAGACCATGCCCCCTCCACATACCCCCTGAACCGCCAGTAGGATGAGGGTCAGATGATCCAAAATCCCCCTCATCCAATGGTAGGTTAGCCTCTTACAACTCAATAAATAGATTAGAGTCCATCTGAAACACAAAATGATTGTTGTTCAAAAATAGTTGAAAATAACTATTATATATTGATATATATTAGTTATGATTATAATCAGCTTTTAATTGTGTCAATGTTCATATTCATCCTCTTCTCTATAGCTGTTAATGTCAATGTCTTCATCTTCCTCTTAGCATCATCAATATCCATATGAGTTTTAGTTTCAAAATCTCTTGTCATTTCAAATTCATTTGTAACATCATTAACATCTTCATCACCATCGATCCTTAATTGTGGGGTGTGGTCATCGATATTCACGTCTCTTTGTGAATCAGATGGATTTTGAGCAGTCTCTTGAAAATTTTAAATTCCTTCTACTTCAGTGGTAACACATTTATTTTGAATAGATGAATTTTCCAAAGATTTCATTTTTATTATGCTCCACCAATCGCTCACATCTCTTGATGTAGGATTGTAATTTGCATAATAAATTTGATGTTCCTGTTGAGCCAGTAAAAATGGTGCATTTACTACAAGAAAACTTTTTGTTTAATATCGAGAATTCCATGAGTCAGATGAACATGCAAGCCTCTCTCAGCACCCAACCATAGACATTTAAACATTTTTATTTAATTCTATCCAAGTTAACACATCTCAATAATTTCATCCAAAATTCCATAAAAGTCAATGTCAGTTTATTGGTGATGTGATCCTCTCAAAAAAACTCCACTGTTTATTGTTTTTTTATTCCCCGTATGCATGTGTATGAAATCAAAAACCATTCACCACATATGTATTATAAGATTGAAACATTTTGGATGGTAGGTTACTCAATATACATAGTCTCTTATCAATTTTATCATCATATTGAGACAACTGAAATTTTTTAAAACAATTATCAATATAATAAATAATAAATTGAATTGATATTAAACCATCAATAATTTATGTTAGCAGTTTTTGATACCATTGAGAATTTTTTTGTCTATGTTCTTCAAGAGAGGCTGCTGTAATTTTTGGAAGTTCTTTCCTGATATAATTATCATGTAACCTACAAATAAAATATGTTTAAAAACTGTAACATAAATTATAGAATAAGTAATAGAAGCACTCACAAGACAAATGATGTAATTTCTTCACAGTTTAGCAAACCGTATGTATGAGCTATGTGATGTTCATCATCTGAAATCCATCATTCATGAACTCCACCAAAACCAAGATTTGGATGATTAAAAACTGTTAATTGGTTTTCCATTTAACATTCCCCTCGTTTCGTCCCATGCGATTGTGTTTTAAGGGATATTGTGATTCAAAATAATGAGAGAAGAAAAAAACAATTTCCTCTTGAAAATAAGCTTCAGTAATTGAGCCTTCAACTGATGCTTTGATACGTATTTTTTCTTCAATTTCTGCATGCATCTCTCAAATGGGTACATCCATCGAAAATGTACTGGACATCCACATTTAGCTTCATGTGGAAAATGTAATATCAGATGTTTTATTGAGTCAAAGAGAGCCGTCAAAAAGATTTTTTTCCGTTTACACATAATTATAGGAACATCTTCTTAAAATATTCTTAGCGCATCATAGTCTGTTGTCGCTATACAAATTTCTCAAAAAATATGATATGTCTATTATCGATTCCCAAATCATAGAATTCAACAAACCTCTGAATCCAATAGGCATGAGTCTTTCCATTATAACATGACAATCATGAAATTTTAATATAGTAATATAACCAGTCTTAACACATCTTTCCATATTGGAAGCATAGCCATCTGAAAGTTGTAATTCTGCAATCCACTGACAAAATAGTAAGGGACTATCTTTGGATAGTGTATAAGCTAGTTTTGGCTTCATTAACCTCTATGATATGACATTTTCAAATAGTTCAAGTTCTGGTTGCCTACAAATTTGGGCAAGATCTAATCGTGCCATTACAGTATCTTTGGTCTTACCTGGTGTATCCAAAAATGTATGAAATAAATTATCAAAATAGTTCTTCTCAATATGCATAACATCCAACATGTGGAGGACCAACAAATCAGACCAATACGGAAGATCAGAAAAAATGCATCATTTTATCCAATTATGTTCTTTCCCAAAGCCTTGAATTTTCTGTTGGTTTACTGTTGTTCCAAATGTGATGGGGGGTAATGAAAATATGTTTAATTTTAACTATGTACCTGAGATCATCATTGGAGGTTAATCCCTTTCGATTGTACCTTTTCTGAAATGAAATTTGTTCCTCCGAAAAGGATGATTGGTTGGAAAAAATCTACGATGACAATCAAAATAGCAAGGTTTTTTTCCATTGATGAGCATAATGGATTTGTTTTCTTTAATACAGTAGGGACATGATTTCAGACTATGTGTACTCCAACCAGATAACATGCCATATGCCGGAAAGTCACTAATCGTCAACATCAATGCAGCTTTTAATATGAATTTTTGTTTTGCAGCACCATCATATGTAATAACACCATCACTCCGCAATGCATTTAACAAATCAATAAATGGTTTCAAATAAACATCAATGTTCTTTTTCGGATGTCCAGGGATTAAAAGAGTCGAAAAGATATAAGGCTCCTTCATCAACATCCATGGAGGTAAATTGTACGGAGTTATAAAGACATGACAACATGAATACTGACTACCTTGAGAACCAAACAGACAGAAACCATCAGTAGAAAGACCTAATCGCATGTTTTGGGATTCTATAGAAAAAGACAGATGCAAACAGTCAAAATCCTTCCATGAATCACCATCAGATGGATGATTCATGCTTTTATCAGTTGAAAACTTGGTTTTGTGCCCTGACATCATTGACGATGCATTCTGAGACATAAATAAACGTCGCAACCGGGGTGTAAGGGGGAAATATTTCAACTGTTTTACTATAATCGATCTAGAAATCCCTGGTTGAGCTTCTTTATAACTTGATTTTCCACATGTGGGACAACTATCCAATGACTCATTTTTGCCAGAATATAAGATGAAATCATTTGGACATACATGAATATTCTTTTAATTAAGTCCCAGATTACGAATCAACCTCTTGCTCTCATATTAATTTGCAGGAAACACATTTCCTTCAGGTAACAGTGTTTTAACCAAAGAAATTATCTGATCAAAACAGCTTGTTGACATTGCATTATCTCATTTAATAGACATAAATTTTTCAACCGCTTCTAATTGGTTTTTCTTGCAACCAGGATATAATGCATCTTCAGCAGACCTCAACAACTCATAAAATTTGATGGTGCCAACCCGGTAGTTAAATCAATATCATTGTGAGTTTCAGTTTTTTGCAGAGGTGGACCTACAACATCATGTACTAAATTTTGAAACCGTGATGGATTCAGAATCAAGTTATAAGGATCTTTTCTAATACTGTTTTCACCATGTTGATACCAAAAAACATAATCTGGTTGAAAACCAAACCACAAGAGATGTCTGTCAACTTTGTCAAATGATTCAAATGTTTTTAGAGCACATTTTTTACAAGGACACTTAATTGTGCCTTCTGAAACATAATCTAGTTTTGATGATGAAAATAGTAATAATTCTTCAACACCCTAAATATATACAGGATTTAAACCAGAACCATTTGGATTTTTGTACTGATTCATCCATTCTCGATCATCTAATAATGACAAATGTCGACTTCCTTGTTCCATACTTTTCTACATAAATTATAAAATCATCCTTATTTTTGAATAATTTCAAATTATAAAAACACTATCTGAAAAAAGAAGATAAATAAATACAACTACTTAATAATTACCATTAATTAAGGGTGAAAAAATTTCCAGTGGATTGACGGCTACTCATTTGTCCGATGGCTCATTTAATTGCATATTTCTCATACTTATTATTGCTAATTATTGCTAATTATTTCTAATTATTCATAATTATTTCTAATTATTACTAATTATTACTAATTATTACTAATTATTACTAATTTTTACAAATGATTACTAATTGTTACTAATTAGTACTAATTATTTCTAATTATTACAATTTATTACTAATTATTACTAATTTAGCAATACTTAACAATACTTAACAAAAGGAAAACAGCTTGAATAATGAACGGAAATTTGGTAATCATCGTTGTGGAGATGATGAAAAAATTTCTCTTCATTATCCAAGGAGATTTCGTTTACTAATTTTTAGTAGTAAAAAAAATTATTATCAATATTTACAAAAAACAATATTAATATTATTAAAATAATAAAAAATTTATAAAATATTAAATTTATAAATATTCGCAACAGAATTTTCTCTATTCATAAGATGTTCAAATCTCAAAGGGTCGTCAATTGTCAAGTCATGCACAATAAAAAGTTTGTGTCAGTCATGTCCAATGTAAACTCTATAATTGTACTTGCATGGTTGATGACCTCGCAAGTAGTGTTGCAATAGGACGGCCAGAGTAATGACGTTCTCGTCTCTAAGAATCATCTCACATGACGCTTTACATTGATCATTCTTCTTTAAAATTTTGATGGGATATCAATATCTTTCCCTTAAATTTTCATAGAAGAATGGTCTATGTAATGGTTCATGTGAGATAACTCTTATAGATAAGAAGGGCATGACTTGGGTTGTCCTATTTCAACATAACTTGCGAGTTGATCAACAATGCAAGGACAATTATAGAGTTTACATTGGACATGGCTGACACAAACTTTTTATTGTGCATGACGTGACAATTGGCGACCCTTTGAGATTTGAACATGTTAAAAATAGAGAAAATCCTATTGAAAATATTGATAATTTTAATATTTCATAAAATTTTTATTATTTTAATAATATTAATATTATTTTTTCATAAATATTGCTAATATAATTTTTTTTCTAATCATTTCTAATTATTTTTAATTATTGCTAATTAATGCTAGTTATTGCTAATTATTTCTAATTATACCTAATTATTTCTAATTATTGCTAATTATACCCAATTATTGATAATTATTGCCAATTATTGCCAATTATTGCTAATTACTACTAATTATTGCCATTTATTGCGAATTATTGCTAATTATTGCTAATTATTTCTAATTAATGCCTCTTATTGCTAATTGTTTCTAATTGTTTCCAATTTTTGGTAATTTTTGCTAATTTTTTATAATTATTGCTAATTATTGCTAATTATTGGTAATTATTGCTAATTATTGCTAATTATTGCTAATTATTGCTAATTGTTACTAATTATTCATAATTATTGCTAATTATTAATAATTATATCTAATTATTACTAATTATATATAATTATTACAAATTATATCTAATTATTACTAATTATATCTAATTATTACAAATTATTACAAATTATTACAAATTATTACAAATTATCACTAATTATTAATAATTATTACTAATTATTACTTGTTGTTACAAATTATTACTAATTATACCTATTTATTACTGATTATACCTAATTAATACTAATTATAATTAATTATTACTAATTATTACTAATTATATCTAATTATATCTAATTATATCTAATTAAATCTAATTATATCCAATTATATCTAATTATTACTAATTATATCCAATTATTACTAATTATATCTACTTAGTACTAATCATATCTATTTATTACTAATTATATCTATTTATTACTAATTATATCTATTTATTACTAATTATAACTAATTATTACTAATTATATCTAATTATAAATAATTATATCTAATTATTACTAATTATATCTAATTATTTCTAATTATATCAATTTATTACTAGTTATATCTATTTATTACTAATTATATCTATTTATTACTAATTATATCCATTTATTACTAATTATATCTTTTTATTACTAATTATATCTAATTATTACTAATTATATATATTTATTACTAATTATATCTATTTATTACTAATTATATCTATTTATTACTAATTTTAGCTATTTATTATGAATTATATCTAATTATTACTAATTATATCTAATTATTATTAATTATATAAGTTTATTACTAATTATATATATTTATTACTAATTATATCTCTTTGTTACTAATTATATCTATTTATTACTAATTATATCTATTTATTACTAATTATTACTATTTATTACTAATTATTATTAATTATTACTAATTATTACTAATTATTACTAATTATTACAAATTATTACTAATTATTACTAATTATTACTAATTATTACAAATTATTACTAATTATTACTAATTATATATATTTATTTCTATTTATTACTAATTATTATTAATTATTACTAATTATTACTAATTATTACTAATTATTACTAATTATTACTAATTATACCTAATTATTACTAATTATACCTAATTATTACAAATTATACCTAATTATTACTAATTATTACTAATTATTACTAATTATTACAAATTATTACTAATTATATCTAATACTATCTAATTATTTATAATTATTACTAATTATTAATATTTATTACAAATTATATCTTATTATATCTTATTATATCTAATTATATCTAATTATATCATATTATTACTATTTATTACTAATTATATCTATTTATTACTAATTATATCTATTTATTAGTAATTCTATCTATTTATATCTATTTATATCTATTAATTACTAATTATATCTATTTATTACTAATTATATATATTTATTGCTAATTATATCTATTTATTGCTACTTATATCTATTTGTTGCTAATTATATCTATTTATTCCAAATAATATCTATTTATTGCTAATTATATTTATTTATTCTTAATTATATCAGTTTATTCCTAATTATATCTATTTATTCCTAATTGTATATAATTAATAATAATTATGAATAATTATTTATAATTATCACTAACAATATCAATTACTTAGTAAAAATAATTATAAATAAAAATCAATTGAAATCTAATTAAATTACAGCTAATAAACAACAATTAAATTTAACATAAAAAAATAAAATAAAATAAATAAAATATAAATACCTTAAACTTTGATATTATGAAAATATGGACGCCCTCCGATTGCTCTTGAATAAAAAAATCAACTAAAAGAAATTTTTCTTTGAAACTAAAGAATGAAAATAGAGAGAGAGAAAGATCTGAATGAGTTGGGAGAAAGACAGATGAGGGTATATATAAGTTACAGTAGTTGTGAAAGGGTTATTAGCGACGGGATTCCCATCACAAAAGGTGGTATTTGTGATGGGGCCCGTCGCAAATAACCTTACCCGTATTAATTACAGTCGACGGTTAAAAGGTTATTTGTGATGGGACCCGTCGCAAATACTTCCTGCTGACAATCGTTTTGCGACGGGACGACATCTCATAGAAAAAAGTTATTAACCGCCGCCGAGTATTTGCGACGGTATCCCGTCGCAAATACCCCTGCGCCGTTTGGCGCGCAAGTCGTGCGGTTTGGCGCGCAGTCGCGCCAAACTATTTGCGACAGGATACAACTCCCCGTTGCAAATAATATTCGCGCGGTTTGGCATGCAAGTCGCGCCAAACTATTTGCGACGGGAGAAGAAAACCCATAAAAAATAATCGGTTATTTGCGACGGGAAATTTTCACCGTCACAAATAGCTTTCGGGACGGGTTATTTGCAACTGGAAGAAATCCCATCGCAAATAACCCGTCACAAATAGTGATTTTTCTCGTAGTGGTGTAACATTATCCCTCCTTATATAAATTTAATCATCAAAATTTTAATTATCACTTGGTAATAAAAATGTTTCCATGAATAAATATATACTTTTTAATAAGGTTTCATCCTCATTATCTTATGTAAGACTATTGAACCGATATCTTTCCTCATAATTGGCATATCACTAATATTGTGATTATCTCGAACAATTTGCGCTAAAAGTCTATCGTTATTTGGTATGAAGACCCATATTATACAATTTCCTTTTAAAGGGTGTTCATAATCATCATTTTAATAGTAGACATTAATAGATTAATATAAAATGTGATATCTATTTCCCTAATAATTTTTCTTTTAATTTCTATAGAACCAATCAATTTGCAAAATCACATTAAACATATCTAAAGGATAAATAATATGATATACCCAAATCACTTTCATTAATCTTTAACTTGGGATAAGATAATCATACCTCTATATGTTTTTACTAATAATTCAACATCTAGTCATTGAAGTGATTATTATATATTATTAGGAAACATTCTATATATAAAGGCATTGGGTGAAAAAGATACAAATACAACACTTGCATTTCTTGGGTGGATGGATGGTCTTCCTCTAAATACATCATTTTTAAAACCCACATTAGTAGTTATGGTTTCATAACATGTACCTTGTTCCTCTGGCCATGGAAATTTCAATTTTCTAACAATCTTGTTATCCCTTAGATTAATTTATTTACTTGTATAATGTAAAATTTTACCTCATTTAATAATTTGAAATATTACTGGTATCCAAGGATGAACAATTTTTTTCTATTGTGTTAATTTAACTCTTCTATTTTCCTTATTTGTTTATTTCTAAATTTCCTCTATTACCATTGATAAAAAATTTTCCATTTCCTTGGAGATATTCCTCTTGGTGACACTGACATTATTTTTGATATAAATAAAATTGAATATCCGTTCCATGATTATCTTCACCACCTGAACTTCCATGATACTCCATTATTCTCTTATGGGAGGTGCTTTAAGACATACCTAATTTCATATTTTTAATCATATTTCATTATTGTTTTTTAATTTTTATGGGAATGTACCCATTTTTTATTGAAATAAAAGCATCCACTTGTTATTCAAGGTAGAGGGATCCCATTACATAGACATTGTCGACCTAGTGGGTATTAAACACAAATAGAACAGTCCCCTAGGCCCATATCACCATATGTCATTAGCTCCCCATGAAAATAATCGCTCATTCACTAAACATTTCCTACAACCTACCTAGTCTTCACCAATGTATCATGGCCTCTCCCACGACTAGAGTTATCTCATATAATGTATTATCAGAGCCCTCATCTATCATTAATTCTTATTCCACTGATACTAGTAACAACAAGAGCCTTCATTTATCCTGGACTTTCATCTCCCTCTTCCAATGTAGACGACATGATTATGTTTCTCACTCCATATCTTATTACATTTGGTTTATCATTGGAAGAATATCTAAATTTTCTAGGGAATATATTCTTACCTTGGTCTCCTCAGGCATTAACCATTTATAAAAATAAAAATAGCTAACATGAGTGACGAACTATTAACACAATAAAAATATTTATTTCGATAATTACATGGAAAATTTATTGACAAAATGTCTTAATATTTTTACTATAATATTAGCTTTTAGTTCGACTTAAATTACTCTCAATTCTATCTAGGAATCTTAATGTTGGGCTAACTTATAATTTTTAACCTAATTCTTTAAATAAATACCCCAAAATCATCTTGATAATTCTTATAATAATCTATACAAAAAAATAATTGAAATACATGCTCTCAAAAGTCAACCAATCCTTCATCTATAAAAGCACATATAATTAATATATAACTCTATTATCAAAATATATGTTTTAATCTATGTTATCCATTGTCATTCTCATATAAGGTTTCATAACATAAATATATTGAAATCCATCATAATGGTTCATAAAGAAAATATTAATTTATAAATCATATACTCTAGGAGTATCTAGAAAGGTGTACAGTCTTAGGCCCACTCATCATGTATTGAGTGTAGAATGAGTTCATAAATAACCAACCTTTTTCAAAATGATTAAACCTAGGTGATTCCATTCCATTTTTGTATCCAATTTTCAGTATCCAGACTGTGATTCATTTTCTATTAAACCACATAATCAAAACATTACAGAAATTTAATTATATCAACCTATTCTCAAACTCATTACAAGATCATATACCAAGATTTTTTATAAAAATAATCTTATCTCAATCCATAGAAAATAAATAAAGTAATTAATAAAAATAACTAAACCATGCTATGATATAATCTATAACAACCCATGATAAACATATATTTATTTCAAATAATTTTCAAAACTTAATCATTACATATCAAAAATAACTAAACAATCCCCAAAATGGAAGGTTTAGTGTCGTTGAGAACCAGGAAAATAGGAAACTAATTTTAAAATACATGTGAACATTTCCCTATATTAAAGTAAAACTAAACTTCTATATATACTTCTCATAATTTATACACATATTCATAACCAAATAATCATAAACATAAAAAATGGTAATATCAAATGCATATTAAGGGAAAAAATTATCACCATTTCATCAATGGTTAGATCATAAGATTATGGTAAAACATGATCAGTAGAGAAATATCTTATTAAATGAACATGGAAATGTAATAGTTATCCAAAATAAATGATATAAGGACATGTTAGGACAAACATATATCATTGAGAATGATTATAAAATCACGATTTAATAAACATTATCCATGGAGTGTAATTATAGGAACATAGAATTTAAATGTCACATTCCCTTGAGACATATCATAACAATGTACATTGGAACATACATAAGAACATGGTATCATAATATTGTGTGCATGTCTATGGAAAAACACCCCTTTAGTTTTTGAGAATATCCAAGAAAGATAACCCTTACATCTATGAGCATATCTAAAAAAGGTCATGAAACATTATTTCATGAGATATAAAACATTAGCCATGAATTAAGAGGTGATATAAGACCCCACCTATCAAACATCCATATATATATATATATATATGATCCAATTTAATATAATCATTCTCCACATTACAAAATACCCTTGGAAAGAAAAACCAGGTTTTATAAAATTTATAAATAGTATCACTAAATCTGACCCCTTGTCTATAAATGGTTGATACTCTAATTAAATATCTATGAAATAGTATATCAAAAGGATATTTGTAAGGTTATAAATGAAAAATATCTTTGAAAAAATAACAAATTTCGATATAAAGAATAAAATTATACATAAACCATAAAATTATTTTAGAAGATGTTTTTCATGTTATCATAAATGATAAAGCTACAAGTTAAATTAAGAATATATTTTTTAAATGATGAAGTAAATAAATTAGAAACAATTTAATTTTAAAAATAATATTTGACAACCTGTCATTTAAAATATGTAAAGGTTATCAGAAAGAAATGTGTAGTGTAATATGAAACAATTGATTTTTAAAATCTAGAAAACATTTTTAATATTTTGACATACGTTTATTGTAATCCAAAATATTAAAAAAAGAAACAAAAATTATTTTTTAAAATAGGATAATATAAATATGAATGGAACATGAGACAACATATAACTTTTTTTCAAAATATAAATTTTAAAATTTGAGGGAAGAGAGAATCCGGAATTTTTTTTGAGTGTAAAAATTGTGGCTTTAAGGGACGTATTAAATTCATTTTATGTCGATTAGTACCTATATTTATAAATCAACAATCATCTCTTTAGTGGTTCCTCTGTTTTGTGGATGATTTTTAAGATGCATAGAAAACTTGGGTTTCGATCAAGAGAAATTTTTATTTTAGTTAAATTTCTTCCTTGTTGGACCGGATTCTACCCTCTCTTTGGTGAATTTGAGGGATTGTTTTATCCTCATTTTTTGGTGGTTTTGGATTGGGGAGATTTGATGAAGTAATTTGATCAGTCTTTCATGGTTTATTATTTTTTTATATTCCTTATTTAATGATCATGGAATGGGGTTGTTCTCATCCTTTCATGTTCATAAAAGCCTTGACTCGTTTCACTTGTCACTGTCCATTAGTGATGGAGTTCTTTTATTTTCAATCAGAGTAAAAGATTACCATTGAAGGTAATTTAACATTGGGAAAGTGTTCATTCTGAAATTATCTTATTCCTTTTTTAGCCTTTCTCTATAACTTGTTTTTTATGTGGAAATGGTTTTATGAGTTCTTAGCTTGTGAGCTTATTCCGATTAGTGTGAAAATGGAGTTTATGAGATGAAACCCTTGATGAACCTTGATTCCAATGTCAAAAACATTGTAATAGGAAATTATTTACCATATGAGGCGTCATATATGTTGTTGGTGTGATTGTTTCTTTTTCTAGATAACCCATTCTTGATATGTGTTGAATGTGGGTTAGTGAGTAGAACGTGAAACCCATTTTAGAACTATGATCTTATAATTTTGTGTATTCCCTTGCAAATAGTTTTTGATATTCTTTGTTATTTTCTATCATTAATGATTTTTAGTGGTATTTAATAGCATATAGAACCTTGATTCATGTTTTAGGATGAAAAAATTGCTCATTCTCAAATTGAAATCCTTTTAGAGGGGGGAGCTTGGTGATATGAGGATGGATATGGATTACGATTCGTTTGGTAGTTTGGTTCAGATCAAAAAGATGTTTTTTGATGATGGATTAAAACATTAATTGGAATTGGTAATCTAAAAAATATAGTCCTAAGGATGATAATAACATTTTGGGGTGATTTGATTATCTGATTATGTCCAACAAGTCAGGTGGGATTACTACCATCCAAATATAATGACCACAACCATGGTGCGGAGTGTGGTGTTTCAGATTATAACCACTTCCAGGGTCGAGGGTGTGACATTACCATAATGTTTGAACTTGGAATAACAAACATTGACTGTCATCATACTGAAGTAGTTAGTCCAGGGGTTCATGTCATCTTGGTTAACACATGATGAACTGACACTTGTGTGTTTTTATATTTACTTGATAATTTTCATTATTTCATGATATACACTATTATATATTTATGCTCAATTATGTTAACAATTCTTTGATGGTTTCTTAATTAGTTTTATTACTAACACCTAACATGGGAATCTCAATGTGATTTTTGAATTCATGATTAGGGATTCATGTAAGGGATAGAGTTATATGGTAGATTATTGAGCCGAGGTAAATGGATCTAATAGAGGTACTATGACCTAATCTATAGGATTTCTAGAGACTATATTTTCCCATCTTCTTGAATATATTAACCTTGTTTATCTTCCCATAATAGGACCCCAATTAATTATTACTTGTATGAATTATGTACCATCCATTACTACTTTTGATACACCACCTTCTGCATGTTACTATGAATATTATATTATTTTTGTGTTCATTTATGTCCATGATATGATTCAAAGGGTATACACTCCCATATAATAGCATCGATACTCTTTCTACTAGCTAGTAACCTCTTGCATTTGGGGAGGTGCACATGAGGTCATGTGACCCTCCATCTTAGACATGGTGGTTTGATTCAGGGAATTATAAAATAGTATTAAAGAACAATTTTCTTTATTTATTTTTATTAACCTGGGACATGGTATGAAGGAGATAAGATTTTTAGAACTTGGGTATGGGAGTTTCTATGCTTCTGGCTAGCTCAAATATAATATACCTCCGAGTTACTATTGATGGAATTTCTGCTATAATTTTATGAGATTTTTGGTGTGCTAATGAATCATGACTAGGAATGTAGAATCAAAAGACATATATATACCCACTATGGGATGAAAATTAATTATTTAATTGATTCCTTGAATTGTGCTATTTTTTTATGATATACTTGTTTTCTCTAATTGAGTGATATATCTTTTGGAATTAATTATTTAAAACTGAGCATGCTATTATGCTTAATATATATATGTGACAGTGACTAATGTGAATGTATAGAGGACATGGTTAGTGATAGGAGGGTATACCATAGTCAATGGTAGTCTCCTAGGATATTATATTATCCTATGTATTTATTAATATATATAATAACATATTTTATGATTCTAAATATTCCTTCTTGTTATAGAAGATGCAGTCTCGAAGAATACCGATGAGACGACTAGTTGATATAGAGAGGCATGTTCATGCTAGAGATAATTCCCATGTCCTAACACCCACCATGTAGAAGGGTGTAATAGAGCATTCCCCCGCACCTTATTTGGTGTTTAAGGTAGTTGGACCAAATCAGCAGCGATTCCTTCTTTTTAGTCCTATCCAGGGAGGAGGGGACTGAGTTCAATCATCGAATATACCAAAGACATCCAACTCCAACATCTATAATCATATTAGGGAACTGAGGGGTTGTATGATGTATAATACTAGATAGAAATCATTGATCTTGAATTTTAACTTATTGAGACACCTGATGATTGTAAGTTGAATATTGTATTGTTCAGGATAAGAACGCAATGGTATGTGGGGGACATGATGAGATTTGATGATAAACATGATGGTCTCACTTGATAGGCTATCAAGGAATTCATTCAGTGAATTATTTCAAAAATCAATATATATTTATCACACATAAAATTTCATGGAGTTATTTGAGGGGATTTCTTTGTCTATATGTATTCTTTTCTACTTATGGAACTTGTAATGATATGTGTTTTGTTGGACTGTAATTTTGTGTAAAAATTTGAATTTTTTACATTTATATGTTTTAAGGTGTAAAATTGACTTTTCCCCAAGTATATGATCTCAAATGATTTTTCAACCCCTACATTTGTCCCTAAATAGTGTACTCAGGCAAGGAAAGATGTTTGGTGGAGTTTTGTGCTATTATAATTTTAACAGAATAATTAATTTTTAATATTTAATAAATTAAATATTAAATTATTCACATAGGTTCATTTTGTGATATCTTCTGAATGGATTTTCATATTGAGATTCCATATTCAATGCTTCATTTGGAGTTTGGATTTCAGCTTAAGAGGGGCATAAACTCGAGTTGGGCACTAGGGTTAAACTGGGTCATTTTTTATTTTATTTTTATTTTTGTTCTTTTATTTGTAATATTTTTCTTTATTTATTTTACTCCATTATTGCATATGCCTAGGGGTCGTCCACATACACTATTAGACTGAGGGAGAAACAAGAGAATGATAAATTGAGGTAAAGATAGATATGGGAAGAGGGGTTCTTCCATGAAGCATTCGATGAACTGGATCATCGTGTAATAACTATGGACTGAATATTTGAATGAATCTTTGGAAATTTCTTCCCAAAGGTTGATAGTTTTTAATATTTACCCAAAAAGCCTGTTTTATTTTTCATTTTTATGTTTTAAATCCTCTATATGATTTATTGTTGAATTTTTAGATGGGATATGTTGACTTTGAGGTTTAAATGGTGATTCCAGGCGATCCAGAGGATTTTGTGGTCAAGGAAACCCAATAACACAATGTGTGGTGTAGGGAAACATGTCTTCTGTTCTTACCATATAAAGAAGATGATGTTTTAGGGAGTTCATACTGTGTATGAGGTATACACGTTGTGTACTGATGCTCAGATTTGTAGATGAGTATCCAACTAGGGTAACCCGTGTAGGGGTACATGGCTATGTTGACTACATGGCCAGATCCCATGTAAATAATACAACATGTATGAGTACACAACCTGATAAATTATCCTTCCAGGATAGTTGAGGGACATTGGCATGTACCCCATGTATGGTACATAACATGTTCCAACCATACCCATGGTGTACCTAGGGTGTTTACCTTCCCAGGATAATAGTAGTACATTCCCATGTGTTGATCTGAGGGTATGCACCATATGTGGTCTCTACATGCCATGTACTCCTCTATTGGTACCCTGTGAGGTTATTTTATTATTTTGGGAACCAATGTTGAGATTGGACCATTGGGTTGTCTATTATGTGTGGTTTTCCATGTGAATCATGATTTTAAAACTTGTGGAGCATTCTTAGAACTCTTAATGGGTGTTTTGGGGGATTATACATCAATGGATGGGTTATTCCGCTAGTAATTGAATTCAGTCATCTCCTGAGAGAGATAATTCGACGTGAATGGTATGTTGGGTTTTTGGACCAACCTAGTTTGAGATTGTGATATGAGATGAGATGTGATATATATTCTATGACCTAACCTTTTGAGGACATCTCCCATGCAGGATGTGCCCTTATATCCAATGAGTCTGTCAGACCAGTTGCTTCCAAGTATCCCATGAGGGATGCATTTTCTTATATGCTGATCTATCAAGTCCCTTGTTAGATCTATATACCTATGTTTTATTCTCAGGATCCCAAGTGGGATGCCTTCTACTATGTTTATACCAGAGGATCCCTATAAGGATGCCTATTTAGTGTTTGTCTTGAGGGACCCAGTGGGTACCTGTTGTTTGACCAACCCTTAGATGTACGTCGAGTTTGGGTATAGATGGTAGGATGTGTTATATTAGAACTTGTGATGGAATTTTGATTCAATGGGGCTATAGAATTAGTGTTGGGTTGGGAATTCCGGCCATCCACACTCCACTATTATGCTTCATAATTCTATTGATGATGCAACCATGTTTACTAGAGGTTATTCATGGTTGGTTGCTATTTAGCCAGACGCGAGGCATATTTTTTTCTTTTTGGATGCCCAGATGTTCTCCTTGAGATCCATTATGCTTTTGGAAATTCCCAGACATGATTTCCTAGGATCTATCTTCTGAGCCATGTTATTTTATTTGTTTTGTATTCCTAGAGGTATTACATGGGAAAATGCTATTGATCCTGAATATATATATAGTGACATATATAGTTGTGTGTGTGTGTGTGTTTCTAGGATTTCCATAGGTGTTTCTTGAAATCCGGGTATTGAGCCTTACGTGATGATGTGGATTCATTGGATGAGTTCCTAGGATCTGATCGTTGGGGTATGATGTGGGTGCATTGGATGAGTTCCTTGGATCCGGCCATTGGGGTCTCATATGTGATATGGATGCAATGAACACTTGTTGATCCTTGGATCCAAATTAATTGAATTACATTAGTGATACATAGATTCTTGCTGTAGGAATACCTTTTATAGACATAGTGGTTTTATGACTTGTAACCTTGTGTGATACTCGGATTCCCTATTACAGGAATGCCTTGGATGAACTCATGGGATGGTTATTTCTATAGATTCCTTGAATATATATCATTGGATCTTGATGTGTTATAAGAATCCTTGGATTGAGTATGTTCTATGGGTCTTGATTTTGTGGTATGATTTCATCCTTGCTACCCTGTGAATCCGACTTTCTTAGACTCACGTAGTACATGTTTGTTAGACATGCTCCTAAGACTCCAAATAGTTCCTTTATTGAGTATCCATTGATTTTATTTGAGGAATCAATGGGGATGCCTTGGTCTTTTTTACCTTGGATCCCACCCTTCATAGTATAACACTTGATTATGCAGAATGTCCGTGATGGATTTTATACTTTTTATTACACAACATAGGCCAATGTGGATTCCTTGGTCTTTATATCTTGTATCTGACACATGGGGTATGGAATGTGATTACTCGACATAGGCCATAGTTGGTTGTAGTGTTCTTTACCATATTGACCATCGTTATACGATATTACTATTCATTTTATTGATTGTTGGTATACAATAACCTTTTGGTTATTGTAGTGGAGTATGGTTGAACCCAGTTGTAGGACAGGTATCATTCTCTGGTGATTTAGATTTCTCAGATATTTTTCTAGAATTTTCTAAAGTAAGTATATGTGAATTGGGATTTTAGATGTAGAAGATATACTTAATGATATATGGATTGAGTGGCATTACATCTATCTTAAATTCACTACTTAAGATGCTTAGGAAATCAGGACTACAAACCAAAGGATCTACTACAATTAGTTTCAGGATATTTTCTTCAAATACCAGTGAATATTCATATATATGTATATATGTATGGGCATGAGACTATAAATGTATATGTATATATATGGAAATCCATGGTGTAAGTTCCAACTTGGTAGAGATTATGGACCCTGGGTTCAATTGTGGTTTCATGTTATTTGTTTTACCTTATTTTTAGTTGTGTTTCATCTAGGATGAGTGTGTTTATTTTTCAATCACTTATAGCAATGCATTTATAGGTTTCATATCAGGGTAGCCTACGCAGATTCATTCTCAAACCTACACATGCACCCTAGTGTATTTGTATAACTTATATCTACTTTTCATGATGATTATGAGTTGAATGGTGGATAAGGATGAGGACAATATTTTCTTGGTCGAGTGGAGCTACTCATGTGGTTTTGATTAGGTTGGTGCAGTTTGGTAGTGTTAGGAGACTGGGTATGTGGTTTGGCTGAGAGTTTTTATTAAATCCTTGTAAATTTACTTTATGTTTTCTTTTTTTACTTCTATATCTGTATGGTCGGCCTATATGGTGACCAATGTAGTATATTAGGGCATAGATTCTTGGGATTTTACGATATTTCATATATTATTATAATATGTTCTATTTCAATTTATTTACTACTTATGCAATCTGTTTGTTTATTAATATGTATGATACTTAGCTATTTTATTTCATTTTATCAATTTGAAATTAAGTCATTGTCTCCCCACTATCACCTCTTAGGCCCTCACTACTAGTTGGCAATCATTAGTGTACGAGGAGGCGTTCTTGAGGACATATAACCCACCAGATTGGTGCACTAATTTAGTAGAATCTGGGTAGGGACATTACAGAGTTGTATTATTGGAGTTATTTTACTAGTATTTACTATTTGGGATATGGTAGACAAGATTATTAGTAATGTGACAGAACCTATGAAGTATATCAGATTGCTGTGTCGAGAACACTTGTTACGGTAGGAAGTCTTGGTTTCCAAGGTACATGATTTCTATTCGGATCTATGATGTAACTATTGAATATGATTTTCTTCCTTGAGCACCATACATGTTGTGTGGATGTTATGATTTATTTTGGATCTCTGGTTCTTGGCCCTTATCATGAGACCAAAGATGGATTTTGAATCTTGGCCGACAAAGGCTAGTGGAGTCTCATGAAACATATTTGGTAAGTAGGATTCACATCCTATAGGCCAGCTAGTGTATGATTATTACTATTGACTAAGGAAAATTCATTTGTACCTACTAATATATATATATCATTTGTATGACATGTTATGTGGATCTACGTTTTTGGAATTTTGGTTTGAGGATGATGGCTCAGTCCTCGTGCATTGGAGGTGAAGTGACCTAGTTGGTCAATATGGCATGTGATGGAGTCTATTATACCCCTTTTAGGTTTTTGTTTCATTGGTCTCTGGTTATATAGTCATATTGATGAAGAACATACCAATAGAGGCCATAAAGATTCTTAAAAACTATACCTCCTAATAGGTATTTTCTTTTACAGATGCCTGATGAGTGTTAGTTAAATTTCTCTTCTATGTTAGTTTTGTGACCTCGAGGGAGTATTTCCTTATAAGGATTATCAGTTAGGATCATACCCTTACAGTTTGTGTTCATAGTTTTTACCCTCATAGTTTGTTTTGATATTCGAATTTTTTCAATAGGTTTTATTGTTTGTGATAGGTGGTAAGAACTTGAGACCTAGTTTTGAGGCTTTCTCTATAGGGTTTAGTGGGAGACCTAGAGGCCCTATTTTTTGACTCAGACCCTTGTTGGTCGACATATATTTTGTTTGGGGGTGAGGGAACTTCATGTAATAGGTTTTTCCATATTTTCTTGATGTCTTTTTGGGTAGTGATCTTTATTGTAGGCTCATTCTGGGATCAAGGCATGGTAGGTTCATGGGTTTTTCATTATAGGCATTTTGATGCCTTAAAATTTCTGTACGAACATTGTGTGCTTGTGAATTCAAGAATAGCTTTGATGGGAAGGACTGTTCAGTTGAATGGCCTGGCCGACTACTGTTTTCATTTTTTCTAATTTATTCTGGGAGTAGGTAAAAGATTATCAATGAAAAAAAACTAGTTGATCATAAAAAATCATGGAATAGGTGAGGTGCCAGATCTTAAAGAGGAGTTCCATGTGAGCTTCTGACTTAATTAAAATGACATACCAAGTACAATGATCAAATTTGCCTTGCAATGGATGACTCTTTGGAGTATGATTCGGGTGATAAATGGTATCATTTGAATCTATATCAGAGAGTGTATGGGTGTGAGCCAAGAATATATGTTTAAAGAATTTTTTGTGCTTTCTTCATTGAATATTTTAGGAATATACCTCCATGGTAGAGGTGACATCAAGAATAAATGGTGTACCATAAGATGGTTGACACGAGGACGAATCCTTGTCCGCTTTTGATAGGATGGTGAGAGTGGATCAGAGGGAGTTGTACACATCCTTTTATGTAATCTTAGTGTACTCATGTTAGAGATTATCATGCCCTATCATGATTTATAATGAGTATTCTGAGAGTGCATTTTCCCTACGCTAAGACCATTCCCATTCTAAATGTTCTTCTATAAAGGGGGAAGAAACTTTTTGAGGCTATGATCAAGAAGTGGTGTGAGGTAATCCATATGACGAGGAGTGAACTATTTGCTATTTGAGGGTGGTGAACCTTGTTTTATAATGAACATTAGTGTTTACATGGGCAATTGAGATCAAATTTTGTTTCTGAGATGACGATAAGGGTATTCCTATGGTGTGGTGTCCCAGATCAGCCGTAGTTAAACATATTACATGTAGGATATGATTGATGATTTTATGAGATTGGTCATTGGATCATCTAGACAGTTTACTTGTGTTTATGATCGATTTTAGATCATGGATGATGATATTTTCAGGAGGATTCTCTAGGATGGGAAGGTTTATGGTGGGGATTTTCTGAGGACCCATGTTTTTTCGGACTAAAATTTTGATCATAAATTTGAAATTTTTTAGATGTTTGTATGGGGTTAAAGTTTTGTTTTTCATATAGTAGATGATCATTAAAAATTTTACTGACTACTCTAATTGTCAAGTTAAATAGGGTATTCACCCTAGGATATGATTTTGGTGGAATTTTGACAAACATTAATATTAGTGGAATAATTAATAATTAATATTTAATAAATTAGATATTTAATTATTTGTATAGTTTCATTCAAATATATCATTTGAACAGAGTGTCGTATTGAGATTTTATATCCCCTATTGATTCTAGAATGGATATTTTATCCTAGGTGGGGAATAATCATGAGTAGGTCACCGGGGTTGGCTCGAGTCCCTTTTTATTTTTGTTTCATTTTTCTTATTTTGTTTCTTTTCATTTTCAATCTTTATTTTCCTTCATTATTTCCTATGTATTCTCATGGATCCTCAGCTTACACCCCTCGAATGAGGGATAAATGAGGCAGGGTGAAATAGATATAGTTATGGAAGGGGACATGGGTTCTTCCATGAAGATATCAATGTGATGGATCACCATACGATAGTCGTAGAACACAGATTTCAACAAAGAAATGGTTATTTCTCCCAAAAGGTAGGCTAGTTTTATGATTTAACAAGAAAATCTCTTTTTATTAAAAATTATTAAATATTAAATCCCCCATATTCTTTCTTGTGGACTTTTTAGGAAGGATCTGTTGATTCTGGCGTTTAAATGGGGGTTTTTGGTTATTCAGGGTGTTTTTTATTTGGGAAAACTCGATAACACGGTGTGTGGTTCAGGGAACCACACTGTGTATTCTTCTTATTTAGGGAAGATGATGTTTTAAGGAGTAAAAATTATGTATTGGGTATACATGTCATGTACTTATGCATGAACATGCAGCCGAGTATCCGGCTAGGGTAACCCATGTAGGTGTACAAGGCCATATAGACTATATGATCGGACCCTGTGCGGCTAATACGTCATGTATGGGTACACAAATTGACCAAGTATCTGGACAGGCCAGTTGAGGGACCTAAGCATGCTTTCCTTGGAAGGTAAATTCCATTTACCTACCATACACAACAAGTACTTGGGTTGTTTACATGGCCAGGATAGTGGGAGTACACACTTATGTGGTGATCTGAGGGTAGACACCGTGTATACTCTCTACATACCGTGTAGTCATCCCTTGGCAACCTTTAAGTCTATTTTGTTATTTTGTTACATGGAGTTGTAATTGGACTAATTAGAAGTCCATTCTAAGTTGTTTCCCACATGGATCATGATGGTGAAACCCATGGAGCATTCTGAGTACTCTTAATGGGTGTTTTTGGGATTTTATATAAATGGAGAGGTTCTTCCTCCAGTAATTTTATTCAGTCATATTTTGAGAGAGACACTTGATCATGAATGGTTGGTTAGGCTTTCAAATCATCCTAGTTTGAGAAATTGATATGAGATGAGATATAAGTTATCACTAATGTCTTATTAATTGGATGACGTCTAACTTATTTTATGTTCTCTTTTGGATTATGAGGCTATGAGACCAGTTGAATTAGAGGATCCCATGAGGGATAAATTTTCTAATATGATAATCTAGGGAGTACATTGTAAGATCCCTATACCTATGGTTAATTTTGAGGATCCTTAGTAGGATTCCTTTTCTTGTGTTTAGACCATAGGATCCTAAGTAGGGTGCCTATTCATTATTTTTCTTGAGGGACCCAATAGGTGGATGTTGTTTGACTAACCCTAAGCTCTATGTTGGGTTTGGGTAGACATGGTAGCGAGTGTAACCTTATATCCGATTCCAATCTTTTGAACCCATGGTACTATAGAAGTGGTGTTGGTTTTGGTATTTTGGTCAACCACACTTCTTTTTTTATGATTCATATTTTTATTATTGATGAAAAAATGTTTACTAGTGGTGCATATTGGTTAGTGGCTATTGAGCTTGAGATGAGGTGTATTTATTTGTTTTTGGATACCCAAATGTTATACCTGGGATCCTTTATTATTTTTGGGATACCAAAATATGATTTCTTGGGATCTAGCTTCTGAGACATGTTATTTCATATGTGTTTTATACCCATAGGCATTACGTAGGACTTGAAATTTGAGCCTTAATTTGCATATACTGATATATATATATAATGCTATGAGGTCCAAAAGTGTTTCCTATAATCTAGCTGTTAAGCCTTGCATGATGATGTGGATTCCTTGGATGAGTTCCTTGGATCCGACCATTGGGGACTGATACATGATGTGGATTCCATGAAAATTATAGTTTCATGGATGCAGATGACATGTAAGCCCTAAGTGATATGTGGATTCCCATTGTAGGAATTACTTGGATGGAATTCATTGGATGATGACTTGTACGCTTTGAGTGATACATGGATTTCTTATTGTGGGAATGCCATGGAAGAACTCAGAGACTGGTTGTTTTTATAGATTCCTTGTATGATACTCCTTAGATCTTGGAATGGTAGTGGACACCCTATATTGAGTATTCTTCATGGTTCATTCCTCCCCTCAGACCTAGTTTTCTTGGACTCTCGTTGGACATGCTCGGTAGACCTGGTTCTAAGACTCTAACCAATTCCTTTTCTAAGTTTCCATTGAGATGTTATGGGGACTCGATGAGGTTTCTATGATATTTTATACCAAGGATCTATCCCTTAATGGGATAATACTTGATTATAAAAAATGACCATGATGGATGTTATACTTGTCATTACACAACATAAGACAACATGGATGCCTTAGTCAATATACCATTGAACCGACCCTCAGGGTCTGACTCATGATTACTCGGCATAGGCTTTAGTTGGTTTCAATGATCTTTACAAAACTAACTGTTGGTATAAGATATCATTCTTTACAAAATTTACCATTCGAATAGGGTATCCTTATGGAGATTAGAGGCGAGTCGGGGTGAACCCAAGAGTAGGATGAGTATACCCCTGTGGTGACGTAACTTTCTCATAGATGTTTTTTATGTTAGACAATGTGGGTATATGTTGTTTGGGATTATAGAATCAGATATAGAATTAATGACATAAATCATTAATGGAAGGATGTCCAGATTAATGCCATATCACAAGATATCCAAGAAATTAGGACTATGAACCCAAGAATCGAATGATGTTGGTTTCATGGTATTTTATTCACATAGTTGAGAATATTCATATTTATATATATATGTCTAGGCATGGAACTGTAAATGTATAATTATATTGATATGAAAATCAATGGTGGTTCTTTCTTATTTTCTGGGGATTACAGACCCACTGTTCTACTATGGTTTCACATTCTTTGCCATACCTTATTTTTAGTTGTTCTTTAGCTAAACTGAGTATGTTTATTTTTCATACATTTATAGAAACACATTTATAGGCCTATTTTTGATGCAATCTAAAGGGATTCTTTCTCGCCCCTACTCATGAACCTCATTGTACGTGTAGACCTTATTTCTACTTTTTAGGTTGAGCATGAGTTGCATGGTGTATAGGTCTGAGGATCAGAGTTTCATGATTAATAGGAGTTTCTCATGAAGTTTTGATTGGGTAGGTACAGTTCGATAGTGTCAGGAGACCAGGTACATGGTTTAGCTCAGAGTTTGTAGTAGGGACCTCTACTTTTACTTTCAGATTATTTTTTTACTTTTGTACCTGTATGATCACCTAGTGGGCGACCAATGTTTCATTTTCTGGAATAGTTGTTCAAGCCTTTACAAAATTTCATTTTTTATTACATCATATTCTATTTAATTTTTAATTGATTCTTCAATATGTTTTTTTACTTCTATATAAGATAATTTTTTGGTTTTACACTATTTTATTACTCTGATATGAGGGAATAGTCTCCCCAATATCACCTATTAGGTCCTCGCTGCAAGTCGGTAGCCTCTAGCGTACATGGTGGCAGGCTTGAGGCCTTATAACACACTAGGTCAGAGAACCAATTTAGTGGAATATGGATTGGGATGTTATAAATTGGAGAAATAAAAGTTCTTTTATAGGTATATATGATTCTGGATTTGGTAGATAGGAGTATTAGGAATGTGTCAGAACCGATGATGGATTTCGAACTACTTCGTTGAGAACACTTGTTTTGGTAGGAAGTCCTCATTTCATGTGTACGATATTTTTGTTATGTCCTATAATGTTATAGTTTTATATTATTTTCTGCATGAGCGATGCTCATATTGTGTTGAAGTTATGATATATTGTGGATCTCTAGCTATTGACCAATGTTAATAGACCATGGATGCATTTGTACTATTTTACAACAAAGGAAAGAGGTGTCTCATGCATCATATTTGGAACATAGAATTCACATCATATATGCATGCTGGTGTGTGATAATTACTGACGACTGAGGACTAGTTTGTTGGGCCTACACACATAAACACATATTATTCTGATGACACAATAAATAGATCTATGTTGAGGTGTTTTGGTGTGAGGATGATGGCCCAGTCCTCGTGAAAAGAGGTGCAATGGCATAGTAGGTCGATATAGAATGTGATGCCTTCGGCTTTACCCCATATAGGGTTTTTTAGGTCTCTGGTTATATTTTTGTATCACTATATATGATGCTGATGTATACCATGAGTTTTCTTATGAATTGTACCTCTAGGGGGTATTACCATATATGGATTCCCGATGAGTTTATGTTTAGTTTCTTTTCTATGTTGGTATCATGAACCCCTGAGAGTAGTTCCTTTTGTGGATTATTGGTGAGGATTAGTCACTTGTAGGATGAGTTTTTAGTTTTAACACCTATTGGTCATTGTGATCTTCACCTTCTTTCAAGAGGTTTGATATTTTGGACTAGGTGATTATACGATGAGACCCAGTCATGAGAATTGTTCTGTAGAGAATGTTAGGAGGCCTAGAGGCCCTTATATCTTACTCTAACTCTTTTATGTCAATGTATGTTTTGTTTGAGGGTGACCTACATGTGGGAGGTTTTACCTTATTTTTCAGTCTCCTTTTTGGGTATTTATACTTGTTGTACACTCATTTTGAGATCAAGACATGGTAGCTGATCAAGTATTAGATTATAATCATGTTGATGCCTTCATATTTCTATAAGAACATAGGGTTATTTTGTTTTCAAGATTATATTTGATGGGAATGATTTTCGGGTTTTTTCCTTTATTAACCATTGTTTTCATTAATGCTAATGTAGTCAAAGCGATGGTAGACATTCATGACTAGAAAAACTCTAGGTGATGGTGGTCACAGAAACAATCATGGCACAGGTCAGGTGATAGGTCGTGAAGAGGAGATCCAAAAGTGCTTATAGATTAATGAATCTATCAATCCACGTATCACGATAATCTGATCCTTGTAATGGATGACTTGTTGGAGTGTGAGTTGGGTGATAAAGTTACAAACTGGTTTCATGTGGTATCGTTTGAATTTAAAATGAGGAGTGGTTGAGTGTGAGATAAGGATTGATGTTTCCAGACATGCTTTGGATTGGGGTCTTTGAATTTTTAGGAATGTCCCTCTATGGTATATGTGACATCGAGAATAAATTGTGTACCGTAAGATGGTTGAATGATGGATGAATCTAGGTCTGGTTTTGACAGGTTGCTGAGCATGGCTCAGAGAAAGCTGTATACACCCTTTTATAGAATCGTAGTGTAATATTGTTAGAGATGATCATGATCTATCATGATTCATCGTGAGTATATAGAGAGAGTTTCATCCATACACTGATTTCATTTCCCTTTCTAAATATTCTTCCCAGGTGGGGGAAGAAACTTGTTGATGTTACACTTGATAAGTCGTCTAAGGTAAGACATATACTTCTGAGTGAACTATTAGATGTTTGAGGGTGGTTACCCTCATATAATATTGAAATTAGATGTTTCCATGATTCTTTATTTGAGAGCATGGATTCTGGTCTTTTCACTAGGATTCTTGGGGAAGAAAATTTTTATGGTGGGGTGTTTTTAATAACAAATTCTTTTCTGGACTGTAATTTTGAGTATAAATTTGAATATTTTCTTTCAGATGAATGTAAGGTGGTGAAGTGGTCTTTTCCCTCTAGAATATAACATTGTATAATTTTTCTAACCACTATGTTGGCCCCAAAATAATGTTTTTACCCTTAGAAAGGTGTTTGGTGGAATTATGAAGTATTCAAATTTTCGGAGAATAATTAATAATTATTATTTAATAAGATAAATATTAAATTTATCACACATGATCGTTCAAATATATATTTTGAATAGAGTTATGGATTGAGACACTATCTCTTCCAATGATTCTGGAATGGAGTGTTTAGCCTAGATGATGTATAAACACAAGTTGGTTGTTGGGGTCAACCCATTCCCCCATTTCATTTCTTTTATATTTTCATTTTATTATTACTCTTCTTTCTTTATTTTAATTCCTTCCTTATTTTTTATTCCGGAAACTCCTCCTCCTATGCCACATGACCAAGGAAAAACATGAGAGGTAGAGAGATAGAGATAGAGAGAGAGATAGAGTGAAGGGAAGATGGTTTCTTCCACGAAGCTCTCAACGTACTGGATCACCATGGACCACATATTTGAATGAAGCTTCAACTATTTTTTCCCAAAGGTTGTCAATTTTTTAAATTTACTGAAAAACCACTTTTAATTCATCATTTTTTTGTTTTAAATCCCCTATATGCCTTATTAGGGATTTTTTAGGGCTGATATATTGATTTTGGTGTTTAAATGGGGGGTTTTGGGAAATCCTGTGGGTTTTCCATTCAAGAAAACCTGATTACACGGTGTGTGGTTTAGGGAAATATGCCATGTGATATTCTAGTTTTGGGAAGATGACGTTTTGAAAATTAGAATTTGTGTATAGGGTATACATTCCATGTACTGATTCTCATCTATATAGCCGAGTATCCGGTTAGGGTAACCCATGTAGGGGTATATAGATGTGTAGAATATATTGTCAAACCATATGTGGTGAATATGCAGTCTATGAGTACAGGACCTGAACAAGTATACAATAAGGCCGGTTGAGGGACATGAGAATGTACCCCATGTATGGTACATGATGTGTTCCCTCACTACAAGCCATATACCTGGGGTATTTACACACCCTGTCCAGCGAGAGTACATGCTCTTGTGGCGCTTTGAGGGTACACGCCGTGTATGGTTGCTAGACACTGTGTACTCTTCCCATGTTACAATTTGAGGAATTTTTTTACTTCCCGGTATTGGAATTGGACCTGTGAGTGGTCCATTCTGATTGGTTTTCCACATGGATCATGATGTTGAAACCCATGGATCATTTTTAGGACAACTAATGAGTATTTTGGGGATTATATCTAAATGGAGTGGTTCTCCCTCTAGAATTCAAATTAATTCATCTTCTGAGAGAGAGAGATAGAGAGAGACTTGAACCTGAATGGTAGGATGGGTGTTTGTACAAAAATAGTTTGAGTCCTTGATATGGAATGTGATATGATCTGTATCCTATAACCTATGATTTTGAGGATGTCTCCATAGCGAGATGTTCCCTTCTATCCTATCAGGTTGTGAGACCAGTTGTTTTTGACAATAACCTAAGGGATGAATTTTATTATATTGTGATACAGGGAGTCCTTTGTAGGATCACTATACATGTGTTTCATTTTGAGGATCCCAAGTATTATTCCTTCACTCATAGTATCCTGAGTAGGATGCCTCTTTAGTGTTTGTCTTGAGGGACCCAACATGTGACCATTGTTTTCCCGACCCTGAGTTGTACGGTGAACTTGGGTGGATATGGTAAAGGCTATCACCTTATAATTGATGTCAAACTTGTGAGACCCTGGGGCTATTGAAGTAGTGTTGGTTAGGCATTCTTGCCACCTACACTCTTTTGTTATGCTTCACATGTTTATTTCTAATGCAACAGTGTTTACGAGAGGTGCTTCCTAGTTGGTGGCTATTGTGCCTAACATGAGGTATCATTCTTTATTTTTTGGTGATTAAATTTTTTCACAGGGATCCATTAATCTTGTTGGGATTCACAGATGGGCTATAAACGGATCTGACTTCTAAACCGTGATATTTCATATGTGTTTTATATTGAGAGGTATTACCTGGGACTTGGCTAGTGAACCTTAACGTATATATAGTGATATATATATATATATATGTGTGTGTGTGTTACTTGGATGTCAATATGTTTTTCCTATAATATGGCTCTCGAGCCTTACATGATTATGTGGATGCATTGGATGAGTTCCATGGACCAGACTATTGGGGTTTGATGTGGATGCCATGGATGAGTTCGTTGGATCGAACTGTTGGGGTTTGATACATGATGTGGATGCCTAGTAAATTTTTTTCTTCTTGGATATAGATTATTTGTATTCCCTAATAGAAACATGGATTCCCACATTAATAATTCCTTGGATGCACTCATCGGGATGATGAATTTTACACCTTTAGTGATACATGGATTCCCTGTTGTAAGAATGATTTGGAAAAACTTATAGGATGGTTGTTTCTATAGATGCATTTGATGTTTCTCCTTGGATCATAATATAGATATGGACACCTTATATTTAGTGTGACCCTCATGTATTTATTTTGTGGGATACCACGGGCCTTGAACCAATTGGATCCATCTTTCTTGGACCCGCAAAGGGAATGTTCGACATACATGCTCGTACGACTCCAACTTGTGGCTTTATCAAGTTTCCATCTAAATTCTCCTGGGGCATGATGAGGATAAATTGGTATTTTATAACTTGGATCAGACCATTCATGGTCTAGAACTTGATTATATCATATGGCTATGATGGATATTATACTTGTGATGACACAATGTAGGCCGATGTGGATGCCTGGGTCATTATACATTGGATTCGGCTCATGGGGTCTGACACGTGATTACTCGACAGAGGTCATAGTTGTTTGTAGATATATTTAATGGATCTAACATTGTTATACAATATCCTTATTCACAGGATTTATTGTCGGTATATGGTACCATTTTGGTGATTGGAGACGAGTACGAGTTAACCCAAGAGCATGGAAAGTATCCCCCTTTAGTGATGTAGATTCCTCAGAGATGTTTCCAACATTGTCTAATATAGGTATCTGCTGATTGGGATTACAAACCTAGAGAATGAATTAATGATTTACAAATTGAGTTGAAAAAATTTCAACTCAATGACATTGAACAAGATATCTAGGTGATCTAGACTATAGACCCAAGGATCGAATACTATTGGTTTCATGTCATTTCCTTTATATACCATTGAATATACATATTTATGTATAAATGTATTGGTATGGGAATAAACATGTATACATATTTAGATATAGAAATTCATGGGGGGAAACTTCCTATTTGATAGGGATTACGAACCCATGGTTTGACCATGGTTTCACATTAATAGTTTTAACTTTTTTTAGTTGTGTTTCATGAAGAGACCCAATGTTTTATGTACACGGAAATTTCATTACTTTTGTGGAATACTTAATACATAACAAACACAGACACAAAAGTACTGAAATAGTTTAGTGTCTTTGGAAACTCAGAATTCAATCATCTAATCGTGGTAAAAGATCTTGACCTTTTCCCTAAAGATCTTCCCCTTTTGTTTTCTTACCCAAAACCTTTCTTTATATCCTAGGGAAAAGAAAACATAAAAAGGGTGAGCTCAAATACTTAGTAAGGTTATTCATAGAGAACATAAAACAATCCATAAACATTTGAATGCAAAATCATGAACATAAAATATAAACATCAAAATATTGAGAAAAGACATAAATCTTGGAAGTACATAAGGGATATATCATAAATGAACATCAATATTGTTAAAATATCATGGGAATAAATCATCTTATTATGTCAAACATTCAGCACTTGTTATGATTTCTATAGTATCCAAGGCATTTCTTCCATGACCATCCTAGTGGACAAAGTCCCTTTCTTAATCGAGTTCACTCCTCGTTTCAGTCCTCTATCACTGAATCAGATTAACTTACCGTTCTAGCCATGTCTATCTCCTAAGATATAAACCATTACCCAATTCATTGGAGGGATATATATTTCCCACCCATCTCATAATGAAACCATTCTTATGTGAGCCACAAAATCATAAATCATACATCATAGCATAACCCATGTAACAAAAATGGGATTCTTAATCATCATGCCATCATAACATAATCAATATAAGATAAAAGGACATCATAAAAATAATTCCATCATAAAATAATCAAAACAATGTAAAATAGGGATAGAAACAGAACCCTATATTATCTTTGATGGAAAATAATTTCGATAAAACACTTGAACGCCATTCTTGAGGAAAATATCCTTTCTACATCAAAAAATTTTCCTTTCATAACATGTCATATAATTTTAAACTAAAATAAGTTTATTAAAAAAAATCTTGAAAACATTTAAAGGAAGATTCATGGAAATAATTTTCTAAAAATCCATTCATGTCATATAAGTTAAAAAACATTCTGCTCGTAATTTGGCCGAAAAAGTCAAAAAGTACCTCGTATGAAAAATGAAAAAAGAGTCCTTTCATATCTTTTACTAAAAACATATAAATGGGTAAAATTGGATTTAAAAAATTGTAGGAGGATAGAAATAATATTACATATTAAGGAAACATGTATGTGGATGATAAATATTCCCCAGTAAATTCTGAAGTATAAACAATCTAGGATAAAAATGAGATTGCCAGGTTTTCCCTTACCTTATGTCCGATATGCTTCGTATGCATATGAACCTTCTGTATAATGATTTTAATAATGTCATTTCCTTATTAAAGAATCATATTCATTGTTATTATATAATATATGGTTCACTTAGGTATTTATATTACCCGTTCATTTGTCAATTCCATGTTAAAGTAGCGTTTTGGGTAAAATTGTTTCATTTATCGTATAGGATTGGACTTGTTGTTCTTGATATTATTATTACTTATATAATGATTTAATTAATTAAAAAATGTAAAACATGATTTATAAATCATATATAGAAATTATATATATATATATAAAATATAGATAAATGAAATTAAACACACCGTTCATGGAGACGGTAGGCCGTACGTACGCATAAACACTGTTTTCCATTCTTTATGGACTTGAATGGAATTAAGTAGATGAAATATATATATATGTATACATAAATCCAGTAGCTTCATAATGTCATATATTTAATTATTATTCATTATATATATTTTATAATCATTCTTGAATGGTTAATCATGGAATATGAATCTCATCGCGTTCGTGGAGACGGTAGTCCGTACGTCCACACGAGCGATGATTTCATTCCTATGATCATGGAATTGTATTTAATTGTATGTATAATATTACCGAATAAATATCACTTTACAATAACCAAATATAGTTATTTATTTACACCATTATACCCATCTATGTATGTTGGTGGTGGAAAAACTGATTACACCACGGCGTGGAGATGGTATTCCGTACGTACGCACGCGTGGTGATTTCGTTTTTCGTAGGATGGATAGAAGATGAAATAGGGTTATTTCATATTCATAATAACAAATAAGTGTATGGGTGATATGGATGTTATTAATTTATAATGAAACAACTAAATTGAAAGATGTTGAAGAAGAAAGAAACGTGAGAGAATCGAAAGAAGAGATTACATCTTCTTCGACACACCTCCATTAAGACTTCTCTTAAGGAAGTAGAGTTGGTCTTTTGAGATGACCAGAACCTCAAAAATGATGCTTGGGAAGTGGAGAAGATAAATGGACAGGGGTTGGCCGATATTCAAGGCTCAAAAGGTTGTTAAGAGAAGAGGGAAGGGGTGCCCTTTTTATAGGGGAGGAGAGGGGAACCTTTGGAAAAACATAAAATATTATTTCATAATAATGTCATATTCGGTTTTTAATAGCTTCAAATTGATTTATTTTAAAGATAAGGTGGGGATGAGTAGAAATAATCTCATCAAATAGAATTTAGAAAAGTTTAGGTTTCTATATTAAACTTATCATTTAGATTTTACTTTATGTTAATTAATTTTACTTTTACCGTGTCTTCTTGTTTTCTTACACTATAAGGTTAATAAACATACTATAACAAGCCAAACGAACCCCAAGTTGTTTATCATTAATATATATAACATTATATACGTCATTTGGTAGAAACTTAGATTTTTAGGAATAAAATAACAAATAATAATATAATATTTGTTTTAAAAACTATTTTATGTCAATTTTGACACTATTTGGTAATTGATTTTTGTGAAAATCATAACAGAATTATTTGTTTGAAAAAATTTAATTAAATAAATAAAAACATGTCATATTAATCTAGAAAATTAGTGTAATTTATAAAAAGTCTCAAATTACATTTATTTGGGTATTTATAACATCAATTATGTCAATATTTTATTAATAAGATAATTACTGCATCATCATTGTGTTATAAATAGATTAAATTATTTAATGTCTAAAATTTATAAATAAAATTCCATTATTTAGGAAATATTTTTATCTTTATAATGAATATTTATAGTAGAGTTTATCTTATGTATAACCCTATATTAAAAATGTTTTAGTTATTAAACTTTGATTTTAACTATTTTAACTATTCTTTAAATAAAATAATAATAAATGTCGTAATATAATCCCAGTGTGCCAAAATGGTCATGTTTTATTCCTAAGGTTATTTTTGGTCGAATTAAACTTATACAATTGAATTAGTACATGTGTGAGGGTAATAATAATATCATTATTACCCTTAATTACCCTATTTACTTTTAACTGCGGTAAAAAAAGTAAAAAATTACTATTCATAATAAATTATTTTCATCTCATTGAACCACATTTTTGTCTTTGATATTAACCATGTCTCTCGGATGTTTTCAATTCCACTCACAGAAGCGGTAAAATCATGTTTTATGTGAATTTTCAAATTCTCCTAGGAGGTGGGTAAAAGACGGTGAAAAGTTCAATAAAACTTTTATGTATCTAAAATTATTATAAAATGAATCCAATGAATTACATTGAACTTATATAGGTATTATGTATCAATTTTGACCTAAAATAAATAATTATTAAAATAAAAAGTTGGTTTTTAAATAGTAACCTAGTGTTTTCACTATTCATCAAAAATTGAATGTTTTCAGAAAAATACCAAAAATTCACCCTAGGATAATTTCAATATTCTGAATCCAAAAATGAAGTCCATTTTGAAAGATAAAATTTATGAAATTTTAAAAATTGTGTATTACTATTCATAACAGTTAGTTTATATAACATATCGTTGATTAGTGAACCTCGGTATTGCGTACAACACATGCTATCGTGGAAGGTCACGATTGAGTGTAATGCAAGCCAAGTCAGGGATGTGTGTAGTGAATGTTCCTTTTCGTGTATCATACAACACAGGATAAAAAAAAATTAAAAACAATATTTTTTATAAAATCTCGGGGTGTTACATTCTAACCCCCTTAAAAAGAATTTCGCCCTCGAATTTTGGCGGGGTTGTAAATGGTTTACTACTCGAAAGTTTCTTTAATAGAAACCCACATAATAAATAGGAATACCAAAACCAATCTTTAAAAACTAAAGTTGAAATGTAATAGTTACCCAAATTAACTAATCAATGAGTTTACACATAGGAGAAGATAGGTGAAAATATGGATATTGAAGAGAAATATAACAATCATGTTCTGATGGAGAGTGGTAGAGAACATGGATATGAAAAATCAAACAATCACAAAGCCATAGATTTGTGATGATCTAAGGTAAAATCAGATTCATTGGATATAAGGGCACTAGGAAAACATTTTTAGTTTTCATGATCATTTCCCTAAAGTTGAAGAAATAGGAATTAGAAGAAATACTCTCTTGATTTTGGTACAATCTCACCGTTGGTCGTTCCATGGACAATTTCCACTTCATCTCTTAAATAAATGAAGTTGAATTTTTCATTCATGAAGTGTTAGCAGATCTTGTGATAGAATGATGGTTCATTCCATATGTTTCAAACAAAAGGTTAGAAAAAGTTATCAAAAATACATAAGTCCATCTATATTGAGATTAATCATATATGGTTCCTAAAATGGACTTATACTTCATATATCATACTGCTTAATATAATAAAATTGTTTTTTACTAAACATGGACTTCATGTAGGCCAGTGGTAGGCGATAAAGGCCTGTCACACTTCAGTTGTGAGTTCGATTCCCACAGCCTTATCTGACGCAACGGGTTGTCTCCATTCCTGAAGGTTGTCCTTTTTCTAAAACTACATTATTATAACATTCCATAAATAATATTGAAACAAAATTCTAGCCATAAACAATTCTATCTGATGTCCAACTTAATCCAATTCAACCTTTAATCTTATCAAAAATACTTCTTCCCAATCTCATAGTGTAAAGAAAATTATTACTTGAGAGGTCACATAACAAGTACGTGAATACCATCATTTATCCACCATATATCATACGATATATCTTGTTGGTCACATTCCAAACATTCGAAGGCCTTAATCATGTATTCTCTTAAATAATGAATACCCATTAAACCTTAGTGAAAACATGAATTTAGTTAAAAGATAACACTTTTCCACATACCAAAATCCTCAAAATTTTATATACTCAAACCATGATATCACTTAGTCCTTATATCAATAATGAGCTCATGAATACTATCAAACAATTTATTTTCTCCTTATCCCTTCTTTATGCGCATATCATCTGCTTTCCAAAATATTTGAATCACTTTTCATGGTTACCGATACCACATTCTTATAAGAAACCATAGTGGACCAATACACATATATTTCAATATTCCATGATACTATATATGAGATTCCATGATACTATTTTGAAATACCATTACATAAACACATAATCATTACACAACATCATTGTCATACTCAACATCACAAATAGTGATCGCATGTGACTTCCATTTATCCTTTTCCTTAAGCGGTTTCTCACATCGATCATAATTAACCCTTGTATTAGGGCATTGATTAGCATAATTCCCCATTTCCTTTCACTTAAAGCATTAAAGTTTTGGTGGTGCGTTCTCTACAGTCTTTTCTTTATTCACATCATTAGCAACCCTTTTTCTATTACTTACACACTCAACTGCTCGAAGACCTTTTTGCCACACTAAAAACATTTTCTAGTCCCTTTAAGAAAATCTCCACCATGTTTCTTTCCACACTTTGAGCATAAAAAAACATTTATCTTCTTTTCACCATTATTCTGAGATTTCTCCTTGAACTCCTTCTTTCGTTTCTTGTCCAAACCATGAGATGGATATGTAACACAAACTTCCATTTCTACCTTGATAGCACAACACACAATTTCTTCATAGCTACTGAAGTCTCTTATAGCTAATGCCCTTCGAAGACTTGGTTTTAAGCCACTGAAGAATTGATCAACTTTACATTCAGGTTGGATGATAAAGCTGGATGCATACCTTTCATGCCTTGTAAAATTCGCTTCGTATATACCAATAGATTCATCATCCTTTTTCTTAAGCTCAAGGAAATCCTTTTCCATATTTGTTCGAAGAATACGAGGGAAGTACTTATTGAAAAATATGTTCTTGAACATTTTCCATTCCATGGACTCAATTTATTCTCTTTGCCTCATATTCATGATAATATTTCACCATTGATCAGCATCACCTTCAAAACGATATACTGCTAAGATGAATTTATCAGGCTCAGAACATTGTAGAACTGAAAATATCTTTTCAGTGGTACTGCTCCATTGTTCATCCACTAATGGATTAGAAGACCTGCTGAATGAAGGTGGACGCTACCACATGAAGGATTCAACAGAATGTTACTCCTTTCTCTGCTCATTTGGAAGTACAGAATGATTCATAGGTTGTGTAAGTATAGAAATAAAATTGTTCACTCCATCTATAATAACATTGGTTAGTTCAAGAGGACAATAATTTCATCTTCCATTACATTGATTAACATGGTTCTTTCGGGTTCCAGCCATCGTCTAAAACCCAAAAAGAATAGTTTGAGGCAAACATCATGATAGGGAATACAACATAATAAAGAGGAAGTACCTTCATTTCTAACATCCGAGGTTTAATCCTAGGTTATTCATGATCGTTATCATAATTCTAGGACTATAACCTATACTTATACTTAACCTTAGGGACATCCCTAGACATACCATACAAATATCTCTAAGGATCTCACTAAAGTTTTTGCATCCTAGTTTCAATAGGTTAACTAAACCTTTCCTCTGATACCAACTATAACAGTCTAGAATTACTTCCAGTGGACTATAATTGATACCTATCAGGGCACTCCATGGGTGGCTACACGCCCTGGGCGGGACACACCACCATCCTCTGTGGCAGGTATTTCCTCATTAAGCCCTTGGGTGGAGAGCCATGCTTCGTCCAACGCTCACATGTGAGAGTTCCCAAGGATCGGATTCATTCCTACCTCCTTTGCCTCTGATTCCCACTGTAGAGACCGAATGCTTGACGTACATGGAAATCACATTAATTTTTCAGAATACATAATACATAACAAACACAGACACACAAGGATCATAATAATTTAGTGTCTTTGGAAACTCGAAATTTAATATTCTAATCGTGGTAAATGATCTTCAACTTCTCCCCTAAAGATCTTCCCCTTTTGATTTCTTACCCAAAACCTTTCATTATATCCTGGGGAAAAGAAAACATAAAAAGGGTGATCTAAAATTCTCAGTAAGGGTAAGCATAGAGAATATAAAACAATCCATAATCATTTGAATGCAAAAGCATGAACATAAAAGCTAAACATCAAAATCTTGAGCAAAGACATAAATCTTGGAAGTTTGTAAGGCATATATCCTAAAGGAATATCAATATTGATAAAATAGATTGTAAATAAATCATGTAATTATAGAAACCATTCAACACTTATTATGATTTCCATAGTAGCCAAGGCATTGCTGTCAAGTCTATATTAGTGGACAACGTCCCTTTCTAAATCGAGTTCACTCCTCATTCAGGTCCTGTATCACTGAACCAGATTAACTTACCATTCCATCCATGTCTATCTCATGAGATATAAATCTTTACCCAATTCATTGGAGGGAGATATAGGTCCCACCCATCTCATAATGAAACCATTCTTATGTGTGCCACAAAATCATAAATCCTACATCATAGCATAACCCATGTAATAAAAATGGGATTCTTAATCATCATGTCATCATAACACAATCCATATAAGATAAAAGGACATCATAAAAATTATTCCATCATAAAATAATCAAAACAATGTAAAAATAGGGATAGAAACAGAACCCTTTATTATCTTAGATGGAAAATATTTTTGATAAAACACTTGTACTCCATTCTTGAGGAAAATATACTTTCTACTTCAAAATCATTTTCCTTTCTTAACATGTCATATAATTTTAAACTAAAAGAAGTTGATTAAAAAAAACATGAAATCATGTAAAGGAAGATTCATGTAAATAATGTTCTAAAAATCCATTCATGCCGTATAAGTTAAAAAAACATTCCTCTTGTACTTTGGCCGGAATAGTAAAAAAGTACCTCATACGAAAAACAAAAAAAGATTCCTTTCATATATTTTAATAAAATCATAACAATGGGTAAAATTGGATTTAAAATTTTTTTAGAGGATAGAAATAATATTACTTATTTTGGAAACATGGATGTGGATGATATATATTCCCCAATAAATTCTGATGTTTAAACAATCTCGGATAAAAATGAGATTGTGAGATTTTCCCTTACTTTATGTCTGATATGATTCATATGTATCTGAACCTCCTATATAATGATTTAAATAATGTCATTTACTTATTACAGAATCATATTCACTGTTATTATATCATATATGGTCCACTTAGGTATTTATATTACCTGTTCATTTGTCAATTCCATGTTAAAGTAGTGTTTTGGGTAAAATTGTTTCATTTATCATACGTGTTTGGACTTGTTGTTCTTGATATTATTATTAATTATCCTGATTTAATTAATACCAGAATGTAAAACATGATTTATATATCAAATATATTCAGTATATATATATATAATATAGATAAATTAATTGAAATACACCGTTCATGGAGACGGTAGTCCGTACGTACACATGAACGTTGTTTTCCTTTTATTATTGACTTGAATGGAAGTAAGTAGATGATGTATATATATGTATACATAAATCCAGTATCTTAATTATGTCATATATTTCATTGTTATTCATTATATATACTTTATAATCATTCTTTAATGGTTAATCATGGAAAATGAATCTCATCGCGTTCGTGGAGCCGGTAGACCGTACATACGCACGAGTGATGATATCATTCCCATGATCGTGGAATTGTATTGAAGTGTATGTATAATATTAAAGAATAAATATCACTTTACAATAACCATATATAGTTATTTATTTACACCATTATATCTGTCCATGTAAGGTGGTGGTGGAAAAACTGATTACACCACGGCGTGGAGACCGTATTCCATACGTACGTGTGGTGATTTCGTTTTCCATAGGATGGATAGAAGGTGAAATTGGGGTTTTTCATATTAATAATAAAATATCATTATATTAGTGATACTGATGTTATTACATTATAATAAAACAACTAAATAAGATGAAGTTGAAGAAGAAAGAAACTTGAGAGAATCGAAAGAAGAGATTGCCTCTTCTTCGACACGCCTCTTTAAGCCTTCTCTTATAGAAGTAGAGTTGGTCTTTTGAGAAGACCAGATCCTCCAAAAATTTTCTACGGGAGTGGATAATAGAAATGGTCAGGGGTTTTCCGAGCTTCAAGGATCTAAATGGTGTGAAGAGAAGAGGGAAGGGGTGCCCTTTTTATATGGGAGGAGAGGGGCAGCTTTGGAAAAACATAAAATATTATTTTATAATAAAGCCATTTTCTGTTTTTAATAAATCCAAATTGATTTAATTAAAAGCTACGGTTGGGATGGGTCGAAATTATATTATCCAATAGAATTTATAAAAGTTTAGGTTTCTATTTTAACCTTATCATTTACATTTAACTTTAAGGTAAATAAGTTTACTTTTACCGTGTCTTCTTGTTTTCTTAAACTACAAGGTTAATAAACATACTATAACAAGACAAACAAACCCCAAGTTGTTTATTATTAATATATATAACCTTATCTAAGACATGTTTTAGAACCTTAGGTTTTTTTGAATAAAATAACATTTAATAATATAATATTTTTTTTAAAAATTATTTTCTGTCAATTTTCACACTATTTGGTAATTGATTTTTCTGAAAATAATATCAGAATGATTAGTTCCAAAAAAGTTAATTAAATCAATAATAAAAGGTCATATTAACCTATAAAAGTATTTTAATTCATAAAAAGTCTCAAATCACATTTATTTGCGTATTTATAACATCAATTATGTAAATATTTCATTAATAAGATAATTACTGAATCATCATTGTGTCACAAATAAGTTAACTTATTTAATGTCTAAAAATTGCAAATAAAATACCATTTTGTAGGAAATATTTTTATCTTTTTAATGAATACTTATAGTGGAATTTATCTTCTGTATAACCTTATATTAAGAAATGTTTAGTTATTAAACATTGATTTTAACTATTTTAACTATTCTTTAAATATAATAATATTAGATGTCCTAATCTAATCCAAGTGGGCCTAAATAGTCATATTTTATTCCTAAGGTTGTTTTTGGTCGAATTAAACTTATTCCATAGAATTAGGACATCTGTTAGGGTCATACTAATTTCATATTTACCCTTAATTACCGTATTTACTTTTATCCGTGGTAAAAAAGTAAAAAGTTACTATTCACCAAAAATTATTTTCATCTCATTGAACCAAATTTTAGTCCTTGATATTAACCGTGTCTCTCGGATTTTCGCAATTCCACTCACAAAAGAGGTAAAATTATGTTTTATGAGAATTTCCAAATTCTCCAAGGAGGTGGGTAAAAGGCGGTGAAAAGTTCAATAAAATTTTTATATATCTAAAATTATTATAAAATGACTCCAATGAATTACATTGAACTTATATAGGTATTATGTATCAATTATGAACTAAAATAAATTTTTAAAAAATAATAATTATTTAAATAAAATGTCGGTTTTTAAATAGTAACCAGTGTTTTCAATAATCATCAAAAATTTAAAGTTTTCATAAAAAAAAAATACACCATAGGCTAATTTTTATATTCCGAATCCAAAAATGAAGTCCATTTTGAAAGATAAAATTTATAAAATTTTAAAAAGTTTGTATTACTATTCATAACGGCTAGTTTATATAACATATCATTGTTTAGTGAAACTCGATATCGCGTACAACACATGCTATCATGGAAGGTCACGATTGTATGTAATGCATGACAAGTCAGGGATGCATGTAGTGCAAGCTCCTTTTAGTGTAGCGTACAACACAAGACATAAAAAAAATTAAAAATAATATTTTTTATAAAATCTTGGGGTGTTACATTTTATCTAGGCTAAGAATGTTTCTTTTTCCTACACTTATAGAAACAAATTTATAGTTTTCTTATCGGGGTGTCCTACTGAGATTATTTCTCACCCCTACACATTCACCCTAGTGCATGTGTAGAAATAATTTCTACATTTCGGGTTGAGAAATAGTTGCACGGTGGAGAGGGCTAAGGGCCAGAGCTACATGATCGAGTAGATCTACGATGTGGTTCAGATCCTACTAGTGTTGTAAGATAGTGTTAGGAGACCAGTTAAATGGGTTGTCTTAGAGATATAAGTAAACCTACACTTTTTTCTGATTATGTTTTACTCTTTCATATGTATGGTCAATCCAGTGGGTAATTGTTGTTCTGTTATATGTAATATTATTCTAAGCTATTATATAATTTCATTTATTATTACGACATGCTATATTTCAATTGATTTACTTCTTCCACACTCTATTTGTTTATTTGTTTTTATGATACTTATATATTTTCAATTTTTTTCTCACTCTATATTGATTGCATTGTCTCCCCACTCTAACTCTTAGGACATTATTGCTTGTTGGAAGTCTATGCCATATGGGGTGGCGCCCTTGAGGCCTCATAACAAAAAAATAGGACCACCATTTTAGACGAATCCAGGTCAGGATATTAAGAAACCACTTCATCGTTCCCCTCAATTTTCTAGGAATAAGGAACAAAAGGATAAATTTTTTTCGATAGGTATTAATTGAGATCTCAGATATTAGGTGGGGGTATGACTTAAAAAATATTTGTATGTTCTTTTCAATGCCCTAAATTTTGATAAGGGGATAGAGGCGGGCAAGTTAATAGGTTTATTTTCAGTCCATGGATGATCGATGACTAATCATTTTATCACTACTGTGGAATCCACCTCTAGATGTAAGAGGAGGAAGGATGATCAATATCAACATGGATTTTGGTAAACAAGTTAGAGTACGACTTCAATAATGTCCACATTAGGGGATAATTCTAGTAGGTTCTTCAATTTTAGGAAAATGTGGAATTGTTATAATTATTGGAGGAGGTATAATGTGGAGTACCACCATTATATCAAGGCTGCTCATCATGATAATTTTTTATTAAAGCGTTCTAAAAATTATTATAGGAGACTTTGGTAAGATAGGAGGGGAAGATGACTTATCATAATTAAATGGCTCAGAGCCAAGGGAATGTAGATGAGTTAGGTTTGGAATATGTAGTGAACCATAATCAAGTAGTTTGTGGTGAAGTAACTTATACTTTTTGAGGAATGTTCTTCATCAATGATATATTTTCTACTAGTAATTTTAATATCAATTCAACCCATTACATTATATCTTCAGAAGTTATTACTGGACATGACCTACTTGTGATGTTTTCTACTAGTTAATTTCCCTTGATACATCATTGGGAAAAATTAGAATAATCATTAGTGATTCTAAGAGTTTCTTATATCCATTGGTAGTTATAAAAATATATTATAGTCTAAGACTATAGAGATAATGATATTTTATGTGATTCTTGAATGGAATAACAAATTAGTTTTTGATCCCACATTTACTACTATCAGAGATAATTATTATTTACATATCCTAAGGGACAAAATTACATGATAACAAAATATCGGGAGTTGGGAATATATATAGTGGGTCTAGACATGAGTTATCTTGGGATGATCATGGATCCAATTGTGGGTTGGGTCTTTTGGTAGGATCAGTTATAACCCCTAATATTTTTATATAGGTGTGGATCTATATTAGGATGTATTTTAAGAATACTTCATAGGAATTCCCCTAATAGTGGATTTGAGTCTGAGATATAACTCATTCCAGGTACATAGGCTATTTTGATACCCCTTATCATATGGAGTTTTTGGAATTGAAGGATCTGAAGGTTTAGCTCAAGGAATTATAAAAGATGTATTTTATCATGATGAGTACTACACCATGGGGTGTATCTATTTTATTCGCCAAAAAGTGAGGTGGTAGTCACTGAATCTACATTGATTACCAGAAGCGAAATCAGGTAATGGTGTAGAATAGATATCCCTTACCAAGGATTAGTGATGTATTTAAAAAATTTTAGGGATCATAATGGTTCTTTGTGATCTATCATTGATTAGTGTATTACTAACTATGGGTTGGATATGAAGACATTTTGTAGATGAAATTTTATAGTATACATAGGCTATATTAGTACATGGTCTAGACATATTGACTAATGAATGCACACACAGTGTTCATGGACATCATGAACAACATATTCCACCAATATATTGACATGATTTTTGTGGTTTCCATTGATCACTCATCATCCCCAGATAAGTATTATAGGCATCTAAAGATATCCTAAGTACAATTCAAGAATAAAAGATTTATACCAAGATTTTTAATGGTATCTTTGTGATTTATGTGGTAAAATTAGAATGCTATTTGGTTTTGAGAATGGTATATTTGTTGACCAAGAGAATGATGAGGTAGATATTCACTGAAAATTTTCATGGAAAGGGTTTGAGATAAAGAGTTTTTTGGGTTTATCAAGATATTGGTAAAAAAATTTCTATGATTTATCTTATTTATCACCACCTATCACTACACTGATATAGAAATGGATAATGATTTAGTAGTTGGATAGGTTTGAAGAGGTTTTTCATTATCTATAGATAAGGTTTTCTATAGATTCGATGTTAATCAGTCTTGAGCATAGGATTCGGAATTAAATATAATATGATCCATCATGTATTGGTTTGTTATAATTACTAATGTAGAGGGAGTATGTATTGGGTTATGGTTCACATCATATTTGACATCATGAGTGGAATTATCCTACCCATGAAATGGATCTGGAAGCTAAGGTTCATGCATTATATTCTTGGAGATAATATTTCTTCCATGAGAGGTTCATTTTATACATGCAACATTAGAGCCTCAAATATAACTTTATAGAGCATAACCACAATTATAGGTAATGGTTTTGGGTAGATTACTTTTATATGTTTGACTTTGAGATGGATAATATACCAGGTGAAGGTAAAATAATTGCATATGTTATTATCTATAAGATATAGGTAGCACATGAACTTGGTGAATGACCATAAGAGGATGGATGATTCGAAATACTAGGGATTTCGGAAATTTTCCCTATTATTGATCACAACTTATTTGGTAGACCCAGTGAAGGCTAGTCAAAAATCCGAACTAGAGTATGTAGTGATGATAGAATGACTAGTGGGTGTTGATTAGATACCAATATGGTCATTGGATGATGATAATATTATCCTAGTATATGGGAGAGTAACAACCCCTAATTTTATCAGTTAAGAGATAATGAGAGACTTGTATACCTCTAAGTGTGTGGTATATCCTAGAGTAAAAAATGGATCCAACGAATTTAAGTTTCAAATATGATGGATAGGGATAAAAGGGGATATTGGTGGATTCATTTCTCAACACCTTACTTTCTAGAGGAAAAATTCCCAGCACCAACATCCTAGTGGATTTCTCCATATGCTTCCTATGAATTTTTTTAAGTGGAAGGATTTGATGATGAAATTTCTGATAGAGTTACCCAAGACCCCAACTATCCATGATGTAGTCTATTTGATTGTTGATAAACTCAAAAATATTAATTAATTCTTACCAATCCCAAAGACTCACTTAGAAAACATGATACGATATATGTATATCCATGAGATATTATTATTTCATGGTGTTACCATGATCATCATATCTGAAAGATATGTTTATTATACTCTAGGATTTTGGAAGTGTTTGTATAATCCCTTGAAGGATTAGTTGAGATAGATCACAAAATAAAATCTCTAGACATATTGAAAATATGATAGTATGATTCTTACATTAGAGTGTATTATTTAGGATTGGGTCCTAGACTTCAATGGAATATGGGATGACCACATACACTTGGTTGAGTTCACATACTATAATAGTTACCAAGAATTGATTCAAATTGCATATTATAAGGCTATTTATAGGAGGCCATATCATACACCATTATACTGGCATGAGGCAGGTGAGGTAGTTATTGTTGGACCGATCCTAGTGCTAGCGACTTAGAATAGAGTTTAGCTAATCTAGAATAATTTGTGTATCACTCAAACCTTCTATCCTATAACTTTTATAAAAATATGATAATTATGGTGTATGGGGGAATCTTATGGTGTTTTTTGAGACATGTGATTCATTTCCAATGGTAGTTCATTCCTATTGTTTTCTATTTTTTCCAGAAAATTTACAATGGTGTGTCATTTCCAATGGATGGTTATTTTGAATGTTTTCCACTTTTGCAGAAAATTTCTTAAAGATATTTGTTTCCAATGGTAGTTCATTTCGATAGTATTCCATATTTCATGAAAATCTGTAAAGATGAGTCATTTCAAATGGTACGTCATTCGGACAGTTTACCCATTTTTATAGAAAATTTAAAATGGTGGGTCATTTCCAATAGTATGTCATTCAGAATGTTTTCCATGTTTGAATAAAATTTCCAACTATGGGTCATTTCCAATGGTAGATCATTCTGATAGATTTTCATATTTCAAAAAATTTCCATATCTTCCAATTTGACATATTTATCGAAAAAATTAGTTTACTGCTTTAATTAAAAGGTTTTAAAGACGTTTCAAAGCTGATTATTCATATATTAATTTTCTAAAATGTATAAAGTTGTTTCAAAATGTATAAACCTTGTGGATTTTTCAGTATCTACCTTTAATGGGAAATATAATCCACTTCAAACCTCATTAGTATCATATATAATCATTCTAATGTGATTATACATCTTTCATTCCTCTCTTTCTTCTTTCTTTTGATATGGGAGGTTCCGTGTATATATTCCCTTGGAATCATATAACCGTGTTGCTGTAGTTGGTTTGAGCTCCCCTAAGGAAGTTCCCCCCATACATACACACCCCGATTTGGTGTAATATGTTTGGGAAAAACTTCTCTCTTCCATGTAGGTTTTCCTTCATATCTCCTTATGTGTATCGTGAAATAGGGGTTTATTATTGTAATATCTTGTGAATATGGTTACACTCAGATTAATAAGTATATTGAATCAATTTAAATAAAAATTAAATTGGTAAGGGAATGTGAATTTTTACCTTATAAATTTTATGAATTTGATTTGATTGGATATTATATTGTGATTGTATGGGATAAATGCCCAAATAAAAATCATGTTTGTTGGAGGCTTGGTTATGTTGTAGTGATTTTTTTGAAACCCATATTTTTTGATTGATTGATGTCATAATAAATAACTAGATAAACACATATATTCAATTAATGAAATATATTCATTAGGATTAAAGGGAATGTGAGAGAACATGCTTAATTGAAGAAGTAAAATTGAATAAGAGACGCTTTGATTAATATGAAAATGTGTTCTGCTGTGTTAAGTGATTTGATTTGTGTGGGGTCAGTGTGTGAGATATGGTTGTGTAGCGGGGATTCAATGGTTTTTAGGGTTCAGTGGTGTAATGGGGCTGTATTGGGGGCTGTGATGTGGTTATACAGTTGGGTTGTGATTGAAGGTGGAACTAGATGTGGCTGTTGAGATATTGTTTTTTGTTACGTGTTGTGTGATATACTGTGTTAGATTACTGTTTAGTAATGGATTGTTAAATGAATAATAATATTGGGCATGTTTAATGAATTAATACTATTCTACTTGTTGTGTGATAAGTAAGTTGAATGTTTTAGTGGAATGTGTTGGTAACCGAGAATATTTAAAATGGATTAATGATAATTAAAAATTAAAATATGAATGATGAATTGGGTTTTTCTTACAGGAGGGTGAGATTTTAGTTTTAATAGTGAAAGTGGAGGATCCTATGAGTGGTCTTTTGTCTTTCTAAACACTTGTGATAGGCCCTATGTGCTTTAAATCTCTATGTATTTACCCTATGTATTCTAGTTATTTATATATACACCCACCCTCATTTAGCACTATGTGTTGACTCGTACATAGTCGCATGGGGGTTTTTTTCCAAACTTCCCAGTAAGAGGATGGATGGATGGATACCTGCTCTTCCCTGATCCCTCTTCTAGGAGATGACAGGGACATACATGGGCTGTGATGGAGAGAATTCGAAAGTGCTATATTTAAGTTGAGAAGTGATAATATATGATGGCCCAGGTGTGTGGGGGATGGATATGATGGGTTGCGATATCCCATGGTGTGTTGGAGGGATGTGATATGATGTGATGTTTTCAGAAAGAGTTGGGAGCACTAGGTCATATGAATTTGGGGTGAGATAGAGGAATATCGTTGGGAAAGAAGTGTGGGGTACCTTATCATCGATTTTATTTATATAATATTATTATACATGAATTTGTTATTTAGTGAGAGTGGCTTGGTGATGTCGGGGGTTTATTTAATATACCTGTGTAGGTTTTGTTTGGTTCTCTTGGTTTTATCACAAGATCATTAGTATGATATTTTACATTCACAAAAGAGACATTGGATATCTTACTAATTATACATGTTTTCTCACCCTGCATATATAAAAACTTGTTTCACGTTTCTAGGAGGACGTTTTGGACCTCACTAGACATTTCTGTTTCGAAACATTGGAGTCATTGGTGTGTCCCTATATTATCTTTTATTCTCATGGGGGTTTCATTTGGAGACTTTTATTTGTATTATTTTTCTTATTAATTCATTATGGGATGGTTTGGATATATTATGTATTATGTCATGGTGTTTATTGTTGATGATTCATTCAATCTCATGATCTTTTTTCATAGAGGGTAATGACTAACATATTATTATATTTTTACACCCTTAGTTCTAGTCACTATCCTAGGGACTATTGGAGGAGGGACATTGTGGTCCTTATATATCTCTCTCCATATTAGTGTACCTTTCGAGGGAGGGGCGATGACAAAGTGGTACCCAAGAAGATGATTGATAGATAAAATGGATTATAGTGTTTGGAACCGTATGGATTATATGAGTGGTTAGAGAAACCCTGTTAGTTGATATTAGTGAGTGACATAGGCTAGGTAATACCATCAAAGATATATGATTTTAGGGACATCTTGATACGATGCAAGTAATTTTAGCATACCTAATAACCAAATGAGGTTGCACCACATTCAAGGAAAAGTCCTATGAGAGTTACATGCATCATGATGACTTTTGTTCTTATTTAAATTTGATGATCATGGGAGGTCAAAATAAATTAAATAAATCATGAAATTTTATGTGTTTTTATCTAAATTTTTCAATTATATTATTTGTAATAATTTTTTATTTTTTCTAAATTATTGATATAAATATAGTGAAAGAGTAATGTTATAGTTAATTATAATACTTTTTTTTAGAAACATTATTAATGTGTTATTGTGTTTCCTATCCTTTTATAGCACGATTCATAGTGAATTGAATTTAATTTCCTTACTTGAAACATATAACATTCAATCTGGTTTTCCTAATTTTTGAAATTTTTAGAGAATAATGCTTGCTATATGTTTTTGAGATGAAATGTTAAACATTGAAAAACCTTATGAATCATGTTACCTTGAAGTATATTTCACACTGGCATGATAAAATAAAATAATTTAAAACCATGTTTAGAAGTATTCTTGTTTGTATGTGAGTAAATATGTCTTGACATACTTCCTATTTGTAATTTCTAAAGAGCATGTGTTATAAATTTGTTGCAAAACATAGTTTTAACATTTAAATCCTAAAATATTGGAAAATAACCATCTGGATTGTTGATAATCCCTTTGAATTTGGAATCCATGTCTAGAATAAATTACTCCATATTTATTTTTTTATTTCATTTCCATAGTGCTGATATAACTATTTGTTGTAAGCTCGTGCTTGGGTATAAAATATTTTGACATTAAATTCTTAATTTTTGAAGACGATATCCACGGTTTGTGGGAACTTTTTGATACATAAAACTATTTAAATTATTACAAATATTCTTTATGAATTAGAATAATTTTGAAGTACCAAAATAACCTTAAACCACATGCTATGTCTTATGTAGTTTTTCATGGAAAATATTCCTTAATGTGAAATCATTTGTGTGGTAACTTGGGAAATTCTAGTACGAGGAACTTGATCTTGTAGCATGTTTAATATGTAAATACAAACAAGTTACCCTTATTTCTTTATTTAATAATGTTTTCCTAAGCCATTAAATTATTAAATAATGTTTAGTTTTAGAAAGATAAATAATAAAACATGGTTATACAACATGTGTAGTTTTATGTATTTTGTCTGAAAGAAAGATTTATTTGGAGGAAAATGATATCATGTTGTGTACATAATTTAGTATTTGAAAAAAACACAATAACCTAGAATGTACAAATTTTTAAATGATTATAGAAGTATATTTCCTCGACAATGAGATGAACCTAGAGTGTCTGGTTTAATCATATTAAACCTTATATATATAAGAAGTCATGTGTGAAATTTCATCTTTATCATGGATGAATTTAAAATATATCTAAAAGTAAGGAAATATTTGTCTATGAAATAACTATGAAATGTGGAGTGTTGTTTTTGGTATCATTTTTAATGCTAAATTGATGTGGTGATAGGCCTTGTGGAATGAAATGGTTGTTCAAAAAATTTCTTAATCTATAATTATCATGGGTTATGAGACCCTATATGAGACTTTTTTATTAATATAAAACTTTATTAAAGGATAATCACTTATATATGGCCAATGAACCGATTAACCATGTAAAATTGAAATGTTTGTGAAAGTTCCCATAATAAGTTAAAATAATGTAATCCCCTGAATATTTATGGAAGATAGAATGTGTTTTTGAAAATTTTTGGTTGTTCTTGTTATGATACCTTATGTGATGTGTGATTTTAAACATCAAACATATAAATTTGAGAAATCCTAATCCTTAATCTAGACACATTATACTTTTACACGATTGAAACCTTGCAGGTGAGTTAGTTATGCCCAAAAAGAATAATATCCAGATATGGGAAAGGTAGTTCCTTGATTTCTGTGTTTTGGGTTTTGATGTGTGATTATGATCATAATTTTTTGTTTGGGTAGTGTGTAAGATGATATGGAGCACATGTTTATTAATTGAAAATGGTAAAGTGGTGAGGTAATGTTGTTTATTGAAATGTCTAATTGATGTTTTTATTGGATGGTAAGTTTTTCTGTGGTTATGTTGTGGAGTGGTGGTGATGTTTGGGAGATTAGATGTGTGGTTGTTGTGGTGAGATTAATTGTTTTGTGTTTTGATATGTTTGTGTTGATTTAATCACCCCTCCCAAATAAAGGGTTAATAACATAAATTCATTCATAAAATAAAAAGGGGTTGATTGAAAAATCTCAAAGTTAATAAAGATAGGATTTACTTTCACATATAAATATATATATGAAATATGTGAAATGTTTGACCAATATCTCCTTATTCAGAATTTTTTGATGTAAATTATCCAGATGAAACATGTTATGAACTCAATCATATGAAGAGATGGAAAATCTTTCTTACATCAAGATGTGTTATATTACAATTTTTTTTAAAAACATGTGGGAGAGTCAGTTCAACCCAAAGAAAACAATATCGTGGTGTGGTGGATGATCACATTTTATTTTTATTCTCATGGGAACTCTATCTATATTAATATGTGTTATTGTGTAGGTTGAGAAGTGTTATGATAAATTGTTTCACGAATATACCCCTAGTAAATAATTTTTCATTATAAAACATGGTATATTTTACAATTGGATAAAATGTATTGTTCCAAACATATGTTTTTTTAGTTTATGATACATGCCTTATATAAAATTTTCAACTCTAAAAAAGGATTTTAAATAATATTCATGGGGTTTTAAAAAAATAAGCAACAAAAGTTAAGTTTTATTTTTAAAATAAATGGGTTTGAATTTTGAAATAAAACATTTTTAAAGGCTTTAAAAATAATCGGTAGAAAGAAAATATATAACATCAAAAGTAAAGTGATTTTAAGTAGTGTTTTAGATGATGATTATTTTTTTTAAATGAATTATGATTTTTAAAATCATGTACATATTTAAAAATGAAAATGTTTAATTTTGTTAAAAATGATTTTTTACTCATAAATGGTTAATATTTTATTGATGTGTTTGTTATGAAAATAATTGTGGACTTTTCATGATTGAGAGGTATCTCCCATTGGAGTTTGTTTTAAATTAATGTGTAGATCTACTCTTCTATTCTTAAATGGTGGTTGTGTTTTAAATTTATAAATAAATAACAGAGGCATCCCATGGGTTGGTTTACGTACACCAATTCTCTTTTCATCCTACTTCGGTTTTGATTCTCAATTATGAAAAATTCTCTTGGTTCATATTTTATTGATGGATGGGTTCCTAGAGGAGGGTACCTAGGACCATGAGACCTAGATGCATGCCCAGTACTTGGAGCTGTTTTCTGTTTTCCCTCCTTAGTTTTGTTTGTGATGTGCTATTCTGACCTTGGTGTTTTATGAGATATATTTTCCCTTGATGTGATGTGTTATGTGTGATGTGTGATAGTGTTAAAATATTATAAAAATAGAATACTCGATTCTTAATCAAGATGAATTTTACTATGATGTGATTAAACCTATGAGGTTGAGTCAGTTTCACCCAGAGTGGATAGTATCTTGACACAGAGGATGGAATTTTCTTATTCCTATGTTCAAGGAAGTACATTTTTTTTTGTTATTTTTTGAAATTTGGTATAATATGATTTTTAATGGTAGTGTATTAGGTGTAATGAAATCCATGAGAGGTATATCGAGGGATGGTTGTTCAGACTCTTTATCTCCATCCCTTTTGGGTGGTTTTGAATTCTATAGGGTGAGAATAGTTTGAGAGCCATCTGATTCAATTTTCTGAACTTTATAGCACAAAAGTTTTCCAAAATTATGATAATTGATGTTTTTGGGGGAAGTATAGGTGTTTTGAAGACATGTGAGTCATTTGTAATGGTAATTCATATTTAAATTTTTCCATTTTTTTACAAAAATGTTCCAATAGTGAGAAATATTTATTGGTAGTCCATTTCAATAGTTTTACATTTTTTTAAACAATTTCTAATAGAGATTCATTTCCAATGGCTGGATATTCTTACAGTTTTCTATATTTTCAAAAAAAATGGTGTGTCATTTCCAATGGTAGTTCATTCCATTATTTTTCCTTTTTTCCAGAAAGTTTACACCAATGGGTCATTTACAATAGTAGGTTATTCCAGCTATATTCAATTTTACAAATACTTTCCAATAGTTGGTTATTTCCAAAGTTAGGCCACTCCAAAATATTTTAATTTTCCCATAAATGTCCAAATTTTCTATTTTGACTTATTTATTGATGAAAAATGGGTTTAATGCCTTAATTATGGGGTTTTAAACACATTTTAATGGTGATGATTCATCACTTTAGTTTTTGAAAATGTTTGGAGACATTTTAAATGCATAAAATGAATGGATTTAATAAGATATGCCTTTAATGGCCAATCTAAACCATTTCAAACCCTAATAGTTTTGGATCTAATCATTCTATAGTGGAGATCTTTCTTTATTCTTGTCCCTTTTGTTTATTTTGAATTGGGACATTCCAAATATTTCTTCCCTCAAAGTAATAGAAACTCGTTGGTACAATTATTTTGTGTTCCCCCTAAGAAGTTCCCTCTTGTACATACTCCCCCTTTTTTTGGTGAAAACATTTTTTAGACATGTTTATCTCTTCCATGTAGGTTTTTCCTTAGTTTCCCCTTATGTGTATCATGTGGGATAGGTTTTTTATTTTTATCTCTTTATTATATGGTGGCATCCAAATTAATAAGGACAATGAATCATTTTAAATAATATTTAAAGGGGTAGGGGAATGAAAGGTATGATATAATGGATTTTGTTTATTTTATTTGATTTGATTCAATATTTTGATTGTATGTGCATAATTCATTGAAAACAGTTGTGTATGTTGGTGGCTTGGTTATGCTATAGTGATTTTTTTGATCCTTTGATTTTTGATTGTTCAATATCAACATAAATAATAGGATAATGATGTATATTTGGTTAATGGAATGGATTCACCAAGATCTAACAGATTCTATGATAACACCCTTAATTAATATATTGAAATTTAATAATAATCCATTTTCAAAATTTGAAACTATATTGTGTTGTGGTAAGTGATGTAATATGTGTTGGGGTAGTGTATGAGATATGGTTATGTAAGCGGGAACCGATGGATGTTATGGTGTGGTGGGGTGGTTGGGATGCGTTGGGGGATGTGATGTGGTAATGTAGTGGGGATGCGTTGTAACATGGGACTAGATGACGCTGTTGGGGTGTTGTTTTCTACTACTTTTCATGTTATATTCTATGTTAGTTTCTGGATTAGTAATGGATGGAAAAAATAATAATAATATTCGGAATTTTTAATGAATTAATATTATTCTTATTATTGTGTGCTAAGTAATGTGTATGAATTAATGTAACATATCGATAATGAATAATATAGAATATCTATTAATTAAAATGAAAAATTGAAATATGAATATTGTATTTTGTTTTTCTTATACGGGGTTGTGATTTTATTTTCATCATCAAAAGTGGATGTTCCTATGTGTTTTCCTGTTCATTTTTTGAACCATTTGGATGTGGTATATGTGTTTTAACTCTATATATATTTACCTTTCATATTCTTATGACTTCTATTTTCACCCTACCCAAATCAAGAACTATGTGTTGGCACCTCCATAGTCAAATGGGAAGTATTTTTTCCAACATCATTGTGGGAGGATGGATGGCTGGATACCTGCACTTTCCTCCTCCCTCTTCCAATATATTATAAGGACATGCATGAGATGTGTTGGAAAGAAGTCAAAAGTTCAACTATCAAGTTGTGATTTGATGATATGTGATGGACTAAGTGTGTGTAGGTAGGATGTGATATGTTTTGATAGCCCAGGTGTGTGATGGTGGGATGTGATGTGATGTTATTGAGAATGTTGTGGGTGTGCTAGTACATATGATGATAAGGAGTGAGAGAGAAAAATCAACAGGAAAGAGGTGTGGGGTACCCTAGAATCGATATGATTTATATTATATTATTATAATTGGATGAGTTATTGAGTATGTGAGCCTTGGTTATGTTGGGGTTTTGGTTAGTATACCATTGTAGGTGCTATTTTGTTCAGCTATTTTTATCAAGGGTACATTATTATGATATATTCACTTGTTCATGAGAGACATTGGGTTTACTACTAAATATGCTTATATTTTCACACACCATATATTAAAAATATATTTAGGTTTCTAGGAAGACTTTTTATACCGTTCTAAACATTTTTGGGTCATAACATCAGAGATGTTACCGCATTAATGCCTTAGATTTTATTCATTTGTAATTTCATTTTGAGAATATTATCTATATAAGTCATTTTTACCTTCATTGAGGGATGGTTTGTCTTTATTTTATATTATATAATAAATTTTATTGTGCATGATTCATTCTATCTTTCGATATGGTTTTCATGTATAGGAAAATACATCCCATATTGTGAGATATATATACCCACAAAACAAGTCGCCAAATCTGGGCTACATGGAGATGGGACTCAGGGGTCATTATATATCTCCCTTAATTGTCATACTGTTGGAGGGATGGGGTCATGAAAATTTTCTCACCTTTAATAGTATAAAGATATTGTATGACATCTATAGGGTGAGGCCATTGTAATTCATTTTGAGAGACTACATTTTATTGAGGTTGACTCCTTGGTTGAGGCATCAAAATATTCCAGAGTAGGAAAAGTTGGATCTAAGGTTTTTTGGGCCATTATATATATTTGAGTATATAGGTATGGTGGCATACCATTTGGGACATACGTGATTTTATTGAGGTATGCATGATATGGTCCACTTATCTCATCTACAAATGTACATTCCCTATCTTACACATGTTATATACCATGAGGATGTTGAGTTGGAGATATATGCATTATATAAAGAATGACTGGTTCATATAACTGACTAGATTGAGAAAATTTTTCATGGATGATGATTCCACTTGTTAATAACTAATATATGGAAGAATGAGTCTAGGAGGAAACTCAGGAGTAGGAGTTTTAATATTCTAGAACAATGGACATTGTTTTTCATAATCAACTTTGAATATTCTTATTGAGGATGAGAAGTCTTTAGTGGGTGAGAAATGTTACACCCCTATTTATTGTTTTTATTTAAATGTATGAACTGAATTTTCATAACTGATTTTTAAACCATGTGATGGTTTAATATTGGGGTCAAATAGTGTTAGAGGTTTTTATAATAATTAAAGTGGGGTTTGGAGGTTTTCTATACAAAAAAAGAAACTCCATGACTTATTATAGGCTGTGGTGGTCTCTATTTTGCTACAATTTAAAATTGGAACTATAAAAAAATAGATTTCCAAGCTATGGTGGTCAAACATGAATACTATTGAGAACAACCTATAAAACCCCACCATGCATATTTTGGATGGTTAATTGAGGGGAAAACAAATTTTTTCTTAGAAAATAATTTTAGAGGAATCCATTTTGGGATTTGTATACAAGGACACCACAACCAAGGCCATACCAATTTATAGGGAATGGAAATGGTTTTGATTCATTTTGAAATGACCAAATCACGCCCCTTTTTTTGAAATATTGAATTTTCTAATAGAGAAAACGTGCATTTCTTTATTAGAGGACATAAATTCATTTTAATTTTATTCTTAACCCAATTAATTGATTGAAACTTATCCTCTTAGTGGTATCTCCATTTCGCAAATGTTTTTCAGATACACCTAAGACCTAGGATCTGATCTTGTGTGATTTTTATCTAAAAATAATTTCTTTCTTTTTTTCTTAATTCATATCTCCTATTAGTTTATATAAAACCTTGGTTAATCCTTATTTCTATGTTCATCTTGTTTGGTATGATTTAGTGAAGAACTCCAATTAATCTTTGTTAGTCATATTGAATTTATTATATTCTTTCAGAAATGATCATGGAATGAGGTTTCCCAAGCTGTTCCACACTCTTAGGATCTTAGACTATATTCAATTTTCATTTTCTATGATGTATAAATATCCACATCCTTCTATATAATACATATATTAACATTGATGTTAATGGAACATTGGATATGTTCTGATTTTACCCATGGCTTGTTCCTCCTTGAAGCTATCTCTAGAACCCATGTTATTTTATGTGGAAGTAGTTATTGGAGTTCATGGCATGCAAGATTTTTTCAATTGGTGTGAAAACATGGTTTGGGAGATGAAAATCATTATGAACTATTGGGTTGACGTCAAAAACCTTGAGGTAGGATGTTCCTTGCTATAAGGAACCTTTTATAGGATGTTATCATGATTGTTTTTTATTATTGATAACCCATGATTGATATGTATTTCATATGGTATAGCGAGTATCCCCTAACACCGATTATTGTTTTGTGATAATATGATTTCTGTGTTTTCCATTGAGAACTGTTATTTATATATATATTCTCCCTTTCAATGATTCATAATTTTTTTATTACATAACCTGTGGAACCTTGTATCATATATCTAGATAGCCAGGTTTCTCTATTTTGGTCAGGCAGCTTTTTTATAGGGCCATTGTGATGAGATTATATTGTATATGAACTATTAATCATTGAGTGGTACAAATAAAATCATAGACAAGTTTTTTTGATGATGGAGTTGACCATGAATGGGAACATGGAATCCATCATCTGTAGGTCAATGCTGGAGAATACCATGAAAGGGTCATGTATATATACCAATACATCAAACTTTTCCGGTGGGGATTATTATAATATAATGATAAAAACACCACCAATGTGGGGGTGTGGTGTTCTTGATGAGTGGAATCATTTGGGTAGGGAATGAACTGTTTCTTTAAAGGTTTAACTTGGATTGATATACATTGACTGGCCTTATGCTAAAGTAGGTTAGGCTGCTGTTCATGGTGACTTAGTTTGTGAAAGATGATTTGACACATGTCTGGATATATGTTTACCTTATAATTTACCATATGTCATGAAATAAAATTTTATATATTTATGCCGAATTATGTTAGGACTCAGTGGTGGTGTTCTTATAGGTATTTTTACTCCCACCCAAGATGAGAATTACATTTCACATGAAGACTTCAAGATCAAGAATCCAGGTAAAGGTAAGGGGACATTGATAGAATGTTAAGCTGAGTAATACGGACCTATCAGTGGAAAAAGGATGCAATTTAGTGGATTTTAAAAGATTTTAGTTATTTATCCTCTTGAATTTATCACTGTTGTCTGGATTTCCATACCATAATACACATTTTTTATTTATATGACTTGTGTTACATCTATTTTTACTTTTAATACAATGAGTTCCATATGTTACTCTAATTTTTATTTCATTTTTGTATTTATTCAGGGCTATGATATGATACTGAGAGTATAGAATCCCCATTGATGGTATTCAAAACCTCCCTTCTAGTCATTAACCTCTTACATTCAGGGTGGTGTGCATGAGGTATTGTGCCTCTCTAACTCAGCCCCAGTAGATAAGGTCAGGGAATTACATAAGAAAACATTTTTATTATAAATCAAAAAAATAATTTTTTTTTCAAAATATAATTATATAATTTGAGAATTTAACATTTAAATTAAAATACAATATTATAATTTAAACCAATTTTTTTAATAGAACAAATTTTTAATGTTTTAGATTTTCTGATTGTTATTTCTTATCAACTAACAATTAAATGGGTGGTATTATATTATTCATATCAAAAATATATTTTATCTATAATATATCTAGTTCCCTGAAATATTTTTTTAAAAGATTAATTTATAAAAACACATTTTTAATGTCAAATCTTCTTATAAACTTCTTAGATGTATTTATCAATGAATCAGTATAAAAAATAAAATATTGTTATAAAAGTAAAAAATGTAAACATATAAAATAGGTGTGATATATAAATAATTTATTCAATATATAATTACATAAATACATCATCTTATGTTATTTTTCATTACCCCTTAAGATCTCTGAATAATTCCTACCAATAAAATATACACTGAGTGCAGTTGTTTTTAGTCATCAAACTAGCATGGATCTCATAGAAATTTCTATGATCTTCATCTAATCTAAAATATGGTTTCTTTCATACCATAATTGTATGAGTTTTGGTATGGGCTTGGTATATGGAAAATCATCACGAAGCTACCACATTCCCTAGATGAAAATATCTTCCCCATATGGAATACTACAACTAATGAAAATTGTTTATTTTTCATTATTTATTATTTTTGTGATATGGTTACCAGTATTTATACATAATTACTCAAAGGATATTTCATAATAGTCATTTTTAATTTTTTTTCCTAAATTCAGTAAAATATATCATGGATTTATTTTAGTTTGGCATGTCTTGTATTTAATTCTATCAAACACATTAGGTTTTTAAGAAAAAAAATATAGTAAGATATTAGGGTGTTATAAGAAGTGTGAAATAATTTGAGGAAAATTAGAAATGAAAATATCTATTTGTTATAATTATTGAAAAATGATGCACCTGAAGAATGATTTAAAATAAAGAAAATAGAATATTATGGAATAAATAAATTAAAAACTTCTATAAATACCACAACTCAGAAGGAAATACTTTTACTAATAAATGTCAACATTCTATTAAAATCATGGATTATTAATTCTGATGCTTTATTTCACTCATATTATAAATGAGTATTCTTGTCAAATTGATTATTAGAATGTTTATATGGGGTTCACCTTAATGATGGTGAATCTTCCAAGATCATGGTAAAATTTAATGTGAAATTAAAAAAAAATTAAATTGGCAGATTGTAATAAATTTAGTTGTGTTAGTATATATATAGTTAATAAAAGAACCTAATCTCGGTATGTCTATATAATGATGTTGGTTTCTGTACTAACATTATGGATGGAGGGTATAAGATCAAAAATAGATCCTTTTTGGTGTCCAATAATGTTAAATATGTGATATTATATCTGATTGGACTATTATATGGAGGAATGATTGTTTAAAAATCATCTTTTAGAAGTGTAGAGTTGTGGAATTTTTACCATAAGAAAATAGTTAAAATAAACATGTGGGTATTGGTAGATAAAGGGGAAAAAAATATTTGTTATATTGATCTCAGAACAAGTGAGATTTGAATCCTTAGAAAATATTACAATTCCTCATTTTTTAAAAATAGAGTGACCCCTATGAATAAAAATATTAAGTTATTTCACATCAATATTTACGGGGAAACCCGAATGTTTTATAACGTTGGGTCTCTATTCACTATTAACTTCTTTGACAATGAAAAATAGAATGTGTGGTTGTTTTATATTAATAAAAAATCCAAGGTTTTTAAAACATTCATTTGATGAAGATCCATGTTTGATAAAGATACTATAATGAAGCTTGAAATTCGTAGGGTATGGTAATGGTGGTGAGTATTGATGTAGATAATATTTGAGGTTTTATTTCTAAAAAATGATTTTTGTTTCAGAAGACTATACCTAAGAAAATATAGAATATAATGTAACAATATAGATGAATATTATGATGAACAAGATAGATCAGAGCATGTGGTTAGATTCCGATTTTCCAAAGGAGTTCTTAGGTGAGATCTATTAACTTTTCCACTTATCTTATGAATATTATTTCCTTTACATTGATGGGGTAATAAATTTTAGAATAACTATTAACCATAAGAATAGTTTATTTTTCTCAGTTGAATTTTTTTTCATGAACGGAATACAACCATATTGATTATAGTACAAGTGACAAAATTAATGAAAAATCCATATAATTCTTCTTTTCTCTAGTATGATGATGAAATTTTTTAAATTTTCGATTAATAATAATTATCAATAGAATGTCAGAAAAATATGAAATAGATTATTTAATGAGAAAATCCTATATAGGGATAAAAGTTTAAGGGAATCAACGGTTAATATCTAAAAACAAATTAAGCATGAATAATTTGTTTTGAATAGAGGACTGAATCATGTGAAACATTCATAGAGTACCAATGTTTCAGAAGATTTTTTAAGGTCAAATGTACCCAAATTATCTAAGAACATAGAACCCATAATAATTGTTATGAATGTTAGAGTTCTCAATGGAGTTAAACCTTATTATGAATTAATTAGGTCTAATAGTATTAAATGACTTGTGAAATGGTTTGGAATTGACCTCCACATCATTCTCCTTATAGATAGTGGAAAACATGATATCCCAGAAGAGATGAAAAGTTTCATTGATTTAGTATAGTCGGAGAAATACATAGAGAAGGAAACTGAATCTTTTCTTGTAAATGGAATGTGGGAGCTAATATAATTACCATGGAAAAAGAAGTAACTCAAGAATAAATACTTTTAAAATATAAATGAGTTAGCTTATAGGGAAAAAGTTATAATACAAGGTTTGTTATGAAGGGATTTTAAAAAATAGATTGAAACATTTTTCTACATTTTATCTATTTTTTATATAATTATAATAAGGATGGTTCATTGATTGGTTTCTTAGAAAGAAGTAAATATTGAGTAATTATATGTAAAAATTCTTCCATTAATGGGGATTTGGTGGATAAAATAGTCATGGTATAATTATAATGATTCATGGAACCTAGAATTAATATAGTGTGCATGATCTAAAAGAGTTTATATAGGCTAAAAAAAGAACCCACAAATTGGAACTAATTTGTCAATGAATTTATAGAAGAGAATGAGTTAATATAGGGAAATGGGGATATATTATTCAAAGAAGAATTATTCGATGATGGAAATTTTATTATACATCTCTTATATCTAGATGATATGTTCATATATGGTTTGAATATGGACCAGATTAAGGAATAAAAATCTAAACATTTATAAAGGATTGAGAAGAAGGATGTTGAAGAAGATAAATGAATTTTGGGTATGTATATTAGAAGGTACTAGAAGACTAGAACCTTAGTCTTTTCTTTAAAGGATTACATTAATAATACATTAAAATTATTTATAATGACTATATCTATTCACATTAAAACCTCATTGGTCATTAATTTTTTGTTTTCCTAGGTGAAAATATGTAAAATAGAATATAAGGATAAGTATGTAGTGAATGTTTTTTTGTATAACTGACCATAATATTGTTATATTCCATGGTTTATACAAAGACATACATTGTAAATTTACAGGGATTTATTGGTATAATTAACGTAATTTTTTGAAAGGATCATTAAGAATATATAAAGAGGATTCTCTCATATTTGGAAGGAATTGAATAAATATACTTGTGTTTTGAAATTTATGACCCATTATAAGGTTATGTTGAAATAAGGTTTTTAAACCTATCGATACAAATAAGGGTTCCACTAGATTTGGGTTTACCTTCAGAGGGATGTGCATAAGTTATATATCAAGGATAAAACATAAATTTTCAATTATTACTATGGTAGCTGAGTTTTTAGTTATTATTAAAGTTGTTAAGGTGTTATTATGGTCAATGTTTTTATAATTGGATCTCTAAAGTATGTAGAGAAATGGATTTTTTCTATAATAGTCAAGATCATAATCCTGTTTTTGATGAACACAATGATTCAATATTAAAAAAACATCTTGATAAATAATCACTTTAGATGTAATTTCATAAAACAAACAAAACCTTAAAACTAGTATTCGACAAAAATGAAAGGAATATTCATTATTTTTTGTTACATATGAAATGAACTAACAAAATATGCCTATATATCTAGAAGAAAACCTTAAATTAGTATTTTATGATTAATGTATTAAGTTTTTTCTATGAATAAAACTTATGATTTTCATTTTTATCATATAATTTTATAAGGTGTGTATTTGGATGATAGATTTAAGAACATCTATAAGAAGTTAGGTTTTGTAAAAATTGGTAGTGGTAAAAACATTAAGAAGTGTAAGGGGATGAAGGATTAGTTCTCAAAGAATAAATTATGTTCACTTGAAACTATAAGTTCAGTTGGTGCATTATGATTGATGTTGTAAGTTTCCTTGATAGAGTGACGGTTGGTCAAAATAAACAAATTAAAGTTTCACTAGTGATATGTAATCATCTATATATAAGTTGGTGGGGTAAAGTTTAAATGTATTGATGTAATATTTCACTTTTTTTATTCTTTATAATAAAATTACTTCTATGTTTCTTCTATGGATATGGAAATAATGAAATAATAAAACTATTATTTTACTTTAAATACATATCAAAAAAATATTAAATCAATACACGAAGGAATCCACTTTAAATACATGTCAAAAAAATAAAAATAAATCAAAAGGTGTGGAAACAAAAATTATTCATCATGGTTTATAAAATATGACGAGATAAAGATTTTTTGTTACATTTTAAGTGTTCATAAAAATTTATTGTGGCTATGAATTATTGTATCCATTTTGGTGATATGATGTGTTTCTAGATTCTACTATTGGCCTATGATTATATAGATCACTACTATCAAGATATGTTCATATATGGTCACACATAAAGTGTATCCATAAGTTTAACCTATTCAAAATAATAGGAGTTTGGGACGAAGTAGGCCCCATGGGTGTTGGTGGGTGAACATCGGAGTATGAATAATCACAAGTAAATAAATTCAATTATATATTACTTATGTTTATAAAAAAAAATTTATTTATTTTTCAATGTATTCAAAAGAAATTTTAGTATAAATGTGACTGATAAGATTTGTTTTATTAATTGATATTATTTATTTAGGGTTTGTTAACTTTATTTAAGAGAAACATGACAAGTTAATGGGTATATTTTTTTATATAACATTTAATTGTGTTTAAATTATTTGATGAAATGTTCATTATATTTATGAAGAGTTAAATATGTATTATATGTCATGTTTGGTTGAAAATATAATTTTAGTCCACAGTCTCAGATCAATCCCTCTTTTTTACATTATAAAAGGGAAATTGTAAAGTTATTGGTTCCCTTATGACATCATTGGGAAGTTATTGATGGAAATACTAGGTTCTTTATAGAATATTTAATTGATATCTAGGGTTCCTCTCCTAGTTTCTTTGAAAAACAGATTTCCAAATATGAGCTGAGTACACTCGAATCACATCGTTTTACCAAGGTATCATTTATTTTTTGTTTTCATGCTTAATTTTCTTTTCATGTTATCCATGAATGGAAATTGATACGTGATTTATATATGATGTTTATTATGGTAGATTCCATCCAAAAAATTTATATTACATGTTTCTGTGCTTCCACTATTTACTTTGTTCATTTAGTTTCTTGAACCTCCCATAATCTGACTGACATTGTTTTTTATAAAACTTTTCTATAAGTATCAAACTATATTAATTCCAATATATATTTTAGTGTTAGTTAATTTGGAAGATCTGGATAATTTATTTCTAAATCATCTATACAGTTATTATTTACCCAATGAAAATGGGATATCATAAATCATTGAAAACCATTATTGAATTTTATTCTATATTAATGGAATTATTAAATCTTTGTTAATAAATAATAATTTACAATTCTATTTTAAAATTATTAAGAAATAAGCAGTTCGAGTTTCTAGAATCCGATGATAAGACATTCCTTTTCAAAATATTTTGGATTCATATTTTATAAACCATTATCTATCATCCATATATTCATTATTGATATTTATTTGAAGATATTTATTTCAAAAACTAATTCTTTTTCATTTTCTCAAAATAGAACTTTCTGAAAATGACTTTGGAAAGTAACCCATAACATCATCAGTTACACCAAAGTTAAAATTATTTTCTATAAATAGGTTTTACAATTATGATACCATCTCTAAAGTAATTATTTTCCTGGAATCCATTTTCCATGAACCACCCTTTATTTTTTTATAAAATACTCATTTAGGGTGATTGTATTTTGAGCAACAGTTTACATTCTTGAGGTCAATTTTGGTGATAATAACTGGAAATTATGTGAAGCCCATTTTTATTTTCATGGGTTCTTTATAATGTGTTTAATGATTGTTTTTAATTGGAAAAAATATGTGAGAATAATTTATTTGAGGGGTACTATTTATCCCTCTAATTTATTTGTTATTATTTCATATCTCATTATATGAGAAATTTTTTCATCGACATAATCATGTACTGTTTTTTTCAGAAGATTGTTTATCGACATGATAACATTTTTATTGGTTTTCAGTGCCATTTTTTACAATAGATGTACCACATTTCAATCACTTATTCCTATTATTATGCATTATGGATACGTTTTATTATATCACATACTTATTACATGTCATATATTTTTTTCATTTATGATTGCCTATCATTCTATAATGAATAATGTAGAAATATTATTATTCTTTGTTTTCTTAATATGATATTTATCCTCTAATCATGTTTTTCAAATTCTTATGATCATACCATTGATAAAATTTTGTTTAATTTTTCCCTTAATGAGTGATCAACATCACCCATTTCATATGATTCAATTACAAAATTTATAAAGATGAGTATATCCTTTGAGAATTTTACAAGGAAATATAGTAGGATTATATTATAGAGAAATGCTCATGAGAAATGTAAAATATATTTTCTTATATAGCTAATCCTCAAAGACACAAAACCTTCCATTCTTGGGATTATGTCATTATTGTGAGTTTTAAATTTTAATGATGTAGAATATTTAAAATTTTATCTTAATTTATCACACTTTATATCAAATACTATATAAATAATGTATTTTTAGCACCAGATCTCAATTTTTAGCTCTATAAAATCTAATTGAAGGTGGGAAAACCTCCCATTAGTCGCGCAATACTAAAATCTAACACTAATCTTATAGTTCACCCCATACCAAGATCATAAACATTGTGTGATAACTCAATAAATGTATTATTATAACTTCCACGTCACTCTAAGGATTCTATATCACTCAATGTTTCTAATATCATATTTCATTATCAAATAGAACCTTGAAAGATTCTATGAATAAAAAACCCAAAAAATAATTCACTAAACTTCATAGCTTAACCAAAAAAACCCAATAATATAATGGAAGGTCTTAAAAATAATTCTAATTATTTCATTTATCATCATCAAAGAGGTGATAATATTTAGTGAAACCATTATCAAATAGGGATAACATAGGAACACATGTTTTGGAAAATTATGGCATCACCCACATAAAGTAAAATAGGCAAAAATGTACTTAAACCCCCTCATTAATTTAAATAAAAATTATTATAAAATTATATATAAATAAGAAATTTTAGAATGAATAACATAAAAAAGAGACTTATCCAAGTCCCTGGGAAAAAATATTAGTGGAAAAATTCTTCGGAAAATCTATCTCTTTTTCAGTAATACCATTTATAAACCCTCGCTCTATATAACTCTTTCATCATGAAATCCCATTATAATCCATTAAATTATAAATCATAAATTAATGGAAATTCAAATTTTCCTTTGAAATAAATTTTTAAAAAATATCTTTTTAATATTAAGATCTAATAGAAGAAATAATTTACTTTTAAAAACCAACTCATGCACTATGTGAATCCTAAAATGGGTCATAAAAAATCCTTAAACCATTGTAACACTAATAAAAAATTTAACAAGATTTGTAGTCCATAGTAACTATTAAGATGAAATAATATCATCCAAAAAATGGGATGACATTATAAAATATCATTCCATCATGTTCACTATAATAATAATAATATCACACATGTATAAATAATCCAAAAAATAAACAACTCAATGTATAAAAGGCCAATGTATTGAATATGAAATATAATATTACTCTATGATTATACCATCAACTATTGAATCCAAAATTAAAATATCTCACCATGAATCATGATAATTTAATAAACCATCCACTTTAACTTAAATTCTTTCACTGGAATAATCTGTAAAAAATTCACAAAGCAACAATATGACCATGAAACCTTGAGACACAAGGTACAACCCACTCATAAACAACACACATTCCTTTTATGCATGTATATCATAAAATATACTTTCAAATTTGTTACAATGATACCCAAATTTAGAATTTTTTAATTAAAATATTATGGTGAATGCCTCAATAATAATGGGATGTAGTAGTTAGAATTCATACATCCTAAGTATCCTATATGAATCTGAGTATAAATACCTAAGATTCATAAATATTCTTCCATGATCTATTGAAATCTCCATTCCAAATCCGTATTTAATTTAAAAAGATCATATGAAATAAAAAAATGAGATCATGGGAGAAGTAATGAAGAATATTACCTTAACTCAATGCAAAAAACCCACAATTGGATCACCTCGACTAAGGAAAATAATAAGGATAGTAAAGGGTTAATAAATTATTACATATACCCTATTTTTAAAATATAACTGTTAGGAATACTAAGGGGGATTAAAATTGATTCCCCAAAAAACAATCTTTCCCATCTAGAAATGAAACATGGGTCGATTGAATACCCAATTATCTGATACCTGGTGGAATACAATATACTAAAATGTAGCTCCCTAGGTTCTTGATGAAACACCATTATCCAAAAAAGGGATAAATCATGGGATTTTATAACTATCACCATATAAATATTTAGTGGTACCATACTATACACTAGGGGGTTATTGCAATATCCTATCAAATCCATTAATTTATCAAAGAATAAAAAATGAAATATAAGTACTCTCCACCGATATTTCCACTACTAAAAAATATATTTATATATTATAAACATGGAAAAAAATTATCTATATAATACATATATAAAATATATAATTCACCCTTATATTAGTCAATAGAAACATGACCATACCTCGAATCCTCAAAAATTTGAAGGCATGCGTCATTAGAAACTCCCCACTAAAATGCTTCTCATCTTGAAGAAGACTCTCAAGTCATTCTCCGTTACATAGTTTATAATCTCAGTCATAAAACCATTCCAATTCACTAAATTCTACTCCAAAATGTCTATTGGGATTCTATTATATAACCCCCCAAAATAAGTAATTTATTCATAAAGATACAAATATCAAGTCATCAAAATTCTCCCTTATTTTCAATATTCTTCATCTCATCATTGATACCATTTTTTTATTATCCATAAATTTTATTGAATCTATATTTTTATTAGATAAAAACCCTATTAATTCCTATATACAAAATTTTGAGATTTATCATGAACACACCTAGTGACTCAAAAATAGTAACTAATAAAAAAATCTTTATTGAACTCCCCATCCACAGAACTAACCACCAAAGGTCCATTTCATATAATGTTGCCCCAACATTGTAATTTCATGGAAAAATTGCATCATTAGTAGTCTAATCTAAAAAACCACCAATTCTAATATCTTTTTAATTGAGCCTCATTCCATATATAGATATATTGATCCTATGAATGAAGCTTTCTTAAACAAACTATGCTGCATAATAAAATACACAACTTAAAACAACAAATTTATCCTTGATCAAATCACTAAAATATATAAAAAAATAGTTATAAAATGAAATTTACATATCTAAAAAACCATTCAAAAATTATTTCAAAACACCAAATTTCACACTAGTTTCCCCAAAATCCCATTATAACCCAATAATGTTTTCAAAAAATAAAAAACCTAAAATATCTAGAATAGCCTATATTCTGCATAAAATCAATTTCTATTTATAAAACTCTTTTTGAAATATAATTTAAAAACCAAATCCCTTGATTTACTCAAAACTAGAAAATCCAAAAATCCCCATCCATACAAGATGTTTCCTAAAATACACCCCATTAAAATTACACACATTGTAAAATTACCCAAAAAAATATTTTCAATTTTTTTTATGAAAATCATAATTAATTTAAAATTCCCCGTCTTCATGATCTATTTGAAGTAAAAGGGAGTTTTAAAAAAAATTATATATTCTTTGTGGGGTAAAAAATGTTTTATTTTTTAGAAAACATTTCCTTGAGAATATAAAATATCCCAACACATTACCTTAAGTTTGTTAAAAAATAATATTCAGTATTTTATATCATAAAAAAGACCCTTTTATAATATATTGGTATTCCAAAACAATATAATATATTCAAGGAAACAATAAATTGATTGTTAATTTATTTCAATTAATAATTGTCCCCATTTAGGTAGTATATCAGACAACTCTACTTGTAAGGGAGTGTATTATACCCTAAGGATGTCTCTATCGGGATTTTGGATGAATGAACTTAGTTCCTAGTTTATACTTATAACACATTTGAAGTCTTATGCATCTAAAAATATCTAATCCAAAACCACACTCAACTTAGATAGTATACTCATATAATAGAACATCCCTCGAGGTTTAGGCATGAAGGAAAATAATATTGCCCTAGAATGCTTAAAATATAACTAACAAGTCCAAATATCCTATCTTATCCTATAAAAAACCCAATCTCAACCAAACAAATACTTAGATACCACATGGTAATATCCCAACCCGGTTTACCTAAATAGTACTCGATCTAGCGAGCCACTAGATTTCAGGTGTTCCTCCTCATATTTTAAGGGTTTATAATGAGAGGTCATGGATGGTAATGGTTTTGAGGAGTCAAAAAAAAAATCATAATGTACATGCATAAATATATAAAAAATGACATGACCCATACATATAATGGACATATGAAAAACTAGTGGATATAAAACATGGATCCAAGAGGGAATCTCGTTGTCCAAAATATATAAGTAAATATATTACATTATTAATTAAATTTAACATAGTATAATAAAATAATATAAATAAAAATGAATAATAGAAAAATGATATAACCATTTGGATAATTTATATATGATATAACAAAAATAAATAAGAGGAAATATATGACCTCTATCCCAAATCAAAATAATCACCTATCAAATCATAGTCTTTTAAGACACTACACATCCTAATCCATATCCCAATCCAATTTTATACCTATACCCCGATAAGATATTTTTTATACCCATGCACATAAAAAACTATTTCATGAATGTAGGCATGGGTTAACCAAGAAACCAAGTAGTATTTTCCTCCTTTCCATGACTCATATAGTACTAGTGTTTAGGTGGATGCATTTGCAAGCCTGTGGTGACTATAACTGAACCCACATGGAAACATAACTCATGAATGATCAATCCAACACATTCCCATGTGATATTATATATTAAAGGAATACACATAGACACTCTATAATAAGACTTAATTGGAACCAGTTATCATAGGACAAAAACCACCCTCCACAGATTAAAGACATGCATACAAATATGATCCTATGACATATATTGTGTAACACCCAATAATTTTACATTTTATTTTTCAATTATGTAAATTCTATATTGAATATATTGTTTCAAATGTAACATAAAACAACAATGAACCATGATATATTTTATTAAAATAAAATATTAAATTTTGAGATAAACAGTAATACAATATGAGAGTACAATATGAAACAAAATTTTGAAAATAATAAGTTTAATAAATATTAAAATAAATAAAAAAATGTGTAAATAAAATATTTATCCCTATATTTTTTGATGAAGATCATAACCTAAATTTAAAATATAAATGAAATGAAAAAAATTGAAAAATAATTGATGTTTATAGAGAGAAAAACAAATAGGATGAATAGTTTTATTAATGAATGAAATGTTACATTTAGGAATATATATTTCTATTAAAAATTTATTGACATTAAAAATATATGGATATTAGTTTTCTATGAAAAGTTTTAATATATGGTTATTTGTATTATATGGTCATTTGGAGTATGTAAAAATGGACATTATCACCAGACATAAGAATGATTAATGAGAGAAATTATTAAAATGAAACCATAATTAGATATGAATTGAATTAATGTGGATAAATATGGGTAACCACATTTAAAAAATCATTATATAAAGGATAATAAATGATATCAATAATTAAAAGTTTACCTATGAAGATCATTTCCTTATTCTTGGAAAAGTGGTAGAGTTTCTAGGGATTTCCTGAGGCCATGCTCAATTTAGAATTCAACAAGTTTAGCCTTAGTGAAATCTATTAATATTGAATTTTACATGACACATGGAATCTAAATCAACACCCATGAAAATTTCCATTTATTTTCATACACATATGTTTTATATAGGGGTCATAATGGGTTATTAGGTAGATTCTATAATGATATAAAGATGTAATTATTAATAAATGATATATATATTCATATTATTTTTTTTAAAAGTCTACTTTGAAAGAAAAATGATTTTAATGAAAATAAAAAATGTGTTGGAATAAAAATGTATTTTTAATATGAAAAATAAATCAATATAAATATTTATCTCTTGGAATCAAATAAAAATTATTATTTATTACTTAAATATTGTTTTTTGGAAGAATTATATTTTATATTAAAATTCAAATATATCACCATCTAAATTGAATCCAATTACATATATTTTATATTTTGAATCAGAATGATCATATTAATTTTATGTCTAATTTTATTTTTATACATTGAAATAATTTTTTGAGGTAAAAGTTAGTCACTAGACTAAATGATAAATGAAAATTTTCATAATTTTTTTTATAAGTCTTACTTATTTTTTATACAAATAAATTAAATTTATTTATATTTAATTTTAAGTGTATTGAAATATTTAAATATATAAACAAAGAGATTAATAATATTTTAAAAATTGAAATGATTGGAAATAAGATAAATAAAATTTAATGTTTCAAAACAAATTCTATAAAAATGTTGTTTCTCAATATTATATATTTTTATATAAAGAAAATTTTCTTCTTTTTATATGTTTTATTATATATAATAGAGTTTAAATCTAGAATCAAAATTTCAATATTTTATAAAGGGGTTCATCTTATATTTTTAGTAAAAAATTATTTCATTGGTAAGTATTTAAACAAGTTAAGAAAGGGTAAAAAAAGGTAATTTACTATGGATAAAATTTTGTTAAATAAAAACAATAATTAATTATAGAAGGCCATTTTTAATTTAAATTCATTCTCATATTTATCAAAAAAAATTATTTACCTAACTCACATATGTTCTATGTGATTCTATATTTACCACTCACATAACATAAGTTTCCAAGGAAATGCCCCTCATTTTTATCTAAAAATGAGATCACTAATGCCCACTGAAAACAATATAATCATTTAAATTAATATTTTATCCCTAAATTTTTTTCTCATATATATCCCAATTATATTTTCGGCATACCTTGGTCCAAATAAGATTCCCATGTCCTCCATTTCTTGGTGGCCTTCTAAGGGAATAATCAAGACCTCAAAGTAATCCATTCCCTAACAGTTTCTTCTCTATATTTTGCATCATCCTATACAGAAATTTGACTCATAACATTAATAAAATATAAATAACATCAATATAATTTTTTTATAATTATATTAAAATAAAATAGTAACTTTCATTATCATACTCACCCATAGATTATAACACATTCTTTTATATGTTTGTTTAATAATATCTATGAATGATACTATTTATTTATATCATGGATTAATATATAAAATTAATTATATATGATATATTATATTAAATGTTAATTTATGTTACAAGTACATATCATTAAATATAACAAAAATAATAATGATATATATAAAGCAACCCATTTTTATCATTAAATTAACCAAAATAATTTCATCTTAAATTTTATTTTCTAAAACCATACCAATGGCTTCCATTAAGTGAAAAAGGGACAACATAATTCCTTAAAACTCAATTTTTAAAATATATTTTATAATCCTGGAATGATTAACTTGATATCACAAAATTATAACAAATATATCTATTAGAATACATGTATGAAAGAATAAAAAATTACTTATATTTTATGATGAAAATATATTATAACTAACTAATTTATACATAGTTAATGATTATAATTAAAGATTATAAAAGGTAAATGTCCCGAATAAGGTTATTAAATAAGTTATAAATATATTCATATTTATTATAAAGGTATTTATAGCATATCTGACTAAGTTGGGATCCATGTTAGGAGTTTTTTCAGCTCAACTACCTTTCATCGAGTCATAATCATAATTCTTAACTTCAATCATCCATTTTTGTTTCATTCACCCTAATATTTTTTATACTAGATTCCCCCTGCATTTATAAGAAATTTAAATTTTCACATAAAATTATTCTTCATTGATCAATTTATTTTCTCATAAAAATATAATCTTATGGAGAAAAATTCCAATACTTTCATATGAGTCTTTATCTTCCATGTTAATTTTTGTTCTTTCCACTAATGTTTTCCCCTATTTTTTTCAATAAAAAAAATTATAATTTATTTTTATATTTATATATCCATTTATCTCTTATTCAAAATAATTTTTTATAACATTTTTTATCAATATGTTTTAATATAAAAATAACTAAAATTATTAAAAAGACATTTCATTTCAGTTCCATGAATATTGTATCGATAACTTCACATTTTATAAGTTGATATCTATTTATACTAAATGTACCATTATAGTGGAATATTTTTAAATACTTTTTAAAAAAATTATTCCCATCACCTTTTCAAAATATATTTCTAAAAATAGAATTATAACTTCATCTTTTTATTACTATGTAGAAAATATTTTATGAAGTATCTTTTAAATATTTGGTTTCCATTTTACCCTAAAAATCCAGAGGATCTACCTCTTATAGATTAATGTTCATAATAATGATATTAATGATTTTAGAATCCTTTTTGTGTATTGAAATTTGGCTGTCAATTGATCCAATCTTGATGTCACATTATATAATGCTGTATAGAAATGATATAAAACCCATTTACTTTCAATAGGATTCCCATTTTATGAAGAATGACTTATTACCTATAGCATACATACATATGGTATATAATTATGTTTTTAGTGGGCCTACACATCCCTCTAATTAAATTGGTAAAAAATTATATATCACGAGATAATTATGATAAATGAGTTGTGATTATTGATCCAATACAGGAAAGAGGTAGAGAAGATTAATCTGGTATGTTATGGGAACCAGTAGAGACACCCAATACACTTTGTTTTGATGGTACTTGTAGTTTACCATGAAATACATGTGGTTTCTATTTTTATATATGTGGCATATTTAATTTCGGTCTATATTCCAATGCAATGTTTCGATGGTTTTGGATTATTTTTACATGTTCCCTAGGCATGGTATATATTTTGTTCTTTAATGATGGTATTTTTATAATCTTATAACCTCATTACATGATATATGATTTTAAATCATTGCTAATGATGATTTTTTGTGAATATATTATCCTTTTAATAAGATATTTTTCCAATGTTAATACTTATTATCTAACAGTTTATGAATTGTTAATAGGTTTTATCTTACTGATCTTGTTTATTTTCTAATCAATTAGGAAATTATATGAAATAATATTTTTATAGTTATATATATGTAGATATATTTATAGAACATTCAAATTCCCTAAAGGATAAAGATCACAAAGTAGGAGGGGAGTGAATCAGTGATCAATTTTTATTTTATAAGAATTTTTCTCAATATCTTCTTAGGAAAAAATTCTCCACCTATGAAAACATGTTATAGTTATGATCCACTCAAATAATAATATAAAACTAAAAGTTCATATTAAATAAATATAAATTGAAACTATGACAATCTATTTATAAGTTTCCATAAAAAGTCCTACTCTATGAAAATAAGGTAAGTTCCCCCAACAAGGATCCCTTTACTAACTTCTTTCTGTAATAAAATAATAGAAGCTACAAAACATTATAAAACCAATTATTAATCATTCTTTCTACATTTTTTTACCCTCAACTATACTTTTTTATATAAACCTTATTCATAGTATGTTATAAAACCCAACATATATGTCTCTTCAGTATTTGGTATACCCATAGAAAAAATTATTTCTTCTTGTTTTCTGATCTACTTCAGAAATCACTTCACTTACTCTACATGTATGTTGGAACAATATCACCTATGTACAGTATTCAAGAAAATCCAAAATTTTATTATGAACATGGGGGCCTTGAAACCTCCTAAAAATCGTTATGTAATATGAATATTCAAAATCTCAACTTTATATAATTTCTATCTGGAATACATGAATGAAAAATTTTATTCCCTTTTACCTCCATCTGATTACTATTATCTATGTTATATGTTTTATGTTGATAGAATGAACCTATGCTCTTCTTGATTCCACTCATTATAAACTCAATAAGAAACTCACAAATTGTTCATACAATATAATCCTTTACATTATGAATCATTCTAATGGGAATTTTATTAATGTTCCCCCATCAACTAACTCTATGTGTTACCTTATTGACTTCAACGTAAGATAAAACTATGTTTTGGATTACATTTGGTCACAAAACTTTTAGTGAATCGGCTTTCCATACTCATGAAAAATTACATAGTATGATGTAATTTTTAAATCTATTTATTGGTGATCTATTTGAGAATTTTATGGGAAAACAATTTCTTTTCTTGTTCACACAAATCTTCATATCTTTGAATTTAACATTCATTTGAGATTTATATTTGACCAATTAAACTATTCTATACTTTTCTGATGACTTCTCACAACTTCTCGAATATTCAGAAAATTTATCTAATTCTAAAACATAAGTCCAAAAAAGATAATATGGAAAAGTAAACATCTGTCAGGTTCCATTGACATAATTTGAAACATACTCAATCATGATTACCCATTCTATAAAAAAATTATTTAATAGATATTTTTCATCTGACGGATACGTGTCAAACATTCATCTGATAAATCATTATAAAATATTTTCTGATGAATCATTACCTAATTAAAGGATATAATTACTTTTTCTCTTGATTAACTCAATAAAAACAATTTTATTTTCAGTTCTGATACAGCAATCCCAATTAAAACAATTCAATACATTGTTGAAACTTTTAAAATTAATTTTCATGTAATAAATTTTTTAGAAACTCAAGACACCTGAAAAAATATTTTTCTAGGGACTCATTCCACTCAGATAAATTTAATCACATAATATAAAATAAATCAATGTTATCATCTAACCTAATTGATCGATATTATCAACTTTCGTCCATCTGATATAATTAGGACAATATGATGTAATTCATACAATGAAACTTTGATAATTATGGATTATCAAAGTGTCTAAAAACCCTAATATTTTATTTCTATTATTTTTCATATTCAGGTAATGTTGTTTCCCTAAGGCCAAATAATCATTTGGTGGTGCATTAAAAGGTGCAGTCAATAATAAACACCTACAACTCATCAAACATCTACAAATGAAAACATCCAATAACTTATATATCTAATGTTCTCTATCCGAAAGACTGAATTTTTATTGAATTCCAAAATTTGAATTTGTATTTTTTATTAAAACATCTACTCATATCATGAATTCCTCATGATGTTTTAAGAAATTGATGGAATGAAAACTAATAATCATATTTGTTTTCAAAGTTTTAAGAATTCCCAATGTTCCAAGTCTCAATATCTTAGAATTTTATTTATTTTAACAACTTCTCATTAAAACCTCACTCCAATGGAGACTCACTCCAATGAAGAATCATTCCAATTTACTATGTCTGGTCGATCATTCGATGGCCAAATTTAATAAAAATATTATCTTTTCAAATTTCAATCAACATCTCATCCAGTAAGTTATTTATCATCCCCAATATATATTTCACATTATTTACATCATAAAATATTTTATATATTCATATGTTGATAACAAATAAAACCCAAGACACTACATGGTAATTAAAATCTCTCACCTTTATTTTTTATTCAATACCCACTTAAATTATCAAATAATTTCATCATCAATATGTATACTCATTTCACAATATTCATGGTATTTTTTATTTTCTAATCAACATAATTTTATTGTCCCTCTTATTTACAATCATATTCAAGGGGACTACTCATTATTATTTGTTTTTATTTTAAAATATTTTTACTCTAATTTAGGAGACCATTAGTATCACGTGATTTTATTAACAAATATCATTTAAATATGAATATCTAATTATATGCGGGAGAACCTGGTGTAAGAAAATGAGTGCATAGACAAGGTGATCAATATTTTCTATAAAATAATTTTTGGTAATATGTTTTGATGATTCTTTAATCATTCAAATATCTAATGAAATACGACAAAATTTGATAAGATTAAAATAATCAACACCCATATCAACAAAAATATCCAAAATTTCAAGTATATAAACTCAACATTCAATAAATATAAAATATCTTAACCTCATTACTCTCTTTTTTCATGAAAGAGTAAGATAATAATTCCTATTGTTTTATATTCCCCATATGGGAAACAATCCATTTCAAATCACAGTTGATAAGTTCCATGATGGAGTTTATTTTTTTATAAAAATATTATATTTAACTCACAGAACATCTTAACTCCAAATCCTTTAGTTAAATAAAATGAGTACAAATATATTAGTATACATGGAATAAAGTGGAACCGTAGAAGTTTATTAGAATCAATATTCATAATGAGAATATTCTCTCAATATTGAGATTTTTATTATTTCCCTTTGATTTTTAATTGGATTTGTTTTATTCATTCAATTCACCCTTCATAGATATTGAAATAGATTTATTCGCATGGATATAATATTCAATCAAAGCACTAAACTATTCTTAAACCTTTTCAAAATATCTGTTGTAATGAGTTTGTAATATCTTCTTTCATGTTTTTCTCTTGGGATGGAAATATAGTCATACAATATTTAGTCACATCCAATATTCCTCACATATCATGAATGTTTTTTAATATTCAATCCACAATCTCTTAATGTATTTTTATCAACTTTTCACTCATATTCATAATTCTTTTTCTTCCCCATTTTCTTCACCTGATTTTTGATCTTTTTCAATATTTATGGCCATGGTCACTTTATCTTTAAAAATAACTTAGAATTATATTTTTTCTTACTCATCATTTTTACTTTTATTAGATTACTTAATGTAATAAACTTTCTTTATGTACTCAAATTTCATTACCTTTTCATTTTATTTTTTTGAGGCTTCATCATTCTTCACCATTTGAATTACATTTTTTAGTTCCATAAATTTTTTTGAAAATATGAACTTCTTTCTTAATCATAAATCCGCATATATTTATAATTGTTTCATAGTAGATACATGTTGTAACAACATGTATAATTATTGTGTCAAATGATTTCACAATACCATTAGTGAACTTGAAATATTGATTTTTTAAATGATAGTAAAACTACAATGTAATTTGTTTTTGTTGTTTCTTCATAAATTATTGGCCGCTTTTCCCAGGGAGATAATTTCATAAATAATTAATTTCTTTCTTAGGGGATGATGATTTATGAAAAATATTCATTTTTAAACGTTTTTGTTAGTATAAACAGATGAAAATTGTGACTATTAAGGAGAATAAATAACCTTCTTTTGTAAACCAATCTTTACACCATACTTAAAATTTTCACATTTAATATCAACTGCATTGGTGTAGTCATCTTTCATATTTCTTATCTCGCATTATGTTGTAAGAATAATTGATTGTTTTTCAAAAAAATACACTTATTTATTAGAAAAAAATATCATTAAAATATTTTCCCATATTATTATATTCAACTTTAGTCAACTTTTTATACTTAATTTCATTAGTATATGTATATTATATCATGTTGAGATTCTCATTTTTATGTGAAGTTTCTTTATATATTTTTAATTTTCATTCATGATCACCAATATTTAGTTTCTGAGCTCTAATAAAAATGAGGTTAAGTTTATTTTACAATTTGGTCACAATTATCATAATTCATATCTTTAACATCTTTCATCAAATTCTTAATTTGTTTCTTGATTTTAGTATTTGGGTCATGTTCTTTCTGTAAATATTCATTAATAATGCACTAAATTACATTCCTTCCTTCCAATCACCATAACTACTTGATGAAATACATCAATTTTTATCTTGATATAAGAATTTGACTTGAAGATAAGATTAATCACTTGATAAGGAATCATCTTTTTTTCCTTTTAATTGATAACTTATATTCTTATTACCATGATTCAATTTTCCTTATGTTTCATCCACTTTTCTTTCTAATATTTATTATTATATTCTTTAAAATCAAGCTCCTTAATTTTATTCCTATGATTTTTTTTGTACTAAATGTTATTTCTCATAATAATTAAAAAATTGAAGATATTTTTTTATCTTTTACCTTTAAATTTCTTGCGTTGAATCTTTAATTAATGATTGAAACAATTGTGTTGAAATATTATGCATTTTACCCTTCTTAGAAATTATTTTATTCTTATACAACCAATTTATCTATTTTATTTCCCTTTAATAAGGCTTTGATGGAAATTTATACCTCATAAATTTCATTGAAAACACGATCTTTTCCCATTTTATAAGCCATATGAATATTCTTATGTAAATACATGAATAAATCATTGCAATATTATAAATCTAAATCTTTGGCATACAATCTATATGGAATATTTCTGACAGGTTTCTTATATATACTAGAATATTCTATCATCTCACAAAAACATTGATGATTATTAAAACCTCATCAACTATTATAATTTAATATTTAATACATTAATCATCATCTATTTTTTATATCTTCAAATATACTCCTCTTAACTCATAACATGGTTTATTTATCTTTATAATTTCTTTTATAGCTACTTCTCAACTTATCATAAATTTTCTTAATTTTTGGAAACCCCATAATATATGTATAATCCCTTTATGTTAGATCCATCAACATAGGATTATGATCTTTTTCATCATATTATAATATTATATTATTAGATGTTTTCATTAAAAAATACCATTGTTTCTACATCACTATTATCAAGGTCGAGAGATAAAAGATAGGGTAACATCCTATTACTCCTACTGTAATAGTTTTTACCATAAAAAATAGGAATTCCATTACTGTTAACCGTATTAAATTTTCCCATTATCAGAGATGTATCATTAAGTGGGAAACTTCTCTCATACTATTTAAACTTCCATAATGGATCAAGATCACTGAGCGGGGGGGGGGGGTGAATAAATGTTATTTTTTCTTTTATGATATAGATTATTAACTTCCTATTATAAAAATTTTCTTTACTTATGATAACATGTTAGAGTTTTTATCCACTCAAATATAAATGTAATCCTAACCATTAACATTAAAAAAATATAATGAGAAAGAATCAAATGATATTTACAAGTTTTTATACAAATTAATACTCATTTCCATGGTGGTGTGTTTTCCCAAGAGGTATTCGTTTACTAAAGTCATTCAAGAATATAGAGGAATTAGTAGAAACTTTTTCAAAAACCCAGTAGTAAACTTTATTTATATAGTGGTTTATAAACCAAAATATCTTTTTTGTATCCTACTTCTTCACAATTATTTATACACCCCAGTAAATAAGAATCATCAACAACATGTTATAACCCCATTTATAATCTTATTTCATGTTCTTTTCTGGTCCACTTTAGAAATTAATTCACTTCCTCTATAAGTAAGATGGATCACCTTCACCTATTTAAAATGTTCATTAACTTTAAAATTATTCCTATGAATTTTCATATTCATGGAACTTATCGAATTCTTAAAAAAATATTTTTATAATCAATCACTATATTGAATAATTTCTTTAAAAAAACTACCTAGAAAAAAGTTATCTATTTGACCTCCATTTGGTGACCTCTATCTGATGGTCTTGATCTAATATAACAAGTCTAACCATATTCTCGTACTAAATCCACTAAGTCTAAACTCAATCGACAACTCACAACTTCTCAATCAAATTGAACATTGTTAGATAAGACACTATCCTATGGAATTCCATCCTATATGACTTTTTGAAAAATTTACCCCTACATATAAATCAATGTCTGATCTTCTAGACTTAATCATGAAAGAAATATTGGGATGGGAACTTAGTCTATCACAAAAATGTCAGAGAATCATCATTCCACATACCTGAATAGTTAGATAATATGTACTGATATTTTTAAACTCTGTTGTTGAGAATTTTGTGGGACCCTAGTTTATTTTCCCACTCAATCAAATTTTCATATATTCTAATTTAACATTCGTTTTAGATTCACCATTGATCCAGTAAACTCTTATAAGCACCCCTGATTAATTCTAAAAACATCTTGAATCTTCATAACTATTCATGAGTTCAAAAACATCAGTCCAGAAATAATAATCTTGAATAATCTTCATATATCATGTTATCTTGACCCACTTGATAAAAAAAATCATCTATTAACATTGTATAAAAAATTATTCTGATGGATCTTCTACATTTGATTGATCTATGCAAAATTTTTAACTGATGAATCAGTATTAATGATTATTCACTGAATCTTTACCCAATTAAAAGTACTCATAATTTATTCTCATAACCAATAAAAAAAATTAATTCTCTTTCTGATGCTTCAAGGCAAAATAAAATTGATATATACATTTTTGAAACTTTCAATTACATTAGTTCCTTACAATGAATTTAGTAACAAATCAACACTCTTGACAACATTATATTTTAGGTACACTTTCCACTCATCAACATCTAATCACTGATCATCTGATTATACAATGTCATCAGCTCATCTGATTAATCGATATCAACAAATAAATTCCATATGATATAATTAGGGAATTCCTATGTAAATGATTTTATTAAACTTTGTTGTTGATATATTATTAATGTGATTAGAAAACCAAAACATTGATTTGTCTCATTTTACAAATCTAGATCATACTGTCTCTCTGAGAACCATAGATCATTCAGTGGTGCATCTAATGGTGCATCTGATTAGAGACACTTATAAAAAATTAAACATCAGTGAAGAAAAACATCTTGTGAAATATTAATCTTATGTTCTATGTTAAGAAGACTTCATTTTTGGAGACTTTAGAAAATTTCAATTCTCTTTTTTTTTCATTACGCTTCAGCTCATATTATGAATTCTACACCATGTTTTTCTGAATTTAATATAGTATAAAAACATAATTAGTTTTTTTGTATGTTCCATGACTTCCCAATTTTAAAAGTCTCAAAATCATTTAATTTTATTCATTTGAACAAAATCTAATTAAAAACCCAATTTGATGAAGACTCACTCCGATGGTCTAAGTCTGATAGATTATCTGATGGTTAACATTACAAAAACACTTTATTCTTTTATATTTCTCATAACTTATCAAAAAACAAGTTATTTTCTTCCAGCAACATATATTTAACCTTATTTATAATGAAGATATTTTTCACTATTGATCTTTTGAAAAGAAAAACATAAAACACAACTTGTGCTACACACAGGTGCGGAAGAAAAAATATTTAATAAGATTTTCATGTAGCTAATATCCAAATATGAAAACCCCTTGGATTCTTGTATCTTTTTAACATTTGTAGATTTAATAAATTATAAAAATAATGAAAAATATATGAATGTTTAGATTGGGTCATGATACTAGGTATCAATATAGGTTTTAATTAATTTTGAGGATTTTGTTAACCAGAATAAGAGAACTCAACTTAAATAAAACTATGTTGATTCTAAAATATCACTAGATAAAATTAAGGTGACCAAAATTAATAAATCATGAGTTCTATTTTTCACATGATTATTCTTTTATGATGTTATTTTTAATCATGATTCACCCTTTTAATTTTAGTAATTTGTTTGAAATAGAATTAGAATGTTTTGGTGGTAAAAGGTACTGTAATTATTGTAAACATCATATTTTATTCTAGTTCTTTGAATTCTATCCTATATTTAATATTTAATAAGTCTATTTTTCATATAATAAAAATATAATCATCGAAATACTAGAGAAAATACCTACATGTCCATGGATTTCATCCAAGGTATAAAACTATTCTTTGAATGTGATTTGTGGGAAGTTAATTCTTGTATATCTAGTTAATATCTAGTTTGTATAATTTTATTTGTTATTGGAAAAGGATTGAAAATCCTTATATATAGGTCATATAAATATTCATGATAATTAAATCTCCCAAATCATTGTATTATAAAATATCAATGCATTGATGATTAAAAACTCCCTTTAGAAGATATTCCTAGAATATGGGTCTTGAAATCCAAAATGAGGGAATCCTATCTCAAATGTTTTCAATGGAATTCAAAATTGGAAATATGTTAATTGTACAAGAGTATATTAATGTATTTCCAAAAAAATTAATGGTACTACCCAAGTATGTGAGGTTGAATTGTTTAATTTTCTCATACCTATATCTCCACCAGTATAAAAGTAACCTTATAGAATATCCCCATTTGAAGTGGAATAATTGAAGAAGAAATCTCAATAGAATATAGGAATGGTCTTTATACATCCAATTACATCACTTTAGGGTTCATATGTCCTCTTTATAAAGATCCAAGATGGATCAATGAACATTTTCATTGATTATTTTTAATTTAACACTATCTCAATAAATAAAAATTATACTTTTTCATTTATTGATGAAATTTTTGATGAAATTTGATGGATCATTACTCATCTAAGGTGGATTTCAAATCTTTACACCAGAGGTAAATGATAAAGACATAGGATATAACTAAAAAAACATCCTCACACATTATAGACACTATTAAATAAAAGGAATGCATTTCAGAATCAAAAATTCCCTAATAATTATTCAGAATATGATGAATAGGGTATTTATATATTCCCTTGATAAATTAATTGTATTAATTATTAATTATATTCACATATATTCATAAAATAAGTAATAAAATTAAGGGAAATTGAATATTGTTTTAAATAACTTACAAATGAATATATTTTATGAAAATTTCATCAAATTTGAGTTTTAGAGACCAAAGTATCATTCTTAGGTCATGTAATCATAGGAGAAGGTTTATCTGTGGATCCTTCAAAGACAGGGGTGACTGAAGAATGACCTAAATTAACCAATATAATATATATCCATAGATTCATTAGATTATTTAGATACTATAAAAACTTTTTGAGAAATTTATTATTTTTGTCAAATACTCTAATCAAGTTAACACCGAAGGGATACTAGTGACATTAGATAAAATAATATAACGAATTAATTATGTACCTTAATAAATGGTTAGTTAATCTCCCCATCATCACACTAAATAGTAATAGAGATGTTTTTTTCAAATATTTTGATGCATAAAAGAAGGTTTTGGGATGTTTTCTTATAAAAAATAACAAGGTTATAGATTATAATTTAATTCAATTGAATAACCAAGAGAAAAATTACATGACACATGTACTGGAGCCAGATGATATTTTATTTGAATTAAAAATTTAGTGGCATTAACTATATGGAGAAAAGTGTGATATATATATATATAATTATCACAATATATTAAAGAGTATATTCACATAAAAAGAGTTGTATATGAAAAATGGAGATGGTTAGAGTTAATTAAAGACTATGATTTCTCAATACACTACCATGAAGGGATAGAAAACATTGTGGAAGATTCTCCAAGTATTAAGGATCATGGCACTTTTTCCTTAATGTGGATCGAAAGAGACAAAATCATCATAGATATTCAAAAAATAGATATGGAAATCATAAGACCAGTGATGAAATTAATCCTTTCCAAAATTATCACTCAACTATCTATATATCAAAGATCTATGAGGCCTAAAATGATGTTATGATTCTACAAAATATGTTAATAAGTATTACAAAGAATGAATTTGTAAATGATAGAATTATAATATTCTTTAAATAAATATGTGTCCCTTGAAAAATTAAATTGAATAATATGATTTCATATAATCCACATAGATTATCATTCCATATTCACCCAATAGGAACAAAGATATATTTAGGAAACTTGAGAAAAACCTATATACACATTACATCATTTTAGATTAATATTCCAAATATGTCACAATAGAACACACTAGAGGACTATAAATGTTTTGTGTCTTTAAATACTGGATACATAATCAAAAAAATTAATAAATTGTCTTTATTATCTACCATCAATTTTTTCTATCACAACAACCAACTTTGACATTTATTACTTAAAACCATTCTTTTTAACCCATGGAATATGTAAATATATGAAAGGGATAGATCATATACTTAGTAAGAGTAAACATGAGAGCTGTCAATAAATTAACATATTATATCATAAGATATAAATAAGTTATTAAGATAATGATTATAAAATAAAATTTTAAATCCCAATTAGATATAAATCATAAACCAAGATTCATTTTATAATTCTTTATCATATCCAAATACATGAGTCATATGAGTGATGAATCATCATTAATAATACAGGTTCCAATTTTGAATATAATATGCATAAGAACATGTTGTAGGAATTTTTGGCACAATCATAAGAATAAAAAATAATTTGATTAGTAAATTATCAATAATGAGACTATAATAGTGGTAAAAGTACCATAATGGATCAGGTTCACTTCCTATTCCATAATTTTATTTGTTAAGGTTCACTTCCAGTAATATCATAGTGGACAAGTTACCTCACTGAACTACATTAAATGTCCATAAAAATCCATATTATCTCATGATATATCCATCATTACCCAATATATTATTGGTATTTAATAGACCCACCCATAATATAATTAAAACCATACATATGTAAGCCAAAAGATCATAAAAACATTAATCAATTCGTTATAGCATTACACATGGAATATAAATAAGTTTCATAAAAATTTATCCACCATATAAGGATATGGTGTACCATAGAATAACAAATATGGAATCATTATAACATTTCCCCATTGAATCATAAGAAATATCAAAGTTTACCTAGATGAAAACTACCCTTAAAAGTATCTTATTAAAAAACTACCCTCAATGTGCATTTTAATATCTCTTTGAAAACATAGGAAAATAACCTTTCAATAAATATCTTTAAAACTATACATATCTATAATTTAAAAAAAATTATTTGAAGATAACATTGAATTATTTGAAAGTAATATTTAATGAAAATAATTGTTTGGACTATGAGAAAATCTGTTCGTGTTGTAATCATTAAAATAAATATTCCTTTCACAGTTTTGGTGAAAATTACAAAACCACCTCTTTGAAAAATTAAAAGTAGATTAAATTTAAAATTGTTATAATAATGTAAAATATGTTTTATAATGGATTTAACTAATAATCTTATTATATACAATAATATTCTTTAAATTTTTCTTAAATAATATAAAAATGGAATAAAAATTTTGTTGAGCAATTATGAAACTCAATCAACTTCATTAAAAAAACATTCTCTAGTGTTTTATAAACCAAAGAGAGAAGAATCAAAGGAAAACATTAAATGCATTTAATTAACTAGATAATAAGAAAACTTGTGGGGTTTAAATGATAAAGATATAATAAACCAGATGATAAGAAAATTGGTGGGGTTTAAAGTATATGGATCATATAATTTCCATCAATGGAAATTTAACATAGAAAATCTCAAAAATGAAATGAGATTATAAGATAAAGCCTTATCTCAAGTCCCATATTGTTTCATACACATTCATAAATAGAAAATAATAAATATCGATTTATTATAAATCTATTAAAAAATTATATTCACAAATTACCTACCATGTTTTATTGATTTAGAATTTCCAATTATCCCTTTATTAACAATTATTCATTAAAAATATCATTCAAGTGAAAATTGGTATGTTTTCTATGCAGGATTTGGTTAAATGGTTCTTATCCATAAAACATGGTGATATTTTCAATATACATAGAATATTAATCACTTCATGAATACTATATTTATTCATTACCTAAAATTTACAATCATTCATTAGAATTGGTGATGAAAAATTAATTACGTTAATATGTGGATTCAATAGTTCAAACGTACGCACATTCGACATTATCATTTTTCAACGAATGAGAAGGAGATAAAAAATGGATTTAAAATTGAACTAAAAAAATAAAATTATAGTAATAATACTGATTATTTAATGTAAATTTTGTTATATAACATTTATAGGAGGTTTATGAAGAATGAAACATGAAAATGAACAGAAAGAGCATATACCTCTTCTTCAAGTATCCTACTTTGAGAAGAACCTCAAGGCCTTTTGTCAAGGTTATTTGGAGAATAAAAATGAATAAAGGTCATGGATAAGGATTTTAGGAGATTATTTTTATAGTTATTTTTCTAGACAATTGGATTAAACTATGTTCAAAATATGTGATAAAAAAATACACTTTATAAGTTAGGGGAGCTTCACACGTGAAATTATTATGAATATTAAAATATAATAAAATAAATCTGATGAGAAGGTTTGTTAAAATTATAAAAGGATTTAATATAAGACTATATTGGATCTATATACATTCATTCAATAGGATTTAGAAAAGTTTTTATATCATTTAAACACTTATATATTTAGTTTCACCCCTCATTAATCCTTTTAACCTTTATCGCAGTAAATAAGTTTTACCTCAATTAAAATTAATAATGACAAAAAAAAGTGGAATCCATAAAATTTTGGAAATTATTTTAAAAATTATTCAAAAAATTTTATAAAATTAAATTTTAATATTCTATTTTAGTAAATTATAAAATAATTATGCGAAATATAATGTAAATTGGTTTTATAAAAACGAATTTTTAAGCATAAAATTGAATTTAATATCATTTCAAGACTAGTAAAAACAAATAAATTTATATAAAAATATTTTATTTGAAATATTATCTAATTTTTTTAAAAAATTATTATTTAAAGGTGATTAATTTAACTAATTATGATAAAACTCATTGCAAACATAAAATTAGTTTATCAGCAAAACATCTCTTTTATTTAATTTGATATGATTTTATTTTATTTTATATCCAATCTAAAATGAATTAATTTATTTGTATAAATTCCCAAACATTACATTTTTAAATTTATTTGTTCATATTCAATCCCAAAAATCCAATTCTATAGAGATAAGTATCACATGTAATAATAATATTTCAATAATATATCACAGTCCATTTAGAGTTAGTGTGGCATGTAAAGAAAACTATCAAAGATATAAAACTTATTTAAAGGGAAATATATCATAAAATCTTGGTGTGTTACATGCATATAGATATTAAACAATACATATGGTGGGACAATATGAAGAGGGGGATTGTAGAGTATACATCATTGTGCTTATTGTGCTAGAATGTAAAGGGTATACATCATAAATCTACATATATGTGGTAAAAATTACATATACATGTAAGGAAATATGATAATATAACCATGTATTTATTCATTGTTCTTAAATTAATTATAATGGATATAATTCCATTTAGGTAGTGGTGGATAGATTACAAAGTCTGAATTCATCATTTTTATTTGAGATGATTTTTAAGTCAATCAACATAGTAAATTATATGCAAAGGAAGTGATGATGCCACATGGATTACCAATTTAAATAATATATAACCAATATATGAGGTTTATATACAAATCATTGATTAATATTTAACAAATAAACCAATATAGAGAAATGTTTTAGTACAAACTTTCATCCTCAAACTGATGGTCAATCTATAAGGACCATTCATGAATTTAAAGATCAGATAAGATCATTATCAATGTAATTAAGTGGAATTTGGGATCAACATCTTCCTCAGTTAGAGTTCTCATATAATAATACTTTATACTCTACTATTCAAATGAAACCATATGAGGCTATATATTGTCGAAGATAGATAACTCTACAAAATTAGATGAATTCATAAGGAAGAATATGTTAGGACCTAATCTTGTATAGGAAATGATAGAGAATGTTTAAACCATTCAAATAAATATGAAATAAAAAAAAAATTATAGAAGAGATTTACTAATAATTGTCATGGGATATATAGTTTGAAGATTATGAAAAATTAGTCCTTTGAATATATCATTAGAAGAGGGTAATGTGATTTCTTTAGATGAGAAGGGTGATTCAAAGATAAATCTGTCCCATTAAGATTCTTGATCATGTGAGGATTACAACTCATCATATAAAACTCATATACAAACTCTCTTAGGTATATGAAATGATATTGTATATCATTTGAGGAAGTAAAAACTGGATCCTTCACCTATACTAAACTAAAATTTTATTAAATTGGAACATGAAGTCTATTATATGGAACAACCATTAGGGTTATTATATCATACAAATAATTTACTATGAAATAAGAAAACTCACATTGTCAAAGTAATATTAAGGAATTATAATTTTAGGTAAGTTATATGAGAACATAAATATGTAATGAGATAAAACTACCATCATTTTTTCTCATTGGAGAAATAAAATATTAATGTTGAAATTTGTTAAAGGGGTAGAATATAACACATAATGATTTTACAATGTATATTTACATTGAACAATACTATATTGAATAGATTATTTTAAATGAAACACAAAACTAAAATGAAATAGAATTCATTTTATTGAGATGATATATTTCAATGAAAGATAGACTGTATTTCATTGTGAAAATCCAATATGAAACAACATTATAAAAAGTATCTATATAATAAATAAACAGGTAAATAATAGAACCAAGAATATATAATCTTTATACTTTTGGTTAGCCATGATTATAATTATCACAATTACAAATAAAGAGGTAATGAAAATAATTAAAAATTCAAATTTCATTTCATGATATAATTAGACAAATAGGGTAAATGAATTTAATAATTAATGTAAGGTTATATGTAGGAATATATATCTCCGCTAGGTATATATAGCTATTTGAGTTGTATTTACACTAGTAATATAAGGTAATTGGGATTATATATCCATTGTATATATAAAAACATTGATATCATTACTAGACATATGAATATTTAATGATATAAATTATTAAATTATGACTATTATAACATAGCCATTGTATTGAGTATATAAATAAAGGAATCCACATTATGAAATCTATATAGAAAGCAGAGTTAAGAGAATAAATTAATATAAGTATTTCTTATGAGGAATATTTTTATAAGCATGTAAAAGTGGTATAATCACTAGGGTTTTCCCATACTAATCGCAATATGAACTTTAACAAGTTCATACTGAACAAAATTGGTTGTGGGGGGAGAAAAAAATAATGAAAATCACTATGAGATCCATGTTAGATGAATCCCCACCAATTATTATTAAATTAATTATATAACCATAAATTCTTATGTGTATGAATTAATGGGTTTTGTAAATAATATTTTAAATGATATAAACTTTTAGTTAGTAATAAATGATACTTGTATATTCATTATTATGCATTTTTATGAAATTATTCATTGAAAAAAGAATATAATTAAATCAATAAAGGGTTTACAATAATAATTAATTTCTAAAATAAAAAATAAATTAAAATTTTTTTCTTCATTAAAATTAATAATAATAAATTTATATTATGCTTAAAATGAATTTTTTTAAATATTAATTTTTATATCTTAAATTTTTTTTTCCTAAAATTTTTTTTTTATAAATTTTTACATTATAAATAAATTTTATCACATTTAAAAATTGAGTTTTTAAATATATTTCATACTTAAAATCATAATGTTAAAATTAGGTAATAATTTCAATTTTAGTTTTATAAAAAATTAATTGTCTGAGGTAAAATCAAGTTACTACGGTAAAGGTCAAAGTGTTATTTTGGAAGAATTATTTTTATAGGAGTTGTGTAATTTTTATTAATAACTTTAATTGATCACATTTAAATTATAGATATAATTTAATTTTTATATAAATAAACCATTATATTAACACTTATTTAAATAATTAATTAATAAAAAATATGATTAAGAACCTTTTATGTATAAAAAATCATTTTTGTAAATATTTTTTTTTTATAATATTATGTTTTTTAATTTAAACGTTAATTTTCCTATATTTAGAAGTATAATTATATTAAGTGGATATAGAATTTAGAACTATCATATTCAAATTATATAATATGGTTTACCTAATATTTTTAGTAAAAATTTAATTAACCTTGAAAATATTTAAACAAGTTAAGAAATGGTGAAATGAAGTAATCTACCATGGACCTAATTTGACATAAAAAATAGATAAATATAAATCATAGAAGAAATTTTCTAGGTTTTAATTTCACGACCACATGGTTCACCAATTTATTGACATAACTAACCTAACTCCTATGTTATTCTATCGCTACTCATATCTTAACATATATTTCTAATAAAGTGTCCCACATTTTCTCCTATAAAATTCAATCAATTCCACCCATTCCAAAACATGATATTCCGTTGAATTTTTTTTAAATAAATGTAAATTTTTTTCCCCTAGACATCTCTTTCACATATGGTATCCCCAGGGAATAATAAGGTGTCCCAAGCAATTCATTTCCAAGATTCCCTCTAATGAAGAATCCATCCCTCAAAATGAGTGTCTTCCATTCCCTAAACATTTCTTCTCTATATATTTAATCCACATATTATAAAATTTGATTAAAAAACATAATTAAATAAAAGTTATATTACAATAATTATTTTATAATTATATTATAATCTAATAATCACTTTCTTAATCATACTTACCCATATATTAGAGCATGTTCGTGTTTGGGTAGGTTTAACTGCCTCAATGAATGTTGAATAAAATTTAATTCATGGAGGAATATAGAAAATTAATTACATGTAATAAATTATTATAAATGGTAGGTAATATTATTAATATGTTTATGTAAGTGTACATAAAAAATGAATAATCTATATATAGTAACTCATTGTTATCACTATATTACATGAAATAATTTCATTATGATTTCCAATTTCACAAACCATAGTCATGACTTCCTTCAAGTAAAAATCAGAATACAAAAATTATTGAAAAATATTGATTCTAACATCCTTAATAATTTAATAACGATGAAACAAGATGATTCATAGTGTGCATAAATCATCCAAAAATGTGTCTTGGTTAAATCCTCCATTTTAACTGTTAATTGATGATATCCATATCTAAGATCAATCTTTGAAAAGTATTTATATCTATGAATTGGATCAAACAATTCATTAATATGAGATAGAAGATAATTTTATTTGATATTGATTCTGTAATTTTTTGATAATCAATTAAAATACACATTGAACCATATTTATTTTTAACAAAAAGTATAGTTGCACTACATAGTGACACACTTGGGTGTACGGATCCAATTTTTATATTATCATGTATTTTATTTTTCAATTCCCATAAATAAAATATAGATATTATACATGTATTATTTAAAATTGGAATAACACTATTTATGAGTTTTATTGAAAACTCAACCTCATGATTTAGGGGAAGACTAGAAAAATCATTAGGAAACAAATCAAAATATTCCCAACCAATATTTGTTTATTCAATTTTTAGTTTCTCCCTAGTATTATTTTTCTATATTCTCATAATGAGAAGTTATTAATACACATATAATAAATTTAATTTACATTATATGATTATATTCATACATTCACTGATAGATGACCATAGGTTGATTTTGTATATAAAATATTACTTCCCTTCCTTATAAATTGTTATGGGTTCTATATAGAGAGAGACAATTCATACCCAATATCATATCAAATATGACCATAGTGAGAATAATAATATTTATAAGAATCATAATACCACAAACATTGATGAATGATGACTGATATAAAAGATATGTGACCATCCTACCACAAGGCATTTTCAAGGATATTTTAATATCTATTGGTTAAGGTGGTGGTGTAAAAACCTTTTTCAATTATTTAATTATAATAGAGTGGTTGAATTAAAACCAAATAAGACATATTCAGTTTTATATTATATGATAATATTATCTTTAAACTCTTCATTCTCATGATCTTCTTCGGTAGTTGTGATTACATTATATTTCAATTTATACGTTAGCATATGTGGTTTTAAATAATTATTGACATCAATAACTCATGGATTCAACCACTGAATAGTATATCACCTATAATCCATGAGATTGCAACATTGGAGTGTGGGAGGTGCATTTGGTTGATCTTTTATCTCATTATTGATAAGACTATCCATATATATTCAACATTTATTTTATATATAGTCTTCTATTCCACTCTTCATGAATTAACATACCCCCTTCAAAAATTTTCCCCATGATTATTTCCACATTTTTGTATTAAGGGGGATTAATTTTCATTCGTAGATGGGTTTTATTATTTAAACTTCAATGAAAATACAATTTTATCTTCTTTTACATTAATTGAATATAAATATTAGAGTCTCCACACTATATTTTTATTTTTAGATAACATTGTATGATTTATTCAAAAACAATAGAGTCTCTTATAGATATTTGCTTTTAGAGACTTGGTGTAAAGTGACTAAAAATGATCTATTATTCATTAATGGTTGAAGATAAAAAAATACAAATACCTCGAGTGTTTGGTTAAATTTTTCTCATAGGTTCCAATAAATTCACCTCCCATATTCTTCAATACCAAGAATTTCATCTTCATTTTAGTCTGATGAGTTTGAGGAAAACATTTATTTAAAAATACCTTTATAAACTCTTCCCAATTTGTGTATTCAATTTAAACATATTTCCAAATAAATATGAAAAGAGACCAACATTTAATAGCTTCACCATAAAAATTATACAGAACCAAAATAACCTCCCTAGATTCCAAACACTGGATAATAAAAAATATTTCTTTCTATAACATTTATCCATTTCACAACAGTAATTGGATTAGAGGACCCATTAAATGATGGTGCATGTTCTTGTATTAAGAAACCAATACTATAAAACTCTTTCCTAGGTACACATAGAAGCTAAATAAGGTTAAAATTATTTTTCATAGCCTGAAAAAGTTGAGTGCGACTTTTTAAGAGTATTATCACTCCATATCACATCCCATTTTGTTACACTTTTGTAAAATCAACACATTTTCCATTACACTCAATGTTAACTATGTTACTCTAGGTTCGATCAATTTTCTAAAATAATTTAAATTTAGGGAGGGTAATAATTTTATACGGAAAACTGAAAGAAAAAACTCAAAATAATGTGTATACACTAATATATGAAATAATAGGTTTCAATATAAGATTATCATTTTTATTTAAATTAGGATTTTAGACCCAAATATATAAAATTACCACATAATGGTTCTTAAATAGAATGTGAATTTACCAAATCATATCCTCCATGGGTGTCAAACTTCATGTTAATATATACCTATTTATCATGAACAAATTGAAGATAAAATTAATACTCAACCAACATTTTCAAGATCTATTTCACCTAGGTGTATCTATACTATAGATCCATCCAATTATTTATATCCAAATATGGATATAAATACTTGGAAACTATTGACCCCTTACTTTAACAAAATTCAACGATTTTTTTATATATTTATGAATATCCATTAGTTTATCACTAAGGATTTATATCCTAATCCTCAAAATCAATAAAATTATATTTATTACTAACTGGGGAAACACAAACATAACATAGATAGAGATACCGTCATTTTATATTATTATTAATTGAATTTATCAATTATAAAAACATCAAACATGTAATTTTTTGTTATCATTGGGGAATCAGTACACTATAAACTTATTTATGAATAATATTAAATATATGCCATATTTTTATTCTAACATAGAACCCTTATTATAAAAATCCAAATAAATACCTTCCTTCATTACATGGGGAAATTGGAATATATGAAATGGTGATCTTAGTTTCTTAGTAAGGGTAAAAATGAGAGATAAATATATCAATGATCATATGTAATGATAAGATAAGAATAAAGTTATGTGAAAATGATGACAACTTATAAAATAAAATCTAACATGTATTGAAAATAAATCATGAGTAATGGAATAATGATTAATCATAACAAAAACCTAAGATATATATGTTATAAATAATCAATAATCATTCATGAGTCATGAGAGAATATTATAAAAATAATAGACAAGTTTTAAAAATAAACATAAGCATATAAAATTATTTATTTAGTCACAGCTAACTACTAAGACCATAATAACATAGTATTTTGAGTCGCATAGTGGATTGGGTTCATACCTTATTCTCATAAACATATAGGAAGACGTCTGATAGTTGATTTAGTTTACTAAAGACTCCATTTCATTTTATATAATGAGATAATAATATTAACTGAATGTATTATAAAGATATATAAATTAAGACACACTATCACATAATGAAACCATACATATGTGTTCCACAAGATCCCAAAACATTCATAATTTTATCATACCTTAATATACAATTGAGAATGAAATAGGTTCTATGAAAACTGATATAAAACATCATCTTCATAATACATACATATAGTGAAATTAGATGGTATCAAAAGTAAATATAACAAGTAAAATAAAAAAAATTCATTAAAGGATGATGACATAGATTAAAAATAATTTTATTATAGAATTAGACAATAACCATTAAAAAACAAGAAGAAATATCATTTTCATTGGGAAAATTCTAAAAAATATAAAATAATATAACAATGGATATATAATCTGTTTTAAAAAATTATGGAAAATTGTAAGTTAATTTAAATGTCGAAGAAAGGACAAGATGGTGGGAAAATCTTTTCATGTTGAGTATATTAAAAAAATGATTTTCACACTTTTTTATAGAATGTTTGAAATGATTCATTCCAAAAACAATTAAGAAACATTACATTTAATAATTTATAATGATAGTAAAGGGTAATAAAAAACAATTTTATCAAAAATTTATTTATTGATTAAAATATTTATAATATAATGTTAATAAAATGGATATATAGGACAAATAATTATGAATAATAGAAGATAAATAAGGTCACATTTTCTTATAAGATTTATTTTTGCTTAATTATTAAACCGTAGGGGATAAAATTTTATTGAGAAATTTAAAACACCATAATAACTATAAAAAATAAAATATATAAACATGGAAAATTAAATACTATAAAATTACCCCAATTTTAATTGAAACATAAATAATCAGGATAACAGTTGAGAATTTAATATAAACAGTTCCCTTAATGTTTCGACATTCATTGTACATTCTATAAATTTATATATAATAAATTTATATTTAATATATATATATATTAAAACTTATATTAACCTATATCATTCCAGTATAATTTTCAATTACCAATTTATTTAATTTTTTTATTAAAATCAATATTGGGGTTTTAACTATTTCATTTTCCATGCATGATTTGATTCAAAGGTTCTAGTACATAAACCATTGTCATGGTTCCACAATAATAATAATGTAATAAATATCACATTTATTTATGACACTAAATTTTAAAATGAACAATGGATGGAAGTTATGACCAATGGAATTCATTACTTCATGGGGGCGGTAGTCTGTATGTACACACATTCGATGTTTTAATTTTTCTATGGATGTAATGAAAAAAATTTAAACAATAATTTATTTGTATATAATAATAAGTATGTAATAAAAATTATATATATTAATTTAATATGTCTATTGAAACATCCATGAGATATGATGATGAAAAAATGAAATACATCGTTATAGGGAGGTGGAAGTATGCACGTATGTAGGAGAAAAATATTCATTTTTCATCTGGTTCAAAGAATAAAATAAAATGCTTATTTGGAAAAAATAATATAACATAATAATAATTTTAAAAAATATGTATTTTTTATCATTTTTATAATATATTTTGAGGTGGTATATGAATTAAAAAAGGAATAAAAATATAAAAAAAGTGATTATGAATCATCCCATTACTCCGTGGAACAACTCCTTTAAAAAGAGGATTAATCCATTGTGGGGTGGTAATTTAATGTGATAAATACCTATAAGACATGTATATGAGTGTTTTGGAAGTATGTTTCCATATTTTGGTTGATTAATAATTTTATGGATGGAGGGGGCGTGCGGTGGTGAAGGTCTCCTTTTATAAGTGGATGGGGTTTCATATTTATCAATATTCATAACACTGTAGTAATGTTTTTTACACTTTCAAAAGAATGAGGCATAAAAAGTGGAGAATGTAACACCTGAGACTTTTATGTGAAATATTTTGTTTTTATGTTATATAAATCAGCAAAGGAATCTTTCACTACACACAACACTAGCTTGGCTTGCTATACACGCAATCACAACCTTTCTCGATAGTTTGCGTCATACGCAATACTGAGTTTCACTAAACAACGATATGCTATTAAAATATTATTAAAACTAGTCGTTAGGAATAGTAATAACCACTTTTTGAAATTCTGTAAATTTTATTTTTCAAAATGGACTTCATTTTTGGATTCGGAATATCGAAATTAGCCTAAGGTGAAATTTTTGTTTTTTCTGAAAACATTAAATTTTTGATGAATAGTGAAAACACTGGGTTACTATTTAAAAACTGACTTTTTATTTAAATAATTATTTATTTTATTTAAATTTATTTTAGTTCAAAATTGATACATAATACCTATATAAGTTTAATGTAATTTATTGGAGTCATTTTATAAAAATTTTAGATATATAAAATTTTTATTGAACTTTTCACCCTCTTTTACCCACCTCTAAGGAGAATTTGCAAATTTACATAAAACATAATTTTACCACTTCTGTGAGTGGAATTTCAAAAATTTGAGAGACACGGTTGATGTTAGTACGTAAAATGTTGTTCAATGAGATAAAAATAATTTTTGGTGTATAGTAACTTTTTACCTTTTTACCACGGTTAAAAGTAAATAGGGTAATTAAGGGTAAAAATGATATTATAATTACCCTTACACATGTTTTAATTCTATTGGATAAGTTTAATTCGACCAAAAACAACGTTAAGAATAGAATATGACCATTTAGGCCCACTTGGATTACATTAGGACATTAATTATTAATTTATTTAAAGAAGGGTTAAAATAGTTAAAATCAATGATTAATAAGTAAATCATTTTTAATATAGGGTAATACATAAGATGAATTCGACTAATAATATTCATTAGAAATCTAAAAATATTTCCTATATGATTATATTTTATTTTTAATTTTTAGACAAAAAATAATATAATGTATTTATGACACAATGATGATGCAGTAATTATCTTATTAATGAAATATTGACTTAATTGATGTTATAAATACCCAATAAATGTAATTTGAAACTTTTTATGAATTAAAATAATTTTCTATGTTAATATGACATGTTAGTATTGATTGAATTAACTTTTTTCGAACTAAAATTTCTGTTATGATTTTCACAAAAATCAATTACCAAGTAGAGTCAAAATTGACAGTAAATAGTTTCTAAAACAAATATTATTTTATTAATTTTTATTTTATTCCTAAAAATTTAAGGATTTTCCAAATTACATAGATAAGGTTATATATATTAATAATAAACATCTTGGGGTTCTTTTGGATTGTTATGATATGTTTATTAACCTTATAGTGTAAGAAAATAAGAAGACACGGTAAAAGTTAAATTATATAACTTAAAGTTAAATCTAAATGATAAGGTTAAAATAGAACCATAATCTTGTCAAAATTATATTGGATGAGAGGATTTAGACCCATACACACATTAGCTTCGAAATAAACCAATTTGGAGCTATTAAAAACCAAATATGACTTTATAATAAAATAATATTTTTAGTTTTTCCTAAGGTATCCCTCTGCTCCCTTATAAAAGGGAACCTACTCTCTCTCTTCCTCACACCACATTGAGCCTTAAATATCGGACAAACCCTGCCAATTTCTCCTCTCCACTTACCTAGAATCATCCAAGAGGTCTTGGTCTTCTTCAAAAACCAATTCTAGTTCCCTAAAAAGATGTCTCAAAGAGGCGCTTCAAAGAAGATTTAATGTTCGTTACTGATTCTTTCAACTTTATTTCTTCTTCCACTTATTCTTATTTAGTTGTTTCATTATGAATTAATAACATATGTATCACTCATATATTTATATGTTATTATAAGTATGAAACAACCCTATTTCATCATCAATCCGTCCTACAGAAAACGAAATCACCGCGCGTGCGTACGTACGGAATACCGTCTCCACGCTATGGTGTAATATATTTTCCACCACCACATTACTTGGATGGGTATAATGGTTTAAATAATAATTGTATACGATTATTGTAAAGTGATATTGATTCTGAAATAGTATACAAATAGTCCAATACAATTCCATGATCATGGGAACAATATCATCGCTCGTGCTTACGTACGGAATATCGTCTCCACGATGTGATGCGACTCATTCTACATGATTTTCATCGCATAATGATTACATAAATGAATTGAGTGAATTAATATGATATGTATTACACTAATACCATTCTGTAAATGAGGTATCTATAACCTAAAAAGAAGAATAAGAATTTATTTGACAAAACATGCATAAGAACAAAAAAGCAATAAACACCCGAATAACAAGTAACAATGAAATATTACTAATAAGAAGCTAACAATATGACCATATATGATATCATAAAAATAAGTATGATTCTGGAAGAAGTAAATAACATTATTTAAATCATTATACTGGAGGTTCAGACACTTATGAAGCAAATCAGACCTAAGGTAAGGGAAAATCTCGCAAATCTCAATTTTTATCCGAGATTGTTTATACTTCAGAATTTACTGGGGACTATTTATCACCCACATCCATGTTTCCTAAATATGTAATATTTATATCCTTCTACAATTTTTTAATTCCAATTTTACCCTTCGGTGAGTTTTTAGTAAAATATATGAATGGAATATTTTGTCGTATTTTGTATGAGGTAATTTTTTACTTTTCCGACATAAGTACGAGAAGAATGTTTTTTAACTTATATGGAATGAATGGATTTTTAAAACATTAATTACAAAAAAATTCCTTTACAAGTTTTAATGTTTATTTTTAATCAACTTCTTTTAGTTTAAAACTGTATGATGTGTTATGAAAGGAAAAGATTTTTTGAAGTATAAAGGATATTTTCCTCAAGAATGGAGTTCAAGTGTTTTATCAAAATTATCTTCCATCTAAGATAATATAGGGTTCTATTTTTATCAATATTATTAAATTGATTTGATTATGTTGTGATGGAATTATTTTTATGAATTATTTTATCTTATATGAATTGTTTTATGATGTCACGATGATTAAGAATGTAACGCCCCGACCCCAGCTACCCAGAGTCGGTGCATTATTACATAACATTGGCATGATCACAAGAAAGATCAAATCCCGAAAGACAGATTGTTTTAGTAGCCTTGGAAACACTAGATATAATCATAATGTTTTACATTACATTTCAAAGTGAAAAACTACTACAACAACAAAGTCTTCATATCCACACTATTAACCCCTCATAATATCCCTGCAAGTCATTCATAATTTACTTCTTCACTACCTGGGAAAAAATAAAACATAGAATAGGGGTGAGCTCAAATGCCCAGTAAGGATAACAATATAGCGGAACATTCAAAATAAGCATAAACATTTAAGGAAATGAATTTCTAAGACAGAAGCCTTTTAAAATTAAACTTCAACATAGTATGGAAAAAGTAAAATGAAATAATGCCATTTACTTATTCACATGGATATTCTACTAATCGAATAATCACATGCAAAAATCAATAACCATTTTCATAATGTTGGAATGCATAATGCCAGACTGTCATAACCACATAGTCAAGGCCTCATGCCAAGACTACAAATAAGATTTTGTCAAGGCCTTGTGCCAAGACACTAGTTTCTCTCATGAGACCTACCGATGCATCGAGGAGCTATAGCGGGCTCCACCCGTCACTTATTAAGTCCAATGCATTCCCATATGAAAAGGTTTAAACATAACATAAACATTCGTATTAGAACTAGCATACGAAATGTCAATAATTTGACCATAAACTATGAATGGTATAAAAATAGCACATCTACAGTCAAACATATCACAAAACCTTCAATACAATATTGATGTTTTGTATCATAATAAATCAACTTCAAATAATCTTAAAATCCATCAAAGGATGTTGACATAGATGAAATCAAAATTCTTTTTAAAGAAGTATCTCCTTTTATTTTGAAATCATTTAAGATCCATATAAAATAAAACATTTTCTTTGAAAATCTTCTTATAAGCTTGTATGGGAAGCTTCGACGATTTTATAACGGCGGAAAATAACCGCACCCGCCGTATAAGTTAAAAAAAACATTCTTACCTCAATTCTGTCGAAAAGGTTAAAAAGGACCTTATTTTAAAAACGACGGAAAGATTCCTTTATAAACCTCATATAAAAAGTCAAACAAGGGTATAAATGACTTTAACTCATATTCTTGTAAATAGTAAAAATGTTTTGAAATACATTTCGAAGAAACATGGATGTGGATGATAAAGAGATCCCAGTAGATTATTACGTATAATACAACCTCGGATAATGAAGAGATTGTGAAATAACCCTTACCTTGTACTTTTCCTTGGTTGGGGTAGGTTAACCTCCTGTATAATAGTGAAATAATTGTTACTAAATTATACAAGAATCATATACATTAATATGATATCATATATGATCTTTTAATACTGATTTGATAATAATATCTTAAAATTATCGTCGTTTCGGGTGTTAACTTACTCATTTTCTTTTATATGTTTTGTTACATAAGCCATGTTTGTAAAGGATAAGTTGTATATTATTCAAATCCAGAATGGTATCAAGTCTTTAAACATCATTTTTAAATCATCAAATGATAATTATACTTGAATGGATACGATGGAAAATGAATCTCATCGCGTTCGTGGAGACGGTAGTCCGTACGTACGCACGAACGCTACTTCCATTTAATTTTTATTTTAAAAGAATAGAATACCAATGATACATAGGTATATTACTATTCCAGTATAATATAATATTTTATACATGTTACTTAAGTTCATTAACACAATCCTTTATACGTTCCATGTGTGGTATGAACGAGTCATATCATTTTAAGGGGGCGGTAGTCCGCACTTCCTCAAATGAATTTATCGTATGTATATACAACATGAAACGAATAATGGTATGAAATAAAATGGAATTACAGAAGCTTATATATAAAATATATATCATTAATATCATATTTAATTACAGTGCCATCATAATGGCCACCATGAGAGGCGGTAAGATGTATTTGAACAATCATCGTTTCGTTAGGCGTTAGTTTTCCATCCACAGAAACATTATGTTCATCATCCATTAGATGGAGTTGTGTGTATGTGTAGTTTGAATCCATATTATAACAACATTCTAGTATATTGAGGATACTGGTGTTGTTACAAAAGAAAGGAAATAAAAAGAATTTGGGGGTTGGAGAAGCAAAATAAATGAAAATAATTTAAGAGAAAACGTTACCTTTAATTTAGGTAACTCAATTTGGTTAGAACCAAAGGACTTGTTGAAATGCTTTCTGCCTAAGGGGACGCTTCAAGGAGGAGGAGAGGGATGTGCGGAGATTAGTTGGGCAGGGTTTGGACGAGCCAAGTGGCTTGAGAGGTGTGAGGAATGAGTAGAAGTGGTCTCCTTTTATAAGGGAGAGGAGGGGCTTTTTAGGAAAGAGTGAAAGTATTACTTTATAATATAATTATATTCGGTTTATAATGGTCCAAAAATCATTGAGGTCGAAGATAAGATGACTCATATTCTAAATAACATCAACCAATAAGAATTGGACAGGTTTTATATAATATTTTAATCATTATAATATTATTTATTTCAATGATTTATTAATGAGGTAAACATTGCATCATTATTGTGTCATTAATAATTTAACTTATTTGATGTCTAAAAATTATAAATAAAATATCATCATGTATGAAATCTTTTTATCTTTCTAATGAATATTTATAATCGAAAATCCAACATGTATAACCCTTTTTAAAAATTGTTCTTCTAAAAGATGTAAGCTTATGCCATTTTTATTTTTATTTTAACTTTATTAATATAATGTGTCCCTACCACATACAAGTGGCTCCAAGGGGTCCCCAAATTGACCCAAGGATGCCCATGGTCGGTTATTTGTCCACCAATAAGGTTAGGACACGTTTTAGGGTAATTTTGTATTATTATAATATTATTTTTTAACCCTTATTTACCGGATTTACCCTTTAACCATGGTAAATAAAATATTTACCACAGTAACTATTCAAAATGTCTAAAAATAAAAGTTACCTATTTACACAATTTGAACATCATGATTCCAAATATGGAATCCATTTTCCTAAATTCAAAACACAGAAGTGGCAGAAATTAATTTAAAATTAATTCCCGCTGTCAAAACAAAAAGCGTGTTTTTAAGAGATAATAACTATAAAAAGATTGACACTTGTTTATGTTCGGTTTAATTGTAAAATTATGTCCAATGACCAACATTATATTAAATGGTAAAAATATATTCTAAATATACTTTAAAACCACTCAAATTCACAATTTATCACTATTAATTATTTTGATTAAAAAATTGGTTTTTAATTAAAATTTAGTAATTTTCACTATTCATCAAAATATAAAAGTTATCCGAAAAGTACCAAAATTTCACCCTAGGCTAATTTCAATATTCCGAATCCAAAAATGAAGTCCATTTTGAAATATAAAATATATATGATTTCAAAAATTAGGTATTACTATTCACAACGGCTAGTTTAATTAGTTGTGGTGTGTGTTAGAACTCGAGGTTGCGTACAACACACGCTATCGATTATTCGAAGGGAAACGTACCGTGGAAGTTTGGGGTGTTACATTCTCCCTTCCTTCAAATAATTTCGTCCTCGCAATTTCTAGGGTATTACTGCATAAAAAGACTCGGGTGGTTCTTCATCATAAGTTCCTCGGGTTCCCACGTTCCCTCTTCCATCTTATGATTTCTCCACAAAACTTTTACCAGACGCGTCGTCCGGTTTCTCAGTATTTGTTCTCTTGTATCAAGAATCTTGACGGGCTCTTCACAATAAGACAGATCGGGTTCCAGTTGTAATTCCTCATAGGTGAGTACATGCGTTGGGTTAGGCATGTATTTTCTCAACAGAGATACGTGGAACACATCGTGAACTTTGGAGAGACTTGGCGGCATTGCCAATCGGTAAGCTACAGCCCCAATTCGTTCTAAAATTTCGAAAGGTCAGATGTACCTGGGAATCAATTTACCTTTCTTTCCAAAACGTATGACTCCCTTCCACGAAGATACCTTCAGAAAAACATGATCACCGACTTGAAATTCCAAATCCTTTCTTCGATTATCGGCATAGCTCTTCTGCCTACTTTGAGCTGCTTTGATGTGATTTTGGATTACTTTCACCTTTTCCACCGTTTCCTCCACCAGTTCTGGGCCTACAAGTTTTCTTTCACCAACGTCATCCCAACAGGTTGGTGTACGACATCTCTTTCCGTATAACGCTTCATATGGTGCCATCTGAATACTCGAATGAAAGCTATTGTTATAGGAAAATTCTACCAAAGGTAAATATTGATCCCACATACCCTGAAAGTCAAGTGAGCAAGATCTCAACATGTCTTCTAAGGTTTGAATAGTCCGTTCTGATTGTCCGTCTGTCTGAGGGTGGTAAGCAGTGCTCAAATGATGTTCAGTATCCAGGGATTTCTTAAGACTTTTCCAAAATCTTGAAGTAAAACGGGGATCACGATCAGAAACAATCGATAGGGGTACTCCATGAAGTCTCACAACTTCATTAATGTATAGTCTTTCTAGACGTTCCAGGGGTAGATCTTCTCTTATAGCAAGAAAATGTGCTGTCTTGGTAAGACGATCAACAATAACCCATATTGCATCGTTCCTTCTAGGAGTCTTTGGTAGCCCCATGACAAAGTCCATCGTAACATTGTCCCATTTCCACTCCGGTATGGGAAGAGGTTGCATGACTCCTCCAGGCTGTTGCCTTCCAGCTTTCACTTGTTGACAAACCATACATCTTGACACAAAATCACCAATCTCTCTCTTCATGTTGTCCCACCAAAAATGTTCCTTCAAATCTCTATACATTTTGGTGCTCCCAGGGTGTATAGAGAAATTGGAACTATGAGCATCATCCAGCAATTCCCTTTTTAGATCAGGTAAATCGGGAACACAAAGTCTCTTCCCGAATTTCAAAATTCCATCTTTATACACAAAGTCTCTCAATCTCCCATCATTCACAGCTTTAATCTTCTTCTGAAATTCTTCATCATTGGTCTGAGAACTCTTAATCCTTTCTAGTAAAGATGGTTTGGCAACCATTTGAAAAAGCATTGATGTTTCACCTTCCCTGGTTATTCCCATGTCCATCTTCACTAGATCCATGAAAATTGGATCCCTTTCAATTCTCATATTGTTCAAAACTCCATGGTCTTTTCTACTCAAAGCATATGCCACCTTGTTTTCCTTCCCCGGGTGGTAGTGTATCGTACAATCATGGTCCTTGAGTAATTCAAGCCATCTCCTTTGCCTCATGTTGAGTTCTTTTTGTGAGAAAATATACTTCAAACTCTTGTGATCAGTATAAATCTCACATTTTTCACCATAGAGGTAGTGCCTCCATATCTTCAAAGCAAAGATCACAGCTGCTAACTCAAGATCATGAGTAGGATAGTTTTGTTCATGAATTTTCAACTGTCGTGATGCATAGGCAATAACTCTATCATTCTGCATAAGGACACAGCCAAGTCCTTTCTTCGATGCATCACTATAAATAACGAACCCATCATTCCCCGATGGTAGAGTCAATATAGGAGCATTGACTAATCTTCTCTTCAGTTCTTCGAAACATTCTTCACACTCTTTTGTCCAAACAAATTTAACCCCTTTACATGTGAGCTTCGTTAATGGGTTAGCCAATCGGGCAAAATTCTGGAAGAACCGTCGATAATAACCTGCCAAACCAATAAAACTGCGTACCTCAGTTATACTCGTAGGTGCTGGCCATTCTTGGATTGCCTTGGTCTTAGAAGGATCAACAGAGATTACATCTTTTGAGACAATATGGCCAAGAAAAGAAATCTCCTGAAGCCAGAATTCACACTTGCTAAACTTCCCATATAATTCATGCCTCCTCAGAGTCTTCAAGATAATGCGCAAGTGATTTTCATGATCGTCGTAGGTTTTGGAGTATACCAAGATATCATCAATAAATACCACCACAAATTCATCGAGATACTCCTTGAAAACTCTATTCATCAGATCCATGAATACAGAGGGTGCATTAGTCAATCCAAACGGCATTACAGTAAACTCGTAATGCCCGTACCTGGTTCGAAATGCTGTCTTCGGAATGTCTTCCTTCTTTACACACAACTGATGGTATCCAGATTCGAAGGTCAATCTTTGAAAAGTATTGAGCTCCATGCAGTTGGTCAAATAAATCATCAATACGAGGTAGGCGATACTTGTTCTTTATCTTTATAGCATTGATCTCCCTGTAGTCAATACATAACCTCATAGATCCATCTTTCTTTTTAACAAAAAGAACAGGGGCTCCCCATGGAGAAACACTAGGGCGAATAAATCCCTTATTACTCAATTCCTCTAGTTGTTTCTTTAATTCGACTAACTCTACAGTGGCCATTCTATAAGGGGTCTTCGATATAGGCCTTGATCCAGGAATCAAATCAATGGAAAACTCAACTTCTCGTTCTGGAGGATGTCCAGGTAAATCTTCCGGAAATACATCTACAAATTCTTTCACAACAGGTACATCCTCTATTTGAACATTCCTTTCCTCACCGACAGTTATTTCATTCTCTTCCTCCCCAATAATTGAATTAAGTTGAGCTACTGGGGGTGGATCTAAATAAGAATTAGGTGGTGACGATTCTGCTCTAAAAATAAGGTGCTCCTTATCATTATCATCAAGAATCGTAACCTCTTTCTTCTTACAATAAATCTTCGCATCATAGTCCGAAAGCCAGTCCATACCGAGGATTATATCAAACTCAATCATAGGTATGACGATGAAATCAACAGATAAAGAAAATTTATGTGCTCTAATGGGGACTGATTCACAAAACTTTGTTGCAACGATACTTCCCTTAGGAGTTTTAACCGAAAACTCCCTTATTAAATCAAATTGGAAATATCTAATTTTCTTAGAAAACTGGGAAGATATGAAACAATGCGATGATCCAGAATCAAATAATGCATTTGCTAAACTTGAGGAAACCATTAAATTACCTGCCACCACGTCTTTCGGAGCTTCTACCTCAGCAGTAGTGATAGCATAAGCCTGGCCTTGATCCCTTGGCCTTTTCTAAGGTAAGTTCTCCTGACTCTTAGGACATGCATTTGCATAATGCCCCATCTCCCTGCAATTGTAGCACTGAACGTTGGTAGCTTCCTTCTTCCCCTTGCAATCATGAGCTTGGTGGCCTTTTTCACCACACTTGTAACAGACTCCCATTCCCTTCAAGAAAGTACCGGGGTGTTTCTTCCCGCATTTACCACAAGATGGATATTCAACCTTTCCTTTCTTCCCCTTATTTCCATTCCCAGATTGATCAGCAGGTCTCTTCTTCTCTTGCTTTGCTTTAAAGTCATAAGACTTAGAGAATTCCTTTTCGGTCTTGATAGCACATGAGACAATGTCTTCGTACGATGAAAAGGATTGTGAGACTAATGCTCGACGGAGAAATGGTTTTAACCCATAAATGAAACGATCAATCTTACTTCTTGGGTTGCGAATATAATCTCCAGCATACCTCGATAACCTTGTAAAGTTAGCCTCATACTTTATGACATTCTCATCCTCCTTTTGTCTCAGACTCAGAAATTGCCTTTCCATATCCTCTCGATGGTCGCGAGGGAAGTATTTTTCTAAAAACAGATATTTGAATTCCCTCCATTCCATATTTGATACTTCATCATCTTCCTTCATGTTTTGAATCAATGACCACCATTGATCAACATCTCCAGTGAGGCGGTAAACTGCCATGATAACTTTTTCCCTATCACTGCTCCCCAAATCCTGAAATATTTTCTCTAGGGAATTTATCCATTGCTCAGCTACTAAGGGATTTGTACTCCCATTGAACGTTGGTGGTTGTTGCCTCATGAATCGATCTAACATTAATCCTCCACGCTTCGGATCAGGGTGCTCTATACGGGTAAGGTTATTATTCATAACCTGAGTAAGTTGTCCCAGTATGGTGATTAGCTGATCGGCACCAGTTGCATCACCAGCCCCACTATAATTATCTTGAGCAGGAGGGAAATCCCTACATGGAGTGCGTGCATTGATACGGTTTCCATTTCTTCCACTAGGCTCCATTTCTAAACAATGGCATAAACTAGATCAGTTTATGAATCAAAATACATAATCCCATACTTATAAAACACTTAACATAAATTGAACTATTTATGGATATAATCCATAATCATAAAAATGTTTTCTTTGAGGAAGTATATACTCATAAACCCTTCATAATGATTTGTAAAGAAAATGAGAGTTATCCTAAGCATATCCCCCGGGAGTGTCGTAACCAAGAGTGCAGCAAGGCCCATTGTCGTGCACCAGTTCCCGTTCGAGTCTAGCTCAAAGTGGTGTTTTCGGGTTTTACCCCTAGGTACATCTGTGCCAGAGCCGCCTCTACCTGCTCGTATCCAGATAGGGATGTATTGCTCGGAAAACTCACAAAATCTCTACAATACCAAAATTCTAGGAAGTTCTTCTATACTAATCCTCAAAGTTCATCTTAGGTCTACGTGCTCTAATCAGAGTTTATCTAAATCTAGCTTCCAAGGTTTGTATTAAAATTCCTCTGATACCAACTGTAACGCCCCGACCCCAGCTACCCAGAGTCGGTGCATTATTACATAACATTGGCATGATCACAAGAAAGATCAAATCCCGAAAGACCGATTGGTTTAGTAGCCTTGGAAACACTAGATATAATCATAAAGTTTTACATTACATTTCAAAGTGAAAAACTACTACAACAACAAAGTCTTCATATCCACACTATTAACCCCTCATAATATCCCTGCAAGTCATTCATAATTTACTTCTTCACTACCTGGGAAAAAATAAAACATAGAAAAGGGGTGAGCTCAAATGCCCAGTAAGGATAACAATATAGCGGAACATTCAAAATAAGCATAAACATTTAAGGAAATGAATTACTAAAACAAAAGCCTTTTAAAATTGAACTTCAACATAGTATGACAAAAGTAAAATAAAATAATTCCATTTACTTATTCACATGGATATTCTACTAATTGAATAATCACATGCAAAAATCAATAACCATTTTCATAATGTTGGAATGCATAATGCCAGACTGTCATAACCACATAGTCAAGGCCTCGTGCCAAGACTACAAATAAGATTTTGTCAAGGCCTTGTGCCAAGACACTAGTTTGTCTCATGAGACCTATCGATGCATTGAGGAGCTATAGCGGGCTCCACCCGTCACTTATTAAGTCCAATGCATTCCCATATGAAAAGGTTTAAACATAACATAAACATTCGTATTAGAACTAGCATACGAAATGTCAATAATTTCACCATAAACTATGAATGGTAAAAAAATAGCACATCCACAGTCAAACATATCACAAAACCTTTAATACAATATAGAAGTTTTGTATCATAATAAATCAACTTCAAATAATCTTAAAATCCATCAAAGGATGTTGACATAGATGAAATCAAAATTCTTTTTAAAGAAGTATCTCCTTTTATTTTGAAATCATTTAAGATCCATATAAAATAAAACATTTTCTTTGAAAATATTCTTATAAGCTTGTATGGGAAGCTTCGACGATTTTATAATGGCGGAAAATAACCGCACCCGCCGTATAAGTTAAAAAAAACATTCTTACCTCAATTCTGTCAAAAAGGTTAAAAAGGACCTTGTTTTGAAAACGACGGAAAGATTCCTTTATAAACCTCTTATAAAAAGTCAAACAAGGGTATAAATGACTTTAACCCATATTCTTGTAAATAGTAAAAATGTTTTGAAATACATTTCGAATAAACATGGATGTGGATGATAAAGAGATCACAGTAGATTATTACGTATAATACAACCTCGGACAATAAAGAGATTGTGAAATAACCCTTACCTTGTACTTTTCCTTGGTTGGGGTAGGTTAACCTCCTGTATAATAGTGAAATAATTGTTACTAAATTATACAAGAATCATATACATTAATATGATATCATATATGATCTTTTAATACTGATTTGATAATAATATCTTAAAATTATCGTCGTTTCGGGTGTTAACTTACTCATTTTCTTTTATATGTTTTGTTACATAAGCCATGTTTGTAAAGGATAAGTTGTATATTATTCAAATCCAGAATGGTATCAAGTCTTTAAACATCATTTTTAAATCATCAAATGATAAATATACTTGAATGGATACGATGTAAAATGAATCTCATCGCGTTCGTGGAGACGGTAGTCCGTACGTACGCACGAACGCTACTTCCATTTAATTTTTATTTTAAAAGAATCGAATACCAATGATACATAGGTATATTACTATTCCAGTATAATATAATATTTTATACATGTTACTTAAGTTCATTAACACCATCCTTTATACGTTCCATGTGTGGTATGAACGAGTCATATCATTTTAAGGGGGCGGTAGTCCGCACTTCCTCAAATGAATTTATCGTATGTATATACAACATGAAACGAATAATGGTATGAAATAAAATGGAATTACAGAAGCTTATATATAAAATATATATCATTAATATCATATTTAATTACCGTGCCATCATAATGGCCACCATGAGAGGCGGTAAGATGTATTTGAACAATCATCGTTTCGTGAGGCATTAGTTTTCCATCCACAGAAACATTATGTTCATCATCCATTAGATGGAGTTTTGTGTATGTGTAGTTTGAATCCATATTATAACAACATCCTAGTATATTGAGGATACTGGTGTTGTTACAAAAGAAAGGAAATAAAAAGAATTTGGGGGTTGGAGAAGCAAAATAAATGAAAATAATTTAAGAGAAAACGTTACCTTTAATTTAGGTAACTCACTTTGGTTAGAACCAAAGGACTTGTTGAAATGCTTTCTGCCTAAGGGGAAGCTTCAAGGAGGAGGAGAGGGATGTGGGGAGCTTAGTTGGGCAGAGTTTGGACGATCCAAGTGGCTTGAGAGGTGTGAGGAATGAGTAGAAGTGGTCTCCTTTTATAAGGGAGAGGAGGGGCTTTTTAGGAAAGAGTGAAAGTATTACTTTATAATATAATTATATTCGGTTTATAATGGTCCAAAAATCATTTAGGTCGAAGATAAGATGACTCATATTCTAAATAACATCAACCAATAAGAATTGGACAGGTTTTAGATAATATTTTAATCATTATAATATTATTTATTTCAATGATTTATTAATGAGGTAAACATTGCATCATTATTGTGTCATTACTAATTTAACTTATTTGATGTCTAAAAATTATAAATAAAATATCATCATGTAGGAAATCTTTTTAGCTTTCTAATGAATATTTATAATCGAAAATCCAACATGTATAACCCTATGTAAAAATTGTCCTTCTAAAAGATGTAAGCTTATGCCATTTTTATTTTTATTTTAACTTTATTAATATAATGTGTCCCTACCACATACAAATGTCTCCAAGGGGTCCCCAAATTGACCCAAGGATGCCCATGGTCTGGTATGTGTCCACCAATAAGGTTAGGACACGTTTTAGGGTAATTTTGTATTATTATAATATTATTTTTTAACCCTTATTTACCGGATTTACCCTTTAACCATGGTAAATAAAATATTTACCACAGTAACTATTCAAAATGTCTAAAAATAAAAGTTAACTATTTACACAATTTGAACATCCTGATTCCATATATGGAATCCATTTTCCTAAATTCAAAACACAGAAGTGGAAAAAATTAATTTAAACTTTATTCCCGCTGTCAAAACAAAAAGCGTGTTTTTAAGAGATAATAACTATAAAAAGATTGACACTTGTTTATGTTCGGTTTAATTGTAAAATTATGTCCAATGACCAAAATTATATTAAATGGTAAAAATATATTGTAAATATACTTTAAAACCACTCAAATTCACAATTTATCACTATTAATTATTATGATTAAAAAAGTTGTTTTTAATTAAAATTTAGTAATATTCACTATTCATCAAAATATAAAAGTTATCCGAAAAGTACCAAAATTTCATCCTAGGCTAATTTCAATATTCCGAATCCAAAAATGAAGTCCATTTTGAAATATAAAATATATATGATTTCAAAAATTAGGTATTACTATTCACAACGGCTAGTTTAATTAGTTGTGGTGTGTGTTAGAACTCGAGGTTGCGTACAACACAGGCTATCGATTATTCGAAGGGAAACGTACCGTGGAAGTTTGGGGTGTTACAAAGAATCCCATTTTATTACATGGGTTATGAAATGATGTATGATTTATAATTTTTTGGAACACATAAGAATTGTATCATTATGAGATGGGTGGGAAATATATTTCCCTCCAATGAATTGGGTAAAAATTTATATCTCATGAGATTGACATGGCTGGAATGGCAGGTTAAAACGGTTCAGTGAAACAGGACTGAAACAAGGAATGAACTCGGTTCAGAAATGGACTTTTTCCACTAAGATAGTCTTGGAAATGAGTCTTGACTAATAAGAAATGATTCTCTATGATTATGTGGGCATGCCACAAAATTTCATGTATTATGTTATGATTATTGGGATTACATTTCACTACTATGATTTATCCCATGTTATATAATTATGATCTCTTTTTCAGGTTAATATTTCCAAAATGTTATGTTCTTATGAATATTATGTGATTGATACTTCTTTTGTTTACCCTTACTGAGCATTTGAGCTCACCCTTTTGTATGTTTTCTTTCCCCAGGTCAGGAAGAAGGTTATTAAGTATGATATTCCAAAAGTGACTATAGATATTATGAAATAAATGGGAGACAATGTAGATGCCTTATGAACCACTTGTTTATGTTTCCCAGTTTCTAAAGACACTATACCTATACGGTCCTTTCATGGTTTTGTTATATGTTGTAATATGTATGCTTCAATTTTGATGTATTAACCATGTATGTATAGTATGGGTCATTATAGTTGGTATTAGAGGAAAGGTATAGTCAACCTTCAGAAACTAGGATGTGAAAGCCTTAGTAAGAACCCTAAGGATTATTATAAGCATAGAACATGATCTTAGTGTTTTAAAAATGGACATGAACAACCTATGATAAGACCTTAAGTGTGAAATTTTATGCTTGATTATTTGTTTTTCCTATTATAATTAGTGTTGCTAACACTATTCTTTTTAGTTTTAGTCAATATCTGGAACCTGAAGGAACCGTGTTAATGCGGAATGCGACGGGCAATGCAATGATTGTCCCCCCTGAGCAACCAAACGTTATGGGATCTGGAATGAAAAATCTTGTAGCCATGCTCACACAACTTTCTCAAGCTACGAATCATGTAGGGCATCCAAACAAGGAAAGGAAGAAGCAACATTCTGTTGAATACTTCATGAGGCAGCGTCCGCCTTCATTCAGCGGGTCTACTAATACATTAGTTGTTGAACAATTGATCAGTACTACTAAAAAGATAATTTCAGTTCTTCAATGTTGTAAACATGATAAAGTCATCTTAGCATTTTATCGTTTGGAAGGTCATGATGACCAATGGTGGAATCTTATCAAGAATACGAGGCAAAGAGATTAAATTGAGTCCATGGAATGGGACAAGTTCAAGAACTTATTTTTCAATAACTACTTCCCTCGTATTCTTGGAACAAATATGGAGAAGTAGTTTCTTGAACTAAAGAAAAAGGATGATTAATATGTTGGTACCTACGAAGCAAATTTTAGAAGACTTGCAAGGTACGCTTCTGGGATTATTATCCAACCCGAGAGTAAGATCGATCGATTCTTTAGTGGCTTAAAACCAAGTCATCAAAGGGCGTTAGCCATAAGGGATTTCAATAGCTACGAGGAAATCCTTCGATGTGCTCTCAAAGTTGAGATGGATATTGGAGTAACCCATCATTCATATGGGTTTGATAAGAAGAGGAAAATGGAATTCAAAGGAAAATATAGAGAGCACACTGAAAAGAAGAAGAGTTTTCCCTTATGCTCAAAGTGTGGAAAGAAACATGGAGGGAGTTGTCTTAAAGGGACAAGTAAATGTTTCAAATGTGGAAAAGAAGGTCATAGGGCATTTTAATTCCTCAATGATGGGAAGAAGATGTCTAGTGATGCAAACAAAGAAAAGGCTACACAGAGTGCACCTCCTACACTTCAATGTTACATGTGCAAGTAAATGGGGCATTATGCTAATCAATGCCCTAATCCAAGGGTTGTTGATGATGATCGACGTCAAAAAACTCTTAAGGCTAAAGACAAAGGAACGTCACATGCAATTGCTATCAGCAATATGGAGAACGATAACGAAGTGGTGAAAGGTACACATACCATCCACTCTAAAGTAGCAAATGTTTTATTTGATTCTGGATCCACCCACTATTTTATTTCTGAATAATTTTCTAAGGGTTTCACCATATTACCTCAGCAATTAGATGTTGAGTTAGCTGTGACAACCCCTAATGGCACAATAGTCACATCAAAAGTTTATAATTCTTCTCCGATTGAAGTTTGTGCGAAAGTGCTTCCTGCAAATCTTGTGATACTTCCTATAGTGGAATTTGATGTGATTCTTGGCATGGATTAGATTTCTCTATATGGAGCTCATATCAATTTACAAATAAGGGAAGTCACATTTCATATTCCCGATCAATCTATGATCATCTATCGATGTAAGGATGAACATCGCCTTCCAGTAAAAATTTCTTCCATCTTATGGGTCTTGATTCCCCTAAATGAAGGTTATTTATCTCAAATGGTTTGAGAGAAAGTCACGATTAAGAATATTCCCATTTTATGGGATTTTGGCGATGTCTTTCTAGAGGAATTACCGGTCCTTCCACCAAATCATGAAGTTGAGTTTTCAATAGAACTCATACCGGGTGCTTTGCCTATTCCAAAGAAACCTTATAGAATGGCCCCAATTGAGTTGCAGGAATTGAAGAAGCAACTCCAAGAGAATCTGGATAAGGGGTTCATATGCCCTAGTGTGTCACCTTGGGGAGCACCTGTTCTATTTGTTAAGAAGAAAGATGGATCAATGAGACTCTGCATTGATTATCGAGAACCTAACAAGATCACTATCAAGAACAAATATTCTCTCCCGTGCATTGATGCCTTATTTTACCAACTATGTAGAGATCATTACTTTTCCAATATTGATCTTCGTTCAGGGTATCATCAATTAAAGGTCAAAATATAGGATATACCAAAGACGGCTTTCCATACAATGTATGGACACTATGAATTTATAGTGATGCCATTTCGTCTTACTAATTCCCATGCTATCTTCATGGATCTAATGAATAGAGTCTTCAGAGACTACCTTTATCAGTTTGTGGTAGTCTTTATAGACGATATTCTTGTCTATTTAAAGAGCATGGAAGAACATGAAGATCACTTGATAATTGTATTGAAGACCCTGAGAAAGGAGAAGCTTTATGCCAAATTTACCAAGTGTGAATTTTGTCTTAAAAAAATTGCCTTTTTGGGTCACATAATCTCAAAAGAGGGGATATCTGTGGATCCATCAAAACATAGCGTATAGAAAGATGGTCGAGACCAAGAACAGTAACTGAGATCTGAAGTTTTCATGGTTTGGCTAGATATTATCGACGTTTTGTGAATGATTTTTCACCATTATCTAATCCACTGACCAGGTTGACTCGAAAATGAGTTAAGTTTGTGTGGACGGAGGAATGTGAAGAGAATTTCAAGGAGTTGAAAAGAAGGTTATCCAGTGCAACTGTGATCACACTTCCTTGTAGTAGAGAAAGGTTTGTGATCTATAGTGATGCATCCAATAAGGGGATGGGGAGTGTTCTTATGCAAAATGATATGGTGATAGCTTATGCCTCACAACAGTTGAGAATCCATGAGAAAAATTACCCAACTCAGGATTTCGAGTTAGCCGCGGTAATCATTGCATTAAAGATTTGGAGGCATTATCTTTATGGAGAAAAGTGTGATATTTATACTGATCATAAAAGTTTAAAGTATATTTTCACACAAAAGGAGCTGAATATGCGCCAAATAAGATGGTTGGAGATGATTAATGAATATGACAGATCAATTCATTACCACCCTGGGAAATAAAACAAGGTGGCAGATGCATTACATCGATAAGACCATGATAGCTTATCCTTGATGAGGATCACAAAAGATCCATTATTTATGGATTTACGAATGATGGATCTTGGAATTATATGGAAAGGGGAAAAATTGTATCATTCTCAAATGAATGTTCAACCATTTATACATGGGATGATTAAAGAGGCATAGAAAGAAGATGTAGAGTTACAAAAGAATGTGAGAAATGTTCCTGAATTCAACCTTGGTTGTGATGGGATAATAATGTTCAAGAATCAGGTTTGTGGTCCTCCCATCCCCGAATTAAAGGAGCTGCTGGATGAGGCTCATAGTTCGACATTCTAAATTCATCCTGGAAGCATGAATATGTATAGGGCCCTGAAAGAGTACTTCTGGTGGGATGGTGTGAAAAGAGATGTTGCTGAATATGTCTCTCGATGCTTGGTTTGTCAGCAAGTTAAAGTTGAGAGACATAAGTCTAAGGGGATGTTACAACCATTACCCATACCTGAATGGAAATGGGAAAACATCACTATGGACTTTGTCAAAGGACCTCCAAAAACATCTAAAGGAAATAATTCTATCTGGGTCATAGTTGGTCATCTTAAAAAGTCTGCACACTTTATTTCTATTAGAGAGGATTTCTCTCTAGATCAGCTTTCCAAGATATATTTAAAGGAAGTGGTAAGATTTCATGGTGTACCACTTTTAATTATATCTGATTGGGATCCGAGGTTTACCTCAATGTTCTTGCGAAGTATTTAGCATACTATGGATATAGAGTTGAGTTTCAGCACAGCTTATCATCCTTAAACAGACGGTCATTCTGAGAGGACAATTCAAATTCTAGAATATACGTTGAGAGCTTACTCTATGGATTTCAAAGGTTGTTGGGATCGACAACCACCTTTGGTGGAATTTTCTTATAATAATATCTTTCACTCCAGTATTCAAATGGATCCTTATGAAGCTCTCTGTGGAAAGAAATGCAGAACTCCAACTTGCTGGGATGAAGTTGGGGAAAGAAAGCTATTAGGACCTGATCTTGTTGATGAGATGGCAGAAAAGATCCAATCTATTCAACAACACATAAGAGCAGCTCAGAGTCGACAAAAAATTTATGCCGAAAATAGAAGAAAAGACTTATAGTTTGAAGTGGGTGATAAAGTGTTCTTATGAATATCTTTTTGGAAGAGAGTAATGAGATTTGGAAAGAAGGGAAAGCTGAGCCCTAGGTATATCGTTCCTTTCGAAATACTAGATTGTGTTGGGAAGATAGCTTACTGATTGGCGCTTCCACTAAATCACTCTCAAGTTCACGATGTGTTCCATGTATCTCTCCTGAGAAATTACGTACCAGATCCTTCACATGTACTTAGCTCATAAGTTGTACCACTGGAGCAAGATCTTTCTTATGAAGAACAGCCGATAGAGATTCTGGATCATAGCGAAAAAGTCCTACAGAACAAGACCACTAACTTGGTGAAAGTTTTATGGAGGAACCACCAATTAGATGAAGCTACATGGGAGCTTGAGGATATGACGAGGGAGAGGTATCCTCATCTGTTTGTTACAAAGTGACGAATTTCGAGGGAGAAATTCATTTTAAGGGGGGTAGAAAGTAACACCCGAGATTTTTA